>CM066040.1:79108689-80308689 GCA_033557465.1 Ichthyophis bannanicus
GTTTGGTGAGGAAGGGGTGAGCATAAGCGGGGACAAGGCGAGAGGATGGTGCTGAGGGACAGTGGAGAGGGGGGGAGTAGATTGCGCTGGGATTAGGCCATGTGAGGTGGAGCAACCGTGTATGTCAGACAGTTCGGTGGAACTGTTCATGTGGACAAGAGGACAAGTGTGGGGTGAGTCTGGTCTTCCCTGGATTGCTTGAGGTGGGACACCCTGTGTTTGTGATCTGTTGTTATTCGGGAAAGGGAGATGGAAGGGGGAATGCATGGATGTCTTCACATAAGCAGGCGGGGGCTAGTATTGAATAGGGCGGGGATAATTTTGGGTACCTGCCTTGGGGCAACCACAGTAGCAAAAGAGCTGCGTGGTGGAGAAGGACTTGAAGGGGTGGCAGGTGCAGGCTGTGACGTGTCGGACAAGCAGGCCAGCATGGCTAGCTTGACCTGTATGAGGCCTGTGGAGAGGCATATAGGATTGCACATCCCCCAATATGCTGCTATTGTAAGATAGAACTCAGTAGAAGTATTGAATTAGCTAGGTAAGCAGAACTGCTATTGAAAGATGGAAAAATACAGTAATGTTTAAAAGTTACTGATAAGAAAAGTACATCTGCAAAGAATTGGAGAGTGCATGACAGATGACCAGAGCTCCTGCACGTACAAATGGTTCTAGTGAGGTGTGAAAGTAACAAGTTGTGAACTGAATTGTAATGTGGGACTAGAAGGGGGGTATGCAGGTGTCATGCCCACTGGAGGGACATTGGATAAACTATCAGTACCGGGACCAATAGAAGAGGTACGGGCGGGTACGGGTTACCGGGACCAATGAAATGTTTTCTATACCTAGAATGGAACAGAAGTCTATAAAAGTTGTTGTAATGCTTGAAAACTTGCTCAGCTTTTTGATTTTGACTGGTTGAGACTTGTGCACAAATAAATGATTTGGACCTTCTGAACAGACTCCTGGTATCATTGGTTGTCTGCGTTTGCTGCTACATATTCCTTGGTGCGTTGGCGGGAAGTTGTGGAATCAAAGTGTATATAGGGCAATATACCACGACTTTCCGCCTCTATAGGCTTGGTCCTGCCGGGATCGCGCCCTCCGACGAGGGGCTCCCTGGCGCCCCGGTCCTTGTATCGGAGGGAGCTGGTCGGACCGGCGGGGGTGGGCCCGGCTGGAGTCAACGCAACCCGAGTGAGGGGAGTCCGAGGTCCAACTCATGCGCCTGCTTGGGAAGTTTGAGGACCGGATCCGGTGAGTATAGTTTTGATTTTGGGTTAGACAGAAATAGAAAGAGCAGTACTGCCATTGGAACTTGGAATTTGGAATTGTAATCTCGAGATATTGGGAATTGGTAAGAGAGCATGATCAACTCTCGGAAGGGCCGAGTAACCCCGCATGGGAATTCGCCGGGTGAAACCCCCATCCTTTTGTAATTGGGAAATTGGACTAGTCAGTCAGATAGAAACGAATGCATTCTGGGATACGTTGCTAGCATGATTGTGTGAAGTGTGAATGAGAGGTCTGGCAGCACGGACCAAGTGAAGGCGGACCCCTGAGTAGCGCATTTCCTGACCGGGCGCGACGTGTAGGTCGCGAAAAGGGGGAAGCGATTGTCGTCTTGTCTTGTTATTTGTATCTTATACGTTTCCAGGGCCGTGAGGACCCCTTACCCACGGCCCGCCTTTTCCCTTCTGTCTGTTGTTGCGCACACATCGAGATGCGAGGGGCGGTGTCTACTAGAAACACTCCATTAGAATGTATGATCGCACATTTTAAAGAGGTATATTCAGGAGATTATGGTATTAAAATGACAGCAGCCCGTTTGCAGATTTTGTGTACTAGGGAGTGGCCCGATCTAGACCCCATCTGGCCCCGAGAGGGAACGTTCAAAGTAGAGAGTATTCAGTCAATACACCGTAGAGTGCGGATAGCGCACCCGATCAGTACCCCTATATAGATTCCTGGTTAAGTATTTGTGAAGATCCGCCCCCCTGGGCGCAGCTGTTATGAGGAACAGTGCAGAATAATGTTAGCTAGTAGAGAGGAACAGCCAATGAAAGACAGGACAGAGAAGGCAGGCAGCCCATCCTGGCCTGATTCCCCAGTCCCCCCAGTCCAACCCACCCCCCCAGCCCCCCCCGGCCCAGCCGAGGCGGGACCCAACCCCCCCCTCCCCTCCCGGAGGAGAAGGGAGGACCTAAAAAGCGAGTCAGAAGTGGAGATAGAAGAAGGAGAAAGAGAGAATCCCCCAGCTTGAGGAGGAACAGTGTACAAATAAGTGCGGAAAGCTAGCGCTAGCACTAGCACACCAGTAAAAGAGAAACCCAAAACAAAACCTGTGGAGAAAAAGAAAGTGAATCCTGCAACGGCAAGGACAATAAACCCTGTTAGATCCCAAAAGACACCCATGGCAGCCACCAACTGTTTCCCTTACGGCACTAGTCCCGGGGATGCCCGTACAAGAATGATACCCCCGGATGAAGTCCGGTAGCGGGACCCCTAACTTTATGTGTATATCCCTTTCGCTAACAACTGATTTATTAAATTGGAGGTCGCATTACGCCTCCTATACTAGTAAGCCGCAGGAGCTGCCAGAAGTAGTAACTAGTATTATGGAAACTCACCCCCCACTTGGCTCAGATTGGCGTCAGCTCCTGACCACCCTATTCACGAGAGAACAACGAGCAGGATATTAGAAAAGCAGCTATTGAACAGTGACGATGGCAAGAGAACCCTTGTAGCTCTTGTCGGCACAAAAGGGGCAGAATTATAAGAGACCCCTCGGGAAGCAGCTCAACACAGAATTCCCGAATGAAGCCCCAATGCCAGAAGAGCGCAAATCACACCAAAGAAAAAACAAAACAACAGATGAAGGATCCACAGCCCTAGCCCGACGTTATATCGCGCACAGGCTTCTTAGCAGGGACCTGAGAAAGGGGGCCAAACAGCTATGAACCGTTCCAAAGTAATGCAGGCGAGTATATCCCTGGCCGCATAAAGAAATGAACAAACCAGCCCAGCAGTATATTTTATGGAGAGATACACTATAACTGAAGACAAATCACAGAATGGTAATAATGGCACTACCCAATATGATGCACACTGAATGGCACCATGGAAGTATTACTGTATGGTGAATTCTGCTTGCTTGTAAACCACATACAATAATCTCAACCAGAGACATTCGAAAGCGCAAAGTATTACAGAAGTTTAGATCTGAGTAAAATGGTTTTTTGCGGGCAAATGAAATTCAACACAGTTATGTGGAAGTCGCAAAATCAATAAGGTAGTCGTCAATAGTGAGACATCGTAGATAGGGGCCTAGAATGAGACAGAGATGAATGGTGATAGGAAAGATGAAGAAGGAAACAGCTTTGACTTGTATTAAATGAGCTGCGGGCCAATAGTGGACCAGAAAAGGGGACGGTCCCTCCCCCCCTGTCCCTAGTCGCAAAGGAGCAGAGGAAGAGGGCGGGGTCAAGAAGTACGGAAAGGCCCGGACCCAGAAGAACCTAATGCTGATGGGACACCAATGGTAGGACGCCAGTATTGCAGGAGCACTGGAACGGACATTGGAGATACATACGGTAGCAACCGCGAAACTAACGAAAGCACGCCCAGGCATTGATGAACCGGACAGCAGCCATCAGTGGGCGAGGAAGGAACAGAAGACGAAAGCTATCCCGAAGCCGAGGAGGAGCCATCGAGAACAATTCCAGCGAGAGAGAGATGAGGAGCCATTCAAAGCATTGGCCAAAGCGCAAGCCCCATTGACGAGAAATATAGGAACGTGGATTAGGACAGACCATTGGGCTCAGCAAGTTTGCTTCAGTAGGTCTCCAGGAGCCCTATGGTCGGAATACCAAATAGGAAGACCAAATCATGGACTTTTATGGTTGGATACTGGAGCACAACATTCAGTAAATAGAACAAAAAGATAAGCCCCATTCACTACAAAAGCAGTCACCATCATAGGAGCAACTGGTGCCAAAAACCACCAAAAGTCGTTTTTCGTCTTCAAAACCTGAATATGCAGTCCACTGGTAGGACAGACAAAGTAACTCATCAATTTTCCCCCCCCCCCCCTTTACATGCCCGAATGTCCAGCCCCCCCTGCCACTACTGGCGACCCCCCCGGAAAATATGTTAGCCAAGGCGTTCCAAGCACCAGATATCTTTCTCTGAACAAGGAGAAATGCAAATGACAGTAAATCCCCAAACCAACACAGCAGCGCATTGTCTGCTGAACACCCAGTTCCCCGGAGCACCCCAGAAGAAGTGGTAGGATACTACCTTGAATTATTCGATTCAAGTATACCTATTTTGAACAAACTTTGAAAAGGATTGATGCACCACCTGGAGTATGGGCAGAAGGGCAGTCCCCCAGGCCTAGCCAAGCATATAGCTTCCAGTAATTGTAACCCTCAAGCCTAGTGCTAACAAACCAGTGCACGTCAAAACAGTACCCCACTCCCGACCAGAGCCGCAAATTGAAGGCATTCATCGCCACCTTACAAAGATTGCTTGAGTATCCGGCCCCACCACTACCTAAAGTATGTCAATCCCCATGGAAACACTCCACTTTTGCCAGTAAGAGAAACCTGGAACAGCACCCCCCTCGATTATCGCCCAGTGCAAGATTTGAGAGAGAGTAACATGATGCAGCTGAGGACCATACATCCAGTCGTACCCAATCCTTACACCCTCCTAGGATGGTTGGGAGGGGGGGGGGGGGGGTGGGCTGATGCCTGCTGAACGCTACCCATTTCACTGTACTGGATTTGAACGACGCATTCTTTTGCATAAGGTTAAGCGCCCTGTAAAGCCAAATATTGTTTGCATTCGAATGGCAGGACCCCCATCTCTGGAAGAGGGGCCAACTTACCTGGACAAGATTGCGCCCCAAGGAATTCAAGAATTCCACCTACCCATCTTTAGTGCTGCACTAAATCAAGACCTTTCCAAGCTAATCCAGCTAGCCCCCGGGGAAAGGAGAGTGCTTCTTCAATACGGTGGATGATCTGTTGATTAGCGGCCGTATCAGAACAGTGAATGTAATACTAAGCCACCACAAGATCTCTTGCAGTTTACTAGATGAAGCTGGATACAAAGTTTCCAGAGCCAAAGCACAGCTATGCCAAAAAGAAGTGAAATAGCTTGGGTTTTCGTATTTACCCAAGGAAAGCAGAAGATTAGGCAGAGGAAAGAACGAAAGAAGCAGTATGTAGAATTCCAACTCCAAATGACCATGAAAGCAAGTCAGAGCCTTTCTGGGTGCGGCAAGGATATTATGCCCGAATCTGGATACCCAACTTTGCCCAAATTGCCAAACCACTGTATGAAGCCACAAAGGAGAAGAGAAGTCGCCACTGGAGTGGGGACTTGAGCAGGATACAGCCTTCCAGAAGTTAAAAGAAGAATTGATGTCATCACCAGCACTGTGGACTACCAGATGTCCACAAACCTTTCCACTTGTTTGTACATGAAGCACAGGGAAATGCCTTAGGCATGTTGACTCAGAAATTGGGAAATTGGGAGCAACCTGTAGCCTACCTATCGAAACAATTGGACCCTGTGGCCAAAGGATGGGCCACCTTGCTTGAGAGCAGTTGCAGCTACAGCGCTACTAGTGAGTGAAGCAGACAAACTCACACTAGGACAGAACATACGAGTCACTGTGCCACCCATGCAGTCCTTGCCCTTATGGAACAGAAAGCAAATTATTGGCTCACCAATTCACGAATGTTTGAAATACCAGAGCATGTTATGTGAAAACCCACAGATACAACTTGAAGTGAGCCATGCCCTGATCCAGCCACCTTGATTACCCATCAGTGAAGAACTCCCAGAACATGACTGTATCGAAGTCATGGAGACTGTGTTCGCCAGCCGACCTGACTTGACAGATGTGCCCATAGACAATCCTGACCAAATCTATTATGTTGATGGGAGCAGTCTCATCCTTGATGGACGACGCTGTGCCGGATATGCAGTCGTCACTCAACACGAAGTAGTTGAATCATCAGCCCTAGCCTCAGGCACATCAGCCCAGAAAGCCGAATTGATAGCACTTACCAGAGCATTGTTGTTAGGAGACAAAAACTTGTGCTAAATGTATATACAAGATTCCAAATATGCCTTCACTACCTTGCATATGCCCATGGAGCTCTCTATAAAAGAAAGAGGACTCATCACATCCGGAGGAAAATCAGTCAAATATGGTCCCGAAATATTGATGTTACTTGATGCAGTATGGGCCCCAACACGTGTAGCTGTCATGCATTGCAGAGGACATCAAGCAGGAAAAGGAGAAGTTGCCGAGGGAATAGATTTGCAGATGCCTCCGCACGACAAGCAGCTATGACAGGACAAATTGCCCCACAAGCTATGCCAATGCAAGCAGCATGTTTCCAGTACCCTTGAATTTATGGACACCAGCGATATACCACCAAAGAAATGGATTACTACTGTAACAGAGAAAATGGAGTACTGAAAGACGGGTGGATTGAGCTGCCACCAGAAGAGGGCAGTCAACCTCCGGGAAGAATAGTAATTCCTGAATTGTTAGGACCAGCCTTTGTCAAAGCTTTCCACGAAGCTACGCACTATGGAAAAAGTGCCATGGAAAAAGCACTCAGACCACATTTCTACATCCCTCTGATGACAACCATATCAGCTTCAGTAGCCGACAATGTCAAACTTGTGCCAAGAATAATGCCAAGCAAGGCCTTATTACAGCACCCCGAGTTCAGTCAAGAGGTGTGACCCCCATGCACAACCTCCAAGTAGATTTCACCGAGATGCCAAAAGCCAATGGGTACCATTACCTATTAGTATTAGTTTGTACTTTCTCTGGGTGGGTAGAAGCATTCCCAACCAGAACTGAGAAAGGCCGAGAAGTTACCAAAGTCTTAATGAGAGAGATTGTCCCCAGATTTGGAATCCCAGCAATAATAGGGTCAGACAATGGACCCCTCATTTGTCTCCCAAGTTACTCAGCAGTTAGCAAAAGCCTTGCAGATACAATGGAAACTCCACACTGCATACAGACCCCAGAGTTCAGGGAAAGTTGAGCGAATGAATCGTACCTTGAAAGCCCAAATGTCCAAGCTTTGTCAGGAGACACAATTGAAGTGGCCCCAAGTGCTCCCCATAGCTTTATTCAGAATACGCTCAGCTCCTGTAAGGTCAACAGGATTTCCCCTTTCGAAGTTTTGTATGGTAAACCCCCACCAATAGTGCAGGGAATCAAAGGAAGTCTAGCCCAAATTGGTTCAGAAATAACCAGACAAGAACTCCTAGCTCTTAGTTTTGTTCTGCAGACTCTCCATACGTGGATCCAAGACCAGTTGCCTATCAACTTGACGGAACCCTTGCATCCCTACCAGCCTGGTACCTCGGTGTGGATCAAAGATTGGAAGAAGATACCGTTGGAACCCCATTGGAAGGGACCGTACACCGTCATCCTGTCTACCCCCAACTGCAGTAAAGTAGCCGAGATCGACGCCTGGATCCACCACAGCAGAGTCAAAGCCCGCCGCCGATCCTGAACCAGAGCAGTGGACAGCAGAACAGCATCCTGATGTACCCTTGCGAGTTACTTTGAGACGGCAACCAGTAGCTTAGACACTTCATCACAAGTGCTTTGCAGCAGCCAAGTCTTTCGAAGAGGATTGCTGTTTTCCATGCAGCAACAGTTTTGTTTCAACGAACCCAACTTGTGTGTGATTTTGACACACTACTTTGAGACTACATTGACTAAGCCAGACTTCACAAGCCAGCTGAATTGCTAAGTTGGTTAATGTGTACTGGACATCTTGAGGATCTTCAATCAACACTCAGCACCCGTTAAATTGCTTCATTAGCAAACGGGACGAAGAATAAAAGACCGTCGTGATCAAGATCAGCAAGCTGAGGATTCAGAAGAACTCCAATCAACATCAACATGTATCTTTGTTTTTGCTTTGCTTTGGTTGCCTTCTTTGGAGGTTTTGAACAGACTCATGCTTTACCTCCATGCACTGCCTGCATTACTTCTACTAGAACTGGACTGAAAGTAACTCAGACTTTGCTTTATCATTCTTACTATACCTGCAAGGGGACAGTAACCCGGTGCATCTATAACACCACTGAACTGAATGTTTGCACTCATGGAAAATTAAAGCATGCTATAATCCGCATCAGAATCCATCCTATTACACGTTGGAAATAAGATGGAAGGATGCAGATGGACCTATATTAGCTGCTACGCCACCACTTAAGGACATTACTAAACCTGCTGTTTTGAATTTTGATGCATGTAATGCTATTAATAGAGATAGTTATTCCACCTGTGGTACATGGGAGAAAGCGTATCGAAATGACCATAAGTATATGTGTCCAGAAGGTGCCACGGGATGGAGGAAGTGTACAGGTAAAAAGGAACCAGGCTATAGTACTGCCCAGCAGCAGACTACTATTGCCCGTATTGGGGATGTGTTTTTTATGCTACCTGGAACACTGGTATAACTGATGAGAAAATAGATAAAACGAATGGCTACTTTAACCAAGCCAACCACAAATGATAAATGTCAGAAAGATGCTTGCAACCCCTTACACTTACGTATACACAATCCCCATGCATGGAAACAAGGATATAAGTTTGGTTTACGTATTGCTGAGGAGCAATAGATCCAGGGACCATTGTGTATATCAGATTGAATACCCAAGCCCACAAGTCATCTAAATATCATATTCATAATACTTTTTATGAAGCCATGCATGTAAATAAATTTGAGATCCCTCACCCCTCACAGAATTTATTTCTAGAATTAGCCGGAGCAGTAGTATCTAGTCTTAAGATCACAGATTGTTATTTCTGTGGCGGAACCCAAATGGGAGATCAGTGGCCATGGGAAGCCCAAGAGTTGAATTATTCTATGATTTATAATCAGACTGAATTACATAAGACAACCAGTGAATGGGTGTTAGCGCACTCAATCGTTGGATGTCTTTGCTATGCCAGAACTGGGACCCCAGTTCACCCAAAAGGTAGGACAGCTGGTCTGTCTTAGCCAGAAGTACTATAATGCCACGACCAAAAAGACAGCTTGGTGGTCAGGAATTAGACATCCTGAACCTCCTAACCCATTAGCCAGATTTCCTGAACTTGCTGGTTTATGGACTAACCTAGCCAAAGTCCAAGCCTGGCAAGCCCCACCTGGCCTATATTGGATCTGTGGAAACCGAGCATATGCACAACTCCCACCACACTGGGGAGGAGCATGTGTCTTAGGAACCATCAGACCTTCTTTCTTTCTTTTAAACACTGAACATGGAGAACAATTAGGATACCCAGTATACACTACCCACCGACACAAAAGAGCACTAAGACAGAAGAGAGAGGCCTTACAGATAGGCAAGTGGGAGAAATGGCAAGGTGATGATTGGCCACCAGAAAGAATCATTGAATATTATGGACCCGCCACCTGGAATGATGATGGTATGTGGGGTTATCGGACCCCAGTCTATATGATTAATCGTATTATTCGCTTACAAGCAGTAGTTGAGATAATAACTAATGAGACTAGTCATGCACTTACACTTTTAGCTCGACAAAGTACACAGATGCTCACCGCGATATATCAGAAACCGCTTAGCACTTGATTATTTGTTAGCAGCTGAAGGAGGAGTATGTGGTAAACTGAACTTAACCAATTGCTGTTTGAAAATAGATGATAAAGGTCAAGTAGTTGAAGAAATTGCTAAAGATATGCAAAGACATGCTTATGTGCCAGTGCAGACTTGGCACTCATTGAAATTTCCTAATTGGTTTGCTAACCTCTCTTTCATGGGTGGGAGGATTTAAGACTTTCATCGTATTGGTACTAATCCTTGTTGCAGTTATTTTCTTATTACCATGTTTAATCCCATGTTGTATGCGTTCCATTCATAACACTATTGATAGTACAGTAGAGCGGAAGACCGCAACAAAAATCATGGCTTTATTTTATTTATTTTTATTTATTTATTTAACACTTATTTATATACCGCATCTTCCAGCGATCAGTTGCGGTGTACAATTAACAACAGTTAACAAAGCAGAGTTTGTTTACATAGAACATTGAACATTATAACTTATTACATAGAACATCTTAACTTGCATAATTCAATGATTCAACAACTAATCAGGATATTTCAGCTATAACAGAGTGTGTAACAATTTAAACAGAAGTACTGTCTGTACCGCATTAGGCAGAACATACCAGTTGTAACTATATACAAATAGGAATATAAGGCATAGGAGTGTAGTGTTATTTATGTCAGTTTTGAATGTTATCCTTTATAGTAGGGTGTATTAGCTTGATATGGGTAGATTCATATTTTAGCCTTTATCTAGGTTGAGTGGAGGGTTTTCCAAGGTATTATAGTGTTTGTTAAATAGATACGTTTTCAATTTTTTTCTGAATTCCATTATCTCTGATAGTGATCGTAAGTCCTCTGGTAACGAGTTCCAGATGGTTGGAGCTATATGGGAAAAGGCTCTGTTATTTGTTAATTTGTGGGTTTTTATGAATTCTTTTGGAATCTTTAGTTTGTTTGATTGTCCTTTTCTAAGAGTGGGCTTAGGTGGTTCTTTGCCTATTAGATTACATAATGTCTTCGGTGCCAAGTCGTTTAAGGCTTTGAATGTCGTTATTATTGTTTTGTATATTATCCTGCTTTGTATTGGTAACCAGTGAAGGGATGCTAATATCGGTGTTATATGTTGGAGGGAGTTTATTTGTAATATAACTCTAGCGGTTGCATTTTGCGCAAGTTGGATTCTTCTGATGTTTTGTTTTGAGATGCCTATAAGTATTAAGTTGGCGAAATCGAAGTGGGGAGTTATGGTAGCCTGAGTTGTATTAATGAAATCTTGTATAAATACAAGGGGGCGTAATTGTTTGAGGATTTTAAGTTTGAAGTAGATTTTCTTTATGGTATTTCTGATGTGGGTTTCCATTGTAAGGTGTGTGTCTAAGATGACACCTAGATATCTTATTTCTATTTTTATTTTAATTTCTTGGTTTTGTAGTGTTATGTGGGTTGGGGGCATATATGATTGGTTTTTTGTTACGATTAATACTTCGGTTTTAGCATGGTTTATGTGGAGGTTTTGGGTTTTTAGCCAGATTGTGATTTCATTGTAACACTCTGATAGAAGTTGGATCGGTAGGTTAGGAATTGTGAAAGGTATGTACATCATAATATCATCCGCATAAAGGTGATATTGTACTCCAAATTTTTTAAAGATGTTGCAGACCGGCTTTATATAAATATTGAAAAGTAAGGCTGAAAGCGCTGAACCTTGTGGTAAACCTATTTCTTGTTTGTATGTGTTTGATGTTTGATTACCTATTCTTACATTTTGTGTTCTGTTATTTAAATATGAGGTGAACCATTTATGTACAGTAGAGTTTATGCCTATCTGTCTTAGGTTGTTGAGCATTATTGAGTGATGCACGCTATCAAAAGCTGCTGAGATGTATATATACATATATACAGCTAGTCCTGGTAGAAATCCTTTAATCAGGATGTGATTCTTCAGAAAGTGATTTAATTCTCACACCTTATTAAGTAATAGGGTGAGATTAATCAAAGGGGGGAATGTGGCAGGTGCAGGCCTGTGACCCACAGTGTCCGAACATAAGCAGGCCAGCATGGCTAGCTTGACCTGTAAATGAGGCCTGTGGAGAGGCATATAGGATTGCACATCCCCCAATATGCTGCTATTGTAAGATAGAACTCAGTAGAAGTATTGAATTAGCTTAGGTAAGCAGAACTGCAGTATTGAAAGATGGAAAAATACAGAAAATACATGTTTAAAAGTTACTGATAAGAAAAAGTACATCTGCAAAGAAATAATTGGGAGTGCTGACAGATGAGTTGCAGAGCCCAGCTCCTCTGCACGTACAAATTGGTTCTATGGCCCTTGAGAGTGTGAAAGTAACAAGTTGATGAACTGACCATTGTAATTGGGACTAGAAGGGGGGTATGCAGGTGTCATGCCCACTGGAGGGACATAATTGGATAAACTTATCAGTACCGGGACCAATAGAAGAGGTACGGGAGGTTACCGGGACCAATGAAATGTTTTTCTATACCTAGAATGGAACAGAAGTCTATAAAAGTTGTTGTAATGCTTGAAAACTTTGCTCAGCCATTTTGAAATTGACTGGTTCGAGACTTGTGCACAAATAAATGATTTGGACCTTCTGAACAGACTCCTGGTATCATTGGTTTGTCTGCGCTTTGCTGCTACAGAACGATCCTCCAAATAGGAGTGAAACCAACAAAGAGCGGAATCAGAAAGACCTAAAGAATAAAGCTGAGAATGAAGCAGGGAATGGGGAACCAAATCAAAAGCCTCAGTGAGATCTAGAGACAGCAAAAAAACATCAAAATGTTCGGCCAAAACAGTATGGAGAAAATCAGAAATGGCCACCAAAGAGTGTTCAGTAGAATAAGCTGAATGAAAACCTGTCTGAGAAGGGTGAAGAGCATGAGAACGAGACAGAAAAGACTGCAGTTGACCAGCTATCACACACCCCATTACCTTCAAAAGAAAGGAGAACAGGGAAATTGGACGATAATGAAGAGGATTAGAAGGATCCACCTTATCAGACTTAAGAAGAGGAAGAACACTCGCAGTCTTCCAGCAAGAGGGAAACATTCCTGTCCCAAAGGAAGTAAAAATATAGTGCAAAAGAGAGAGAAACAAAGCAGCCACAAGCTTGAAAAGGTGAGAAGGCAAAGGATCCAAAGGAGCCATAGTAGAGCGAGACTGAGAAATACAATGATGGTCCGTCTGAGATGCAGGAGCTATAGGTGAAAAAGCTGAGGGAGAAAGCGGTTCAGGAGACAATGATGGAAGAGTAGACTGAATATCCTGAATTTTTCACTGAAAAGTCAAAGCTAAGTCTGAAGAACAAAGTGAATTGGAAGAAACAGAAGAAACATTTACCAAAGGCAAAGATGTAAGCTGCGGGAGCAAATGATATAAGCCTGATGTGGTAGAATCATGATGAATAAGTTTAGAAGCTAATATGAGAATGGGGCTGTTATGGGAAACAGAGTTACACAGTTGATGTACTAGGCCAGGCTGGGCACCTAAAAGACTAATATGAGAATTGGGCTTGTTATAGGAAGTCTGACTGGCAATGTGTCTTCAAACCTAATGGAGACAGTTCACCTCAGTGGGTAGCTAACAGATAGGGACCTACCTGGGCTACAGCACAAGTGAAACCACAATGGGTGGTCAATCACTGAGTTTACCCAGTATGATATGCAGACATTGCTCCCCTAAGACATTCACCATCAGATGAACAGTGGAATATGTCTGTACTGACTGCGGGCGGGACAAATGTGGGAAGAAAAAAAGGACATGAATTGGGAAAAATGGGATAAGAATAGATGTGCCTCAAAGATGTTCTGAGAATCGAACCTTTAACCTAGGGATCTGCAATGACCAAATCCAATGCAGCATATGAGAGTGTAGCAGCAAAGCGCAGACAAACCAATGATACCAGGAGTCTGTTCAGAAGGTCCAAATCATTTATTTGTGCACAAGTCTCAAGCAAGGCAATTTCAAAATGGCTGAGCAAAGTTTTCAAGCATTACAACAACTTTTATAGACTTCTATTCCATTCTAGGTATAGAAAAACATTTCATTGGTCCCGGTACGCTCCCGTACCTCCCGTAGCCCTTCTATTGGTCCCGGTACTGATAAGTCTCTCCAATTATGTTCCTTCTGTGGGCTTCTGTAGGCATGACACCTGCCTGCCCCCCTTCTAGTCCCAATTACAATGGTCAGTTCATCAACTTGTTACTTTCACACTTTCAAGGCTATGGGACCATTTGTGCGTGCAGAAGAGCAAGGTTCTGTAACTCATCTGTCAGCACTCCTCAATATTTCTCTGCAAATGTACTTTTTCTTATCAGTAACTTTAAAACACATCTTTTCTGTATTTTTCCATTTCTTAATTCTGCAATTCTGCTTATCTAAGCTAATTCAATATTTCTACTGAGTTCTTTCTTACAATAGCAGCATATTGGGGGATGTGCAATCCTATATGCCTCTCCACAGGCCTCATTTACAGGTCAAGCTAGCCATGCTGGCCTGCCTATGTCAGACACCGTGGGTCACAGGCCTGCACCTGCCACATTCCCCCCTTTGATTAATCTCACCCTATTACTTAATAAGGTGTGAGAATTAAATCACTTTCTAGAAGATTCACATCCTGATTAAAGGATTCTTACTAGTTCCACTAGGGCTGGCTTTGTATAAAGCCATTATTCTAGTTGCGCTCTTCCGCTCTACTGTACTATCGATAGCACTATGAAGGGAACGCATACAACATGGGATTAAACATGGTAAGCAGAGGACAACAGCAACAAGGATTAGTACTAAGATAACGAAAGTCTTAAATCCTCCCAGCCAAGAGAAAAGGTTAGCAAACCAATTAGGAAATTTCAAGGCGTGCCAAGTCTGTACTGGCACATAAGCATGTCTTTGCATATCTTTAGCAATTTCTTCAACTACTTGACCTTTATCATCTATTTTCAAACAGCAATTAGTTAAATTCAGTTTACCACATACTCCTCCTTCAGCTGCTAGTAAATAATCAAGGGCTAAGCGATTCTGGTATATGGCAGTGCGCATCTGAGTACTTTGTCTAGCTAAAAGCGTGAGAGCATGACTAGTTTCATTGGTTATTATTTCAACTACTGCTTGTAAGCGAATAATACGATTGATCATATAAATTGGGGTACGATAACCATACATACCATCATCATTCCAAGTGGCAGGTCCATAGTACTCAATAATTCTTTCTGGTGGCCAATCATCACCTCGCCACTTTTCCCACTTGCCTATCTGCAAGGCCTCTCTTCTCTGTCTAGATGCTCCTTTGTGTTTGTGGGTAGTATATACAGGGTATCCTAATTGTTCTCCATGTTCAGTGTTTAAAAGAAAGAAAGAAGGTCTGATGGTTCCTAAGACACATGCTCCTCCCCATTGTGGCGGGAGTTGCGCATATGCTCGGTTTCCACAGATCCAATATAGGCCAGGTGGGGCTTGCCAGGCTTGGACTTTGGCAAGGTTAGTCCATAGACCTGCAAGTTCAGGAAATCTGGCTAATGGGTTAGGAGGTTCAGGATGTCTGATTCCTGACCACCATGCTGTCTTTTTAGTCGTGGCATTATAGTATTTCTGGCTAAGACAGACCAGCTGTCCTACCTTTTGGGTGAACTGGGGTCCAGTTCTGGCAAAGCAAAGACGTCCAACGATTGAGTGCGCTAACACCCATTCACTGGTTGTCTTGTGTAATTCAGTCTGATTGTAAATCATGGAATAATTCAATTCTTGGGCTTCCCAGGGCCATTGATCTCCCATTTGGGTTCCGCCACAGAAATAACAATCTGTGATCTTAAGACTAGATACTACTGCTCCGGCTAATTCTAGAAACAAATTCTGTGAAGGGTGAGGGATCTCAAACTTATTTACATGCATAGCTTCATAAAAGGTATTATGAATATGATATTTAGATGACTTATGGGCTTGAGTATTCAATCTAATATACACAATGGTCCCTGGATCTGTTCCTCCTCCTGCAATACGTAAACCAAACTTATATCCTTGTTTCCATGCATGGGGGTTATGTACACGCAAATGTAAGGGGTTGCAAGCATCTTTCTGACATTTATCATTTGTGGTTGGCTTGGTTAGAGTAGCCATCCGTTTATCTATTTTCTCATCAGTTTATACCAGTGTTCCAGGTAGCATAGAAAACACATTCCCAATACGGGCAATAGTAGTCTGCCGCTGTAGCAGTACTATACCCTGGTTCCTTTTTACCTGTACACTTCCTCCATCCCGTGGCACCTTCTGGACACATATACTTATGGTCATTCCGATACGCTTTCTCCCATGTACCACAGGTGGACTGACTATCTCTATTAATAGCATTACATGCATCAAAATTCAAAACAGCAGGTTTAGTAATGTCCTTAAGTGGTGGTGTAGCAGCTAATATAGGTCCATCTGCATCCTTCCATCTTATTTCCAACGTGTAATAGGATGGATTCTGATGCGGATTATAGCATGCTTTAATTTTGCCATGAGTGCAAACATTTAGTTCAGTGGTGTTATAGATACACCGAGTTATTGTTCCCTTGCAGGTATAATAAGAATGGTAAAGCAAAGTCTGAGTTACTTTCAGTCCAGTTCTAGTAGAGGTAATACAGGCGGTGCATGGAGGTAGAGCATAAGTCTGTTCAAAACCTCCGAAGAAGGCAACCAAGGCAAAGCAGAAGCAAAGATACATGTTGATGTTGATTGGAGTTCTTCTGAATCCTCAGCTTGCTGATCTTGATCACGACGACGGTCTATTATTCTTCGTCCCGTTTGCTAATGAAGCAATTTAACGGGTGCTGAGTGTTGATTGAAGATCCTCAAGATGTCCAGCACACATTAACCAACTTAGCAATTCAGTTGGCTTGTGAAGTCTGGCGTAGTCAATGTAGTCTCACAGTAGTGTGTCAAATCACACATGCAAATTGGGTTCGTTGAAACAAAACTGTTGCTGCATGGAAAACAGCAATCCTCTTCGAAAGACTTGGCTACTGCAAAGCACTTGTGATGAAGTGTCTATGCTGCTGGTTGCCGTCTCAAAGTAACTCGCAAGGGTACATCAGGGTGCTGCTCTGCTGTCCACCGCTCTGGTTCAGGATCGGCGGCGGGCTTGACTCGGCTGTGGTGGATCCAGGCGTCGATCTCGGCTACCTTTACTGCAGTTGGGGTAGACAGGATGACGGTGTACGGTCCCTTCCAATGGGGTTCCAACGGTATCTTCTTCCAATCTTTGATCCACACCGAAGTTCCAGGCTGGTAGGGATGCAGGGGTTCCGTCAAGTTGATAGGCAACTGGTCTTGGATCCACGTATGGAGAGTCTGCAGAACAAAACTAAGAGCTAGGAGTTCTTGTCTGGTTACTTCTGAACCAATCTGGGCTAAACTTCCTTTGACTCCCTGCACTATTGGTGGGGTTTACCATACAAAACTTCAAAAGGGGAAAATCCTGTTGACTTTACAGGGGCTGAGCGTATTCTGAGTAAAGCTATGGGGAGCACTTGGGGCCATTTCAAGTGTGTCTCCTGACAAAGCTTAGACATTTGGGCTTTCAAGGTGCGATTCATTCGCTCAACTTTCCCTGAACTCTGGGGTCTGTATGCAGTGTGGAGCTTCCACTGTATCTGCAAAGCTTTTGCTAACTGCTGTGTAACTTGGGAGACAAATGAGGGTCCATTGTCTGACCCTATTACTGCTGGGATTCCAAATCTGGGGACAATCTCTCTCATTAAGGCTTTGGTAACTTCTCGGGCTTTCTCAGTTCTGGTTGGGAATGCTTCTACCCACCCAGAGAAAGTACAAACTAATACTAATAGGTAATGGTATCCATTAGCTTTTGGCATTTCGGTGAAATCAACTTGGAGGTTGTGCATGGGGGTCACACCTCTTGACTGAACTCGGGGTGCTGTAATAAGGCCTTGCTTGGCATTATTCTTGGCACAGATTTGACATTGTCGTGCGACTGAGGCTGATATGGTTGTCATCAGAGGAATGTAGAAATGTGGTCTGAGTGCTTTCTCCATAGCACTCTTTCCATAGTGGGTGGCTTCATGAAAAGCTTTGACAAAGGATGGTCCTAACAGTTCAGGAATTACTATTCTTCCCGGAGGTTGACTGCCCTCTTCTGGCGGCAGCTCAATCCATCCGTCTTTCAATACTCCATTTTCTTTGTCACAATAGTAATCCAATTCTTTGGTGGTATATCGTGGGGTCCATAGATTCAAAGGTACTGGAAACAATGCTGCTTGCATTGGCATAGCTTGTGGGGCAATTTGTCCTGTCATAGCTGCTTGTCGTGCTGAGGCATCTGCAAATCTATTTCCTCGAGCAACTTCTCCTTTCCCTGTTTGATGTCCTCGACAATGCATGACAGCTACACGTGTTGGGGCCCAGACTGCATCAAGTAACATCAATATCTCGGGACCATATTTGACTGATTTTCCTCCGGATGTGATGAGTCCTCTTTCTTTGTAGAGAGCTCCATGGGCATGCAAGGTGGTGAAGGCATATTTGGAATCTGTATATACATTTAGCACAAGTTTTTCTCCTAATAGCAATGCTCTGGTGAGTGCTATCAATTCGGCTTTCTGGGCTGATGTGCCTGAGGCTAGAGCTGATGATTCAACTACTTCATGTTGAGTGACGACTGCATATCCGGCACAGCGTCGTCCGTCAAGGATGAGACTGCTCCCATCAACATAATAGATCTGGTCGGGATTGTCTATGGGCACATCTGTCAAGTCAGGTCGACTAGAGAACACAGTTTCCATGACTTCGATACAGTCATGTTCTGGGAGTTCTTCACTGATGGGTATCAAGGTAGCTGGATTCAGGGCATGGCTCACTTCAAGTTGTATCTGTGGATTTTCACATAACATGCTCTGGTACTTCAACATTCGGGAATTGGTGAGCCAATAATTTGCTTTCTGTTCCATAAGGGCAAGGACTGCATGTGGCACAGTGACTCGTATGTTCTGTCCTAGTGTGAGTTTGTCTGCCTCACTCACTAGTAGCGCTGTAGCTGCAACTGCTCTCAAGCAGGGTGGCCATCCTTTGGCCACAGGGTCCAATTGTTTCGATAGGTAGGCTACAGGTCGCTCCCAATTTCCTAATTTCTGAGTCAACATGCCTAGGGCATTTCCCTGTGCTTCATGTACAAACAAGTGGAAAGGTTTGTGGACATCTGGTAGTCCAAGTGCTGGTGATGACATCAATTCTTCTTTTAACTTCTGGAAGGCTGTATCCTGCTCAAGTCCCCACTCCAGTGGTGACTTCTCTTCTCCTTTTGTGGCTTCATACAGTGGTTTGGCAATTTGGGCAAAGTTGGGTATCCAGATTCGGCAATATCCTGCCGCTCCCAGAAAGGCTCTGACTTGCTTTCTGGTTGTTGGAGTTGGAATTCTGCATACTGCTTCTTTTCTTTCTCTGCCTAATCTTCTGCTTCCTTGGGTAATACGAAAACCCAAGTATTTCACTTCTGTTTGGCATAGTTGTGCTTTGGCTCTGGAAACTTTATATCCAGCTTCATTTAGTAACTGCAAGAGATCTTTGGTGGCTAATATACATTCTCTTTCTGATACGGCAGCTATCAACAGATCATCCACGTACTGGAGAAGTACTCTCTTCCCCGGGGCTACTGGATAGCTTGAAAGGTCTTGATTTAGTGCAGCACTAAAGATGGTAGGTGAATTCTTGAATCCTTGGGGTAATCTTGTCCAGGTGAGTTGGCCCCCTCTTCCAGAGATGGGGTCCTGCCATTCAAATGCAAACAATATTTGGCTTACAGGGGCTAATCTTATGCAAAAGAATGCATCTTTTAAATCCAGTACAGTGAAATGGGTAGCTTCAGCAGGTATCAGTCCTAAAAGAGTGTAAGGATTGGGCACAACTGGATGTATAGTTTCAACTGCATCATTTACTCTTCTCAAATCTTGCACTGGGCGATAATCATCTGTCTCAGGTTTCTTCACTGGCAAAAGTGGGGTGTTCCATGGGGATTGACATACTTTCAGTAGGCCATACTCAAGCAATCTCTGTAGGTGACGATGAATGCCTTCAATTGCGGCTCTTGGGAGAGGGTACTGTTTGACGTGCACTGGTGTAGCGCTAGGCTTGAGGGTTACAATCACTGGAGCTATATGTTTGGCTAGGCCTGGGGGACTGCCTTCTGCCCACACTTCAAGTGGGGCATGAATGTTCTTTAAAGTTTGTTCAAATCGAATCATCAATGTAGTATCTCCATTCTTCTTCTCGGGGTACTGTCAGCAGCATTACTCCTGCTGGTTTGGCTTGGGAATTCACTGTCATTTGCATTTCTCCTTGTTCGGAGAAAGATATTTGGGCTTGAAGCTTGGCTAGCATATCTCGTCCCAGTAGGGGTACTGGACATTCGGGCATGTAAAGGAATTGATGAGTTACTTGCTGTCCTCCTAGACTGCATATTCGGTTTTGTAGAAAAGACTTTGTGGCTTTGGCACCAGTTGCTCCTATAATGGTGACTGCTTTCTTGGTGAATGGGGCTATCTTTTTGTCTATTACTGAATGTTCTGCTCCAGTATCAACCATAAAGTTCATAAATTGGTCTCCTATTTGTATTTCGACCATAGGCTCCTGGAGACCTAAAGCAAACTTGGAGCCCGGTCTGTCCTAATCCACGTCATCCTCGTCATGGGCTTGTGTGGCCAATGCTTGGATGGCTCCTCCTCCCCCTCTCGCTGGAATTGTTCTCGATTGGCTCCTCCTCGGCCTCGGGGACGGCCTCGTCTTTCTTCTCGCCACTGATGATCGTATTCGTCATCTTGCTGGGCGTCTTCGAGTTGCGGGCACGTATCTCTCCAATGTCCTTCCTCTTTGCAATAGGCGCATTGGTTCACGCCTAGTCTCTGGGTCCGGCCTCCGCCTTGACCCCGCCCTCTTCCTCTGCTCCTTCGATTAGGGACACCTCCCCTTTTCTTTTCAACTATGGCCGCAGCCAAAAAATCAGCTTTCTTCTTCATCTTTCTATCACATTCTCTCTGTCTTTCAGTATCACGATTCACATACACTTTATGAGCGACTTCCAATAACTGTGTTGCATTCATGCCCGCAAACCCTTCTAATTTCTGTAATTTACGTCTAATGTCTGGTTGAGACTGGTTTACAAAAGCAGAATTCACCATGCATAAACTTCCTGGTGCCTCGGGATCATAGGGAGTATACATTCTATAAGCTTCAGTTAATCTTTCATAATAATCTGCTGGGCTCTCATCTATTCCTTGGATAATTCCTGCTACTTTGGAAAGGTTCATAGCTTTTTGGCCTCCCCTTCTCAGGCCTTGTAAAAAGCCTTGGCGAAAGCGGGCTAGGGCTGTGGATCCTTCATCTGTATTTGGATCCCATTGGGGGTCTTCATTCGGGAATTCTCTCTGAGCTGCTTCTCTACGATCTATTATATTCTGCCCCTGCGCCGGAGCTGCAGGGTTTTCTGCCATCCATTCAATAGCTGCTTTTCTAATTCTCGCTCGTTCTTCTGTAGTAAATAGGGTGGTCAGGAGCTGACGGCAATCTGGCCAAGTGGGTTGGTGAGTTTCCATAATACTAGTTACTAATTCTGTCAGCTCCTGGGGCTTGCTAGTATAGGAGGCATAGTGCGACCTCCAATTTAATAGATCAGTTGTAGAGAAAGGGATATACACATAAGTTAGGGGTCCCGCTACCACTTCATCATTATCATTCTTTACGGGCACCACCGGGACTTGCCTTAAGGGAAACAGTTTGGCTGTCGTCCCAGGCGTCATTTGGGTCTGGGATCTAAGGGCTATTGTCGTTGTCTTTGCAGGAGTTGCTTTCTTTTTCTCAACTGGTTTTGCTTTGGGTTTTTCTTTCACTGGCTTGCTAGTGCTAGCGCTAGCTTTCTCAATTATTTGTACACTGTCCTCTTCTTCTTCTTCTGGGGGATTCCCTCCTTCTTCTTCTAGCTCCGCTTCGGGCTCACTTTTTACATCCTCCTCTTCTCTTCCCGCTAATTCTTTCTCTTCCTCTCCTCCAGGAGGAGGGGGGTCAGGGGTTGGGTCTCGCCTCGGCTCTGGCAGTCTCTGGGGTTCTGGGGCAGGACGCCGCCGAGCTATTCTTACTGGACCTGGGGTTCGGGGCTGCCTGAGGACTACTTCTGGGGAATCGGGATCTGCCAAGATGGGTTCTTCTTGGCTTTCTTATCCTGCTCTTTCATTCTAGGCTGTTCCGTTTTCTGTCTAGAATCTGTTTTAGCTAACATTATTCTGCACTGTTCCTCATAACAGCGCTGCGCCCAGGAGGGCGGATCTTCACAAATACTTAACCAGGAATCTATATAGGGGTACTGATCGGGGTGCGCTACCCGCACTCTACGGTGTATTGACTGAATAATCTCTACGGTGAACGTTCCCTCTCGGGGCCAGATGGGGTCTAGATCGGGCCACTCCCTAGTACACAAAATCTGCAAACGGGCTGCTGTCATTTTAATACCATAATCTCCTGAATATCCCTCTTTAAAAATGTGCGATCATACATTCTAATGGAGTGTTCCTAGTAGACTCCGCCCCTCCCATTTCGATGTGTGCGCGCAACAACAGACAGAAGGGAAAAGGTGGGCGGACCGTGGGTAAGGGGTCCTCACGGCCCTGGAAACGTACAGGGAATACAAATAACAAGACAAGACGACAATCGCTTCCCCCTTTTCGCGACCTGAACGCGGTCGCCCGGTCAGGAAATGCGCTAATCAGGGGTCTGCCTTCACTTGGTCCGTGCTGCCAGACCTCTCATTCACACTTCGTTCACACAATCATGCTAGCAACGTATTCCCAGAATGCATTCGTTTCTATCTGTTCTGACTAGTCTTTTTCCCAAATTACAAAAAGGATGAGGGTTTCACCTAGCGAATTCCCATGCCAGGCTACTCGGCTCTTCCTTGAGAGTTGATCATGCTCTCTTACCAATTCCCAATATCTCGAGATTACAAATTCCAAATTCCAAGTTCCAATGGCAGTACTGCTCTTTCTATTTCTGTCTAGACCCAAAATCAAAACTATACTCACCGGATCCGGTCCTCAAACTTCCCAAGCAGGCGCATGAGTTGGACCTCGGACTCCCCTCACTCGGGTTCGAGGCGTTGACTCCAGCCGGGCTCGTCACCCGCCGAGGTCCGACCAGCTCCCTCCGATACAAGGGACCGGTGGCGCCAGGGAGCGGCCCTCGTCGGAAGGGCGCGATCCCGGCAGGACCAAGCCTATAGAGGCGGAAAGTCGTGGTATATTGCCCTATATACACTTTGATTCCACAACTTCCCGGCCAACGCACCAAGGAATATGTAGCAGCAAAGCGCAGACAAACCAATGATACCAGGAGTCTGTTCAGAAGGTCCAAATCATTTATTTGTGCACAAGTCTCAAGCAAGGCAATTTCAAAATGGCTGAGCAAAGTTTTCAAGCATTACAACAACTTTTATAGACTTCTATTCCATTCTAGGTATAGAAAAACATTTCATTGGTCCCGGTACGCTCCCGTACCTCCCGTAGCCCTTCTATTGGTTCCGGTACTGATAAGTCTCTCCAATTATGTTCCTTCTGTGGGCTTCTGTAGGCATGACACCTGCCTGCCCCCCTTCTATTCCCAATTACAATGGTCAGTTCATCAACTTGTTACTTTCACACTTTCAAGGCTATGGGACCATTTGTGCGTGCAGAAGAGCAAGGTTCTGTAACTCATCTGTCAGCACTCCTCAATATTTCTCTGCAAATGTACTTTTTCTTATCAGTAACTTTAAAACACATCTTTTCTGTATTTTTCCATTTCTTAATTCTGCAATTCTGCTTATCTAAGCTAATTCAATATTTCTACTGAGTTCTTTCTTACAATAGCAGCATATTGGGGGATGTGCAATCCTATATGCCTCTCCACAGGCCTCATTTACAGGTCAAGCTAGCCATGCTGGCCTGCCTATGTCAGACACCGTGGGTCACAGGCCTGCACCTGCCACAAGAGAGACATCTATGTGTAGATGCATATCACCCTGCTAACTGAGCACATAGTGATATGGGGATGCTTTAGAAGCAATATCGTGTTATGAAACAAGTCTGTTAGGCTGCCAAGGTCATGAAGCTCCTGTCAGTTGAATACCTACCGAACCTGCAGAGGCCAACCACAGCCACTAGCATGCTGAATCTGTGGTAACTATGGTCTGGAGTATGGTTGCCAACAGGCTCCAGATATGTCTGACAGGCCTGATCCAGTGCTGGGTTCACCCCATTGCATGCTGGGACATGTAGTTCTGAGTACTCAATTGCACTCAACCAAGCAAGCAAGACTTCAAGTCCCTGCATGCAATGGGGTCAGACCAGGACTGGACCGAGCCTGGTGTGTGCGTCTGTAGCTAGTAGGCAGTCCTGTCCCGGGGTAAGGTGAGGAGTCACCATCTCACAGAATTGCAGCTGTAGGAATGTCACTCATTCCAGCCTCTATGACCAAAGATGGCTGATGCATCCTGGGATATGAGGTCTGCATTTACATTGCCACAACCAGGGATCACAAACTGCACACGGGGAATATGTGATCACAGGCTGGAATGAATCACAATCTGACAGCTGCAACTAACTCACCTGGGAAATCAGCACCTGCACTCAGTGAGAATTGAGTGCACAGGGGTGTGGCAGCCTTCTGCAATTACAGTACTGTACTGTGGGGAGGAGTGCTCATCACTGACGCGATCCATCAGCTGTGCCTGTTCCAGTTCCCTGTACTTTTAAACAGCATTGGCAGGCGCAGAAACAGTTAACTGCCTGATTATCAGTGAAGGGGAGGAGTGCTGATCGCTAATATGATCCATCAGCTGTGCCTTTTCAAGTTCCCTGCACTTTTAAACAACATCAGCAGGTGAGCCCGCACCTGAGGGCCCTTTGGCGTGACCCTTAGGCAAGGACCTAAATACACGATCCAGGAGAATTTGCCTCACAGCATTAGAATTACAAGTGTGGTAGGCTATGGCCTGTAAACTAGGCCTAGATCCCAACCCCTACCTGGGATTAGTGCTGAGAGGAACCAGAGTTTGAGAATCTGCTTTAAACTGCTTTTGAAAAGTTTGTATAATTCCTTTATGCTGACGATAGAAATGTTCTTGCATTCTCTGAGCTAGAAATGGCCTTGAAGTAGAAATGTAACCATGTTTATTTATTTATTTACATTTTCTTATATACCGTGCTATTCTGCATCAGTGCGGTTTACATTGAACAAACTGAAATTACATTGAACAGAGCATTATAACTTGGAGATAACTATTTTACAGGGAACATGGGCTATGGAGGGTTAAGTGGCTTGCCCCAGACCACAAGGAGCACCTGTGGGACTAGAAACCCCATGTTAGAGACTATGCCTTTGTTAGAACAGTTTGAGAAGGGGGAACCAGGAAGGGGGCCCAGAGAGGGTCACCGATTGGATAGGTACGAGGGGCGTTGGGACCAATAGAAAGGTTGCCTCTATCAAACTGTAAAAATTGTATATAAGGAATCTGCTCCTGTACTCCATTGCTCAGTCCCTTTTGGACACCATCCTGGCTGGGCCTGTGCACAATAAATTGGCTTGGACCCTGCAACTGACTCCTGGTTTTATTCGTTGAATGCACTTCGCTGCTACATATTCTTGGTGCGTTGGCCGGGAATGTGCGAGTAGTGGATGGTATTCAAGTGAGTATACCACGTATTACCGCCTCAAGGTTTGGCCCGGTTGGAACCGTGTCTGTCCGGCCGCAGGGGAAACCTCAGGCGCCACCGGTCCTCTTGTATCGGAGAGGGTTCCGCCTTGCCTCGGCGGGCTACTGGGTCCAGCCGGCCAACACCTCCGAACCCGAGGGGAGTCCGGGATTCAACCCATGAACTGGTTCTGTATCGGGTGCCGGATCCGGTGAGTAGAAATTGCTTTGCTACTCAGATAATTAGTCTGAGAAACTTGTACGGGAATACGGTACCGAGAGCCTGATCACCTCTCAGGGCAGTCCGAGTATGTCTTGCATGAGTATGCGTGAGACCGAAACCACTGCCCTTGGTTAGTCAGCAGTCCGAATACGTCTTGCATGAGTATGCGCGAGACCGAAACCACTGCTTTTGGTTAGTCAGTAAGGCCTGGGAATTTGGGAAAACGTTGCTAGCATGTTTTGGTTGTGTGTGTGACTGAGAGGTCTTGAAATATAGACCAAGCAAGTGCGGACTCCTGATTAGCGCAGTTCCTGGCCGGGCGACCGCGCCCAGGTCGCGAAAAGGAGGAAGCATTTGGTGTTTGTCTACCTATTTGTTTCTAGGGCTGTACAGACCCCTTACCTGCAGCCCGACTACCCGCCCCTACTGTCTGTTGTTGTGTACGTAATTATGTGCCCTTGTCACCTTTTATATGTGGGGATGACTACACGGGTTATTCGGACACGTTTACGGGAACATCGTGAATTAGGGGGACGGAAGATAACACACCAGTTCCTCTACATACCTGAATGCCCAATCCCCCTCTTGGGCCGAGTATGCTCGCTAAGCTCCAGGCGCAGATATCCTTTGCTGAAGGGGGAGGAATGGAAATGACTCTGAACTCCAAGTCTGCTGGCCTGATGATGTTGACCGTCCCCCGTGAAGAAGAATGGCGGTTCTATAGTACATCTCCGACCAAGGCAGCCAGTTCCTGCGTACCCACCAGCATTCTGGCTCCGCCCGAGGTGTGCGCGGAGGATAACCCTCCGGGCCTAGCAAAGAATATAGCCCCTGTCGTTGTCACCCTCAAACCAGGAGTGGAACCAGTGCACGTGAGACAATACCCTCTTCCGCGACCAGCGATTGAAGGCATTCACTGTCATCTAATGAAGTTATTGAAGTATGGGCTTCTCAAGAAGTGCCAGTCACCCTGGAATACCCCCCTCCTCCCAGTCAAGAAGCCAGGGACGGGAGATTACCATCCAGTGCAGGACTTGAGGTGAGTGAATAATGCAGTTGAAACCATACACCCAGTAGTACCAAACCCTTATACTCTCCTGGGACTGATTCCCGCGGAGGCTACTCATTTCACCATCTTGGATTTGAAAGATGCTTTCTTCTGTATACGACTAGCATCAACCAGCCAACTTTTGCTTGCCTTTGAATGGGAAGACCCTACTACAGGAAGGCGAGGTCAACTCACCTGGACTCGAGTAACCCAAGGATTCAAGAACTCGCCTACTCTCTTCAGTGCTGCTCTCAACCAAGATTTTTCAAGTTACTCTGTTACTCCGGGAAAAAGAGTCCTTCTCCAATATGTAGATGACCTACTGATAGCCACCAATCTAAAAGTGAATGCTTGCAAGCCACCAGTGATCTCTTGCACCTCCTGAATGAAGCCGGATACACGGTCTCAAGAGCCAAGACGTAGTTATGCCAAACTGAGGTTAAATATCTGGGATTCCATCTGTCCAACGGGATTCGGAGGTTAGGACCAGAGCGTAAGGAAGCCGTGTGTTGCATCCCTACCCCAAACACGAGAAAGCAGGTGCGGGCTTTCTTAGGAGCTGCAGGCTACTGCCAAATATGGATACCCAACTTTGCGCTGCTGGCAAAGCCACTGTACCAGGCCACCAAAGGAATGGAACGATCTCCCTTGGAATGGGGACCAGAGCAGGATGCAGCATTCCGATCCTTGAAAGCAGCCTTGATGTCATCACCAGCTTTGGGGCTGCCAGATGTACAGAAACCATTTCGTCCATACGTCCATGAGTCAAGCAGGAATGCTCTGGGCGTTTTGACCCAATCCCTCGGATCTTGGCAGCGACCTGTAGCATATCTATCCAAACAACTGGACACTGTAGCAAAAGGATGGCCACCTTGCCTGAGAGCCGTTGCAGCTACAGCTCTCTTGGTGAGTGAAGCCGACAAGCTCACCCTGGGTCAGAGTCTCCAAGTTACGGTACCCCACTCTGTCCTAACCCTCATGGAGCACAAAGGAAATTATTGGTTCACAAATTCACGAATGCTGAAGTACCAAAGCATGTTGTGCGAAAACCCCCGATTGCAGTTGATCGTCAGTCAAGCTTTGAACCCAGCCATGCTGTTGCCAATCGGTCCAGGCCCCCCCGATCATGATTGCTTGGAAATAATGGACACTGTGTTCTCCAGTCACCCTGATCTAACTGATGTCCCATTGAAGGATCCTGAACAAGCTTTCTTCGTGGATGGAAGTAGTCTTGTCGTTGATGGACAACGTTGTGTTGGCTATGCAGTAGTGACCCTGGACACGGTAGTTGAATCATCGGCTTTGGCCCCGGGGACTTCAGCAAAGAAGGCTGAACTGATAGCCCTCACCAGGGCACTGATAATAGGGATGGGGCTCCGCTTGAATGTGTACACAGACTCAAAGTATGCCTTCACAACATTACGCGCTCATGGAGCCCTGTACAAGGAACGAGGGTTGATAACCTCAGGAGGCAAGTCCATCAAGTATGGCCCTGAGATATTGACATTACTAGATGCTGTATGGGCCCCCAAACAAGTTGCAGTAATGCACTGCCGAGGTCATCAGGCAGGGGAGGGAGAAGCTTCCCGAGGAAATAGATTTGCTGACGCTTCTGCTCGAGAAGCGGCTACAACTGGACACGTTCCTGTCCCTAGTACCACAGTCCAGGCAGCTATATTCCCAGTGCCCCTCAGTGCATGGACTCCCCGATACACCTCCAAAGAGTTAGATTATTATTGTCAGGAGGAAGAGGGAGTGTTATCAGAGACCGGATGGATAGTGCTACCTCCGCCGGCTGGTGGCTTACCTCCCGGTCCAACTGTAATCCCTGAAGCATTAGGTCCTGCCTTTGTTCATGCTTTTCACCAGGCCACACATTATGGGAAAACTGTAATGGAAAAAGCTCTCAGACCCCATTTCTGTATTTCATTATTAGGACCCATATCGGCTTCAGTAGCCCGTAGATGTGTAATCTGTGCAAAGAACAATGCCCAGCAGGGTCCCAACCTGCCCCCAAGAGCTCAATCAGTAGGAGTTACCCCCATGGGAAATATCCAGGTGGACTTCACAGAAATGCCACGTGCTAATGGATATCATTATCTGTTGGTCCTGGTTTGTACATTCTCTGGGTGGGTGGAAGCTTTCCCCACCAGAACTGAGAAAGCCAGAGAAGTTACCAAAATTCTGCTCCATGACATCATTCCCCGGTTTGGAATACCATTGGCTATAGGATCAGATAATGGGCCCTACTTTGTATCTCAAGTGACCCAGCAGTTAGCCCGAGCTCTGCAAGTACAGTGGAAACTACATACAGCTTACAGACCCCAAAGCTCAGGAAAGATAGAGCGTATGAATCGCACCCTAAAGTCCCAGCTGTCTAAAATTTGTCAGGAAGTCCACCTGAAGTGGCCTCAGGTTCTTCCCATGGCCCTCCTCAAGATATGTTCTGCCCCCACAAAGTCATTAGGAGTTTCCCCTTTTGAGATCTTGTATGGGCGACCTCCGCCCATTGTCCAAGGGATAAAAGGGGATATGAGTCAGATTGGGTCCGAAATCACTAGACAAGAACTATTGGCTTTAGGTTCTGTTTTGCAGAGTCTCCATGCATGGGTACAAGACCAGTTGACCATTAATCTGACTGAACCGCTGCATCCCTTTAAGCCTGGAGCCTCGGTGTGGGTCAAAGAGTGGAGGAAGATGCCGTTAGCACCTCACTGAAAAGGACCTTATGTCGTCATACTGTCAACCCCTACAGCAGTTAAGGTTGCGGAACTACAACCTTGGATTCATCACAGTGGAGTAAAGCCAGCGGCATCTACTGAACTTTGTCACTGGACTTCAACAAACAATCCGGAATCACCATTGCGGCTTATGCTGCGGCGACAATCACTGCTGTAAGAATCCACAGCCCTACTCCTGCCACTTACCGGAAGCTGGCAGGTCCACGTACGGCAGAAGCTTGAGGAATCTACAACCCTACTCCTGTCATATACCGGAAGCTGACAGGTCTACGTACGGTGGAAGTTGTGGAGATAAGAGAATTTAAGTGAATGAGTCGCAACATTTAAACAAGTTCATTAAAATACTGTAATCATGATGTATTTCTGCTTTTGCATTATACTTGCGGTAGCCCAGGGGCCCCTTAAAATGACCCTAGCCATACCGCCCTGTGCGGCTTGCATAACTACTACCCGAACTGGGACAAGGATTACCCAGACTTTACTCTATCATTCCTACTACACTTGTACTGGTGTAGTTAGTAAATGTGCGTATAATGGTACCGAATTAAGTATCTGTACAAGAGGGAAGGTTAGGACCTACTTTAACCCCCAACAGAACCCCTCTTATCATGTCCTTGAGTTACGATGGAACAAGGATGGGGCCCTCCTAAATGCTACCCGGCAGCTCTCAGATCCCACGAAACCTGCCCCTCTCTACTTTGATGCTTGTGATGCCATTAACAGAAATGGCTACTATAGCTGTGGGTCTGTTAACCAAAAGCGAAGTTATTACCAAGATGATAAATATATGTACCCCGATGGAGCATACAATTGGGGAATATGCACTGGGATAAAGTCCCCATCCATTTATGCCAAAGCATCTGAAGACGCATACTCCTGTCCCAGGTGGGAGTGTGTATACTATGCCACCTGGTATGATGGGCCTCAGGGGCGAGACGGGGATAATCGCAGAACCAATTTAGAGAGACTGCCACTGCTAGAACCCCCGTCATTGTCAGAAAGGTACTTGTGACCCCTTAAGGCTCCTTGTGCTTGACCTTAGCCAGTGGAAGGAAGGATTTAGATTTGGCTTGTGAATAGCGGGAAGTGGAATAGACCCTGGAACCTACGTATACATACAGCTTAACACCAAGACCCGTATTTCTTCCCCTTTCCGAATACACCATACCTTTTATGAAGCCATGCAGACACAGATAGAGATTCCCCAGACTACGCAGAATTTATTTCTTGAACTAGCTGGAGCTGGAGCTTCTAGTCTCCGCATTTCTAATTATTTCTTCTGCGGGGGAACTAGAATGGGAGACCAATGGCCCTGGGAGGCACGAGAATTGAATTACTCTATCCCATATAACCAGACGGCTTTGAATAGAACCACTAGTGAATGGGTATTGGCCAACACTATTGTTGGACGTCTCTGTTTCATCCGAACAGGACAGCAGTTCACCATACAAGTAGGACAGCTGGTCTGTCTAAGCCAATGGTTTTACAATGTTACTACCAAGAAGACATCCTGGTGGTCAGGTGTAAATGCTACTGAACCCTCCAGCCCTTTAACCAATTTCTCCAATCTTGTCAAGATATGGACTGATCTCGCCTCTCCCAATGTCTGGGAAGCCCCTCCGGGGCTCTATTGGATTTGTGGAACCCGAGCATATGCCCAACTCCCTAGCCACTGGGGAGGGGCATGTGTCTTTGGTACGATACGACCTTCCTTTTTCCTCATTCCCATTTCCCAAGGGGAGCGGTTGGGCTTCCCCGTATACAATGATCGACAGAAACGAGATACTTTGAAGATAGGTCAATGGGATAAGTGGGATGGTGACGAATGGTCACCTGAGAGAATTATCACATATTATGGACCAGCCACTTGGGCACAAGATGGGACCTGGGGATACCATACTCCTGTTTATATGTTGAACCGTATTATACGCTTACAAGCAGTTGTAGAAATTATAACTAATGAAACAAGTAAGGCACTAACTCTTTTAGCCAAACAGAGTACCCAAATGCGTACAGCCATTTACCAAAACCGCTTAGCACTTGATTATTTATTAGCATCTGAAGGTGGGGTGTGTGGAAAGTTTAATCTTACTAACTGCTGTTTACAGATTGATGATCAAGGTCAGATTGTTGAAGAAATAGCTGACCATATGCGTAGGCTAGCATATGCCCCAGTTCAGACTTGGAATGGACTAGAGCTAAATGGATGGTTTGGAGCTCTATTTTCAGGGCTAGGAGGATTAAAGACTGTTGTGTTTGCAGTTCTAATCATGATAGCTATGTGTCTACTCCTTCCATGTATTCTGCCCCTTTGCTTCCGTATGATAACTTCAGTCATTGACAGTACAGTTGAACGGAAAACAGCAGCCCGGGTATTAGCCATGAGGAAGTATCAGGCTACACCCCAACAAGAAGCATTAGTTTAAGGAGAGCTCCATATGTGATTTCTTTCTCACCCTCTTTTATTAGGGATGAGAATAATCAAAGGGGGGAATGTGGTAGGCTATGGCCTGTAAACTAAGCCTAGATCCCAACCCCCACCTGGGATTAGTGCTGAGAGGAACCAGAGTTTGAGAATCTGCTTTAAACTGCTTTTGAAAAGTTTGTATAATTCCTTTATGCTGATGATAGAAATGTTCTTGCATTCTCTGAGCTAGAAATGGCCTTGAAGTAGAAATGTAACCATGTTAGAGACTATGCCTTTGTTAGAACAGTTTGAGAAGGGGGAACCAGGAAGGGGGCCCAGAGAGGATCACCGATTGGATAGGTACGAGGGGCGTTGGGACCAATAGAAAGGTTGCCTCTATCAAATTGTAAAAATTGTATATAAGGAATCTGCTCCTGTACTCCATTGCTCAGTCCCTTTTGGACACCATCCTGGCTGGGCCTGTGCACAATAAATTGGCTTGGACCCTGCAACTGACTCCTGGTTTTATTCGTTGAATGCACTTCGCTGCTACACAAGCACACTGCTGGTTTGTGCCGCATAGTTTGTGCTGGTTACTTGTGTCACTCTACCCTGCTGCTATTAATCTACTTGCTGTGTGTCTGACTGAGTTTTGTGGTTCCCATAGATCTGACGCCTGCTACTTTTCCAGTCAAGACACAGTTTTTCCCCTTCTTTACAGTGTGTTCTGGCTTCTTTTCACTGTGGTCCTCACATTGTTGATCGATCTAACCATATATACTCCTTTTTGGATTCTTATGGCGCAGATTCTGGTCTACTGATCCCACCGACCTGAAATCCTTCCCATAGCTTTCAGGTATGTTGACAATTCTCATTCTTTCTGGCACCTTATTGCCTGTGAATTGCAAACGGTTCTTTCAGGCCTCCAGACAGGCAGGAATACCCCCTGCATCCCTCAGAGGCAGGTGCAACTGCGCCATATCGCTCTCTTGAATTGCCTTTCGCTTAAAACAAAATCTCCACTTAGATATAATTCTGTGCCTCACTGAAACATGGCTTCGGTGGGGGGGGGGGGGGGGGGGGGGGGGGGGGGGGGGGGGGGAGGAGGAGGCAGATCTGTTCCACTGTCTCCCATCTGGCTACCTGGCGTCTTCCGCCCCTCAATCCTCCCATAAGGGAGGAGTAGCCATAATTTACAAATCCACCTTTGAACTGCCTATACCATTACCTTTGACGACTGAGCCTTTATTGGTGAAATTTGGCTCCACTCTGGAAGTTTCCTTACTACTCCTGTATTACCCGCCCTCCTTATTGGAAGCTGATTGGGAGGACATTCAACAGCTAATGCTTGATTTGTTTATGCCTTGCCCAGATCTTATTATATTAGGAGATTTTAATATCCATTATGATGACCTACTTTGATCACGGAATTAATTTTATTTATTTATTTACATTCTCTTATATACCACGCTATTCTGCATCAGTGCAGTTTACATTGAACAAACTGAAATTACATTGAAGAGGGCATTATAACTTGGAGATAACTATTTTACAGGGAACATGGGCTATGGAGGGTTAAGTGGCTTGCCCAAGACCACAAGGAGCACCTGTGGGACTAGAAACCCCAGTCCTTCCGGCCCAAGGTTGCTGTCCTCTAGTGGGATTTGAACCCCCGACCTTCCGGCCTGAAGTACCTTGCCCCAACCACTAGGCCACTCCTCCACTCCTAGAATAAAGTCCTTCATACATTTCTTTCTAACCATGATATCCTACAACATGTCCATCTGCCAACCCACTCGCGAAGCATATGCTTGATCTTTAATCACTCTTTCAAATGCATGCTAATCTTAATACAATCCCTGTGCCCTGGTCTGATCATTCCTTATTGCTCTTTGATATGATTTACCTGAAACCATCCCTATCTGCTGCTTCGACCATCTCTCCTGTGACTTTTTCCTATAGACCCATCACTTTGGCTACTCTTGCAGCTTTTCCAGATGCCGACACATTATTTCCTGCAAATTTCTATGATCTGCCTGTAGCTGAGCAGGTTTATATGGGGCACACCACACTCTCCACAGAATTAAATAAGCTAGCACCGCTGCGGACTAAGACTCGTGCTCCCAGAGTATCACACAAATGGTATCATGCAGGTCTCCAGTTGCTCAAACGACAAACCCGAGCTGCATAAAGATCTTGGAGGAAGGCTAAATCAACTCAAACCCTACAGAGGTTTAAGGCCTGCCAGCTTTTCTATTGTCATAAAATATTTGAGGCAAAGAAAGATTACTTTTCCATGCTCATCACCAATTCTCCATCAACCATAAAAGCTATATTTTCAGTTGTCTCTCAACTTTCTACACAATGCTGACTTCAACGGCATCTGTCCTGGTCTGGGCCTACCCCAGAAACACTAGCGGACTACCTTTTGACCAAAGTTCAGTCACTCAAGGCTACACTATCCTCACCTCCACCTTTCTCTCCACCGACTGAAGCCGGAGGTACTTCTTCTCTACCACTGCACTCCTGGTCATATATTACCCCTGTGTCCTTCATCCAATTAGAGAGGGTATCACAGTCCATTCATAAAACTACTTCCTCCTTAGACCCAATTCCATCAACATGGCTAAATGAGCCCATTTTGGGACTCCTCCCGATCTTGCTTTCACTGGTCAACCAAAGTCTATCTTCAGGAGTAGTACCTGAGGCCTGGATAAAAGCCTTTAATAAAGGATCAGCATGGGGATCAGTCTGATTCTCAAAATTACCACCCTATCTCAAACGTATTTATTTATTTATTTAACATTTTTTATATAACGCCTTTCAGATTCTCAAGGCGGTTTACATAGAACAGAACTTGTTTACATAAAATGTTTCATTAGGACTACGTACAAAGCTGTTAACAGTGCTTACATTTAACAATTAACCTACGACCTATTTCTCTGCCCACCAAAATGTAAAAATGTAAATAGTTTCTGTACATAGCTCATACTATATATAGCTCACCAAGAAATCAACTACAGCCAACCACACAAACACACACCTTGACTTACCACTGCATGCCCACACGCACGCACACAACTACATGATTTGTTTGCTGTGTAATCCGCTTTGATTCCAGGATAAAGCGGTATATAAATCTTTTTAAATAAATAAATTTACAGTTCTGTCTGTGGTTATAGACAATGTTTTAGATGGCTGGAGGGTTATGGAAATGCTCGGTGAATAAGTGAGTCTTTAATAGCTTCCTGAAGTCTGTGGTGTCTATAGTGGCTCTCAGGAGAGGTGGGAGAGAGTTCCATAATGAAGGGATGTAGAATTCGAATACTCTGTGTAGGGTATTCTTGGATATGCCTGTGTGTGATGTGGTGCTTATCCGTCATGTCGAAGATAGTCAACAAAATCATCTTCCGTCAGCTTGCAGATCACGTGGACCAAATTCATTTTTTCCATCCTCGTCAATCAGGGTTTCGCCCATGCCACAGTACAGAAACAGTCCTGGCAGCAGTCCTTAATGATATTTATAGGCCACTTGATTATGGGAATTATACTCTCACAGTTTTGCTGGACTTATCTGCAGCCTTTGATCTGGTGGATCACAACCTACTTTTGGCCCTCCTATACGAGGTAGGGATCTGAGGTACAATGCTTGACTGGTTTTGTTCCTTCCTAAATCATAGATCTTTCCAGGTTCATATTCAAAGAGAGGTCTCTATCCCCCGAGACCTTTTGTGCGGTGATCCTAGGGCTCTATTTTATCGCCTTTGTTATTTAACATTTTCCTCAGCTCATTAATTACTCAAATACTGAGATTAGGCGTTTCCTGTTACGTTTATGCAGACATCATCTCACTGTTATACTCTACTGATGATTCGGTAAAAGGTTTGACCCCTCTAAACAACTATTTAATAACAATATCCTCCTGGTTATTTGAACACTGTCTTAAACTGAACCCTACTAAGTTGACAGCCATCTGGTTTACCGGTTCAGATTTTCAACCTACACTTTATTTAATTAATTAATTTATTTTTATTTCTTATATACCACGCTATTAAAATCAGTGCGGTTTACATTAGAACTGAACAGTGCAACAATGCATTAATATCACAATGTGCTTACATAGAACAGGGGGACAATCATGAAGGGGATAACTGGGGAAACTATTTACACGATATATACATAATATTTACATAGAGCTATATACACTAATACTTAAGATCTACGGGTGAGCATAGCTAGGTCAAGTGGGAACCCGGATAACAATTATAGGGCGAGGAGCGACTAACCATTCTCATGTTGGGTTAGGGGGTTGGGATAGTTAAGGTGGGGGGTGAGTGCGTGCGACTTGTGTTTTTCGGGACTGGTTTCAGGATAGTGGATTTGAAACAGATGGTGTTTTATTGCTTTTCTGAATGTGGTGAGGCTCGATATGGATCGAATACAGGTGGGAAGGTCATTCCAGGCTGTCGGAGCATAAATCGAAAAGGCTCTATTGGTAGTTGCCTTTGTGCACCTTGTGGTAAACTTAGGGACTGTTAACATGTTCAGTAGTGCAGGTCTTCTGATTCTGTTGTCGGGGATGTTGTTAATCAGTTTGCTGATTGGTGTGGGAGATTGATTCTTCAGTGCCTTGAAAGTCATGACTAGTACCTTGTATTGAATTCGGGCTTGTAGAGGTAGCCAGTGTAAATTTTTCATTACTGGAGTTATATGTTCCGATCTTGATACACCTGTGAGAACCCTGGCAGCTGAGTTGCCCCTTGCCACTTGCCCCTACGATAGATGGTCAGTCTTTAGTATTACATCCCTCTCTTTGATATCTTGCAGTTGTGTTAGATTCAGCCCTTACTTTCTCCCCTCAACTGGCCCAGGTAACTAAAACGACTTTCCTAGCCTTACGGTGTTTTTGTAGCATTCGTTCAATTTTGGATCACCCAACCTAGATAACCGTGTTTTTACACACTGTGATACAGAGACTTGACTATTGCAATACGGGGTCATTCCGAGCCACAAATAGTGGGGATGGACATCCTGTTGGGATGTCCATTTATTTATTTGTTTTTATATACCCCGCTATTCGGCTTCTCTGCTGACCCCGACTAACTTTCCTGTACATTGTATGGGGAGGTTAGACGAGGACGGAAAAGGGGCAGTGGGGGAGGGCGGATTTAGGGCGAGCAGTGCATGGTCCGCAGCCCCGGATATACAGGGCCAATTCCAATGTCGGCCCTGTACATCCAGGGCTGGCAGACTGAACGGGGAACTTATTCCACCTCTGAGGTGGGATAAGTTCCCCTAGTTGGCAGGAGACAGCAGGCCTGGGTGGCGGAGGAGGTAGGAAGGGGTGGAAGAGATTCCCCGCAGCCCGACCCTGGCCTTGGGAGGCTAGATTGGGGGTTGTACTGCAGAGAATGAAAAATCTGGTTGGCGGCCAGGGATTGTGGCTCTATTCAGCAGCCTTGACTGAGTTAGCCAGGCTAGGCCTGTACGTGCAGGCTGACTGGTATCAAGGTTCCGGCCTACACATACAGGCATGGACACGATTCTGATCCCGCGGGGCTAGACGTTCTCTGTGGGATCAGAATCCCATCTAATTCTGTGCATCTGGTTCCGCCACACAGCGGGCCGGGATGTCCAGGATGGAATCAGGACCATATTGTTTATTTAGGCCTTCCGCAGGTCTATCTCCATCGCCTCCAGACCTTCCAAAATACAGCTCTTCGCGTACTAGCTCATGCATGCAAATGCAATCATATTACACCACTATTCATCAAATATCATTGGTTACCTAAATTCTTGGATCATTTTCAAGCTCCTTACACTGACACACAAAATTATTCCTGATACGGTTCCGGATTACTTGTCTACTATTGTCTCCCTATATTCCCCAGCAAGATTTCTTCGCTTGCTCCATGATTTTCATTTACATCTCCCCTCCTTGCGGGAAATAAAGTATGAATCTACAAGAAAATGTGCTTTTTCTGCTGTGGCTCCGGCACATTGGAATGGCTTGCCGGACCACCTCTGCACAGAATTAAATTTCAAATGCTTCAAAAAATCTCTGAAAACCTTCCATTTTAGGACTGCTCTTAACTTACCTGAGTAATTATTCTGGTACAACAACACTCTTTGAGCATGATAAGGACAACCCTATATTTATCTTTATGTCTTATTCCATATGCCTATCTTTTCTATGCTGTTCCTATCTCTCCTATACTGTCCTGTCTACGCTATGGAGTTTCTTTCACTTCTTGTCTTTTTTAATTATTGTACATCGCATAGACTGTTATGCAATGCTGTGATATATCAAATGAAATATAACCATACCATAAGCTGATAATGGCTTGATTAACTCTGCAACCCAATAACCATTGTAATCCTCCTAGGGAGTATCAAATCCACCACTGAAACATTGACCTACCCTCCAGCCAGACTGATTGCCACCTATGCTCACAGATGGCTCTCGCAATTGCAGCACTGAATCAAATCATCACAGATCCAAAGGTCACAGATTTGATTCCATCAACAGCTCTGAGGTGGCTAAATGAATTGTCTGTGTTTGCCATGCCACGGCCTTTTTGTATTCCCACATTTGTCCTCTGGCATTCAGTACAAAACATTCCACAGTCCTTCTGAAGGAGAATGTTGGAAAGGCAGCACTGCCTGCATATCACACTCTATGAACTCAGTTAGTAGACTGGAGAAAAACCAAAGATGCACAACTGCTGACAATCTACAGTGAACAACGTACAGCATACTCTACTGGCACTCTCAATGCCAAGCGGGAACACCACAGCAACTTACTACTCTGTGCCATAAATAGACCCAGAGAACTCTTTCAACTCGTCGGGAGCTTCACACATGACCCATCACAGCTCCCCCAGGAAGACATCACCCACCCCCAAATGATGGCAGATTTTCTTATAGCTAAACACAGCCACTCTGCCACCTGTACCTTAACCATTCCGTCCACCATCTTCACAACTCAACCCTGGACCTCTTTCTGAGATGCCCATCCAGAGGAAATCAAGAACATCATCACCCGCATCAATGCCACCACTTCCCCCTAGATCCATGCCCAGTAACATGGGTCAAGAAGACAAACACCCTGATGCTTCCACTTCTCTCCACAGTTCTCCACGCCTCTCTCAACCAAGCCTACCTCCCCCAGCTCTCAAAAAAGCCTCCATAAGGCCCCTCCTGAAGAAACCCAACCTTGACCCCATCTTACCTGCATCCTACAGACCCATTGCCAACGTCCCTTTCCTCTCAAAAATCATTGAAAAATACGTACAAATTCAGCTTCAAGAGCACTTGGACAACTTCGCACCACTCGACAGCAACCAGCATGGATTTTGCCCACTCCACAGTGAGGAAACCCTCCTCACTTCCCTCCTTAACACCCTCACAACTGGGACAGAAAAACCCCGCTCAGGTTTCATCCTACTATTCCTCGACATATCCGCAGCTTTCGACACAGTATCTCACCAGACCCTCATCAACCAACTCAACACCATTGGCATCCAAGGCACCCCACTACAATGGTTTCACTCCTACCTCTCCCAACAAATTCAACAAGTGAGAACTGGAAACCAATCCTCTTCACCATTCATCCTCCCCCAAGGAGTACCACAAGGATCAGCCCCCTCCTCTCTCCTCTTCAACATATACATCAGACCCCTCTGTCACATCCTCAAGAGCATCAATATTGAATACCAAATCTACGTGGATGATATAATGCTCTTCACCCCCTTCAACACCACCTCTCCCGATTACTCCACACTTGCAGCCTGCTTCACAGAAGTCACTGCATGGCTCCAACAACACAATCTCACAATCAATTTGAACAAAACAGAGCTCCTTCACATATCCAGAGATCCCAGCTTTAATCCTTCAGACAGCATCAAACTGGGCAACACTGAAATCCAGGTCAAACCCCAGATCAAGTACCTTGGTGTAACCTTGGACCACCTGTTAAACTTCCAGCCACACATCCTAAACACCACCAGGAGTATCTACTACAAAATCAGAATTCTCTGCAACCTACGCCCTCTTCTACCCCACGATAGCTTCCGCACAGTCTGTCAAACATCAATCACCCTTCTCCTCGACTACTGCAACTCCATCTTACAGGGACTACCTAAGACTACCCTTGCCCCCCTATAGCTGGCTCAAAACACAGCTGCATGACTCATCACCGGAGCAACCAGGCACACCCACATCATGACCATATTGAAACCCTACACTGACTACCAATCTCATCCCGTATCAGGTTCAAGACCATTGTCCTCACGCATAGAGCCCTCCTCAACACTACAGCGGAACAGTTACAGCTACTAACTGAGTGCCCCAACAACAGCAAACTCCGGTGCCAAAACACAGCAAATCTCCTCCTTCTACCTGCACAGAACTCCAAGAAATCACAATGCACCTGCCAAAGAGCCTTCCAATTCTATGCCCCCACCAACTGGAACAAACTACCCCCACCTTACGGGCCCTCCAATCCCACACCCTCTTCAAAAAACATCTTAAGACCTTTCTTTTCGAAGAACACTTCAACACAGCCACTGCCACAAACCATACACAAGAGCACACTCCGCCCACCCTCTCCACCCTCACCACTCAATCCCCATAAGCAGGCTAACACAATGCCTCACCGGATAGCAACTATGTCATTTGTAAATAATCACTTTGTTCTCCTGTACAATTGTAACAATACAAATTTTATACAAGTTATCTGTGCATAGTTCCAACTGTTCATACAAAAAGTTACTACTTGTTTCAATGTAAAAATTTTTACCAGTTAACTGTACATAGTTCTAAGTGTTCCATGTAAACATTACTACTTGTTCTATGTAAACCGTTTTGCCTTGAAGAAAAACGGCATATAAAACCAGTTAAATAAATAAGTAGACAACCATTGTCACATTATATGTGCTGTAGCCCAGGTGAGTCCCTATCTAATAGCATCCCAGTGAAGTGTGCAGTCTCCATTAGCTGAGATTACACATTGCCAGCCCGACCACAGATCCCAAAATGCAGCAGGATTCTCTGGCCTCAGAGACTGGACTGAGTTACATTCTCCCAGCTGAAACTCACCAACTTAGAAACCCTGCACCTGCTTCTAAGAACAAATCCAATGCAGCATATCAGAGAGCCATGTATAAGTTTAGATGCATGCCACCCTGCTCATAGAGCACATATTAATGTACGGGTGCACTAGAAGCAACATTATGTTATGAAACAATTCTGTTAAGCTGCCAAGGTAATGAAGCTCCTGTCAGTCATAAGACGGTTCTGCCAAAACCATGGCCTCTTGCTGCTTTCATTCAAAGTCTCCACCTTCAGCCCTTCCTGGCTCCCCGGCACAGCACTAGCTGACTCTGACCCTTTTTATTGTGATCTGCCCAGGACAGTGCTCCTGCTTCATAGGTGCTTCAGTCCTCCTAAACTCTGGCCCATGATGCCATGATCCTCCCAAGACAGCACTCCAGCCCACAAGTGCTCCAGCTTTCCTGCCTCCTTATCAGTGTGGTGCTCCTCCAACATCCTGCCCTCATTATGGCCCAGCTCCTTCCTGAACAGATAGGGCATCTTCTTCTTCTTGGCCATTTTGCCTTTCTGGCCTGCCCAAACTTAACTTAGTGCAAGCAGACAGTGAGCACAATGCCCAGAAACTTTGCTGCTTCAGACAACACCGACAAGACTGCTCACGTGCACAGCACAGAGGTTCCAGGCTTTGGCAGAGTAGCAGAGGGTGGAGCAAGTTCAGAATCTCTCTCTATGCCATCTAAGATGACATTTTATTTACCAGATAATGCCCTTTCCTGGAGTCCTGCTAGATCAGTCCAGACAAGTGAGTTGTGTCTCCCTGTCAGCAGAGGTGGAGACAGAGAACTATAAACTAATAGTGATATCATCCTCCTACTTGAGCCAGTACAGCTAGGGGCATACATCAGTATTTCTGCCCAGGCAAAGGATCAAGAACTTGACCACACACAACCTCATTGAGGGAAACAAGACAACTATGTTCTGTATAGCTGCCATACAAAGCAACTGCCAGATCAAAGCCTGGAAGGCTGACAGCAGAGCACACAGGGTGGGTCCTGGACTGGTCTAGCAGAGCTCCAGGAAAGGACATTACCTGGTAAATAAAATGCCACCTTCTAGATCGTCCTGCTAGACCAGTCCAGACAAGTCAGAAGTACTAAAGCTACTTCTTTACTAGGCAGGAAGAAGACATGGCAGTTTTCAATATCTCTGCAATGAAGGCTGTGTCTGCCCAAGCTTGGACATCCAAGTGGCAGTGCTTGACAAGTCTCCACCTTGCAAATGTCAATAAGGGTGATCGAGTTTCGCTCTCCCCAGAAGGGCCAGCTCAACTACTAAGAAAATTAGGTGTTCGCCTAGGGTGGCAACTTATTGGGAGAGGGAAATTTGCTAAGGGGGCTTGTTTGGCAACAGTAAAGATTGCCATATGCATAATAGACTGGCAGCACTCAGGAAAAATGTACAAAAAAATAGGGAAATGCTATGGAATTGATCAGCATTGTTAAAAAAGATTGTGTTAGGGTCTGTTAAACCATGGGATTAAAGGTGGTTTTGCTTTAGTGATAAATGTAAGGAAAATGACTGTTTTGGTTGATTTTAGGAGTTGCAAATTTAAACTGGTCATTTCATATAGAAAGTAATAGTTTCCATAGAAAGTAATTGGCCCTATTAAAGTCTATGGGCATTGATCTGGCAACCTCTGAAAATGTCAAACATTCCAGGGAAAGCAGTTGTACAGTGCGATTGAAAACTCTCTCCACACTGAGTACCGAACTAAAAGCAAAGGAAAGCAAAGGCAAAACAACCTGTGTCCAAATGCCCCCAGCTCCAGAGTTGTCCCATCGCACTGGTTTCCAACAAAGAGCTGCTCCCCCTGAGCACCTCGGGCACTGCCAATTGGCCAATTTCCTGCATCTCTCTGTATAGTCAAAGTGCATCACCATGCATTTCCCTGAACAAAGCAACAAACCCTCCCGCCAAAACCGAAGCAACTCAGCTGTGACTGTGTGTGGCTGAGCTGCTCCGGTTCTGGCGGCAAGGTACACTGTCACGGGTTCTGGCCCGTGGCAGTGTACCCAGTACGAATGCTGTGCCTCAAAGTAAAAGGACTCCGTTAGACCCAGAAAGTACATATATAAGTAAGCTCTAAAGCAGCTCTGTACCCGAAGATGGTATATGGAAGTGAATGTGTAAAAGTGTACGCTCAGCCCTGATTTCAATAGATAGGGAATTCCAATTATCAGTTTATTACTCTTTAGGTAGTTTAAGTAGTACGAAACTGGTACAAGAATCAACAAGAAGAAGAACTTTTTCTAGACAGTAGTTAAGGTTTTACTTTACTGAGTTTATAAAAATAGGAAGTAGGTACTCTTCCAAGACCGCCTAACAGGACAGCATCAGGAGAGAAGAGAATCTCAAAGGAGCAACAGTAGATTGTTACCGAAATAAGTGCACACTTACAATTCCTAACTTATACCCTGGCCAGAGGTTATTTTCTTTTTGTTATCTGAGTAGCAGTTACTGTACAAAGAAAAGGACTAGTGAATGGACATTTTTTTTATTTGACATTTTAAACAGATTTTTTGTAGGACATAGACACACAGATATACAGTCAGGAAAGCATATACACAAGAATGGATCATACTTACCCAACTTCATTTTTTCAGGAATATTTGAAACTGTAATGAGAACACAAAGTATCAATACTTTTTTATAAGTTAATGAGAGAGATGCGAGTGTAATTAAGGAGATGCAAAAGTGAAAAACTATACTTATCTGATATGATATTGATTGCTTAATATTGTTGATTCCAGCCTGCAAGAAAAAGAAAAGTATGTGACAAGATTTGGTCATGATAGATTCAAAACTTTCTTCATGATTATAAAAAAAAGAACAGTTACTATTTTCTGGTTCCAAATAGAAAAATTATGCGCTTAGCATTATTATAAGTAGAACCGGACTTAATATTTTATCCTTGTAAAAACCTCCTGAATACATCTGACGTGGACCTGATACACTTTTGTCCCGCTCGGCCACCGTTGTCTTTAAGAGTGGGAGGGTCCTTTCACAGCAGAACTTACATTTCTCCTCCCTGGCACTGTGGTGATCTGGTTCGAATTAACACTAACTTCACAGAATGGGCACTAAACTATGATGTGCAGACTTAAAAAAGTGAACCATCAAGTTGGTACCTGGGTACTGGAAGTTGGAGAGGGTTCCAGATTTGCCATAACTGGGCCTACCCAATCTTTCCCGGAAACTACAATAGGGATGCCATCCACTTACCTGATGTTGCTTTGGACATTTTCTTGAATGACAAAGCGGAAATCTTAGAGGCTGTCATAGATGTCAGCTCACAACAAATGACTCTATAAGGGTTACCTCTGGACTGCTTTCAATATTTGGCCAACACCTTCAAGAACTGATAAAGAGACTTGTACCAGATTTATAATGCACAAGGAGGCCAGCATAACCAAGGAATGGGATCCTGTCTATGGGGACCACAGAGCAAGCAGAGCTACTCCGCAGCTGAGGGCAGATACCCAAGCTAATCAAACCGGAGCAGTTGGCAAGCCATGCAAGAGATTGGGCACTCTAGCAGGTGGCAAAGGCTAAGTGCCCCAGCAGACTCTCAAAGGCAGCAGTCAGCTCAGCAGCCAAGCCAACTAGTTCACAAACGGGCTGATGTAGAAAACTAGCACAGCCTTTAAGCACAGATAACGCCACTTTTAGGCACAATTACCGCCACAGTCAAATGTAGAAAAGAGACGGATGTGCGTGTAAACAGCAAAGGAAAAGCTAGCACACAATTAATGCCAAGTATTTAAATTATAGGCAAATGAGCTGTGTGTATTAAAATAGCATGCTAATATCATTTGCACCCGATGCAGAGCAATGCATAGAGGATTTCATAACCAGCCTTAGCGCCAATATCTCTATGCCTGGTCTTGAGGTGGCTTAAACATCTATTGTTTACCCCTGACAGTATTTTGATGACATTGGGGGCTTTCTCCGATTCCTGGATCATCTGGGGTGAAGTGTCAAACTTCCCCTCAGATGATCCAGGAATCAGGGGAAGCCCCTGATGCCATCAAAATACTGTCAGGACCCCAATCCCCCCACTCGCCCAACTAAAAATAAACCTGGTGACCCAGCACCCTGAACCTCCCACCTGGTACCTTCACAAAGTGGGAGCGCTGTGCATGCGCTTCCACTCCTTGCCATCTTGAAAAATGGTGGCACCTGGCCCTGTGTGGTGCATCCTGGGATGCACCCTGCCTCGTGCAAGAAGGTGGTGCAGGACCTGGAGCGTGTGGGCAGAGCTCCTGCTCCTTTGAGAAGGAAGCAGGGGAGGTTCAGGGCACTGGGCCACCAGGCTTTTTTTAGTTGGGTGGGGGGCATCAGGGAGGCTGGGCCACTAGGGATATTTCTAGTTGGGCAGGTGGGGGGATTGGGGCTGTTGGGCCACCAGGGCCTTGTTTTCTGTCAGAGGAACTGGCCCCAACACTATTTTAATGGCATTGGGATGTTTCCACAATGCCTGGATCATCTGAGGGGAAGTTTGACACTTCCCCTCAGATGTTCCACGTATCCACCAATGCCATCAAAATACTTTGTGGTACATATGCAAATTAGCCACATGGTGCCCCTGTTTCTCTGGGAGAGCATGCCAAACTTGCATCACTTCTGTGTGCATTTGTTTGGATTGCTCTCCTAGTTTCATACTGTCATTTGTGCTAAATTTAACGTCTGGCTAATGTACGAGGGGGTACCCAAAAAAAACAGGAATTATTTTTTAAAAGCTATTTATTTCAAATTCTTTACAAAACAACCTTATCCCCTTCAAAATACTCTCCATTACAACTGATACATTTGTCCCACCGGTGCTGCCACTGTTCGAAACATTTTTTGTAGTCATCTTTAGAAACGGCTGACAGCTCCTCCCTCCTTTTTTTCTTGACTTCTTCAATGTTGTCAAATCGGTGTCCTTTCATGCCCCTTTTCATGCGTGGAAATAAGAAAAAGTCGCACGGAGCCAGGTCAGGCGAGTAAGGTGCGTGGGGCAGCGGAACCATGCCATTTTTAGCCAAAAACTGTCTAACAGAGATGGCTGTGTGTGCAGGTGTGTTGTCGTGGTGGAAGAACCAGTCTCCTGTCTGCCACAAATCGGGTCTTTTTTGATGAACACTGTTGCGCAATCTTCTTAAAACTTCCAAATAAAAGGTTTGATTGACGGTCTGACCTGGGGGAACAAACTCTGAATGAACTACCCCCTTGGCATCAAAAAAGCAAATCAGCATTGTTTTGATGTTTGATTTGACTTGACGACATTTTTTTGGACGGGGTGACGATGACGTCTTCCATTGGCTTGACTGTTGCTTTGCTTCTGGGTCGTAACCATAGCACCATGACTCATCACCTGTAATGACCTTTGACAGAAAATCTGGATCAGTTTCAAGTTGTTGTTTCAAAACACGACGTTTCAACTCGATGTTCCTTTTGATTGTCAGTCAGAACCCGAGGAACAAACTTGGCAGCAACCCTTTTCATTCCCAAATCTTCCGTTAAAATTCGCTGAACCGAGCTCCAAGATAACCCACTAATCTCTGACAATTGATCTCTGATCAATTGTCTGTCGACGGTCTGTGAGCACAAGCTCTCTAATTTTTTCAATATTTTCGTCGATTCGGGCAGTTGATGGACGCCCAGAACGAGGTTTGTCATCAATTGACATGTCGCCATTTTTAAACCGAGCAAACCACTGGTACACTTGACTTTTTCCCATAGCGTCATCTTGATAAGCTGTTTTCAACATTAAAACGGTTTCAGCAGCATTTTTACCAAGTAGAAAACAAAATTTCACAGCTGCACGTTGTTCACTTAAACTTGTCATCATAAAAAAAGAAACAAGAACAAAACAGCGCTAGCAAAAACAATCACTGCAGTTGAACAGAACAAGCCAGGTCGACAACACAGGCGGCACTGAACTGACAATGAGTTGCACTATACACGCCTAGTGGCAGAAGTGCGTACTACACAAGCTCCGCCCACGGCAATGTTATTCCTGTTTTTTTTGGGTACCCCCTCGTACATATCTGCTCCTTTCTGCATGCTAGTGCTGAAGTAGTGCGTTATCGGTGCATTGCAAAGAGGCATGCAGAGCTGATAGTGCATGACTTTAGCGTGAGAAAGCTGGCAACTATCTGATAGAGACTCCATGGACCCCATTCGCTTGTTGTCTATTGCACTGAATAAAGCTGCAGTCTTTGTCCTATATCTTATTCGTCTATCACACTGTTGCAAACCTGCGAGAGGCGTCCTATGTTAATGTGCGCTAGGTAATCTTTAGTAACTATGCCCTTTAGTGAGAAAACCCTAGAAAGCAAACCATTCCTAGTCTTCATGTCATTTTCATTTTATTATAACAAACTATATCATTCTCTCTGTTTATTCATAATAACTCAAAAAAGATGTTTTTTGTTGAAACGAGTTCCCTAGGCTTTACGTTTAGTACAGATCTTTACTCTTTAGAAAACCAATGAACTTGGCCACTGCGAGGGGAGGGAAGGCCCTATCCAAAGGGTGGTTTGCACACACACACCGTTTAATTTTAAAAGATAGGGGGAGAATTTTGGAAACCGTGCGTTTTAGGTAGAATTTACATCACGAGTTCTTTACGCCAGTGGAAACGAGACCAACTGCGTTACGTCAGAGAAGCAGGAAAAAACTCCCCTGAAGTAAATATGAGATTAGACACCGGGCGTTGTTAAACGTATATTTGGCTTAGGACCGGTTGCTGCCGTCTTCGCTTCCTCTGGACTGGCAGCCGCACCGCCCACCCCCTCTCGGGTAACCCGGATGTGTTCTGCTCCCCCTTCCAACCCGCGCTCAGTGGTGCAGAAGAAACGCGGCGTGGGAATGAAGTAACGAGAGAGTGAAAGGCCGGCCGCTATGGCACTGTGCTGACGGAGCTCGCGGCTCGCTCTCTGGCCGCCGCCCCCTCCCCCTTCGTGCATTGTGCCCGCCAGCGTTCCAGAATCCCAGCTGCCCGCTATGGCCCCCATGGGAATCCGGCTGTCCCCGCTGGGCATCGGCGTCTTCTGCCTGCTGGGGTTGGGGGTGCTCTACCATCTGTACACGGGCTCCCTGAGCGGACGCTTCGCCGCTTTCCTGCTGGGCGAGCGGTCCCCCGCTGCACCTCTCTCCCGGGCCGACCTGCGCGAGTTGCTGGCCGTCTCGTTGCTGGCGGCCGCCCGCGGCGGCGAGGAGGTGAAGCGTGTGCGCGAGAGCAACGCGCTCAACCAGAAGGTCAAGAGCAAGACCCGGGAGGGGGCCGACGAGCAGATGACCCGGGGAGATCAGCTTTCCAACCGCCAAATGTACTACCTGATCCGCAACGCCTTCCCCAGCTTGCAGGTGCGCGAACGCTGCCCCCCAACCTTCCAGTTTAGGGAGTGCGAGGCTATACAGAATTGTTTTGGAGATTTGTTTTAAATTTTGTTTCATTTGCTGCTGGTACCTTTGGAAATCTCTCTGTCAAGCACCGTTTTGGACATCTGTAAGCAGCGCTGTACCTTGGCCTGTGCAAATGGTGCAGTCGTATTGGGTGCATTTAGGGTTGCTAACTGCCTGTCACCGCTCCCCCCCCCCTTGCTTGCTTAGCCTCCCCCCCCCCCTTGCTTGCTTAGCCCCCCCCCCCCCCCTTGCTTGCTTAGCCTCCCCCCCCCCCCCTTGCTTGCTTACCCCCCCCCCCCCCCTTGCTTGCTTAGCCTCCCCCCCCCCCTTGCTTGCTTAGCCTACCCTTGTCTTGCTACTGCTTTTCCTGTTCCCATGGCAGCAGCAGAGCAGTGGACCTCCAATTTAAAAAAAACAAAAAAAAAACAGGCATGTCTTTCCCACTCTGTGCTTGCATCTGACGCACCCATGTGAGCATGGAGTCTGAAAGACCTGAGTGTTTTTTCTAAAATTTGGAGGTCCACCTTACTGCTGCCACCAAGGGAACAGGAAAAGTGGTGGTGGGGCAAGGGCAGGCCTGGGTAAGGAGCACTGGGGTGGGTGGGGGAAGCTGGCTGGACATAAGAGGTATGGGGGGATGGGGCAAATAAGTCTGATTGCGGGGGGGGGGGGGGGGGGGGGGGGGGGGTGAGGGGGCGGCATGTGACAGTTTTACAAATCGCACAGGGCTTAGTACAGCCCTGTCTGTGAGAGATGCCATGCTGGCAAGACAAGGGGTGTGTGCCACAGACTGCCCTTTTTGGCCTTACATCAAAGTAGAGTTACCACCTCATCATAGCAAAAAGGCTGATCCAGTCCTGGCTCTGTCTCTGCTGCCTAGATGCAGTTATCAAATTCTCTCAAAGTCTGAGCTAAACTTTCATCTGTCCAGCATGGTAAAGCCAGAACTGGATCACACTTTAACTTTCTAGGGTAAGATTTAAAGAATGTACAAGCATATAAATAAGACAGTCCCTGCTTGTAGAACTTACAGTCTAATCGAGACAGACAGAAAATACAAGAGAAACAAGAGGGGTTCAAATAGGGAAGGAGAATAAGGGATTAGGATCAAATGCTGCCTCAGAAGTATAGAATCTTCTAGCATGGATTTGAAGAGGGGGAGAGAAGAGACTTGATGTAAAGATAGAGTAAGTTTGTTCCATGCATAAGGATCAGCAAGGTGAAAAGATTGAAGTCGAGTTTGCAGGAGAAGAAAAGGGCATGGAGGCATGGAGTTCGAGGACAGGTGTAGGGAGAGAGAAAAGAGGAAAAGCGTGAGGGGCAGTAGAGTGAATTCATTTATAGAACGAGAAGTTTGAATTGGATATGGAAACAGAAGGGGAGCTGGTGAAGTGATTTTAGAAGAGGTGTTATATGAGTGTATTGGGGCTGATTAGTCGCACAGCAGAGTTCTGGATAGAGAAGAGAGATGACACTGAGGGACACCAGCAAGGAGGAGGTTGCAATAGTCAAGACGGGAGGTGACCAAAGAGTGGACAAGAGCCTTTGTAGTGTGAGAGGAAGGGACAAATTTTGTTACTGTTATAGCTAAAATCTATTGTTTTTCTCTACATGTTGAATATGTGTGCAGAGGAAAGTGAGGATTCAAAGATGACCCCCAAGGTTGCTGGCTGAGGAAACAGGAAGAAGAATAGTGTTGACATCAGTGATAGAGAAAGGGAGGGGTGGGGGTGGGGTGGAGGGTTTAGGGGGAAAAAGAAGTTCAGTTTTAGCCATATTCAGTTTTAGACACCGGTGAGACATCCAGGCGGCGATGTCAGATAAGCAAGTAGAGATACGAGTTTGGTGCGAAGGAGAGATGTCGGGTATAGATAGTTGAGTCATCAAAATAAAAACGATACTGAAAGCCATAGAAAGAGATGAGGGCACCAAGGGACTGGGTATAGAGAGAGAAGAGGAGAGGGCCCAGAACAGACTCTTGAGGTACACCAACTGAGAGAAGAATGGCAGAAGAGGAGGAACCTCCAGAACAAACGCTGAAAGAGGATTGGTGAGATAAGAAGAAATCTGACAGTACAGGGCCTCTAAAACCAAGAGGATAAAACTGGAGGAGGAGGAGGAGGAGGAGGAGGTGGCCAACCCGTATCAAAAGCAGCAGAAAGATTAAGAATGAGAACTGAGTAAAGGCATTTGGATTTAGCAAGGAACAGATTACTGGAGACTTTGGCAAGAGCCATTTCAGTAGAATGACGAATGAAAACCAGATTGAAGTGGATCAAGGAGGGCTTGAGAGGAGAGAGAGTGGTATATGAAACATGTTAAATAAATAGTATGTGCTGTTAAGAGATTGTGGCTGGCCAACTTAATCTATTCCTCTAAAAAGTAATTCAAAGCTGAGCCTTACCTTATAATCCAGGCTTTTGAAAGATCAGAAATCTGTTCTTTGTTTCCAAATGCCTATTTCTGTGTAGGGGTGGGGGAGGGAGGTAAGAACCTAATCTCAAATATGGGTGTAGCACTTTGCCTAGAGTCCATCCATCATCCTCATAATAATCACTTGCTCTCCAAAAGTTTGTATTTTTCTTTTGATTTACTATTACAGCTGTGACTGCTGCTACTGGCAAAAAATGCAAAGAATTTATTGTGATGGTATAGTTTCCTTTTACTGCTGAGGATGCCTCCATTCATTTGGTTTGCTCTCCTTTTGAATGAACAGATCACATCTCAAAATCCCTTTAGGGTCTTCATGTTTTTGCAGAGTATCACTAAACCCCGGTTTAGTCATCTCTCTTCTAAAAGAAAGATCTCCCACGTGTATAATCTGCGTATCTTAGTCCCCTTTTTTTTAAAATTGTGAAGTTTGCAGCATTATTGAGAGGGGAAAGATGATGTCCTTGCTTTTGCCTTTTGTGTATACCAGCATTGTTATACATAACTATACATCCTCCCATTTTACTCCTGGGGGGATTCTACATTAAAAAACCTTACAATTCTGTGCAAAAACTTTGAAAATTCTGTGGAATTCTGCATGTTTTTAGTAACATTTGTGTGCAGAATCCCACCATCATAAAGTCTCTAATTCTTCCTGCTTTTTCCCTCCTTGGTTCTCTTTTGCTTCAACTACAGTTCTCTCCCCAACCCAGATCCTTAAAAGCCTTTCCTCCGAGTTCTCTCTCTCTCTCTCTCCTCTAACTTCTAGAAGGATTCCTAATTCTGTCTGTCCCTAAGGTTCTATCCCCATACACATACCACCCTCCTCTCTGCTTTTCTCCCCTCTCCATCACTAACCCTTATGTTCCCTTCTCGTCCTTTTTCTGTTGTCCTCCTAGGCCCAGTTGCTCATTTGAATCACATAGGCCTCAGAAAAAAAACAGCCCCCGATGTTCAAGCCTTCACCACCTCCTTGGTACATGATCTCTGCAGGGGAGGGGAGGAGGATCGAGGAGAGTAGCTGCTGGCTGCCCAGAATTCTGCACAGGTGGAACATCTTGTGCAAATTCTGCGATGTGCAGCATTCCCCCAGGAGTATCATTTGTCCAGTTTTAGTTACTAGTAGCCAGTGCACTGCTCAGAGGATATTGCACCTGTCTATTTAGTTTGGAGTGGCTTTATTCTAGACTTGTCTAAGCTAACTTGCAGCAGCTGTTTCTCTGGCCATTTACCTAGGGAATATAAATCCATTTGCAAAACTAAGTGTTCTGTACTTTATTTTTGATGAGTCTAGTTGGTGGTGTATGCAGAAAGTATCCTAAGTAGGTCAAATATTGACATTTGAGGTACCCCACTTACCACCTTCTTCCAGCCAGAATCAATATTAATTATATCCCACTGGCACTTCCAGTGCAGTCAGTTCTTTCCCTCTCAAATGTTGTATAAACCTTTTTCTTGCAATAGGAATAGCAACCTTTCATTGAGGTGATATGATTGAGATGTTTAAATACCTCCGTGGCATAAATGTTCAGGGAGAGATCCTCTTTCAATTGAAAGCAAGTTCTGCTACGAGGGGACATGGGATGAGGGTGAAGAGAGAGAGAGATTCAGGAGTGATATGCAGAAATATTTCTTTACGGAAAGAGTAGTGGATCCATGGAATAGTCTCCCAGTGGAGGTGGTAGAGATGAGGACAGTAACTGAATTCAAAAAAGCATGGGACAAACACAGAGGATCTCTAAAGGTAAAAAGGGGACTGTTGTAGTTGTTGATATGGAAGGACAGACTAGATAGGCCATGTGGTCTTTTTCTGTCATCATATTTCTATGTTTCTATGAGTACCACGTGAAAGGGATTTTTTTTTTTATTAAGCAAAATGCAAATAAACTGATACTACATTTTGAAATTTTGCTTCTAAAATTGCTGAGGTTGATGTGGGAGGTCCTTTGGCTGCTGAACTCCTTGATTTCTACTGCTTATTCCTCTCCCCACCTTCTGCACGTGCATAGTGCTCACTTCTTTCATAATGTCTTCCAGTGAGGGCATTCCGGGCCTCCACTACTTTCTGCTAATAATAATTTTCTAATGTTACTTTTAAATTTACCTATTTGTAGCTTTATTTCATGTCCTCTAGTTCTACAGCTTCCCCATCTTTGAAAAAGATTTTTGTTTTCTTCATTAATTCCCTGTTAGACCAGTCCAGATACATGGGTTGTGCTGTCCCTACCAGCAAATTGGTGGAGACAAAGAACCAATGGAAAGCCCAGCTTTCAATGACATCACTCCGATGCCTCTGTTCATCTCAGCCACCAGAGGTTCCTTCAGTATTTCTTTGTCTCCAGCAGATGGTGGATGGATTTTCTTCTCTCTGAGGAAAATCTGAAGAATTGAGAGGAAAAGATTGAGAAATGCCTTCCTTGTTTCTACTACTGCCACTCTTCCAATTTTCTGTATGTTCCTCCCGAGTCTATCCCCTTTCACCCTCATTCCATGTCCTCTCGTAGCAGAGTTTTTGCTTTCAGTCGAAAGAGGTTCTCCTCTTGTGCATTTATACCATGGAGGTATTTAAACATCTCTTATCTTATCTCCTCTATCCTGCCATTCCTGTAACGTATACATATTAATATCTTTGTCCTCATATGCCTTATAATGAAGACTACTAACTATTTTAGTAGCCACCCTCCGCACAGACTCCATCCTATTTATGTCCCTTTGAAGTTGTGATCTTCAGAATTGCGCAAAATACTCCAAATGAGGTCGCACCAGAGACTTATACAGAGGCACTATCACCTCCTTTTTCTTCTGCTGGCCATTCATCTGCCTATGCACCCAAACATCTTTCTGGCTTTCGCCATTGCCTTTTCTACTTGTTTAGCTGCTTTATTTCTGATGATTTTAATCACGCCCAAATCCCACTCTTCTTTCATGGACAGAAGTACTTTGCCCCCCTGCTCCCTTGGATTTTTGCAGCCCAAGTGCATGACCCTGTTTTTTGTAGCATTAAATCTCAGCCGCCAAATTCTTGACCATTCTTCAAGCTTAGTTAGATCCCTCCTCATGTTGTCTACTCCTTCCTGGGTGTCTACTTGATTACATATTTTGTTATCATCAAAATGGGCAAAGCTTATCTAACAGCCCTACTGCAATATCATTAACAAAGATTTTTAAAAAGAATCTGACCAAGGACAGATCTGCAGCACACCATTGATAAGTAACTTTTTTCTCCTCGGAGTGAGCTCCATTTACTTGTATTCTTTGTTGCCTCCCACTCAACCAATTTCTAACCCAGTCAGTCATTTTAGAGTCCATCCCTATGGTGCTCAGTTTGTTTATAAATCACCTGTGCGGAACGGTGTCAAAGGCTTTACTGAAATCTAAGTACACTACATTTAGGGCTCTCCCTCAGTCCAACTCCCTGGTCACCCAGTCAAAGAAATCATTCGGATTTGTCTGACAAGACCTGTCTCTGGTGAACCCATGCTACCTCAGATCCTGCAATCCATTGGACTCCAGAAACCTCACTATTCTCTCTTAGCAGTGTTTTCCAATAATTTACTCACCACAAAGGTTATACTAACCGGCCTGTAGTTTACAACCTCTTCCTTACTTCTGTTTTTGTGTAAAGGGACCTCTGGGACTACTCTGGACTCCAAAGAAGCATTGAATAGGTCAGGCAGTGGAGCTGCTAGAACGTCTCCAAGTTCCTTCAGTATTCTCAAATGTATCACATCCGGTCTCATCACTTTGTCTAATTTTAATTTAGCTAGTTCCTCACGAAAAGTCTTCTGAAAATCATTCAAGATCCCCATCGCTTGTGTTCCTATTTGTGGGTGTTTTCTGAGGTCCTGCTCCTGGCCCTTCATCAGTGAACACAGAACAGAAATATTTAAGCCATTCCGCTTTATCCTTATCAGCTTCTACATATGCCTCCCCTTCCCCCTTGAGTCTGACAATAGCACTTTTGACCTTCCTCCTCTCACTACCATATCTGAAAAATGTCTTATTCACCCATTTTATTGCATTAGCTTTCTTCTTCTTTTTGTATTTTTGCTTTCCTGACTATTTTTTTAGCTTCTCTGTTTTTCCAAATATAGATGCCTGTCTCTGTGATCTATTGCAGTGTTTTTCAACCTTTTTTGTGCAAAGGCACACTTTTTTCATGAAAAAAATCACGAGGCACACCACCATTAGAAAATGTTAAAAAAATTTACCTCTGTGCCTTTATTGACTATATATAAAGTAATTCTCTTGAATAGGAATCAAACACTCACACCAACCCCCCTCCCTTGCTGGTTGACACCAACCCCCCTCCCCTGCTGGTTCACTCACACCACCCCCCCCCTCCACTGCTGGTTCACTCACCCACCCCCCTGTCACTTACTCACCCCTCCTGCTGGGTCACTCACTCACTTACCCCCCTCCCCTGCTGGTTCACTCACACCATCGCCCCCCCCCCTTGCTGGTTCACTCACACCACCCCCCCCCTCCACTGCTGGTTCACTCACACTCCCCCTCCCCCCTTGCTGGTTCACTCACACTTCCCCCCCCCCCCCCCCTTGCTGGTTCACTCACACACACACACACACCTCTGCCCAAGCCGCTGCTTCTGCTTTGTACAGAGCAGCGGCTGCACTACACTTACATTGAAAAGTAAAGAGAAACTGTGTTAGGAGCCCTCCGATCATCGCAGAGCCCGAGGAAGTGATGTCATGGGGGCGGGCTCCTCACAGGCTGTCTTTCCTTTTCAAATTAACTTTAGCTGCAATAAAGTTAATTTGAAAAGGAAAGACAGCCTGTGAGGAGCCCGCCCCCATGACATCACTTCCTCGGGCTCTGCATGATCGGAGGGCTCCTGACACAGTTTCTCTTTACTTTTCAATGTAAGTGTAGTGCAGCCGCTGCTCTGTACAAAGCAGAACCAGCGGCTGCACTGCTATAGAGAATCGCGATCGCGTTCGTGCCGTGGACTTCGGCACAAAAGCCGTTTTTTTGCTCTGGCCGCTCCCGATCTTGCGGCCAGAGCAAAAAACCGGCTTTTCAATGGCCGGTTTTACAACTGTGCTGGCAGCTGGCCTGGCCATGGAAAAACCGGCCAGGCCGGCTGAAAACCGGCCGGTTGGCAACCCTAATTTGTGAGCCGAGGCCACATGTTACGGATGAAATTGGAATTTTTCCCACGGCACACCAGACAATATCTCACGGCACACTAGTGTGCCGCGGCACAGTGGTTGAAAAACGCTGATCTATTGTATTGTATGAAGGGCTTCCCTCTTTTTCTTCACCTTTTCAGCTACTTCTTTTGAGAATCATGGTGTCCTCCTTTTTTTTTCTTAACAAAAAGGTTTGTTGCCCTTAAAATATCCACTTTCAGTTTTGCCCATTGCTTTTCTACATCCTCCAGCTGTTCTCATCTTGGTAACAACTCTTTGAGGTATTGAGGTTCCATCTTGGCAAAGTTAATTTTTCTAAAGATTAAGACCTTCGCTTTGAGGGTGACTCTCTCACTTGAGTGCAACTTGGGAGGCTCCGCTAGACTGCGTTGTTTTCGGTAGCCATAGGAGAAGAGAGTACATTGGCTCAGATTTTACCCTGGAGAAGAGACAGTTGAGAAGCCAGAAAATTGGAAGGATGGAAGAATTCAGCAGCCTCGCACAACCCAAACACCCCCTCCCTTCTACTCTGCCCCCCCCCCCCTCCTGCTCTCCTAAGGATTGCAGAAGGCTCTCTAAAGAGGCTGACAGGCAGATTACTCCCCTGAAACAGTTTTTTTTCTGGCTTGGCAGCACTGCATTCAGAGTAGAGCTGAGCCTAGCATGGATCTCTGCCTGGGGCTCTCAATAAATGAGTACCAAGGCTTGACTCGCCATCACTGTTCCCTCTAAGCTGTGCGCGTGTGCGCGCGCACACACCTCGCTGAGCGAGCGCACACACTTTACAACAGAGCGCACAAAAATTATGGTTCTGATTCTGATAGAAAACAACACAGACATCTTAAAATTTAAAAGTTGTGATTGTAATTACTAGAAATTTTCTGCTTCATTTAGTAATCATCTATTTTCATTTAATTTGATTAAAATCAATGTGGTGTACATACTGTATTCTGACGTGTAGTCAAATTTTAAAGTATATAACTCAGAGTGTCGTTATGTGGCGCACAAAAATTTAACCTTCCTTCAAAAGCTGCACAGCTGATATTTTATGCGCAAACAGCCTACAGAAAATTAGTGGGAACATTGCTCACCATTGTCCTTGTTGGGAGGCTCCCGATTCTGTTTGTGTGGGATGCAATTAGGGGTGGACTGCTGGTGACCGTTGGTGCTGTGTGGGCATTTCCTGCTGTCTTCTGCATGAGCTAGTAGCGTTTTTAATATTGTGTGTACCTGGCAGTCATGCGGTCCTTGGGCACTTTCTATCCTAATAGCTCTTAACGTGCTTTGCAATAAAAGCGCAGTTAACGTGTGTCTTTCGGACTGCTACAGCTTTAGCAACCTCTGTTGTGGTACTTGCCATAATGCCCTATCTTCCAGGAAACATTGTTTGGCCTGTGGCAAGCAAGGCACCTCATCTCTGGTCTCTGCCGTTTTTTGCATAGCTGCTTCTGAGCCTTCCCTTTCAGTCGAGGGATGCTGTTAGTCCAACCTCATCTGCCTCGGGGCAGGAGTTGGTAGATGGCACTACTGGTAAGAATATTCAGCCTGCTGGAGGCTCCGGTGACTGTGGACCTCTCCCCATCCTCTAGGGAATAAACTGCAACTATGACCTCTAGTGTGTGGAGTCATTTCCACAAGGAGAGCTTCTTGAGCCTGGATTGTCCTCCCCAGGATTCCTTTCCTTTTACAGCAGGCCTGGTCATTCTGGCATGAAAATTCAGACCCTTGTGCCTCTGTTTTCCCCCCAAGCGCAGTCTCATGAGGAGCAGGCTAAGAGTGGAAGCCCTGTTTGATGGCTAAGCATCCCAAGCAGAGGGGCCCCCTGGAGATGGGGATCAGCTGGGATCTGTCTGGGATTTGGACTGTAACTTGACTTGAGATTTTTGATGTGGATGAAGTATTCTCGCCTTCAGAGGCTTGTGAGGAGGCTGAAGTTATCCGCCTGTTCCAGGAGTAGGACCTGGAAGCGTTGATCCCAGGGGCTTATCCGCCTTGAGCTTGGCGGATGCTTCAGACATGGAGTGGATGCCTCTTCGACTCCTGCTCCTGAAAGAGGTGCGGATATCCACTACTCTCTCCTGTTCCCAAAGGTGCTAAAGGGCCTGTTCTAGTCTGAGTGGGATTCCCCCAACTCCCCAGCTAAGGGTGTATAAGATAATGCATGTTCTCCCATGTGGTTTGCTATTTCCAAGGTGGATGTGCAGGGCATGGTGGTTACCAGACTGACCACCATTCCTGTTGAAAGCGGATTGGCCTTGAAAGATATGGTGCTATGGACTGAAAGTTGATTTTGTGTTTAAGAACCAGTTTGCTGCGGTGGCTGCTATTCTTCAGTTGGTGGTATGTGCAGATCTGATGTTTCAGACCCTGCCACAGTGGATTCAGTCTCTTCCGCCAGATGATTCTGTTTCTCTTTTGGAGTCTGCCACGACCTTCCTTTCTGATGCAATGTACGACCTGATACGTCTAGCAGCCAGGGATTGAGCCCTGTCGACGGTGACATGGCGATGACTTGGCTTTGAGATGGGGCAGCGAACACCTCTTTCAAAGCCTTGTTGCCCATCTGGCCTTAGAGGGGTGCTTCTGTTTGGGTCCGATTGGGAGAAGCAGGTAAAAGACCTTGGCGAGACAAAATCTTCAAGCTTGTGGAGGACGGATCCAAGAGGCCTGTGTAGCAAGCAGGAGCTCCTTTTCTCTCAGCCTCTGCCTGCTCCTTGTGGCGAGCACTGGTCGGACTCCCGAGGATCTCAGGAATTCCATCACTACCCCCTGTAGAGCACTTCTTCCCCTTAAGGACTTTGAGTGTGTTCTCCATCCTTTCGTGGAGTGCGTGGGCCCAGGGACTCAGTCCCTTCTGGAGGAGGTCCCTCTCAGGCTGCACAATGAAGGCTTGGGGCCCATTCCCTGATTCCTCCAGTTGGAGGCAGGCTTCACCTTTTCTTTCAGGAATGGTGGGTCCAGGTTACCAAGGATTGCTGGGTGCTAGACATCTTTCAGTTTGGCTATGTCCTGGAATGCAAAGAACAGATTCCGGATGCTTTGGTCATCTCCCCTTGCGGGTCTGCGATTAAAAGTGCTGCTGTGTGGACCACCTTGGAAAAGGTGGTGCCCGACCCCCAGATGAGTGGAGCAAGTGCAGATACTCCATCTATTTCATAGGATCCAAAAAAAAAAAAAGACTGTTCCTTCTGGACCTCAAGGGAGTCGACGAGCACTTGCGCGTCCTGTGAACTGAGGGGAACTGGCTTCTCTGGATCTGGCTGAGGCATATTTTCTTATCTCGATCTGGGCAGATCATCAAAAGTATCTGCATTTTGCTGTGCTTGGCTCTCACTATCAGTTCATTGCCCTCCCTTTTGGGCTGTCCACTGCCCCAAGGACATTCTCCAAGGTCATGATGGTGGCAACTGCAGTGCCAAGGGATCTGTGTCCAGCCATATCTACATGACTGGCTCCTCCCAGGCCCGTTACCTTTCAGAGCCATCTCGGGTGGCATCCTGTTTTGGAATGCCTCGGCTGGATGCTCAATCAGAGAGAGAGCCAGCTGTTGCCTTCTTGGGCCCTGGAATTCCTGGGAGCACGTTTTGGTACTCGAATGGGCAGAGTTTTTCTTGCCAGAGGAGAAAGTCAGAAAGCTATTGGATTGCCTGGCACTGTTCTGCTTGCAGCAGGCTCCCAGAGTCCAAGATTGTCATCACCATCAATCCGAAGAAGATAATCAAGATTGTGCCGTGGATCTACGCTCATATGCGGCCGTTCCAATGGTCCTTGCTGATTTGGTGGCCTTAAGAGTCCTTAGGACATCAGGCTCCCAGTCCTGATAGTGAAAGCCAGCCTGTGGTGGTGGCAGCAGCCCTGTCATTTGAGAGAAGGGTGTGCTGTTGAGTGATCTCACGGAGTCTTCTGATGAAGGATGCTAGTCTCTCGGCCTGGAGAGCCCATTGCTATGAACAGATGGCTCAAAGCCATTGTAAACACAGGGAAGCAGTGTGGCTCATCGACTGCCTCGAAGTGAGGGCCATCAGGTTGGCTCTTCTGCATTTCTGGCCACTGATCTAGGGCCGAGCAGTTCAAGTGCTTTCAGACAACGCCACGGCAGTGGCTTATGTCAGTCAGCAAAGGTGGCACGAGGTGTGCGGGGGTAGCCCTGGAGATGGCTCTCCTATTTGTCTGGGTGGAGAAGAATCTCCTAGCTTTGTTGGCTCATCACATTGTCAGGGTGGACAGTGTGGCAGCAAACTTTCTGAGCCAGAACTCTTTGGATCCAGGAGAGTGGGAGTTGAGTCAGAAGGCATCTCAGTTGTTTCTGCACCGCTGGGGTCACCCTGAGATTGATCTGATGACAAACCGCTTCATTGCTGAAGTTTGCCGCTTCTTCATTTGCCACTCAGAGATGGAGTTTGAGGACGTTAATGCCCTGGCTCAGTCTTGGCCAAGTCAGCATTTGCTGTATGTTTCCTCCGTGGCCCCTGGTGGGGGGGTGATTTGGCATATAGTGCCACCTAGGAAGGATTATTCTGGTGGCACCAGATTGGCTGAGAAGAACTTTTGGTTCAGAGATCTGATGCAGCTCTTGCAAGTGCCACGTTTTTTGTTTGCCTCAGTCTTGGGGCTTATTGCTTCAGGGACCAATTGTCCTGTAGGACCCGGTTCCCTTCCTGCTTATGCCTTGGCTAATGTGTAAGGGCTACTCTCTGGCAGTGGTTTCCATTCTGCTCAGAGCCCAGAGGAGATCTATCAACTAGCATAAGTGCATGTCTGATGCCTTTTTGGGCAATGTGTGACTCATGGCAGCTGGCTCCTGAGACTGCCAAGGTGCCGTCCCTGCAGGACGGTCTAGAGAAGGCCTTTTCTCTTAGCTCCCTGATGGTTCAGGTGACAGCTTTGGCCTGTTTCAGAGGTCTGGTGGCTGGTAAGTCTCTAGCCTTACACCTGGATGTTTCATGCTTTCTTCAGGGGGTTCAGTGTCTGCATCCTCCCCTCCAATCTATGGTCCCGTCCTGGGGTCGCTCTCTAGTGCTCAGGGCCCTGATGTCGGAACCCTGTAAGCCATAGGTTTTCAACCCAGTCCTCGAGGAATCCTAGGCCAGTCAGGTTTTCAGGATTCCCAGACTGAATATGCATGAGAAAGATTTGCATGTTCTGCCTTCATTATATCCAAATCTATCTTATGCATATTCATTGTGGGAATCCTGAAAACCTGACTGTCCTAACTGTCCAAAAGGTTGGGGCTGCTGTGCTGGTAGGTTGGCTTTGTCCGACCTTTAGCTATGACTTTTTTTGAGATACTTTCTGGCTTTTATTAAAAGGTTTTTCAGAGTTTTTCAGTTCAATAGACTTCTGATGTTTATTTAAAGGATGAATTAAATATTAAATACATGAAGGTTAGGCTTTGTATAGTATGTATTAGTACCTTTTTACAATTGGCTGTTAGCCTTCCCTCAACATGCACCTTAAGGAGAATGCAAAGGATCTTTGCCTTGTGGATGTCCGAAGGGTGCTTCTCCGATACTGGAAAGTTATGAATTCTTTCCATAAGTCAGACCATCTTTTTTGTGCTGTTTACTGGCCTGCACAAAGGTGACGCAACTGCTAAGTCTGCATTGGGGTGCTGGATTAAAGGAGGTGATTGCCTTGGCGTATCTGCTGCGGAACCGGCTGGTTCTGGAGGGTTTGTGCACCCATTCTACCCAAGCGCAAGCATCCTCACATTGGAGTCTTGCTAGACCAGTCCAAACACATGGTTTGTGTTCCCCTACCAACAGATTGGTGAAGACAAAGAACCAATATGAAGCCCAGGTTTCAGTGACAGAACTCCTATGCCTCTATCCGTCTTGGCCTCCAGAGGTCTCTTCAGTATCCATCCCAAAGAATTTGGGAGAATATGGCAAGCCTCGCACAACCTCAACGTGGGCAACAGTGAGTAATCAAAGTAGAAAACTGTGCACAGGAAAGCAGAAACAAAAAGCTGTCAGTAGAAGATAAACCTGCAGAGCCAAGTATAGAAGTCTTAGCAGACCCAAGGGCATCGCAGCAGCAGAACAAAGCAAAACATATATTCCCAGGGGCGGCCCTGGACTGGTCTAGCAGGACTCAAGGAAAGGACATTATCTGGTAAGTAAAATGTCGCATTATTCCTGCAAGTGCTTTTTTTAATTGTCAACGTCAAAGGTGTGCCAGATTTGCCAAGTTAAGTGGGTTTTTTATGTCCAGGCATTTGGATGCTCGCTCTTTCTCCCACCCCTTTTGTGTTCTTGGTAGGTGTAACAGGTGTCTTTGCAGCAGAGCTCAAATTATTGAGAAAATAACTATTCAGTATAAGTTGTGTGGTTTTTTTTTTTCTTTCTAGTCCGCTCGAACTCAGAAAGAAAGGTCCAGAGTGGATTACATCAGACAAAAATACAATATTTTCCAGATACCATACAAAGTCAATAAGATTAAAATTCCCAGCAATTCAATTTAAGAAACAAAATTAGTTTTAAGCCATCGACAAAGAAAGGATAACTATTTGAAATTCTAATATAGTCAGGTAAATGGTTCCACTCAAGCAGTTTGGCAACTAAATAATTTTGTCATAAATTCATTTGAAACATATACCCTTAGACAGAGGAAGGGTAATGAAGTAAAAATTGTTTGAAATCTATATCTGACAGTTGCCAAGGCTAGGTCTTTCTTAACCCAAGTTAATTTTAATTGAAATTATTTTAGCTATAATAAAATCAAGTAGACGGTACGCTTGATGAAGAGCACTGAATGCTTTTGGGGGGCAAGGAAGGCTTGTGTGGCACTGCCCTGGAATACTATGGTTGTGGCAGTGCATGCCACTTGACTTCATAACATAACCCAATTACTCCAGAAGTTGTAAACAGGATAGCTTCAGGGCCAGGGCTTGCTTTCTATCATTTTTTTTGACATTCCACTGTTACATACAAAATGCTTTATCCAGTTTGTTTTATTTTCAGGTGTTCTATTTTAAAGTGCTCAGTGAGAGAATTCCTAATTGTTGAGTCATGCCTGTTTGTGATCTCATTTGAACCCCTAAGGGTGCTGTGAAGTGTATGCCATATCAAGTGTTAGTGTTGATGTTGATTGAGAAGTCTATTCCCTCCCCAGCATCTGGAGTCGGGAAGACCCCACACTTTTGTTAGTGTATTGGCTGCTGCTGCTGCTGCTGTAGAGGTGTAAATACACTAACAAAAGCACGGGTCCTCCGTCTCCATCTCCAGACAGTTTGAAGACCCTGCTGTCTCACCCCCTTCTGATGTGAAGCATATGTCAGAAGGGGATGAGACCTGCAGGACTTCCAAGCACGCTGAATTTGAAGGCTGTGCTCTTGGGGGTGTGAGTTATTAATTTTTTTTAAGAACTTGTAGCCTGCCACTTCTGCTCTTATTGGGTCCAAGTTGGCAGTGACAGCGGGAGGCGGTGTGATGGTAGATATGGGAAGGGGTAGAGAGCAGACACTGGACATGGTGGGCATAGGGGGGATAGAGAGCAGATGCTGGGCATGGGGTAGACTTGGGGTGGATTCTGGGCATGGGGAGTGATGGGGAGAAAAGGTAGATGCTGGACATGAAGGTCAGATGCTGGGAATGGAGGGGGAAATGGAGCAATGGAGAGAGAGAGGAGAAATGCCAGGCGCAGTTGGAGGGGAAGAGAAAATACTTGGCATGGGGTGGAGAGAGAGGAGGAAATGCAAGTTGGTGAAGGGTAAGGGGAGGAAGATGTTGGCCATGGGGTGTGGGGAGAAGCAGAAGGCAGGTGCTGGACATGAGAGAGAAAGGGATATACTGGACATGGGGGAGGAATAGGGGGAATGGTGGAGTGAGAAAAAAGGGATGAGATGCTGGATGGTGGTGAGAGAGAGGGGAGAGACATTGGACAGGGAGGAAAGAAAGGGACATGCAGGGCTGGGTCAACCATCAGGCAAACTAGGCAGTTTCAGGGGAGGGGGGCAAAAGAGCAGGGCATTTAAAGCTAAACAAAAAGGCGTAAAGTCTAAGGTACCAACATATATTGAGCCAGTCTTGGACAGATGCGGGAGGAGGAAGAGGGAGAGGGGAGAGTTAGACTGGGGAATGAGAGGGCTATGTTAAGGGTTGAAAACTGGTAGATGCAGTAACGAGGGGTTTTGAGGACTGGATGGTAAGAAGGAAGAGTAAACTGAGTTTTTCTAGAGAAATAAGCAGCAGAAAGATGAAAGGAAAAGATAAATGCAAGAGATGTAAGGAAGTGAAAAAGAAGGGAAAGGAGAGAAGTGGCAGATGGGCCGGAGACCGTAGAAAGCGAAGACGACAAAAGCAGAAACCAGATGAACATGACTAGAGAATAACATGGCCAGTCAACAAAGGTAGAAAAATTTTAATTTTATTTCAAATTTAATGATTTGGATATGTCAGTCTTTGGAATTTAAATGTTCTATCTTTTATATTTTGCACAGTACATGGGCACATGCATCTCTTACTATTTCTCTGGTGTAATGCATGTAGGGGTGTAGTGAAGAATGGTCCTAGGATTGCCAACTGGCTCCAGATGTGCCTGGCAAGCTAGATCCAGTCCTGGGTTTACCCCATTGTATGTCAGGGATATGCAGTTCTGATTTCTTTGTTGTAGTCTGGCATTTCTTATGGAGTACAAGTTCCTGCTTGCAGTGGGGTAAAGCCTGGACTGTTTCAAGTCTGTCCAGGCACATCTGGAGCCAGTTGACAAACCATGGGCTGTGGGACCTCCATTTTAGCATATAGGCCCACTGAATCAGCGGCAGCAGAACAGTCGAATGCAGGGATAACTGGAGGCAATGTCAATATTTGCATTGCTTTGATTCCATCTGTATTAACCCCAGGTCCACCAAAAAATCATTCCTGGATAAGTCGCTGATGCAGTGTCTGGCTTGGGCTTTGTTTAATTTTTGTCTTCATGTGTCTATTTTTAGTTTGTGGAAATGTATTACCTACTTGGTGAACATCTGTGTTCTGAGTGTGTGACAAAGGCCAAGAATTATATCAGCATGGAGTTTCTATGTCAGATTAGGTAATAATCCGGCTTGCTCTGTTTTCTGCATAAGTGTATAGATGTTCCAGGGCCCACTACAATATTTACAGTGCTACTCTTTTTTGGGTAGGCTCCTTGTGAGAGTTTTGGAAGTTGATGCCGTTACGATACAGTACGTTTTCTTGAGTAATTTTTGTAAGGTTTGTATTACTTTGCAATATGCCCAATACTGATAAGGGTTTATATTGCCGTTAGTGAGATGACACCAGAATCAGAAATTGTATTTAGTATGTTGAGTTCTGGGTGCCCTAGTTCAACTCTGCACCCATTGTTGGGAGAGGGGTTTCTTGGGACGCAGAATGTTTGTTCAAAAAGAGAAAGCAAGAACCATAGTGCTGTTTAAAGGACCAAATTTAAAATTAGAACATAAGATCTACCATACTGGTCTGTCAAGCACTGTATCCTGTTTCCAATCCAGGTCACAGGTACATGTGAAGAAAGTACTGCTTCCCCAGTAGTCGGCACAATGTAACAGCAGCAGTAGAATTTGAACCCTGGCTGCCCCGTTTCTAACCCGCTACTCTAACTATTAGTTATAATCTGTGCAACGGTTCTCGCTTTTTCCTTTGTGCACCTTGGTGTGTTCCTTTTCGTCTCTCCGGGCCAGTCCAGGAACAGTAGGGTAGTCAACCTCCTTCAGCAGCTGAGGACTGAACTCTTCAAAGACTTGCTGCTAGGCTACCCAGCTCCCCCTTGTGCTAGAGAGCCAGTCTTTCAGTCCTCAGCAGCGAGAAGGAAGTGTTCCTGACTGGCTCTGGAGAGAAGCGATCAGGATCTGCACTAACGGAGGCTTCCTTTGCTCAGCCTAGCTGGGTTAAAGCACCGGTTGCTCTGCTATTGCTAAAGTAATTCTGGAAATAATATTTATAAGGAGCAGACACGAGCCAGCTGCCTTTTACCTTGACAGCCGCAGCAGAGGCAGAGCCTGCCTCGTTGGCAAGATCCGTGCATGGAAGCCGAGATCTGGTCTGGGAGCCCCGGACTCTAGTTACTCGAGCCCCGGAGCTCCAGCTTGCCCTCCCACTAGCAGCGGGTCGCTTGGGTAAGATACGCTATAGCGTACAGCGAGGGAGGTAAGCTGCTTTTGGTTTCTTGAGTTTTTTTTATTGAGGGCGCAGCCGTCGGTGTGAGGCAGCGCATGCTGCCGAGTTCGGCAGCGTGCGTGCACTGTGGGAGCCATTGGGGCTTGTCGGAACTTGATTTCTGCCGGTTCTGTGTTCGGCGGGGAAGTCAGTGGCAGTGTTTCATTGGCACGATGACGGACAAGTCGGGGGCTCCGGATTCGGTGGTGAAGGTGCAGCTTCCCTCAGAAAAGGCGGGAGCGGCGGCCATTTTAGGTGGCGCGTCCGTTTCTCCCGCGCTTCCTGAAAGGCCGGTCAAAAAGAGAAGTAAATCAAAGAAGCCGGTTCCTCCGGTGGGGATTGACTCTGCACCACTTCTAGAACCTCCGGAGAAGGTACAGTCTTTATTTTCGCCAGATTTTATTCTGGCACTTCATAAAGCATACTGTTTGCTGTTGCAGCAGGGGCAGAGCAAGCATCCTGCGCTTAACCTGACAGAGGGGGTGCCGAAAGACACTGCTGAACTGGACCCGGGAGAGGGGTCCTCCAAGCAGGGTATCCCTTTAGGGGACTCTGATGTGGCTATTCAGCAAAGTCTGGCATCCCCTGAAACGGAAGAGGGCGAGCTTCCTTCGGAGCATGAGCTTGACCTATGGCCAGAAGTGTTGGAGGAGGGGGAGCGGGGGGCAGGAGAAGATCCTAATGTTTTCAGGGTGTTTAGGAAGAAAGAGCTAGGGGCTCTAATTTCCCATGCGCTTGCAGCTCTTAATCTGACTTTGCCGTCAGTGCCTGCGGAACCTCTAGAGCAGTGGTTCTCAACCTTTTTTGTACCGTGACCCCTTTTACCGTTGGTCAACTTGTGGTGACCCCCAATGATAAAATCAAATGCGTCTCTCTTCCTTTACCGTTAACGCATTGTCGCTGTAATCATTTGTTGAATTATTAATATATTATAGGCCTTTGCAATATGTTTTTATTTATAAAATACTTATTTAAATAATCAAAACAACAAGTAACAATATTTGATTTCAAAATTATGATGATTTTGTAGTCAAATCACTAATATGAAATAAAATTATTTTTTCTACCTTTGTTGTCTGACCAATTTATTCTCTGATCATGCTGGTCCCGATCTGAGGCTTCTGCTTTCCTGTCTTCTCTTAGCTCTCTTTCTGTGGTCTATGGTCCATCTGCCAGTTCTTATCTCTTTTGTTTTCTTCACTTCTTTCCATCAGCCTATTTCCAGTCCCAGTAACCCTCCCCAGTATCAGCCCCTTTCCAGTCCTCACTCCCAGTACCTTCCAATGTCAACTTGCATTCCCATGACTGCCACTGGTGTCCATTCCCTTCCAGTCCCCCTCCTTCCCCACTGATCAGTCCCTTCTAGTACAAATACCATGGCAGCCCCTCTCAGATCCACTCCCTTTCAGTTCCATGCTCCCATCCCCTTGTATCAGCCCACTTGTAGCCTTAGCCCCCAGTTTTCTTCCAGGGTCAGCAGCTCTATCCTCCCCTCCCCACAATCAGCCCATTCCCAGTCAAAGCCCCCTAATCAGCTCACTTCTAGTGCTAATCCCCCTCAACCCCATTACCAGTCCTACCCCCCCCCAATCAGCCCAATACCAGTCCTACCCCCCATCAGCTCATTTCCAGTGCTAGTCCCCCCCTCAACCCCATTACCAGTGCTAGGCTCCCCAATCAGCCCATTTCCAGTCCTAACCTCACTGATCAGCTCATTTCCAATGCTAGACCCCCATCAGTCCATTACCAGTCCTACCCCCCTTGATAAGTCCATTCCCAGTCCTAGCCTTCCCTAATCAACCCATTACCATTCGTAGCCCCCCCATCTGCCCATTACCAGTGCTAGCACCCCCATCAGCCCATTATAATCCTAACCCGCACTGTCTCTCGCCTCTGTCCAGCATTTATCCCGTCTGTCCAGTATGTCCCCATGTCTCTCCCCTTTGTCCATGCCAGCCTACTCCCTCCATGTCAGCCCACCTCCCTCCATCCATCCATATCAGCCCCCTCCCTCCCTCCCTCCATGTCAGCCCCCATCCTTCCATCCGTCCATGTCAGCCCCCCTCCCTCCCTCCATGTCAGCCCCCATCCTTCCATCCGTCAATGTCAGCCCCCCTCCCTCCCTCCATCCATCCATATCAGCCCCCATCCCTCCCTCCCTCCCTGTCAGCCCCCATCCTTCCATCCGTCCATGTCAGCCCCCCTCCCTCCATCCATCCCTCCATGTCAGCCCCCATCCTTCCATCCGTCCATGTCAGCCCCCCTCCCTCCCTCCCTCCATCCATCCATCCATCATATCAGCCATCCCTCCCTCCCTCCCTCCCTCCCTCCCTCCATCCATCCATCCATCCATCCATCCTCCCTCCATCCATCATCCATATCAGCCCCCATCCCTCCCTGTCAGGCCCCTCCCTCCCTCCCTGTCAGCCCCCATCCTCCATCCGTCCATGTCAGCCCCCCTCCCTCCATCCATCCCTCCCTCCATGTCAGCCCCCTCCATCCCTCCATCCATATCAGCCCCCATCCCTCCCTCCCTCCCTCCCTCCCTCCCTCCATATCAGCCCCCATCCCTCCCTCCCTCCCTGTCAGCCCCCTCCCTCCTCCCTCCCTCCCTCCCTGTCAGCCCCCTCCATCCCTCCATCCATATCAGCTCCCTCCCTCCATCCATCCCTCCATCCATATCAGCCCCCATACCTCCCTCCCTCCATCCATCCCTCCATCCATATCAGCCCCCATCCCTCCCTCCCTCCATCCATCCATATCAGCCCCCATCCCTCCCTCCATCCATCCATCCATCCATCCATCCCTCCATCCATATCAGCCCCCATCCCTCCCTCCCTCCATCCATCCATATCAGCCCCCATCCCTCCCTCCCTCCCTCCCTGTCAGCCCCCTCCCTCCCTCCCTGTCAGCCCCCTCCCTCCATCCATCCATATCAGCCCCCATCCCTCCCTCCCTGTCAGCTCCCTCCCTCCCTGTCAGCCCCCATCCTTCCATCTGTCCATGTCAGCCCCCTCCCTCCATCCATCCATCCATATCAGCCCCCTCCCTCCATGTCAGCCCCATCCTTCCATCTGTCCATGTCAGCCCCCCTCCCTCCCTCCCTCCCTCCCTCCATGTCAGCCCCATCCTTCCATCTGTCCATGTCAGCCCCCTCCATCCATATCAGCCCCCTCCCTCCATGTCAGCCCCCATCCTTCCATCTGTCCATGTCAGCCCCCTCCCTCCATCCCTCCCGACATGTCAGCCCCACCATCCAACTGTCCATGTCAGCACCCCGCCCACCAAGTCAGACCCCCACCCTCCAAGTAAGCACCCCACAGTCGAGGACAGCCCTGTTGCAGGTTGTCTGCCTCCCTTCTAATGCAGCCGCGGCTCTCTGCCTCTTAGGGAACCGCGGCTGTACCTGTAAAATCATTGCGGAGCCCTTCCTGTCTCGATGGGCTCCGTGCAGCATTGTCCCGCCTCCAAAGGAAGTTGTTTACCACTTCCTTTGGAGGCGGGACAATGCTGCACGGAGCCCGTCGAGACAGGAAGGGCTCCGCAACGATTTTACAAGTACAGCCGCGGTTCCCTAAAAGGCAGGGAGCCGCGGCTGCAGAAGAAGGCGGTGAGTTTGCCGGAGTTTGCTGCTGCCGAGAAGCGGACTCGGCAGCGGCAGCAACTTGTGCACATCTTAAGTTTATTTTTAAACTTGGTGGAGGCTAAGCGACCCCCGCTAAATCCTGTGGCGACCCCCGTTGGGGTCGCGACCCACAGGTTGAGAACCGCTGCTCTAGAGGATCCTCTTCTACAAGGGTTTCGGGCGGAGCAGAGGTGTTTTCCGGTCCACAGAGTCATTAAACAGATGGTGGAATCGGAGTGGGAGTGCCCCGAAGCCTCCTTGCGAGGGGGACGGGCGTTAGGCCGTTTATATCCCATCCCTCAGGAGGAAAGGGAATTGCTGCGAATGCCAAAGGTGGATGCCTTGGTTTCGGCGGTAACCAGGAAGATCACAATCCCGGTAGAAGGGGGAGCAGCCCTTAAGGATCTGCAGGATAGAAAATTGGAGGTGCTCCTCAAACAGGCGTTTGATACCTGTGCGTTGGTGCTGCAGGCTTCTATTTGTGGAGCCTATGTGTCCAGAGCGTCAATCCGATGGCTTCAGGCGGAGGCCTCGCCTGAATCGGAGCTTTCGGCGGTTCCGGAGGGGGCGAAGCTAGAGTCCGCGTCTGCTTATCTCGCCGACACCTTTTACGATTTAGTCCGTATGTCCGCTAAGTCCATGGCCTCCTTGATAGCCGCTCGCAGATTTCTCTGGCTGTGTAATTGGGCGGCGGACGCGTCCTCTAAGACTCAGCTTAGCAAACTGCTGTATACGGGCAAGCTGCTCTTTGGAGAAGCGTTGGAGAAGATTGTGAAAGATTTAGGGGATTCTAAAGGTGGCAGGTTGCCTGAGGACCGGCCGAAAGGTTCAAAGCCGGGATCTTCGCAAAGAGGTCAGGGCCGGGACTTTCGGAGGTTCAGAGGCAGTCGTTTTCCCTTTCTGAGGGGCAGGTTTCCGTCTAGAGGTCAGTCCTTTCGAGGCACGCGGGGTTTCAGGAGGGGATATGGCGGTCCCCAGCCGAACTCCTCTAAAAAGCCACAATGAAGCGAGGCTGGTCCAAGCGGAGATTACCATAGGAGGACGTTTACAGCAGTTTCTCTCCGTTTGGACCACGATAACGACGGATCGCTGGGTGTTGGAGATCATTCAAAAGGGTTATGCCTTGGAGTTTGCGGAGCCTCTGGCTGGAGCCTTCGTGCAGTCTCCCACCGGTTCGTCCCTAAAGGCAAGCGCGATCGACGCCACGCTGCAACGGCTGCTGCGGATCAGTACGGGTTAGGTCGATACTCGATTTATTTCGTGGTACCCAAAAAGGAAGGCTCTTTTCGGCCTATTCTGGATCTCAAACATGTGAATCGCTGTTTGCGGGTGCCTCATTTTCGGATGGAAACTCTGCAGTCGGTGATCAGATCTGTTCGGCCAGGGGAGCTCTTGACGTCCATAGATTTGACGGAGGCGTATTTGCACATTCCCATCCGGCCCGAGCATCTCAAATTCTTACGTTTTGCGGTGCCCATGGGACACTTCCAGTTCCGGGCGTTACCGTTCGGACTGGCAACAGCACCTCGCACCTTCGCGAAAGTGATGGTGGTAGTGGCAGCTGCCCTACGTCGGGAAGGCATTCTGGTACACCCCTATCTGGACAATTGGCTAATTCGAGCTCGCTCGGTGGCGGAGTCGGTGGAGGCCACCTCGCGGGTGGTTGCGTTTCTCGAGAGCCTCGGTTGGGTGGTAAATCGGGCGAAGTCTCACTTGGAACCGGTGCACCGTTTGGTCTACTTGGGAGCTCTATTCGACACGGCCGTAGGTGCTGTGTTTCTGCCAGAGGCCTGGGTGCAGAAGATCTTGAGTCAAGTGTCGGCCTTTTTACGCTTCAAGGCTCCGACCGCCTGGAGATACTTGCAGCTTCTGGGGTCCATGGCGGCGGCCTTGGACTTGGTGCCCTGGGCCAGAGCCCACATGCGGCCACTTCAATGGTCCTTACTATCCCGTTGGTCTCCCCAGGAGCATCTGCTAGGTCGCCGGTTGGTGTGTCCGTCGGAAGTCAGTGACAGTCTTCAGTGGTGGCTCAATCCCGCGCATCTCCGAGCAGGGATGCCGTTGGAGAGGCGCGTTTGGATTTTACTTACCACGGATGCCAGTCTCTCTGGATGGGGGGCTCATTGCATGTCTCACATAGCACAGGGCCGCTGTCCCCGGAGATGTCCGCGTGCTCCATCAATCAGCTCGAAATGAGAGCGGTGCGGCTGGCTTTACTGCACTTCCAGGCGCTTCTGGAGGGCAAGGCGGTACGCGTTTTCTCAGACAATGCGGTGACTGTGTCTTATATCAATCGGCAGGGTGGCACGGGCAGTGTTGTCTTGTTGCAGGAGAGCCAACTATTGATGACTTGGGCGGAAGCCCATCTTGCAGCCTTGTCGGCGGCCCATGTCGCAGGAAAGGACAATGTCCAGGCCGATTTTCTCAGCCGGCGGGTGTTGGATCCCGGCGAGTGGGAGTTGAACATCGCCGTGTATCACCAGATTGTGCTCCGCTGGGGTCAGCCAGTGATGGATCTCATGGCAACGTTCGACAATGCCAAGGCGTCTCGTTTTTTCAGCAGAGGCAGAGAGCGCATGTCGGAGGGGTTGGACGGTCTGGTGCAACCGTGGCCGTCCAATGCCCTTCTCTGTGTTTCCTCCATGGCCCATGATAGGTCGAGTTCTTCGCCGGATAGCACATCACCAAGGGACGGTGATCCTCATAGAACCAGATTGGCCCAGGCGAGCTTGGTATGGAGATCTCGTGCGGTTGTTAGTGGCCCGGCCGTAGCGGCTTCCCGATCGGGTCAATCTGCTGCATCAGGGGCCAATGCTCATGCCGTGGGTGGACCGCTTCTTGCTTACGGCTTGGCTCTTGAGAGGGAGCGCCTGAGGCGTCGAGGGTATTCGGAGGCGGTAGTCTCCACTATGCTTCAGGCGAAACGTAAGTCCACGTCCTTGGTTTATTCTCGTGTATGGCGCATATTTGAACGTTGGTGCGCGGATCGGCAGGTGCAGCCTTTGTCGGTGGCTGTTTTCAGATGTGTTAGCATTTTTGCAGTGTGGTCTGGCGAAAGGCTTGGCGGTTAGCACTCTCAAGGTTCAGTTGGCGGCTATAGCTTGTTATAGAGGCAAAGTACAGGGCAAAGGTTTGTCTCTTCATCCGGATGTGGTGTGTTTCCTACGTGCGGTTAAGAATATCCGACCGCCGGTGCGGCCAGTGGTGCCGTCCTGGGATCTGAATCTCGTTCTGGAGGCGTTGACTCGGAGTCCCTTTGAGCGGGGGAAACGAGTGTCTCTGAGGGAGCTCTCTTGGAAAACCGCCTTCTTAGTAGCCTTGTGTTCCGCTAGAAGAATCGCTAATTTTCAAGCGCTCTCTTGTCGGGAGCCTTACCTGCAGTTTTCAGAAGAGAAGGTGGTGTTGCGGCCGGTCCCATCCTTTTTGCCAAAAGTGGTCTCTGTTTTCCATGTCAATCAGACGATTTCTCTTCCTACCTTTCGCACGGAGCCTTCTGTGGAGGCTAGGGCTGCGCTTCGGAGTTTAGATCTCGGCAGGGTTCTGCACCGTTACCTGCGGAAGACGCAGTCTTTTCGAAAGTCCGATAGACTGTTTGTCCTGTTTGGTGGTCCGTGTAAGGGCGAAGCGGTGTCCAAAGCCTCCATTGCACGCTGGGTTAAGCATGCCATCGCAGCTTCTTATGTGGCCATTGGCAAGCTTCCGCCGGAGGGTCTTCGGGCTCACTCTACGCGGGGGCAGGCGACGTCTTGGGCGGAGATGGCATTGATTCCGCCTGTGGATATTTGTAGGGCGGCGACCTGGTCGTCCTTACATACGTTCACTAAGCATTATCGGTTGGATGTTCACGCAGCGGGAGACGCGAAAGTTGGGGCGTCGGCCGTATTGGCAGGGCTGCTTGGACCCTCCCGTGTGTAGGTACTGCTTTGGTACTGCCCTACTGTTCCTGGACTGGCCCGGAGAGACGAAAAGGAAGAAGAAATTAGATCTTACCTGCTAATTGTCTTTCCTTGAGTATTCTCCGGGCCAGTCCAGGACCCACCCAGTCTGTAGCATTCCTTGCGGTTGTTTGTCGTTTCGAGTATTGCTCGGTTTCTTACGCGGCAGGTTTTTACGCGTGGCGCTGCCGTGGGAGGGGGGCTCCCTTCCAGGTCTCGGTAGACAGGAGTTTAGGCGATTGTTTACACTAAAAAAAAAAAAAATATCGTTCCCTATTCTTGAAGGTCTAGCAGACTTTCTGATGGAACTATGCATTTTTTGAATACCTGCATCTTTTAGGAATGTTGGTGCAGTTCCTGCTTGTTTTTTTTTCTAGTTTTCTATATCGTTACTGTTTTTCACTTTAGTTATGGAGCTGCTTTGACATAGGTGACTGGCTCTCTAGCACAAGGGGGAGCTGGGTAGCCTAGCAGCAAGTCTTTGAAGAGTTCAGTCCTCAGCTGCTGAAGGAGGTTGACTACCCTACTGTTCCTGGACTGGCCCGGAGAATACTCAAGGAAAGACAATTAGCAGGTAAGATCTAATTTCTTCTTATCTTTCATCTCCTTTGTCTTTTTCAGAGTATATATTTACATTAAATACTATGCCAGTGCAGTGTCAGGAGTCTGTTTTATGTTAGGTTCATAGGCTATATAATTAAACTTCTACAATTTTTGATGAACATAAACATCGCATAGTTTAAAAAGAAAATTTTATATAGACTGGAAATATGTTGCTTTCTTGGGGAAACTACGGTCTCCTGAGGGATGGGGCCCACTGTTCCCTGATTAGAGCTCTGAGGAGGCCCCTCTATTTTGGCTGCGGGGGGGGGGGGGGGGGGGCACCATCTCATCTGTCGCCTCAGGCAGCAGATTGTCTTGGGCTGCCCCTACTCTCATGGGCTGATATTTCAGCCAATGCTGGCAATAAAATTCCTTCAGATACCAGATTAGTAAACTGTTAACTACCAGTTTCATATATTTGTCAATTGTGGACATTCCAATTATAAATGTCCAGTCCACAGACACACTATATTTCATTCACTCCTGTATATCTAACTGTCGCCAGTATAGCATTCGGTCGAAGCATTCGAAGTACACTCTCTCTTCAGCCTTAATCAGCCAGGACTTGTTCGGTTTTGCTTCAGGCTTACACAGCCCAGCTCATGAATAACTGAAACTGCCATAAATTATTTGGTTTCATAGCCCAATGTAGGACCCCTTGTTTTGCCCAAAGGCTGCATCAGGAGTACTAATTTTAAATATAAAGTTCATTTAAGTATAACAACTTTCGTCGATCTCCACTTTGCACAGAACTAGCTTATGTGTGGCTTCTTCAGATTAGCTACCAATACTTTCGATATACTCAACATGGTGACTTGGTGTTTTATAAATTAGTGACTCCAATTAATCCCACTCAAAACTCAGTCCGATTGAAGAAAGCCACATCCTTCCGTTTCATTTAAACCTTTGAATTAGCATCAGTTATTGCCAGTCGTGCTGCTTCTTTTTTGTTTTCCAAACAGTCTGGCTTAAATCAAGACAAATATGTAATATCTGCCTTCATTTTTTTTAAAAACAGGGCATTCTGTTCACCTTTTTGATTCTAATGAAATGTGGTTCTAATGACTGCAACTTGAAAATTCATCTTTATTCAATTTCTAACGGAGCTCTCACTCTATCCCCTCCCCTTCTGCTTTTCGTTATCACTTCCAAACCACAGTAGCACAACATTTCAAAAATGTCCCAGCTCTATGCAATGGGCTACCAAAGGAGCTTCACCTTTCTTTGTCAAAATGTTGCATTTGTGTTCAGCACTCTAGTTTTTAATTGTTTTAAAAGTTTGCCCCACAGACACCTGATCACATGGAGACACAATAGTATTCAAAATATAATCTGTATAGCACAAACTGAACTGTTTCATCTCATATATATGTCCATCCACTAGATTTACCGAATTTTTAATCTCTCTAGAGTGACTTGACGATGAGTTATGCACTGTTCACATTTAAAGTAGCCCCTTAAAGAACCCCCTTCCAATGTTTTCATAGTTAGATTTGTTTCAGCTCTTAATTCAGAGGGACTTAAGTATTCTTTTAAATTCCTGATCCTACTATATACTACTAAATGTTCTTTGCTCTCAAAATGGTCACGGGTTTTCATCAGCAGCCAGTACTTCTGCATGAATTTTGATCTACCCAATGCCAACTTAGAGTATCTGTCTCAGCATACAGTCTTCCTTATCTGACGTTTCCTTGGTTTTAGTCAAGTATTTAAACAATAATTCTGTTATTGTATAAAGCTCTCCTATACACCTTTCACTATTTTGTCAGGATACCATCTATTGAAAAGTTTCTCCTTCAGTTGTCTGGCTTTAAACTTATTTTCCTCTCCAGTTGAAAAAATTCTTCAATAGCTCAGAAACTGGGAGAAAGTACAACTTTTTGTTTCTTAAATGGTGCGGATGATTACTCCTGATAGGAATACTTTTTTAGCTTATCTGTCTTTGAAAAAACTGTTGCATTAAACTTATGATCTTCATATCTAACACATCTAAAAACAAAATACTCTTCACACTGTTGCCTTTCAAATTGTATTGATTGCAGGAATTTTAATGAGGTTCCAAAAACATTCAGAAATTTCCCTCCTCTAGTCCATAGCGTAACATATCTTCAATAAATCTATGCCATGAATAGATATATTGACGAAACGGAGAACTCTCTCCAACTTAAGATAAAACTCATGAACAAATTTGCTACTGAAGGGGCAAACGATGCCTCCATTGCTCTGCCTGATATCTATTTATGTAATTGCCCTTGGAATATAAAAGAATTATTCCTCGGTGCTCTAATGGCTAAGTTTTACCAAAATCTCACTCTGAAAATGATGGGGTCTGAGACAACAGTGCAAGACTCAGCCCAGCAGTTCAATCGCATCTGTTTGTGGAATCAAGGTATACAACAATTTTAATCTAGTTGTCGCCATTATAAACTCCCTATTCAGATCATTGAAACCCTCCAAAATCGTCAAAAATGAATAGTTGAGTTTAGTTATTCACTTGATATACCACCTTTAAGAAAATACCAAAGCGGTTTACAATAAAATAAAGCAACAACATTTACGACAAGGATAAAGTGCCTTTTAAATATGAGGGAATCTTCATCACTTTGGGTTTCAAAAAGGTATCTACATGGGTACATGCTTGTTCTAATAATGGATCATCGCCTGACACTATCAGACACAAACTTCAAGGGTGCACCGTCTTTCGGAAGAATGTAAAATGCTGGAATTTTGGGAAAGCTATAATTCAAAACCTTGAATTCTTTTAGTTTAAAAAAAAACAGCTTCCAAAGCTCCTTCACTCAATGTTTTAATCGTTGCTTGTAAGGGGTGGTTTTTATTTTTTTTTTTAGTCTGATCGCTTTTTAATGGTACATCGCAGCTTGTATCCAATAACTACTGCTTCACCTTGGCTATGTAATCTTCTTTATTCAGGATTCCTATTGCATTCCCCTTTGTCTGCAAGGGGTTGGAAGGTGAAGAGATAAATGCATGAGAAATAAGCAGCACAAATGTGTATATGCAAAAGGCATACCCCTCTCCCACCACATGCACACAGGCACCTCGCCTCTGCACAGCACAGCTTTGTAGCTTGAAGTGTCGGTGGAAGAGGGAGGAGGAATGGGGGCCACTGCCTTCTTTTGGCACCATGCAGTGGCCCATTAAGAGCCAGCTTTATCAAGCCTTTTCCCCGTCTTAGTAAATCGGGCCCTAAAACCTAAAAAAGTAACACAGATACGCCTTTTTTGGGGGGACGAGGGCATGCACTGTGACCTAGGTTTTGGTGGCCGGCTCCTAGATTCAAGAAAACTTGTCAGTCTGTTCTAACCCATTAGAGGAAAGAGCAACAAAGAACATCACTGAACTGCATGCTTTGTCAGCTTCTCGGAAAAGCCCCCCACACCATCCTGTAGAAACATACATACGTAGCATCTCAAGAGTAATTCAGCTACTTCTAAAATTTAGATAATTCTCTACTTTTAAAGTTATCAGGCAGTTTGTTCCAGAAACCTGGGATCATACCAGAAAAACTAGCCTGCATCCTAATAAGATGGAAAATATAAAGAGATAGTAAAAATAAATTTGCAGAACCATTAGAATGAAGATTTCTCATTGGTGCATAAACTCTTTGGAGGTCCTTGTGAAAACCTGATCCTTGCTTTGGACATCTGAAAATGGACATGGAGATGTCTCTGTGCTTTGGACACCTCTAGAGCCATTTTGGAAGCCAGGTTTGTGGATGTCCATGTCTGAATAGGGGGCGTAGTGGAGGCTTGGCTGGGGCATTCCCAGGAACTTGAACATCATTGCTTGATCTCAGAAATGTCCCGTATGTCTTGTGTCGTTTCTAGACCTGTTCCAGGCACAAACAGGCATCTGAAAAGTACTCATTTTGGATGAAAAACATCCAGAGGGTGTAGAGGAGGAAACTCCATCATCCCCAGTACTTGGCAGAATTTCAGTAATAACAACCAAAACTAATATGGGAGTCCAGACTCTGTTTTATATGAATATTATTTTCATTATCAAAAACACCTCAGGAGAAGAAGGACCTCTGAATCCTGTGAACGGTTTTTCAAGGGGTTGTTAAATAATATTTCTCCAGGAACAAGCAGGAAGTCAGTCCTCGCTTATGAGTGATGTCAGCACACTTTTCTGCATGATGGGCACACCCCAACGCCACTGTTGATAGCAGACATTTCACTGAAGCTTCTTCATGGGTTGACCAGATGAGGATCTTTATAAAGCAGTCCAGTGCAAAACCAGATCCAATAAAAGTCAGAGGCAATCGCATTCAAGAACTTAAATCAGCAACATGTTTCAAAATAAGGCACTACATGGCTGCAATAATCGTCAGTACAGTTTCAATGTAGCAGCAGTGGGATTTGAACCCTGACTTCCCAGCCCTCTAACAATTAAGTTATTCCTAGATGACCAGGTTCTGAAATATTATTCTGGGGATGTCTATGTAGCTGTCCATATCAGGTACGTCCACGTTTGTGAAATCATGTCTGTACATCAGACATGCCTACTTTTGAGTGGGAAAAAATAAAGACGTTCTGGCTTAGATGTCCCAGATTACACTTCATTGTCCTTTCTAAAATTCCTCATATTCTTGTTCAAATACTCTGGTCCTATTCTGTGCAATGCCTTATATGCTAAGCATAGTTCCTCAAACTTAATTCTGATCTTTTATAGGCAGCCAGTGTAGCAGCCCAAGAGGCAGGGCCGGCCCAAGGGTTTCTGCTGTGCCACCGCCCCTGCTGATCCGTTGGTAGGGGGGGGGGATGTGGCTGGGCTTAGCACAGCTGCCCACGGCAGGCCATTGCTTCAGCACACAAGGCCTGTTGTTTCTGACTCCCCTCTGACAGGAAGTTGTGTCAGGGACCCGGTCAAAAGCTTCAGGCCATGTGTGCCAAAGCACATGGCCTTCCGCAGGCACCGTGCTGTGCCACCCACCTAGGTCTGTTGCCTTAGGCAGCCACTTAGTAGATGGGCTGGACCTAAGAGGGCATATGTAAATCATTGCCTAATCGAAATGTAAATCTAAAAACTCACTGTATTGTACGATACATTTTGATTCTGTAAAGTAAACCGCTGCTGATCGTAGGAAGCAGCGGTATACAAATGTTTACTAAATAGAGAGCTATTTATTTTATTTATTTATCATGTCGCTTGTTATATTTAATAATTTTGGCCACCAGATTCTGAATCCATCAGTTTAATAGACTTTTTCAGGTTGTCCAGGTATATTGCATTGCCATAGTCCAGCTTGACAACTGCACAGAAATCCTGTGCACTCATGTAAGATCTTAATTGTAAACTCATCTTAAAACTGATGCATTTTGACAACTTCATAGTTAACGTCCTCAATCTGGGACTCTAAAGTTAGTAAGGCTGACAAGGTGTTTATCTCATTTACAAATGGAACATGCATTCCCTGCAGTAATACTGATCTTAGATCAGCAGTTATGTTGACTTTTTTTTTAAACCCTAATACCTATGTTTTTCCAAATTTTCTTAAGTGCCGTCTATGTTGACTCATGGTGACCCTCTGGATAGTTGTCCTAAACTGTGTTTGATCTTTAGTCAGGTGTCTGGTTGACAGAGTGGCACCCATAGCTGCTGCTATTGTATTGATCCATCTCATTGCTGGCCTGCCTCTTTTTTTTTTTTTTTTTGTGTTGACCATCTACCTTACCAAGCATGATGTCTTTCTCTAATGATCTCTCTCTTCGCATGATGTGTCCATAATTCAAAGGCATCAATTTTCTTCCTGTATCTTTTTTCACTTTAATTTCAAGTAATCTCCTTGAAGCCATGTCTGAATAGGGGGGGCGGTCAGATACTGCTTGCATACAATCTTTCATGTTCTCCTTTACTATCCACTGAGTCAGTTATTAGGACAGAATAGCACATAAAAAACTAAATTCGAATGAGTGACTGCGCTGACGAAAGTATAGACCAAATAGGATTGGGGAGAGGGGTGCTTTCGGGAGGCATTTTTGTCTTCTAATCTCATCACGTTATATGTCTCCATCCCAGATCGTTAGTCCTTTCTCTCAGGAAGACCTTAAACCACGCCAAGGCTTTTCCCCAACCTCACCATTTCCATTTAGTCACCAAAAACCTGTGATTCAGCATACCAAAGGCTGCTGTTCATATATAGTAAGATAAAGTCCCATTTTTTCCCTTTTATATGAACATTTCCTTGTTTTCTTTGAAAGGGCCACAAATACTGTCTCCATATTCCATCCAGTATGAAATCCAGACTCTGTTGGATCTAGTCCTTGTATTTCAGCTAATGCCTTGCTCAAGGCAAGTTACATTCAGGTACAGTAGTTATTTTCCTAAACTCAGAGGGCTTTTAATCTCATTTTGTTCCCGAGGTAGTGGAGGGTTAAGTGACTTGCCCAAGATAACAAGGAGCATCAACGGGATTCAAACTGGGCTTCCCTTCTTCTTAGCCCACTGCTGTAACCATTAAGCTACTAGTCACAAACAGAGAGAGCATACTCGCAGAACACCCAAAAAGCGAGCACTGTGGTCACAGGTGCTTTTATTGAAACCCCTACTCGTTTCAGCAATGTTGCCTTCTTCAGGGGGTAAAACCTCAAACAAAACAAATTAGCAACAATAATAAATACAAAATAATAGTTGATAAAAAGATCAAAATCAAGAGTGTAATTAATTAATTAACACAAAACCACAGACAGAAGTGGAGGAGTAGCCTAGTGGTTAGAGCAACTGCCAAGTACCCAGAAGATCAAAGGTTTGATTCCCACTGGCACTCCTTGTGACCTTGGGCAAGTCGCTTTTACCTTCCATTGCCTCGGAAGAAATGGCCTGGCAATCTACTTCCGGTGATACATTGCCAAGAAAACTCAGAGGTAGCTGAGTCGCCAGGAGTTAGCACTGACTTGACAGCACTAACCCCCCCCCCCCCCAAAAAAAAACCTAGACAAATAAAAACACATAGTTAAGGCTGAGTAACTATGATATGTGAAGATTAGACATACCAATATAGCCAGCATGCATTACATAAAACAGAGAGACGAGAAGGAGATAAGATATAATAACCTCCCAACTGGGAAAATGACATGTTAACACAGCATGTTTTAGTTAATTTGATAGAACTTTATATCTATAACAGATGAAAAGCAAAGTAATAATGCATCATGCTTTCCCTAATTTTATATCCACCAACTTGAAAATATGCAAGTTAAAGAATTAAAAAAAAAGTGGGGGCAGGTGATTCTGTATTGTAAACTAATTCTGAAATGGACTGAATGTATAAAGCCAAAGGGTATATAATATCACTGAGGTACATATTCCTACAAACCTAGGAAATGCCCAGTAATGTATAAATACATATTATGCTATGAGCAAAGCTAGAAAACAGCAAGACTGCACCTTTGAGAAAGTTTAACTGTCAGATCAGTCTGAAGAACTGGTTACTTTTAAATGATCCAAGGACTCAGTATTTCTCAATGGAAACTATTCTGCAATGCCGTGATGCTATAATGTTACTAAATGCATATAGTGTGAAGAAACCAATTTTATGCTGTAAAGGCATTTAACTATATGATGCTAAATCTATATATTCTACTCAGGTTGGACTTAATATAGCCCATGCTAATCTGAAAAAGGAAAAGCAACTTAATTGTTATCTTCAGAGTGACCGTCAAGCAATGTTCCCTCTAATTTTCTGTAGGCTGTGTGCGCATAAAATATCAGCTGTGTGCAGCTTTTGAAGGAAGGTTAAATTTTTGTGCGCCACATAATGACACTCGGAGTTATATACTTTAAAATTTGACTACACGTCAGAATACAGTATGTACACCACATTGATTTTAATCAAATTAAATGAAAATAGACGATTACTAAATGAAGCGGGAAATTTCTAATAATTACAATCATAACTTTTAAATTTTAAGACATCTGTGTTTTCCATCAGAATCAGAGCCATAATTTTTGTGCGCTCTGTTGTAAAGTATGTGCGCTCGCTCAGCGAGGTGTGTGCGCGCGCACACGCGCACAGCTTAGAGGGAACAGTGCCGTCAAGCATTGTCAAATCAAACAGTATTGTATACTGTAGGGGCCTACTGGGCCGCAAGTGCCACTTTTACCTTACATGGAGGAAGTACACAGAAACCGATTTCTCGGCAATACTCACAAAATCTTTACTACAGGTTATCCTTTTCTCAGGAGAAATTCTTCACACACATTTTTTTAACATGGTTACTTACAGGTACAAGGTAGCTACTGTATTGGGAATAGACAGAAGAGGTTAATGGAGCAATTCAGCACACTGTTGCCTCCATGGTAGGACTGAATAAATTCCCCAATCTTCTCCTATGTCCTGGTCCTTCCTTTTTTTTTTAATACCGTTTTTTTTTCTGGAAGGCTGGCGTGACTACAAAGGTTTCTTTTCATGCAGCTGGTTTTCGGTGATACTTGTTTTTTTCTATACAGTATTGGCACAGTGATAACGTGTTGAATGTCTGCGTGAGTGCCCCTGTGAGCAACAGCGACCATCACACGGTGTGGTTTGAGATAAAAGCCATGGTACAGGCCAATCATAGCAAGCTCAAAGTCCTAAACTTCAAAAACACTGACTTCAATAAAATGGCCGAGTACTTAAAGGAGGAGATGACGGGGTGGAAGAAGATAAGGGAAGTGGAATTGCAATGGACTAAACTAAAGGCGGCAATAAAAGGGGCAACAGATAAATATGTAAGAAAAATAAATAAAAACAAGAGGAGAAGGAAACCTATTTGGTTTTCCAAAGAGGTGGCTGCGCAAATAAAGGCAAAAAACACAGCTTTTTCAAAATTCAAAAGCTTGCAAACAGAAGAACACAGAAATGAATACAGGATCCAACTCAGAGTCTAAAAGAGTAATAAGGATAGCAAAATCAAAGGCAGAAGAAAAAATGGCTAAAGATGTTAAGGGTGGCAACAAAACTTTCTTCAGGTATATTCAGGAAAGGAAGAAGATCAGAGTTGGAATTGCAGGACTCAGAAGTGCTGGGAAAGGACTCGTGGAAAGTGACACTGAAAAAGCGAAATTGCTAAACAAATACTTCTGCTCTGTTTTTACTAAAGAAGATCCTGGAGATGGACCAGCTGTGACTCCCAAATATAAAAATAGGACTGAAGTAGATACCACACCATTCACAGAAGATGAGGTGTTAGAACAACTTGCTAAACTGAAAGTGGACAAAGCCATGGGACCGGATGGGATACATCCCAGGATACTGAAAGAGCTCAGAGAGGTTCTTGCAGGACCGTTAAAGGATGTCTTCAACAGATCCTTAGAAACGGGAGTGGTTCCTCAGGACTGGAGAATGGCTAATGTTGTACCTCTACACAAAAGTGGTGACAGGGAAGAAGTGTCAAATTACAGGCCCGTGAGCCTTACCTCGGTGGCAGGAAAAGTAATGGAGGCGCTCCTGAAAGAGCGAATAGTGAACTTTCTCAAAACCAACAGGTTGCAAGATCCCAGGCAACATGGTTTTACCGAAGGACGGTCTTGCCAAACAAATCTGATTGAGTTCTTTGATTGGGTGACCAAGGAACTAGATCTGGGGCATGCAATGGATGTCATCTATCTGGATTTCAGCAAAGCCTTTGATACTGTTCCTCATAGGAGGCTTGTCAATAAACTCAGTAGCTTGGGGATGGGTCCCAAGATAGTAAACTGGATTAGAAATTGGTTGACTGACAGACAACAGAGGGTGATGGTACATGGAGCTCACTCGGATGAGAGGAAGGTGATTAGCGGGGTGCCTCAGGGTTCGGTCCTGGGCCGGGCACTGTTCAATATATTTGTGAGTGATATTGCTGAAGGACTGAATGGAAAAGTCTGTCTTTTTGCAGATGACACACAAATTTGCAACAGAGTGGACTCCCCAGAGGGAGTGGATAACATGAGGAAAGATCTACAAAAGCTGGAAGACTGGTCTAATGCTTGGCAACTACGATTTAATGTGAAAAAGTGCAGTGTCATACACTTGGGTAGCAGAAATCCAAGGGAAAAGTACACAATAGGGGGTGAGAGGTTTTGTATGCATGGTTCAGGAGAAAGACCTTGGTGTGATTATCTCTGATGATCTCAAGGTGGCAAAACAGTGCGACAAGGCGGTGGCAAAAGCCAGGAGGATGTTGGGCTGCATTCAGAGAGGGATTACCAGCAGAAAGGAAGAGGTACTTATGCCACTGTACAAGTCACTGGTGAGGCCTCACTTGGAATACTGTGTTCAGTTTTGGAGGCCATATCTTGCAAAAGATATAAAAAGACTGGAAACTGTTCAGAGAAAGGCGACCAAAATGATTTGGAGCCTGCGTCAGAAGCCTTATGAGAAGAGACTTGAAGACCTAAATATGTACACTTTGGAGGAGAGGAGGGACAGGGGAGATATGATTCAGACCTTTAAATACTTAAAGAGGAATGATGAACAAACAAACCTCTTCCAAAGACGGGGAAGCTGTAAAACTAGAGGGCATAACATGAAGCTGCAAGGTGGTAAATTGAAAGGCAATGTCAGGAAATATTTCTTCACTGAAAGGGTGGTGGATGCTTGGAATGCCCTCCCGATGGAAGTGGTGAGGGCAAACACAGTGATGGAATTCAAAACGGCATGGGACAAACACAGTGGATCCCTTTACAGCAACAGGATAAAAGCAAAATAAACAGTACCATCTAACTTCTGAACTATCTAGCATCTGAACAAATAAGGGTGTCCTACATGGAGTGGTGGGTTCACCCCTAAACAGAAACAAAAACATGGGGAGGGGTGGCCTGCACAGAGCGACAGGTGCACCTACTCTTGCCATCTTGCTGGGCAGACTAGATGGACCATGCTGGTCTTTATCTGCCGTCACTTACTATGTTACTATGGCACATTTTTACATTTCCCAAGGTTCAAGTTAGCATGGAAACACCATCTCATCTTCTCAAGGCCAGTGCCTAATTTAAATCTTACTCCCCGGTTCCCCCTCATGTCTCCTTTTTGTTTCATTTCTATTATCTGGTTTTCTTAGCAGATGCACACCATACAGCAACATTCCGTACCGCTCTACTCCCCAGAATTTTCTCATGCTATGTCAGCAGCTCATTCCCCTGATTCTTCTTTTGGCCTAACAGTGGTCAAGAGTCCCAAACTGGCCCATGGCCTGTATCCAGACCTGCTTCACAGGCCTAGCTATAGGGGCACTGTCCTTGCTTGAGTCAGACTCCCTAAAATACATTAAAAAAAAAAACTTGCAGTATCAAACACCGGTGGTCATAAATTGATTTGAGGACATACACTGGGGTGAGTTTAACAGCCTTTCAAATTGCCGTAGCATAGCGACATCAGGACCAAGAGTGTTCTTTCATAGGGGGCTCACTTTCCCGCCAAATGAACGAGGTCAGAGGAAAACACTAAGCTACTATTCCAGGCTTCCAGGTAATCCCTCAATTGGGATGTCACAGAAGCTTCAATTGCTTTTTGCTACCAGTGGAAGATTTGAAATTGGTTGATAAGTAATCTGATCTAGAGAGGGACTTAATTATGTTTTACAGTTGGTCTAATTAAGGCTTATTTAAGAGCCATTGGAAATTCATCTGTCTCCAGTGATTTATATATAACAGTTTTCAAAAACTGAGAGAGTTCTTTCTGGTAGTGATTTTGTCATCCAGGCTTGTCTATCGTACTACTTTGGCAAATTTGCCAAATTTTTTATTTTATTTTATTTTTTTAAATCTCATTTGGTTTGTAAAACTGTCAAACCTGCATTATTCTTGATCTTTTCCACTGATTTTTTCCTGACCCTGCTGTCTCCAGCCTGCTGAAAACTTTGTACACCATTCCCTAAATGTTTTTTATATTTTTCATTTTAATTTGTAAGTAAATGGCAGACTTGTTCTACTTGGCTTCACAGCCCATCTTTTTTTTTTCCTCTCCCTCACTTCCCCTATCTAAGAATTCCAAAACTGCTTTAAAAAGCTCCATCACTAAGTCATTAGCTGTTAATACAAGATTTGTGTAATGATTCTTCTTTTAAAATGATCAGTATTCTTCTATAATCACAAAACGTCTGCTTCCATTCATTTTTGCATGGCAGATCACGGGCATTACAGATCCAATTTCATCTTTTCAAACCTCATTTGAAAAATAAAGTTGCCAGTTTTTACTGGAGCCAATTTAGTATAAAACGAGGAAAAAAGTATACTTGCTCCTTTCAAAGTGACATTCCATTTATCAATTGTTTTCCTATTTTAATTTTTAATTTTTTAATTTTGTTGCAACAGGCATAAGAAACGGGTCCAGAGAATAGCTGTCCGGTGGCCTCTATTTCTTGGTTAATTTCTCCCTCCCCCCCCCCCCCCTAGGCATTCATGAGCAAGAGAGTCTACTTGGTACTGGACCCTGAGACCTGTTAGTCAAAATGGGGCTGTTTGGTAGATTTCTCCTTCAGGATCCAAACTTGTACTTGGTAACAAAGACTCTTCAAATTGTTAGGGGTCTTTCTACTAAAGAGCTGCAAAAGTCGCCCGTTAACGCTGGCGCTAGCTACAAATGTCCTGTGGTATCTGCAGGAGATGTTCTCTTCCCACATATCACCCATTCAAGCAGGCACTGCATGAAATGCAGCTGTCATGGAAAAAGGCCTGTGATAGTTGCATTTCTTCTGCGTTAGCTGTGTTCATGGTGTGACGATCCCATATTAGCGCCACAAAGACAGATAATGCCCTTTAGTAAACATCCCCCCTTAATGCTCCAAAATAAAAATCTTTACTGTGATGTCAGCATAAATACTTTGGTAAACAATGCACTTTTCTCCTAGCGCTTTCCATTATGAAACCGTGCTGTGGGGACATTCTGCTTCTCCAGGTATCCCTGCACTCCTCTTGAAATGTAGGTTTCCCTTGGATGTGTTGGGTTCCTTCTCCCTTGGATAACCTGTTGGACCTTATCTATAGTGTTTTGATATCTGTTTCACTCTTCTCATTGCTCATATTGCAGTACTTCCCCCCCCCCCCCCCCCTTTCCAGGTGTGAGGAAATTTTTGCTCCTTCGTGCACATCACTCCAGATATTAACGTGTGAACACGTGGTACCATCACAGACATGAGCTCTGGCATCACTTGCAATTCCTTGCAGGTTGGGAAACAAAAGGCTGACATCTCTTCCTCCCCTTCCACCAACTCCTAGAATCTTCCCTTTAATCCTGAAGTTTTATAATGTGTGGGGAAAAGCCTAATTAAACCGTTTAGCTAAGTTGCTACACTGTATAATCTTCTGTATGTGCTCTTTTGTGACGTGCATCATCTCTAGTAAAGGGAGATTCTCTTACTATGTCTGTGGTAACATGCTGGCAAGCTTCTTGAAGACATTGGGTAGGTGACCTAAGAAAATCATGCTGCACATTTTCAAACAAGAAAATTACTAAATAAAACAAATTTTAAAAATTAGGCTAGCATGTGGGCCAAATGAAATCCAGCATGCTTTCAGTGCTTTTTTTCGCTTAGGGCTTCAAAAGTCTTGAATACAGTATATAATACCATCTCTTTAAGGTTTCCTTCTGTTGCTTGTCTGGAAAAAGGTCTCGCGCCCTCCCAAATATCCCAGCTTTGCCTGATTTAAATAAGGTAAAACATTTCGCCCATTAGGGTTTAATTGTGTGTCTGACATTTGCAAAAGAGAGGATTAGCATTGTACATTTCTCTCCAAACATCTTATTAAGGATCAGAAGCGTGTCCTCCCTGGAGGACCCAGGGAGAGGATAATTCAGCAGTAAACATTTCTGGAACTTGCTAGGCTGAGTTTGAGGCACTACGTTTTCTTACCAGCTGGGATGACCCAACCATCAAGCAAACTAGGCGATTGCCTAGGATAGCAGCTTCTGGTGTGTGGCAAAGAGCAGGGCATGCAAAGCAAAACAATAGATTTTGACAGCTGGGTGTGTTGACGCCCTAGGTAAACCTTAAGCCTTACACAAAACACCTTGAACAAACTCTGGGGCTGGCCCTGCCTTCCAGTGCTGGTTTTAATAGCTGGCAGTGCAGATAAGTGGTTAGTGCAAACAGCTGCTTACAGTACTTTGAGACGTGGCTTTATTCCCTATTCCATAGTTCATTCCTTGAAAATAATGATGCCTCCTGCCCTTGGAAGAAGTACAGTTGGCCATGATCAGGAGGATAGTGAGGAGAACAGCCTGGATGTGTTGGGGGTGTGGGGATTTTTTTATTTTTTTGGCTGAAGAAGGCCCTATAGTAAGGAGATGAAATGTTGTTCTTGTAGATGTGACCTGAGGATATGGGCTGCAGTACCAGCCTCCCCTCTCATCCACTAGCCCTGTGTATTTGAAGGAGCCTCTGTTTGGTGGTTTGGGACACAGTGAAGACATTTGTTCTCATCTCATTCTGCTGGCTCATTGCCAGGCTTGTTTTAGAAGACAGACTTTTTTCAGTCTGGGAGAGGAGGATTAATGTGTGTTAATTTTCTTTTATTTATTTTTAATAGATAAATACAGAGGAGCATCTTGATCCAGATGACCAGGAGCCCATCTCCTGGGACCGAAGTATTCCCAATCACATATATAAACTGCTACCTCAACGTCAGGAGGTCCCTGCAGAAAGCATTACCATCTGGATTGACCCCCTGGATGCTACTCAAGAGTATACAGGTATGGTTGCTTTTAATCCTGTGTTCCTTAGTGTTCCTCCAGTCCAGTCCTGTTACCTGTGGGTAGTCAATTCCTGCCAGCAGCTTGGAGACTGTGTGCCTGTATATATGTACTGTATGTATGTCAATACACCAAGAATTATCCATCTTGTACAAAAATAGGGTAGTACAGCAGAAACAATATAACATACAAAGAAATTCGCAAAATGTATATATGTAACTGACCACTCACACTAGCCCACAATGAGGGGGGAGAAACTTAGGGAAAAAAAATCAACCATTTACAATAGCAGTAATGGACATCAATCAGCAAATAAACAGTATTCACATATCACCAGAGGTATCGATTTGAGGTTTCCAGGCGTCTGGCATTTACAAAAGCCAACAGTTGGGAGGGTTCATAAAAACCAGACAAGACAGAACAAAACTTAACCATGCATTTGCATGAGTAACATAGTATAAGACGACAGATAAAGACCAGTATGGTCCATCTAGTCTGCCCAACAAGGCGTCAAGAGTAGGCCGCTCTGTGCAGGTCACCCCTGCCCTTATCTTTATTTAGGGGTGTACCCACCACTCCGTGTAGGTCACCCTTATTTACTGAGATATAAGAGAGAGTTATGTATGTTTTGATTTTATCCTGTTGCTATAAAGAGATCCATTGTGTCTGTCCTATGCCATTTTGAAGTCTGTCACTGTATTTGCCCTCACCACTTCCATTGGGAGGGCATTCCAAGCATCCACCATCCTTTCAGTGCAAGAGTAATCTCCAGGAACAAGCAGGAATGTAGTCTTCACATATGGGTATCGTCGGTACCGACGGAGCCTGCGTGGGAACGCTCCCCAGCGTCCAGTAGGAAAGCTTTTGGGAGCATCCCACAGCGCCTGCGTGCTGCCTTCACGCCTTTCCCAACTGTCCCTCTCCAGTTCTTCATTTTCTGTGGAGCCGACAGGTCGCACATCCTGTCAATGCAGAAAATTTCCCTTCTTATTCTTATTTTTTTGTGGTCGCGTCTGCCTTCCCTCGACGTTATATGGGTACCGCCGATTCTTTTCTTTATTCTAAAAAAACCCTTTGTTTCTGGAGTCTTTCTCCAGTGATTTTCTTTTCGGGCGCCATTTTGGGCACTAGGCCCAATTTTTTTTCCCTCAAAATGGAAAAACCCGCTTCGGGTTTTAAAAAGCGTTCTAAGTGTGGCGGTACCATCTCCGTCACTGGCACCCATGAGTGGTCCCTCAAATGTTTAGGTCTTGACCACTTTATTTCAGAGTGTGTTGCCTGTGGGATGATGTCGAAAAGGGGCCGGCAAAACCGAGCTGCTAAACTTAGCACCCTTTTTCCCTCCGATGCAGCCTCCATGGCATCGACATCTTCCAGGGCTTCATCTTCTTCCCATGGATCTCAGGTAGCTAAACATAAATCTGGCCGGTCCTCAAAGGATAGATCTCCTTCTAAGCATCGAGATGCCTCTGGTGTTGCCCTTGAGGGACTTGCACTGGCAAAATTGCCCCGTTGGGAGGCTTCGGCTTCCAAAGCACTAACGGGGCTCCAGGATGTTCTCGAGGCCTCAACCTCGACATAACTACTGGTGCCATGCTCTGGGGTTCCGGCCGCTTCATCCGGCACCGATACCCAAGCATCGGCAGTGTCGATAGACCAGAGGTTCTTGGCTATTGAACGCAGTCTGGCGGCTCTTCTCATGGCCTCGATGCCCCTGAAACAGCTTCAGACAATTCAACCGGCATCGACTGCATTGACATCGGCAGGTATTCTACTGGGACCGAGTCATGCGTCTCTATCCGGCATCAACAAGTCAGTACCGGACCACTCTGATGCTGACTTCGGTACCAGTACCGTGCCTTGCACGATCACCTGGATCAGAGATATTTCGAATCCTTGGATGAGTCTGAAGACTCTGAAAGCTCTGCTGATATCAGAGTACTTCTTCCTGAAGAGTCCTCTTCTCCTCAGCGTAGGATGTCTCCACCAGAGGATATGTCCTTTCAGGATTTTATCAGAGATGTGGCCCGAGGTCTTTCCATCACAGTGGCTTCTGAAAAAGCCTTGGGCAAAGGAGTTAGAAATCCTACAATACCCTAAAGCTCCCAAGGAGGCATCTACCTTACCTATTCATGAGATCTTGCATGATCTTATGTTAAGGATGTGGGAAGCACCTCTGACCACATCTCCTCACTCTCGAAGACTCGACACCATGTATCGAGTTCCTCCTTGTCCTGGGTTTCAGTAGACTCAGTTACCATACCATTCCATGGTGGTGGAATCAGCCATGAGACGGATAAAGAGTGCAAAAAGGCATGCATCTAATCCTCCAGGACGTGAGTGTAGGACTCTTGACGCCTTTGGACATCGATCCTTCCAGGCTTCCATGCTTTCTGCTAGGATCAGTTCCTATATCTTGTATATGGGAATGTTCCTTAAGGAGGTCACAGGAGGCTTGGAGCTTATGAGCCCTCTCCTTCCTGATGATAAAAGGCAAGATTATCTTGCTCTTGTTAAACATGCTCAGGATGTTTCCAAGTTTGTGAATCGTGCAGCCTTTGACTGTTTTGAATGCATAAGCAAAACCTCTGCTATTGCCATAGGTGCACGTAGAATTGCCTGGCTCCAGGCATCTGACTTAGAAATCTGGGTACAGGACAAACTGGGGAATATACCTTGTACAGGAGAGAATCTCTTTGGCAAGAATTGGCAGGAGAAAGCTAATGAGAGAGATTGTCTGTCTAGATCTACAGCTGATCCTGCGAGGAAAAGATCCTCTAAGAAACCATTCTTCATCAAGAAGAGAAAGTTTTACCCCTCCTATACCCAGCAGGGACATCGTTTAGGTCAGTCTGCCCAAAAGGGACAGCACCAACAACCTAGGCAACAAAGGAAACCGGCTCAGCAGACTCTGCCTCCACAAGGGCTTTGACTCCTGTCTAGAGAACTTTGCCTTCTTGGTCCTGAATGGCCCAGAACCCTCGTCCATCCCAGGAAGGTTATGTCATTTTGCCCCCAGATGGGGTCAGATAACAGCAGAAAATTGGACTCTGTCTATTGTACGAGATGGGTACAAGCTTCATTTCCTCAGCATGCCCCCTCCTACAATAGTAAGACTGTTCAATTCTCAGACCTCTCTCAACGACCGGTTAGGTCAAGAAGTCATTATGCTCCTTGCTCAAGGGGCAATAGAAGAGGTACCCATTCCCCAAAGGGGTACAGGGTTTTACTCCCCCTATTTCCTTATTCCAAAGAAAACAGGAGGACACAGACCCATTCTAGACCTCAGAGAATTGAATAAATCCCTGTTCAGAGAGAAGTTCAAAATGATTTCTCTAGGAACTCTGCTGCCATACCTTCAGAATCAGGATTGGCTTTGTTCTCTAGATCTCAAGGATGTGTACACTCATTTTCTCATCCATCCAACTCACCGAAAGTTCTTTCTCTTTCTGTTTCAAGGGAAGCACTACCAATACAGGGTTCTTTTTTGGCCTGGCCTCTGCACTAAGGGTGTTCAGAAAATGCATGGCTGTGGTAGCAGCATTTCGCCGCACCCTGGGAATATTTGTCTTCCCTTACTTAGACGACTGGCTCATTCAAGCCCCTTCAGAGCCAGAGGCCAAGGTTGCTCTGTCTCGCACAATGCGCATCCTTCAGTATTTGGGACTTGTCATAAACTTCCCAAAGTCCAACTTTGCTCCCACTCAATCCCTAGAGTTTATAGGAGCTCTTCTGGATACCAGACAAACAAGGGCCTATCTTCCATAGCCCCGCTGCCTTCGCATTGTGCAGTTAGCTTCCCAAACAGTGCTAAAACCTCACATCACTGCTCGGGAAATGTTACAGTTGCTAGGCCGCATGGCATCCACCATGCATGTGGTTCCTTATGCTCGCCTCCATATGAGGGCAGCCCAGTGGACCTTATCCACTCAGTGGACTCAGGCGTCAGGTTGCCTGTCAGACAAAATAGCAAACTCGGATCACCTTATTTTGTCCCTCCAATGGTGGCAGTCACCCAAAAATCTTTTGGTTGGGTCTCCTTTTCAGCAACCCCTACCCCAAGCCACTCTAACAACAGATGCTTCACAAGTGGGTTGGGGAGCCCACTTGCAAGGCCTCTCCACCCAGGGTACCTGGACCCCACAGGAGGCCTATCTCTGTATCAATCTCCTGGAGCTCAGAGCAGTCTTCTTGTTCTTCGAGTATTTCACACCTAGCTCAGCTACAAGACAGTCCTAGTTCAAACGGATAATCAAGTAGCCATGTTCTGTGTGAACAAGCAGGGCGGAACAGGCTCTCTCTTGCTCTGCTTTGAAGCTTTGCGACTATGGGCCCTCGCCAGAGAGCTTCAGATCCATCTCCTTGCGGTGTATCTTACAAGCATTCAAAACTCTTGGGCAGACAGGCTCAGTTGACATAGAAAACACACAGTGTATATCTTTTGCCTATGAGAGTAAGAACCTTCCTCTTGAAGGCCATGTCACAGCTCACAATGTGAGAGCCATAGCGGCCTCAATGGCTCATCTTCACTCTGTGTCTGTCGATGAGATCTGTCGAGCAGCTACTTGGGCTTCGGTTCATACCTTCACAGCCCATTACTGCTTAGACAAGGACTCGCACCGGGATGCCTTGTTTGGTCAGGCTGTTCTTCAACACCTGTTCCAGACTTAATCAACTCCTACCCACCATCCCTGGTAGGATGCCAGAGATCCATGGGGGGAAGTGGAGCCCTTTCACAAGGGCACACAACTTTCTGGGGCCATCTCCCTGGCATCTGCAGCTAGGGAGCCCCCATATGTGAAGACTACATTCCTGCTTGTTCCTGGAGATAGCATAGTTACTCACCTGTAACTGGTGATATCCGGGAACAGCAGGAATTTAGTCTTCACAACCCGCCCACCTCCCCTAGGAGTTGTATTTCTCTATCTCTCTCTCTTTCTCTCTTTCCCTCTCTCTTTGTCTCAGCTTTAAACTCAGCTGGAGAGGGACAGTTGGGAAAGGCGGGAAGGCAGCATGCAGGCACTGTGGGATGCTCCCAAAAGCTTTCCTATTGGGCGCTGGGGAGCGTTTCCACGCAGGCTCCGTCGGTACCGACGATACCCATATGTGAAGACCAAATTCCTGCTGTTCCCGGAGATCACCTGTTACAGGTGCTTTTCCTGACATTGCTTTTCATTTTACCCCCTTGCAGCTTCATGTTATGCCCTCTAGCTTTACAGCTTCCCCATGTTTGGAAGAGGTTTGTTTTTTCATTAATACGATTCAGACCTTGAAATACTTATGAGTATCTCCCCTGTCCCTCCTCTTGTCCAGAGTGTGCATATATAGGTCTTCAAGACTCTTCTCATAAGTCTTGATGCAGGCTGCAAATCATTTTGGTCGCTTTCCCCTGAACTCTTTCAGCCTTTTTGTCCTTTGCGAGATATGGTCTCCAAACCTGAACACACTATTCCAAGTGAGGCCTCACCAGCGAATTGTTCTGGTAATTCCTCTCTGCATGCAACTTGGCATCCTTCTGGCTTTTGCTACTGCCTTCTCACACTGATTCACCACCTTGAGACGGAAACAATCACTCCGAGGTCCTTCTCCTGATCCATGCACACCAACCTCTTGCCCCCTATAGCATACAGTTCCCTTGGATTTCTGTTTCCCAAGTGCATGACACTGCACTTCTTAACATTGTTCTAATGCTTAGCAGTTAAAATTTATTCTTCCAGCTTTTGTAGATCTTTCCTCATGTTATCCACTTCCTCAGGGGAGTCCACTCTGTTGCAAATTTTTGTGTCATCTGCAAAAAGACAGACTTTTCCATTCAGTCCTTCAACAATATCGGTCACCAATACATTGAACAGTACCAGTCCCAGGATCGAACCATGGAACACACTGCTAATCACCTTCCTTTCATCCGAGTGAGTTCCGTTTACTGTCACCTTCTGTCGTCTGTCAGTCAACCAGTTTCTGATCCAGTTCACCACCTTGGATCCATCCCCAAGCTGTTGAGTCTATTGATAAGCCTCCTGTGAGGAACAGTATCAAAGGCTTTGAAATCTAGGTAGATCACATCCATTGCATGCCCTTGATCTAGTTCTCTGGTCACCAGTCAAAGAACTCAAACAGATTTGTTTGGCAAGATTGTCCTTTGGTAAAACCATGTTGCTTCGGATCATGCAACCTGTTGGTTTTGAGGAAGTCCACTATACGCTCTTTCAGGAACACCTCTATTACTTTTCCTGCCACTGAGGTAAGGCTTACAAGCCTGTAGTTTCACTTCTTCCCTACTGCCACTTTTGTGGAGAGGTACCACATCAGCCCTTCTCCTGTCTCCAAGGATCTATTAAAAACATCCTTTAAAGGCCTGCAAGAACCTCTCTGAGCTCTTTCAGTATACTGGGATGTATCCCATCGGCCCCATGGCCTTGGCCACTTTAAAGTTTTGCAAGCTGCTCTAACACCCCAGCATTCACCGAAGATGATGCATCTTCTCCATTCCTATTTGTATATTTGTGCAGGATTTTCTCTAGTAAAAACAGAGCAGACATATTTGTTTAGCATTTTTGCATTTTAAATTAACCTTTCCACAAATCTGTTCTCAGCACTTTGAGTTCTGCAATTCCACCTCTGATTTTCCTCCTCTCCCGAATATATCTAAAAAACGTTGTTGCCACGTTGCACATCTTTAGCCATTTTTTTCTTCTGCCTTGGATTTTGCAATCCTTATTTCTCTTTTTTGTCTTTTCGTTTGATCCTGTATTCATTTCTGTGTGCCTCTGTTTGCAAACTTTAGAATTTTGTGAAAGCTGTGGATTTTTTGCCTTTATTTGTGCAGCCACTTCTTTGGAGAACCAAATAGGTTTCTTTTTTCTACTTTCCTTTCCTTACGTACGTATCTGTTGCCCCTTTTATTGCCTCCTTTTAGTTTAGCCCATTCCAATTCCACTTCCCTTATCCCCTCCCACTCTGCCAACTCCTCTTTCAGGTACTTGGCCATTTTTACTGAAGTCAGTGTGTTTGAAGTCTAAAAGTTTGGGCACAGCACAATTAAGCTAACAGCTGTATGTATATAGTTAAGTTATTTTGTTGAACTCACTGTTCAACGTTATTACGTAGAAAAAAGTTTTTTAAAATGTAAACTGCCCCTGATCTCAGGAAGGGGAGGTATAGAAGAAATGACAAATAAAAGAAAAAATAAATAAAATTAAAAAAGAATGGTGGGACTACCAGAAAGTGTTTTGGAGATGGAACTATATAACATCTACCAGGAATGGTTGCCCAAACAGCTAGGCCTCCCCGGGAGCCTGGAGATGTGAACATGTGCATCAAATTGGGCCTCCACAAGCAGACAACTGCAGGCCGAGAGCAGTAATTGGGAGATGCATGGTTTGGATTGAAAAAGAAAAGATCCTGAAAGAATATTGCAAATTGAAAGCGTTAAACATAATAATCAGAAAATCCTGCTATTTAATGACTATTCAGCGAGAGTGGCTGCCAAAAAGCGTGAATTTGCACCTATATGCAATAGATTATTCCAAAAGGGAGTGAACTTTGCTTTAATCTACCCCCACAAACGTAGTCATAAACAATGGAAATACCATATATCTAAACACCCCAGCAGAAGGAAAAGTGTTACTAGACCAAACAGGGGGAGGGGATACCCACAGAAACAAAACTAAGGCACTTTAACCTTTCATACTTTAAAAACTGGACAGAACTGATCTGTTAGAGACATATCTAAAGAGGAAGAGGCAAAGAGAGAACCCCCCCTATATTATCAAAAATGCTACAGGAGAAACGATTGGAAAGGCTGGCAAAACAACAAGAGAGGAGGAAGGTGCAGATGGAATGAAGGAATAGACCATACAAAGAACTGGTATGAAGGAATGAGGAAGGGGAGGAAAAATACACAGCTGCACTACTTGAGGGTATGGACAAAGGACATCTATGATGGAATAAGTATGGCGGGGAGGGAGAGGAGAAGCATTAGTACTACAGAGGAAGTAGAGTTTCAGGCAAGAAGGGGATGAAAAGGGGTATGATAGCAGCTTAGAACTTGTGGGATTAGCCCACATGAGGAGATAGGAGGATGCAAGAGAGTGAATGGTGGGGGGGGAGGGGATGAATGGAAGGGAAAAGAAGGTAGGGAAGAGATGGAGTGGGGTTGGGAGGGGGAAAACAGCTACAAAGGAAGGGCAAACAGCGAGAGTGGGGGGGAAAAAGAACAGTATCGGGCAGAGTTGGGGGAGGCTTAAGAAAATAGGTGGGCTAGGGGTTCAGCTGGGAAACCCCTAGAGCAGTGGTTCTCAACCTTTTTTGTACCGTGACCCCTTTTACCGTTGGTCAACTTGTAGTGACCCCCAATGATAAAATCAAATGCGTCTTTCTTCCTTTACCGTTAACGCATTGTCGCTGTACTCATTTGTTGAATTATTAATATATTATAGGCCTTTGCAATATGTTTTTATTTATAAAATACTTATTTCCTTATCGTCACTCCAGTCCAGTCCCTTTACTTCTGGGTTACGCAACCCTTCCAGCAGCTTGGAGGCTGAGCCCAACCTTTTTGGGGATGGAGCGGTATAAATACCACTGGGACCACCCACCAACTCCAGTATTCTCAGCCTCCAAGCAGCTGGAGGGTTCCGTAAGCCTAGGGCTTACTGGAGTCTCCCTTCTTTAAATTTTAATTCTTTTAAATTCTTTTAAGTTCTTTTAAATTCCTTTAAGTTCCTTTCCTGTGGATTGAGTCATTTGTACTTACTTGGCTCTGTAGCTTTAATTCTCTCCTGCCCTCTCTCTCCCTCCCCCCCACCCCCCCGGGCCGGACATCGGAGGAGAGTCTTACCGGCAGCAGCGAGGAGGACTAGTCAGCGTTCCTCTCGCAGCTGACCCGACCTTACCCTGCATCATCTCTGCGGAGACCTGCTCTGCCTCGCGCCGAAGCCCCACCCGGTGGCTGAGCGCTGGAGGCACGCCGCGACTAACCTCCTCCGGCCTGTCCCGCTCCGGAGCGAAGGGACGCGGAGTCGAGCCCCAGAGCCGCGATTGCAGTCAGCCGACGGAGGCCTTAAAGCGGCAGCGGGAGGAAGCCGGTACCGGTGCTGGAGAGTGTTCCCTGCACTGACTCCTCTCTTCCAGCGACGCGAAGGCACATTCGCGGTCCTCCGGGTCGGGCTCCACATGGTTGAGGCCTACCACGTGTGGAGCCAACGGCCCGAGAGCGCTGAGTCGGGCCTCTGCACAGGCAACAGAGAAGCTTCTAACTGCAAGTACTGAGTTCATTTTGGGCAGGGGTGTTTTTGTTGCACATAATGTCTGCTCAGTTCAATTTAATTTAATTTAATTTTAATTCAAATTAATTTTATCTTATTTTAAGTTTGGTTTCTTGTTTATTTTAATCTTCACTTTCCTTGGATTGGTCCCTATTAGGGAAGCATTATAAAGGTCTCTGCTCTTTCTCAGGGGATATATTGCCTTAGTTCGGCTGCTCTGAAAGGGAAGCCCCGGCTCTTGCCCATGGCATCCAAGCCACACTGCCCTTCCTGTGGAACGCGCAGGGGCACCTCCGCAGAGACAGGAATCTGCAGGAGCTGTGCCGCAGAGGCCGCATCAGTGGAACAGGAGATTAACCTGGCCATGTCGCAGCCCTCCGAGGGATCAGGAGACCCTCTGGAAGGGGAAGGGGGGTCCCAGTTTCCTATCTCCACTCCTACGGACCTGTCTATGCCCCCTCTGCCTCTACCCTCCCCCCACTCTAGTGCTGGGGGGTCCGGAGATTTTTTCTCTCCTGACTTCATCCTCTTGCTCCATAAGGCCTACTGCCTACGTAATCAGGGCCTGGGGGCAGAAGAGGTTGCCCCGCCAGCAGAGGACAAATCAGCTAGAGCCCTCGGGGCTACCAATCAGGAAGCCGGGATCCCTGCTAAGCGCCCACGTCTGGGCGGCGAAGAGCTCCTAACATCTCTATCCCAGGATACTCAGGAGGAGGATAGCTCGGTTAAAGACTTGGAGGAGGATGAAGAGGAGCTGGAGGAAGGAGAGATCCCGGAAGAAGATCAGTCACGGATAGTGAGAGTCTTTTGCCGTGAGGAGCTCCCGGCGTTAATTAATGAGTCCCTAAAAGTTCTCAATGTGGCCTCAGACACGCCATCGCAGGAAGAAGCGTTGGAGGACCCCTTAATCCAGGCCATCAGGAGATCCCAAAAGGTTTTCCCTGTCCACAGGGTCGTGCGCCAGATGATCCAGGAAGAATGGGACCAGCCAGAATCAAACTTAAGGGGAGTCAGGACCATGTCTCGTCTATACCCGCTCCCAGAGGCAGATAAAGAGCTGCTAAGATCTCCCAGAGTGGATGCAGTGGTATCAGCAGTTACTAAGAAGACGACGATACCAGTGGAGGGCAGTTCGGCCTTAAAAGACGCGCAAGACAGGAAGTTGGATACGCTCCTGAAACAAGCCTTTGATGTAAGCGCTCTCGCTTTGCAGGCCTCTGTGTCCGGAGCTTGGGTGGCTCGGGCCTGTTTACGGTGGGCCCAACAGCTCCAGGCAGAGGGTTCAACGGGCGAGATACAGGCCAACTCAGCTAAGGTGGAATCCGGAGCGGCCTACTTGGCAGACAGTCAGTATGACCTCATTAGAAGCCTAGCCAAGAACATGGCCTCCGTTGTGGCGGCTAGGCGGTATCTGTGGCTACGAAATTGGGCAGCTGACGCTTCCTCGAAGACACGCTTGAGCCGACTCCCCTTTAAGGGGAAACTCTTATTTGGGGAGGACTTAGAGAAGCTAGTTAAGGACCTGGGTGAGTCTAAGGGAGGCAGACTCCCGGAAGATAGACCAAAGCAAGGGCGCCCTCTAGCCCCAGTGCGCTCCCAGCCTAGGGACTCGCAGAGATTTCGCCCAGCCAGGTCAGGCTCCTTTCCCAGGGGCCGTTTTCCCTCGAAGGGACAAGGCTTCAGAGGTTTTCGGGGGGCAGGACGGGGTTTTGGTGCCTCCTCCTCCTCCTCCTTCCCGGGACCCAGAAAACAACAATGAGATGACGGGGGTCCAGGAGGAAGGACAGCCGGTAGGCGGTCGCCTGAGGCTGTTTCTTCCCGCCTGGTCCCGAGTCACGTCCGACCAATGGGTCCTAGAGGTGATCAGAGAAGGTTATGCTCTCGAATTCTCAAAACAAATACTTCCAGCGTTTGTTCAGTCTCCCTGCGGTTCTTCAGCAAAGAGGGTGGCAATAGAGGCGACTCTTGCCCGCCTAATAGCGCTAGGGGCGGTGGTCCCTGTACCACCAGACCAGTGCGGCTCTGGTCGGTACTCGATTTACTTCGTAGTACCAAAAAAGGAAGGCTCCTTTCGACCGATCCTGGATCTAAAACAGGTCAACCGCTGCCTCAGGGTGCCACACTTCCGGATGGAAACCCTACGCTCAGTCATAGTGGCCGTAAGGGAAGGGGAGTTCCTAACGTCACTCGACTTGACAGAAGCCTACCTTCATATCCCGGTCAGGAAGTCCCATCAACAATTCCTGAGATTCGCAGTGCCAAGAGGCCACTTTCAGTTCCAGGCCCTACCCTTCGGCCTAGCTACGGCCCCCAGGACGTTCACCAAGGTAATGGTGGTAGTGGCGGCCTTCCTTCAGAAGGAGGGGATATTAGTGCACCCCTACTTGGACGACTGGCTGATCCGAGCGAAGTCGCAAGAGGAAAGTCATGCGGCAACGGCCAGAGTAGTTCAGGTTCTAGAAGAATTGGGGTGGGTCATCAATCGCCTAAAGAGCAGGATGTCTCCCTCTCAGGAACTCGAGTACCTCGGAGCAAGGTTCGACACCCACAGGGGCAGGGTATTCCTGTCTCGGTCAAGATCAAGAGAGCTAAGGCTTCTAGTCACGCAGTTTCTCGGCAGGCGAAATCCCTCGGCGTGGCATTATCTTCAGGTCCTGGGAACTATGGCGGCGGCGATAGAGGTAGTCCCATGGGCCAGGGCGCACATGCGACCGCTGCAGCGGGCGCTGCTACGTCGATGGTCTCCTCAGCATCAACCTCTGGCAATGCAGTTACCTTGCGCTCCCCGGACCAAACAGTCCCTCCACTGGTGGCGATGTCCAAGGAATTTGGACCGCGGGATGTCTCTCCAACCTCATCAGTGGTTACTATTGACAACGGATGCCAGCCTGTTAGGCTGGGGAGCACACTGCGAGGACCAGTTCGTCCAGGGACGTTGAACACCGTTGGAATCACAATGGCCCATCAACAGACCGTCTTGAGGGCCGTCACCCTGGCGCTCAAGGCGTTCACGGCTTTAGTCCAAGGAAAAGCAATTTGCGTCCTTTCCGACAATGTCACGGCGGTGGCCTACATCAACCACCAGGGAGGCACCAGCAGTCCTGCCCTGGAGAAAGAGGCGGACGCCCTCTTCCAGTGGGCGGAGTCCAGACTGCTGGCACTTTCAGCTCAGCATGTGGCGGGCGAGGACAACGTCACAGCCGACTTCCTCAGCAGATGCAAGATAGACCACGGGGAGTGGGAACTAGAACAGGAGACCTTCGACCAGATAGTGGCCCGTTGGGGTCTCCCAGTCATGGACCTCATGGCGCGGTTCTCTACAGCCAAGGTAGACAGGTTCTTCAGCCGAAGGAAGGAAAGAATGTCCGAGGGCTTAGATGCCCTGTCACAAAAGTGGCCTTCCGAAGGCCTGCTCTATGTATTCCCTCCGTGGGCCCTGATCGTAAAGGTTCTACAGCGGGTGGAGTCTCACCAAGGTTTGGTAGTCCTCATAGCTCCGGATTGGCCTCGCCGCCCCTGGTATGCGGATCTGGTGAGGATGGTCGCCGACCCTCCTTGGCGGCTCCCTTGCAAAAGGGACCTGCTGAGGCAAGGTCCGGTTCGGATGCCTCACGTGGATCGATTCTCGCTTACGGCCTGGCTATTGAGAGGGCGTGGTTCCTAAAGCGAGGCTACTCAGGAGCAGTAATCTCGACGCTGTTGAAGGCTAAGAAGCGCTCGACCTGTCTATCCTATGTAAGGGTTTGGCGCATATTCGAAGCCTGGTGTGCAGAGCATCGTCGGAAACCTCTTTCGGCCTCTGTCTCAGAGGTCCTGGAATTCTTGCAAGCAGGATTTGATAAGGGTTTGGCGCACAGCTCCCTGCGGGTCCAGCTAGCGGCAATCGCTTGCTATAGAGGCAAGGTCCGTGGAAAACCCTTAGGGGAACACCCGGACGTCTCCAGGTTCTTAAGAGCAGTTAGTCGGCTACGCCCTCAACGGAGGGCGGTCATCCCCTCTTGGGACCTTAACCTAGTGCTGAATGCCATGGTCGGAGAACCCTTTGAGCCAGTGAAGAGAGCCTCCTTAAAGGATCTAACCCTAAAGACAGTTTTCCTGGTTGCTATCTGCTCGGCCAGGAGGGTTTCGGAATTGCAGGCGCTGTCCGGCCAGCCTCCCTTCCTGACCTTCCTAAAGGACAAGGTGGTTCTGCGCACAGTGCCTTCCTTCTTGCCCAAGGTTATCTCTCCCTTTCATGTAAACCAGACAGTCACCCTGCCGGCCTTCTCGGCCAAGGGGCAGGAAGGTAGGGATAGCAAACTGTGTCTGCTAGACGTCCAGAGAGCCTTGAAACGGTACCTATCTCGCACAGCACCATTCTGAAAGTCCGACCGACTGTTCATTCAGTTCGGAGGGCCGCACAAAGGTGAGGCGGTGGCCAAGGCCTCAATCTCCAGGTGAATTAGAGAGGCGATTGCCTCCACCTACATCCTGAAGGGGAAGCAGGTCCCGGTGGGTCTGAGGGCTCACTCCACTCGGGCACAGGCGACCTCTTGGGCGGAATACAGTCTTGTTCCCCCGCTGGATATTTGTAGAGCAGCGACTTGGGCCTCGCTGCATACCTTCACCAAACACTATAGACTGGACGTGCAGAGTACGGCGGATGCTCGTTTCGGTCTAGCGGTTCTTCGGGCCGGTATGCCGGATCCCACCCAGGGTTGAACTGCTTTGGTACATCCCAGAAGTAAAGGGACTGGACTGGAGTGACGATAAGGAAATAGTAATTAGATCTTACCTGCTAATTAGTGTTCCTGAAGGAACGACAGTCCAGTCCCTGATCCCACCCGGTTCCGGCAACTGTTAAGACCTCACGTTCATAGAGGAGCATTGGACCGAGCGCAGAGCCGGTTCGGCGGGAGGGATTGCAGGGGAAGGCCGGGTTGGATAGAAGCAGCCACCTCCTCCGTCCGTTGCCATTCCTCCTCTCCTTCCCCTATACTTTCCAAAAAAAAAAAAGAAATTGATAATGCCTATTGGATAGATTGTTGAGATATTAGTTTAGACTTAGTTTATATTTCATTATGAGGTTTTTAGATGGAAGTTCGATAAGTCTGCTTTTTTATTCGAATACTGGAGTTGGTGGGTGGTCCCAGTGGTATTTATACCGCTCCATCCCCAAAAAGGTTGGACTCGGCCTCCAAGCTGCTGGAAGGGTTGCGTAACCCAGAAGTAAAGGGACTGGACTGTCGTTCCTTCAGGAACACTAATTAGCAGGTAAGATCTAATTACTATTTAAACCACAATAATTAATCGCAAGTAACAATATTTGATTTCAAAATTGATTTTGTAGTCAAATCACTAATATGAAATAAAATTATTTTTTCTACCTTTGTTGTCTGGCCAATTTATTCTCTGATCATGCTGGTCCCGTTCTGAGGCTTCTGCTTTCCTGTCTTCTCTTAGCTCTCTTTCTGTGGTCTATGGTCCATCTACCATTTCTTATCTCTTTTGTTTTCTTCACTTCTTTCCATCAGCCTATTTCCAGTCCCAGTAACCCTCCCCATTATCAGCCCCTTTCCAGTCCTCACTCCCAGTACCTTCCAATGTCAACTTGCATTCCCATGACTGCCACTGGTGTCCATGCCCTTCCAGTCCTCCTCCTTCCCCACTGACCAATCCCTTCTAGTACAAATACCATGGCAGCCCCTCTCAGATCCACTCCCTTCCAGATCCATTCTCCCATCCCCTTGTATCAGCCCACTTGTAGCCTTAGCCCCCAGTTTTCTTCCAGGGCCAGCAGCTCTATCCTCCCCTCCCCACAATCAGCCCATTCCCAGTCAAAGCCTCCCAATCAGCTCACTTCTAGTGCTAATCCCCCCTCAACCCCATTACCGGTGCTATAGCCTCCCCTAATCAGCCCAATACCAGTCCTAGCCTCCCCTAATCAACTCATTTCCAGTCATAGCCCCCCCCCCCCGATCAGCTCATTTCCAATGCTAGCCTCCCATCAGTCCATTACCAGTCCTAGCCTCCCCTAATCAGCCCATTTCCAGTCCTAGCCCCCCCCCTCATCTGCCCATTACCAGTGCTAGCTCCCCCATCAGCCCATTATAATCCTAACCCGCACTGTCTCTCGCCTCTGTCCAGCATTTATCCCGTCTGTCCAGTATGTCCCTCTGTCTCTCCCCTTTGTCCATGCCAGCCCCCCCATCCCTCCATGTCAGCCCCCCTCTGTCGATGTCAGCCGGGTTGCAGGTTCCCTGCCCCCTCATCCCCTCTCTCCATGTCTGCCTCCCTTCTTCTGCAGCCGCGGCTCCCTGCCTCTTAGGGAACCGTGGCTGTACCTGTAAAATCGTTACGGAGCCCTTCCTGTCTCGATGGGCTCTGTGCAGCATTGTCCGGCCTCCAAAGGAAGTTGTTTACCACTTCCTTTGGAGGCGGGACAATGCTGCACAGAGCCCGTCGACCCAGGAAGGGCTCCGCAACGATTTTACAGGCACAGCCGCGGTTCCCTAAGAGGCAGGGAGCCGTGGCTGCAGAAGAAGGCGGTGAGTTTGCTGCTGCTGAGAAGCGGACTCGGCAGCGGCAGCAACTTGTGCGCATCTTAATTTTCTTTTTTTTTTAAATTTGGTGGAGGCTAAGCGACCCCCGCTAAATCCTGTGGCGACCCCCGTGGGGGTCGCGACCCACAGGTTGAGAACCGCTGCCCTGGAGCGTGCGTAATAGGAGCAATAAGCAAACTAAGGCAAGGACCTTAATTAAGAATTGGCTGAAAATACTATTGTCATGCTGAATATCGGGGACTACACTCCTGATTAAAAAGGGAGAGAATGCTCACTTATTTATGGTCCTTGGGAACAATAATTGCCCTAATACAAGAAACACATCTGACAGCCGTGGAACACCTCAGGCTGATAAAGAGGGGTGGGTAGGTGAAGTCATAACGGCACCATGCAATGCCCGACAATGAAGGTTGGCCATCCTGGTGGGAAAGAGAGCAGTATGGGAAACCCACCGGGTAGTGAGAGGCCCCAAGGGAAGATACATACTGCTTGGGGAGTACTCAACAAACAAAAAGTGATCCTAGGCAGCATATATGCCGCCAACAATTATCAACACACACACTTTATCTTGAATTGATGAGTCACTTAGCAAATCCGGCGGAATACCAAGTCATTTTGGGAGAGGACACAACCCTAGACTGCCACCCCCCAAAGGTAGGGCTGAAGGGAGCGGAGAATAAAGGGATTAACTTTGCAAAGAACTGGAATTGATAGACGGATGGAGGACACTGAATCCATTAGAAAAAAAATTCCTTATCGTCACTTCAGTCCAGTCCCTTAACTTCTGGGTTGCGCAACCCTTCCAGCAGCTTGGAGGCTGAGCCCATCATCTTTTCGTTGATGGTGTGGTATAAATACCACTGGCACCACCCACTGACACCAGTAATCTCAGCCTCCAAGCAGCTGGAGTGTTCCTGTAAGCCAGAGTGCTTACGGGGTCTTAGCTTTTAGCAAAAAGATTATTAACTTACATTTATTTAATTTAAATCATTTATTTCTTTTATTTCTTTTAGTTTCTTTCCTTAGAGAGCGTTGTACCTTTAAGTATTGTGTTCCCTTCCCTCCCCCCCCCCCCTTCTCTCACGGCCTCCTGGCAACCCTGCTCCCTTGCGGCTCCGGAGGAGGAGGTTTACCTGTGCAGCGGGGAGGACCGGAGAGCTCTCCTCCCGCTCACTCATCTGCCCAGTTCCCGAGGCCTTTCTGGCACGGCTGCTTCTGCCTCGCGCCGAAGCCCCTTAAGTGGCTGAGCGCTGAAGGCAGCACCGAGAATTCTCTCAGCGGCGTTTCCTGCCTCGCGCTGCAGCCCCGTGGCGGCTGGACGCTTGAGGCAGCATTGGGGTGCAAAGCGTGGGGGAGTGGCAATCACCGCAGGAACCCTGGCGGAGAGCCCGTAGTTCATCGGCGGGCGCCCAGCCGCCGCCTGTAGGTCGGGCCTCCATGTGGCTGCGGCCTACCACGTGGGAGCCAGCAGAGGACGGCCGGTTCCCTCGTTTCCAGTGCAGCGCGCTCCAGATCGCCAAACTGCAAGTATCAGAAATAAAAGCTCTGTATTCCCCCTCTAGTTTAATTGAAGATTAAATTTTTGTCTTTTTGGTGCCGTTTTTAACGGCTGGAAGTGAGGGGGGATGCTGGGAGCCTTTTGTTTTGTTCCAGGGCACAAGTTTGGCATCATTTATTCATTTAAGTTTCTTTGATTTCTTTATACTTTGTTTATTTTTTCCTTGGGTTACTTTATAGAAGTTTAATTTTCTAATTGGGCTGAGTACAAGGGGGCATGATGGGTAAGCTGCGGTGTCCTTCTTCTTGCGGCACTCATAGGGGGACGGCCTCGGAAGCAGGGGTCTGCAGGGGTTGTGCAGCAGAAGCTGCTTCCGTGGAACAAGAAATCCACTTGAGCATGACTCAAGCCTCTCAGGGGTCAGGGGACCCTCTGGAAGGGGGAAGGGAATCCCATTTTCGCCCGCCTTCATCCTTAGATGGTCCAGGCCCTTCCCCGTCCCGTCCCCCCCCCCCCTTCCACGAGGGCGGAGGGAGACTGGTGTCACTTTTCACCGGAATTTGTTCTTCTATTGCACAAAGCCTATTGCTTGCGCAAGCAGGGAACAGCAGAGCCAGTGGCAGCGAGGGACACCATGGACGCTGGAGCATGGAACTCTAGATCCCTTGACTCTGGGCTTCCTCCTAAGCGCACAAGGCTATTGGGCAAGGAAGCTTTCGAATCCCTGCCTCGGGACACCCCTGAAGAGGAGCTCTCGGACAAAGAAGGAGTCGAGGATGGGGAGGAGCTCGAAGAAGGAGAGATTCCGGAGGAGGAGAAATCCCGCATAGTCCGAGTTTTTCGGCGAGAGGAGCTCCCGGCGTTAATAAGTGAGTCTCTAAAGGTGCTCAATATGGCCTCGGAAACTCCTACAGATGAAGAAGTTCTGTAGTATCCGTTAATCCAAGCCGTCAGGAGGTCTCATAAGGTGTTCCCAGTCCATAGAGTGGTACGTCAGATGATTCAGGAAGAATGGAACCAGCCAGAGTCTAACCTGAGGGGAGTCCGTGCGATGTCCCGTCTCTACCCATTACCTGAACCGGACAAAGACCTGCTGAAGTCGCCTAGGGTGGACGCGGCGGTCTCGGCGGTAACAAAGAAAACAACTATCCCGGTCGAGGGCGGCGCGGCTCTGAGGGACAGTCAAGATAGAAGACTGGATACTCTGCTAAAGCAAGCCTTTGATGTTAGTGCCCTCGCCTTACAGGCCTCAGTTTCGGGGGCTTGGGTAGCTAGAGCCTGTCTGAGATGGTCCCAACAGCTTCAACTGGCTGACAGTCCCTCAGGCGACGCTCAAGCAGTGGCAGCTAGGTTAGAGTCCAGTTCGGCCTACTTAGCAGATAGCCAGTATGATCTTATTAGGAGTCTGGCGAAGAATATGGCCTCGGTCGTTGCAGCCAGAAGGTACCTGTGGTTACGTAACTGGGCAGCGGATGCCTCTTCAAAGGCGCGCCTGAGTCGACTTCCTTTCAAGGGGAAGCTATTGTTTGGAGAAGACCTGGATAAGTTAGTAAAGAATCTGGGAGAATCGAAGGGGGGCAGGCTCCCTGAAGATAGACCAAAGCGGGGCCGCTCTTTGGCGCCGGTCCGGAGTCAGCCGAAGGACTTCCGGAGATTCCGACAGACCAGACCGAACCCCTTTCCCAGGGGCCGCTTTTCCTCCAGGGGTCAAAGCTTCAGAGGGTTTCGCGGGGCAGGCAGAGGTTTTGGGGCCTCTTCCTCCTCCTCGGGACCTAGAAAATCACAATGAGAAGACGGGGGTCCAGGAGGGAGTTCTGCCGGTGGGAGGTCGGTTAAGGCAGTTTCTCCCCGCCTGGTCCCGGGTCACATCCGATCATTGGGTCTTAGAAGTGATCCGAGAGGGTTACGCTCTCGAGTTCGCAAAGCGAGTAACCCCAGCCTTTATTCAGTCCCCCTGCGGTCCACCGGAAAAGAAGGTGGCGGTGGAAGTCACTCTTTCAAGGTTTATAGTGCTGGGAGCGGTGCTGCCTGTCCCACAAGATCAAAGAGGGTCCGGTCGATACTCCATTTATTTTGTAGTTCCAAAGAAGGAAGGTTCCTTCCGTCCAATTCTGGACCTAAAGCAAATCAATCGCTGTCTCAGAATTCCTCACTTCCGCATGGAAACCCTGAAGTCGGTGATTGCTGCCGTTTGTCGGGGAGAGTTCCTGACATCCCTAGATTTGACGGAAGCATATTTGCATATCCCGGTCTGAAAGTCTCATCAGCAGTTCCTAAGATTTGCCGTACCAAGAGGCCACTTCCAGTTCCAGGCCCTCCCCTTCGGCCTAGCAACAGCTCCCAGGACGTTCACCAAGGTAATGGTGGTAGTGGCCGCAGCTCTTCGAAAAGAAGGAATCCTAGTCCATCCCTACCTGGACGATTGGCTGATCCGAGCAAAGTCAGAAGCGGAGAGTCGCTTGGCGACTGCCAGAGTCGTGGATTTCCTGGAGAAGTTGGGGTGGGTCATCAATCGGGCAAAGAGCAGATTAATTCCCACTCAGGAGATCGAGTACCTCGGAGCAAGGTTCGACACCAAAGAGGGAAGGGTGTTCCTGTCGAAGCAGAGGTTAAACGACCTGAGGAATCTCGTTTCTCGATTTCTATTAATGAGATACCCCACGGCCTGGCATTACCTTCAGCTGCTGGGTACCATGGCAGCAGCAATAGAAGTAGTACCGTGGGCCTGGGCGCATATGCAACCTCTCCAACGCACCTTGTTGCGGCAGTGGTCCCATCAGCATCACCCCTTATCCAGGCGGAGTCCCTGCCCCCCCTGGATCAGGAGGTCTCTGCGGTGGTGGAGAAGCCCAAGGAACCTGGAATGCGGGATGCCCCTCGAACCTCCACAGTGGATACAACTGACGACGGATGCGAGTTTAACAGGCTAGGAGGCTCACTGCGAGGGGCAGTTCGCCCAGGGCCGCTGGACTCAGAGTCGCAGTGGTCAATCAACAGGCTGGAGTTGAGGGTGGTAACCTTGGCTCTCCAGGCGCTCGAGCTCTTAGTGCGTCAAAGAGCAGTCCGCGTCCTGTCCGACAACGCCACCACGGTGGCCTACATCAACCGCCAAGGGGGGGAACAAGCAGTCCGTCCTTGGAGAAGGAGGCGGATATCCTCTTGCAGTGGGCCGAAGTCCATTTGTTGGCGCTGTCGGCGCAGCACGTGGCCGGAACAGACAACGTGACTGCCGATTACCTCAGCAGGTTCAGGATAGACCACGGGGAGTGGGAGCTGGTTCAAGAAGTGTTCGAGCAAGTGGTTGCCCGTTGGGGGAGACCGATCATGGATCTCATGGCTCGGTACACGACTGCGAAAGATAGCCGGTTTTTCAGTCGCAGAAAGGAAAGGATGTCCGAGGGCTTGGACGCCTTGGCTCAAAGATGGCCTTCAGAGGGCCTTCTCTATATGTTCCCTCCCTGGGCGCTCATAGGGAGGGTTCTGCGGCGGGTGGAGGCCCACCACAGAGTGGTAGTTCTCATAGCCCCGGATTGGCCTCGACATCCTTGATATGCAGACCTCGTGAGGTTGACGGCCGATCGGCCGTGGCGGCTCCCCTGCAAGGAGGATCTCTTACGGCAGGGCCTGGTATGCATGCCCCACGTACATCGGTTCTCGCTTATGGCCTGGCTATTGAAAGGGCGCGGTTCAGGAAGCGGGGGTATTCGGGATCAGTAATTTCGACTTTGTTGAGCGCTCAAACACTCCACCTGCCTTTATGTGAGAGTTTGGCGTGTCTTTGAAGCCTGGTGTGCAGAGCGTCAGATCAGGCCCCTATCAGCATCAGTCCCCGAGGTCCTGGAGTTTCTACAGGCGGGTTTCGAGAAAGGTCTAGCGCCTAGCTCGTTGCGGGTCCAGCTAGCAGCCATCTCTTGCTATAGGGGGAAGGTCAGAGGCAAATCTCTAGGGGGTCCATACAGATGTTGGCAGGTTTCTGAGAGCGGTTAGACGGTTACGTCCCCAGCAAAGATCCGTTATTCCTCCTAGGGACCTCAACCTAGTCTTGAATGCCTTGTCCGGAGAGCCTTTCGAACCGCTGAGGAAGTCCTCCCTGAAGGACTTGACCCTAAAGACGGTATTTTTAGTAGCGATTTGTTCGGCCAGATGCGTTTCAGAGCTTCAAGCATTGTCTTCTCGACCTCCCTTTCTCTCTTTAGAGATAAGGTGGTTTGCATACAGTTCCTTCCTTCTTACCTAAGGTCATCTCTCCTTTTCATGTAAACCAGTCAGTATCTCTTCCGTCTTTCGTGGAAAAGGGTCAAACAGGGGACGGAGAGAAGCTTAGGCTTCTGGACGTGCATAGAGTGCTGAAGCATTACCTCTCTCGCACGGCGCCTTTTCAAAAGTCCGAACGTTTATTCGTTCAATTTGGAGGGCCGCACAAGGGAGAGGCAGCGGCCAAGGCTTCCATTTCTAGGTGGATCAGGGAGACGATTGCCTCCGCTTATATCCTCAAAGGGAAGCAGGTTCTAGGAGGTCTTAGCATGCATTGAACTAGAGCGCAAGCGACTTCCTGGGCTGAACATAGTTTGGTGCCGCCACTGGACATTTGTAGAGCGGCTACCTGGTCGTCCCTGCACACATTTACCAAGCATTATAGTCTGGATGTCCAAGGGGCGACGGATGCCAGGTTTGGCAGCGCGGTACTTCGGTCCGGAATAGCGAACCCCTCCCAGTGTTGAATTGCTCTGTTACATCCCAGAGATTAAGGGACTGGACTGAAGTGACGATAAGGAAGAAGTAATTAGTCCTTACCTGCTAATTAATGTTCCTGAGGAACTTCAGTCCAGTCCTTGATCCCGCCCGAGTTCGGTGGCTTTCAGTTGGCGGACCGAAGACAGAGTATAGAGCTAAAGCGTGGGGTCCCTTGCATAGGTCCCTGAGGGCGTGGCAGCCCGCGAAAAGAGGGCTTGCTGGGAAGGGGGGAAGGCCATGTCGGCCTCAGGTAAGCCTCCTCTTTCCTTCCCTTCCTTTCCCTCCTTGGTTCAAAAAAAAAAAAAAGAGAGGTTTACAAGTTTTAGAATGTGAGTTGTAAATTATTGCATGTTGTCATAGTAATAAGTTCTTAATTATCTATCTGTTAAGTCTGTTTTTGCAATAGATTACTGGTGCCAGTGGGTGGTACCAGTGGTATTTATACCACACCATCATCGAAAAGATGATGGGCTCAGCCTCCAAGCTGCTGGAAAGGTTGCACAACCCAGAAGTTAAGGGACTGGACTGAAGTTCCTTCAGGAACACTAATTAGCAGGTAAGGACTAATTACTTCACACATTACTCGGGGTCCCACAAGGTACACAGACAGACAGACAGACTACTTGCTAATAGCAGAAAGATTATATAGCACACTGACCAGTGCTACCATATAGCCAACCGTGGTTTCCAACCATGTAGTGGCACAGTTTAAATTCAGAGGGAGTGGGGAGAAGCAGGACGAAACATGGTGCCTGAACTCAGTCTGGACGCAAAATGTAGATTTCCAAACATTTATTAGGAAAGTGTGGTTAGACTATGAAGTAGAAAACAAAGGATGTAAGCCCTGGAACATACTGGGAGGCAGCCAAGGCAATCTTGAGGGGCTGCATAATAGAGTACAGCAGAGCAAAGGGAGGCATTACAACAGGGTCTGAGTAACCTACGAGATTTACAGAACCAAGTTATGAGAGAGGACTGAACAGCCACGATTGAAGATGCAGGAATATAATCCATTAGTTATATAAAAATTACTCCAAACGAAACTGACTACTGCAGCAAAAACCCAAAGGGTTTATTTTCAATTCAGTTTAAATGCCTGGAATTCGTCTCAGACTAGTCGGCTGCCTATATAGGATATTAAACGCTTTGAAATATCCAATGGCGCCTAGTGGCATCAATGACTCATTCCGGCATGTTTTTTTTTTACTTAACACCCTTTCTCACTTGCTTACTTTATACTTAATTTTTGATGATAGTAAAACAAACACTTAACTTTCATGTAACTTTCTATGGATTATAAAGCTTCATCTTCAAATGTTCTTATCTTCTGTTCCTCAATAATATTTAATTCTGTTCTCCCAACGCCTCATTAACAACGTTGTGATTGCGTTTCTCCCAACATTTTGAGGTTCTTCAAGGGATATGATCCAACCAGCCAAGTGTTTAACTGGAAAGAAAACCGATGTTAAAACTAATAATTCTCTGTTACTCTATTACTGCTCGAAGTCTATAAAAATCCAGATGAAAATACAACTTTAACTATTATTAATATTAAAAACATACCCAGTATTAGCCGGTGCTGCGTACTGTTGTCTTAATCAGACACTTTAACCTGTCGTTTACTTTTATGTTCTTTGATCTTATTCTTCGCTGAAAAGACACCGCGCATGTGCACTCGGCGTCTCTCTGATCTTATTATGGAAAGGAGGCCCTCCCCCGTGTTTTTGTACCCAATCATCTCAACCACAACTTCCCCATTCAATTTCTAAATTCAGCCACAGAGTAGAATCACTCCTAACAGTGCTAATTGATACACTTGTGAGGGGAATAGATAAGCCCAAACAAGCATTCTTACTCATATTCATTGATGTTTCTGCAGCCTTCGACAGCGTTCACCATTCAACAATGATTAATAAACTTAAACAAATAGGTATAAAATCTACTGTTCTAAAATGGTTTACTTCTTATCTAACAGACCGAGCTCAAACGGTACAAATCGGGAACCTCACATCAAAAACATACAAACAAGAACTAGGCCTCCCACAAGGCTCAGCACTGTCAGCGTTACTTTTTAACATATATTTAAAACACATCTGTGAAATATTTAAAAAATTCAATGTCCTCTATCACCTGTATGCGGATGACATAATGATGTATGTCCCATTCAAAATCCCAAATATACCTATAAAACTCATTAACAACTGCCTCACTGAAATCAACATCTGGCTAAATGAAAACAATCTGTACATCAATCACTCAAAAACAGAAGCACTAATAGTAACCAAATGCACAACATTCATTCCCCTCTCCAATATTACATTGCAAAATAATAATATCCTACTAAAATCTGAAATACGCTACTTGGGTGTTATACTGGATAAACACCTCAGTATGAACACACATGTAAGGAATATAACAAAAAAAGTTTACTTTAAACTAAAAATGTTAAAGCAACTCCGCCCACTAATGCATCTACAGGATTTTCAACGCGTCATACAAGCAATCATAACCCCACATTTTGACTTCGCAAATCAAACCCTACTTGGCATAACTAAAGAAGCCTTAAAAAAACTCCAATTAGCACAAAACGCAGCAGCAAGAACCATTACGAAGGCCCCACCTTTCCAACACATAACCCCGATCTTAGAATATCTACACTGGCTCCCGATTCAAAGCCGTATAGAATACAAAACTATCCTAACTACCTACAAAGCCATAACAAAAACAGCACCCCTGTCAGTAAATAACCTTATCAAAATAGAACCCACCCATAATCTCCAAAGGAGAGACCAGCTAAATAAATTGACCCCACCAAAAGAATTCATTAGAGCCAATAAATTCACTAACAAGAAAGCCTTCTCCCATGCAGCCCCCATCTTGTGGAACACAATCCCAATAGAATTAAGACAATTACATGATATAATAGAGTTCAGAAAAAAACTCAAAACATTTTTATTTACAAAGCATTTTGGATCTATGATCAGCCCATCTCTCACCCCCCAGCGAGATAAGGGATAATCCTACCCAGGGTAATACACTATACAACAAAGAATGAAGCGCTGTAACCTTAGACAAAATGATTAAAAAAGATGAAAAACAAAAATATGTATATAGTTTACTTCTGTTCAACTGTACATAGTTCTCTAATTGTTAATTGTTACTTGTTAACTGTAATTACCTAACTACAAATTGTTATATGTAAAAACAGATCACTCTGTTTATTGTTGTTATATGGAAACCGCACCTGATCAATGGAAGGAGCGGTATATAAATAAATAATCATTAAATTAAATTAAATTAAATTAAATAAGGTTTGTAACTGAAAAATCCAGCGTTGTTCGCGAATTGTCAAAGTTTGTAATAAAGACTTCCCGTGCATCGGAGTAGTAACTTGCTCTACACAGAAACATTGTAACATCTCGAAGCTATGTTCCAAGTCTTGACAATGGGAAACTAACGGCGCTTGCACCACTTTATGTTTTAAACGGCTCTTGTGTTCAATAATTCGGGTTTTAAAAGCCCTATTTGTTTTTCCTATGTATAAAAGACCGCAGGGGCATTCAATCGCATATATCACATTTTGTGAACTACAGGTGGTTCGATAACGTAAAACATATTCTTTCTGATGATAAGTGAATTTTTGTATTTCTTTGGTGATTATACATATGGAACAGTGACCACATTTATAGTGGCCCCAGGATTCAGCCTCTGCAAGAGGCTGAAGCTCTGATCGTAGAACCGCCGGGCTCAGTCGCTCTTTCAGATTTCTGTTTCTTCGCCAAACGCAGCGAATCGCTTTATTTAGACTGGATACCGTTGTCAAAATATTAGTATGGCGGGAAACAATCTTTTTGATCTTAAAACTAAAGGGAGAGTATTGAGTAATGAAATTTATCATGTCGGGATCAGAATTCCCTTGGGCTTTTGTAGCATTCAATAAAGTTGATCTGTCATTAAAAAGTGCTCGATGGTATGCTCGTGTTACCACCTTAGAAGGGTAGCCTCGCATTAGGAAATTCTGGGTCAAGCCCTTGGCTTTCTCGTTGAAGTCGTGAACATCGGAACAGTTTCTGCGATATCGCAGAAACTGAGAGAAGGGTAATCCTTCCTTCAATCGAAGCGGGTGCGCGCTTTGATAATGAAGCAGCGTATTTTTGTGAATTGATTTACGATATATTGAGGTTTTCCACCCCTGACTTGTCTTATTTATCTGCAAATCCAAAAAAAATCATCTCTGTTTTATGTATGTTATAAGTAAACTGAATATGAGAGTCTTGTCCATTTAACCAGGTTATGAATGTCAACAAAGCTTCCACAGAACCCTCCCACAGTAGAAACACGTCATCAATGAAACGTGACCATAGTTTGACATTCGATTGAAATGGAGAAGTCTGCCATAATTTAACCTCGTAGTAGCCCATAAAAAGATTGGCTATAGATGGGGCAAAAGTTGCCCCATAGCTACTCCAGATGTTTGCTGAAATAAATCGTCTTCAAACTGGAAATAATTTCGAAAAATAGTGAATTGCGTTAACGTGGACAAAAATTGAATGTGAGATTCTGACAGGTCTCCTCTTTCTGTTAAAGCCCGAACAACTGTCTCTTGTGCTTGGACTTGAGGAATGTTGGTGTAGAGAGCCACAACATCTAGCGTGGCTAATATAATAGATGGATCTCCAGCCAATTGAGGGCAATTTTCCAGAATCTGTAAAAAATGAGACGTGTCTCTTATATAGGATGGTATATCTATTAAGAGGGGGCGAAGAAAGGAATCTATATAAATAGATAGGGGTTCTAAAAGCGACCCCCTCGTCGACACTATCGGACGACCCGGCGGTCGTTCCACATTCTTATGAATTTTAGGAACTATGTAAAAACGTGCCAGCATAGGATGAGCTACATTTAAAAACTGAAATTCTTTTTTGGAGATGAGCTTATCTCCTAACGCTTGAGTAGTTATCTGTGAGATCAATTTTTGAAGCTCTGTAGTAGGGTCGATCTCTAAACGTTGATATGCAGATCCGTCTGAAAGTTGACTTCTAGCTTCAGTAATATATTGAGCTCTACTCAAGACCACTACCGCTCCTCCTTTGTCTGCCCGCCTTATTACTATATCTGTTCTTGTCATTAAATCTTGTAACGCTCTATTTTCTCGATGTGATAATGTATGAAAGGAAAATTTTTGGAATCGTTCTAAGGCTTCTACATCCCGTAAGATTAATTGTTTAAACACTGTCAAAGCCGGATGAAGAGGGCCTGGGGGATTCCATGTTGATCTCAACGGGAGGGAAACCCGGCGGTTTGATGTTTCGACTGAGACGTTCTCAAGAGTAGTTAACTGGTTCTCTCGAGATTCGTCTTGTGCTGAAAAATATATCTTCAAATTTAGCTTTCTAATCAGATTATCTAGATCCAGCCTAAACTGAAACTATAATCCATGCCATCTTGCAACAGCGTGCTATGCAGAGTATTAGATTCTATAAATACCAGCTATATCGATGGGGGGATTAGACAGGAAAATTATTGGCCAGTTTACTGAGACTAGCTAAAACAAGGAATTCCAGTTTTGTGCAATGCCTTTCGGCCTGGCCTCCGCTCCGCGCACCTTTTCAAAGGTCATGATAGTAGTTGCAGCAGCTTTGCGCAGACAGGGAATCCGAGTACATCCTTACCTGGGCGACTGGTTGATTCGGGCAGACTCCCTGCTGGAAGCGTGTCGGGCAGTGACTCAAGTGGTTTCTTTCCTCGAAGCTCGGCTGGGTGGTAAATGTTGCCAAAAGTCATCTTCAACCGTCTCGGCAACTCGAGTTTCTAGGCGCGTGCTTCGACACGGCGAGGGAACAGTCTTTCTAACACAAAAGCTTTGAAAGTTCACAGCCTTGCTGCGTTTGTTCCTTCTTCAGACAGCCCCGAGGGTCTGGGATTACCTACAGATTCTGGGGTCCATGGCGGCCACTATCGAGATCGTGCCTTGGGCCACAGCGCACATGAGGGGACTCCAAAGGGCTCTTCTTTCGCACTGGTCCCCTGTGTCGGAAATCTGCAACATATGTCTGCCGCTCCTCCCGAAGACTTGACGCAGCCTGCACTGGTGGCTGGCGCCCCATCATCTACTCAAAGGTGTTTCCCTGGAGACTCCTATTTGATTTCTAGTGACAATGGATGCAAGTTTCTCCGGGTGGGGTGCTCTCTGTCAGCATCAATCGACGCAGGGGACGTGGTCGACGCAGGAGGCGCAATGGTCCATAAATCGACTGGATGCGCAGGCAGTTTGCCTGGCTTTGCGGCATTGTCTGCCTCTCCTCGAGGGATGGGCGGTACCAGTTCTATGTGACAACCCAACGACGGTGACATAGATCAACCACCAGGGTGGCACCAAGTCCCTAGGAGTATCCAGGGAAATGTCTCTTCTCCTTCCCTGGGCAGAAGCACATCTGCAGGCTCTCTCGGCGCAACACATCGCCGGGGTGCAAAACTTGCAAGCCGACTTCCTCAGACGACACACTCTCGATCCCGGAGAGTGGTAGCTAGCCCCTTGGGCTTTTCAGAGAATTGTCCAAACATGGGAGCAATTGATAATGGAGCTAATGGCGATGGCAGCGAATTCCATAGTACTGGTCTTTTTCAGTCACAGGAGAGAGAGTTACAGTCCTCTGGATTAGATGCCCTGGCTCAACCATGGCCGCAGGGGGAGTTATTATATGTGTTTCCTCCATGGGTTCTCATCGGCAGAGTACTCCGGAAAATTCTATCACACCGAGGGAATGTGATCCTGGTAGCTCCTGACTGGCCTCAGAGGCCTTGGTATACGGACCTCATTCGATTAAATCGAGTACCACCATTGCATCTGGGTGCTTGTCGGGGTCTACTATGTCAAGGCCCATTTCTGATGGACGACCCGATTTTGCTACTTGCTTACGGCCTGGCTCTTGAATGCTGATGAATAAGTGGTAAAGGTTATTCGAGTAGCATGGTCGCAACCCTTCTAAAGGTGTGCCGTCCATCAACTTCATCAGCATATGCCCGAGTTTGGCGCATCTTCGAGGTTTGGTGCGTGCAGCGGAGTATCTCTCCAGGATTCCCGTCTTCCAAGAAGATTATTACCTTCCTCCAGGAGGGTCTGGATAAAGGGTTAGTGCTGGGGTACCTCCGGATGCAAGTAGCTGCGTTGACTTGTTTTCTGGGGCCTGTTGGTGGTCGCTGTATAGCATCCCATGCGGATGTGTCCCATTTCCTTAAGGTGGTTCGGCCTCTGGTATTGGCATGGGATCTGTCCCTCATCTTAGGGGTTTTGAGGCAGGCCCCTTTTGAGCTGCTTAAGCATATCACCGTGAGAGATTTAACACTTAAAACAATGTTTCTAGTAGCAATGACTTCGGCACGGAGAGCATCCGAATTACAAGCACTGTCCTGCAGGGACCCTTATCTTTCCTTCTCAAATGAAGGGGTCCTCTTGCGTACTGTTCCTTCTTTCCTTCCAAAGGTACTTACGTCTTTTCATGTCAGTGAACTGATTTTCCTACCGTGTTTTTCAGAGGCTCAGTGTGCGGGCGAAAATAAGGAACTCCGTTATCTGGATCTTGGCAGAATCCTTCGAAGGTATCTTTGGGTAGCCAATCCTTTCCGTGTCTCGGATCATCTTTTCGTACTTTTTTGCTGGACCCCATAAGGGTCAAGCTGCTTCCAAGCGCACAATCGCTTGGTTGCGGTTGGCAATTGAATCGGCGTACATACTTACTTACTTACTGTATTTATGTATTTATGTATTTATGTACTTACTTACTTACTTACTTACTTACTTACTTACAGCTTTTATATACCGCACTTTTATCATCAGCGCGGTTTACATTTTAACAACTTTGTACTTAAGCATGAAACATATGTCAAGTTTACAGATAACAGGATATGAAAACATGGATAACTGGGGTTAAAATAAATAAGATATTAAAAACTATTTACAATAGATTCTCAAATGTTTTGCGTTCTAAAGGTGGGGGTCAGTGAGGTTTTGATCTGGAACAGGTGGTAAATTCAGGAACTTATTCGGCTAGCCATGGTCATTGGATTGTGTTAGAGGGGTAGGAGAGCCAGTATATTGTGAGAAGTGTTGTATGAAGAGGTGTGTTTTTAGAGATTTTCTGAATTGAGAAAGGTCTCGTTGTGATCTGATGCTAGGTGGCAGCGCGTTCCAGCATCTGGGGGCGAAGGATGAGAATGCTCTTGAAGTAGTTGTCTGGGAGAGTTTTGTGAGGTCTTTTGGGACTCTTAGCATGTTATCGGTTGTGGATCGTCTAGATCTGGTGCTCTGTGTGATATGCAGGAGGTCAGACAACGCGGGTGGTGAGATTTGATGGAAAGCTTTGAAGGTCAAAACTAGGGCTTTGTATAGAATCCTGTATGATATTGGAAGCCAGTGGAGTTCAAATAGGATGGGAGTAATATGTTGACTCTTTGATGCTCCGAATAGGACTCTGGCCACTGTATTCATAGCTAGTTGAAGTGGATTCAGAGTGCACTTGGGTAGGCCGTGTAGTACAATATTTGCATAGTCGAAGTGGGGAGTGACTAATGCCTGGAAAGTTGTACGGAAGTAGCATGGTTCAAGCATAGGTTTGAGGTGTCGGAGTGTCCTGATCTTATGGTAGATGGCTTTTACAGTATTTTTTATATGTTCTTTGAATTCGAGACGCTGGTCAAGTATGACGCCCAGGTAACGTATTGAGGTTTTAAGTGGTAGATCGGCATCTCTTGTTCTTAGAGTTGGTGGAGGAGAGAAGTCTTTGTTCCTTGTGACGATCAGGACTTCTGTTTTTTTAAATTAATTCGGAGATTTTGTGTGAGCAGCCAGTCTGAGATTGAATTGAAGCAGGTGATTAATGTAGTGTAGTCTGGTTTTAGCACGTTGATTGGAGTGAATAGAAGCACATCATCAGCATAGATGAGACATGATACTCCGAATGAGCGGGAGATGTTGCAAATAGGCTGCATATAAATGTTAAATAGCAGAGCAGAAAGGGAGGATCCCTGCGGTACTCCTTGCTTCTGATGGAATGGCTGAGATGTAGTATTACCAATCCGTACCTGTTGCCAGCGGTCTGCCAGGTAAGATTTGCACCAATTCCATGCCATTCCTTGAATCCCTTTTTCATAGAGACGGGCAAGCAGTTGGTCATGATCAACAGAGTCAAATGCTGCTGCTATGTCTAGGAAGATCATTGCAACTCCATTCCTAATGTTGTCTGTTGTATTGATAAGCGTGTTCATTAGGGATGTTAGAAGAGTATCGACTCCGTGGGCTTCTCTGAAGCCATGCTGGTTTGGATCTAGTGGGGCTTCAGAATCAATATGTTGTTGGATTTGTCTCAGTATAACTTTTTCTAGGATCTTGGCTAATAAAGGAATACTTGAAATTGGGCGGTAGGAGTCTTCCTTTTTTGGATCGAGTTTATTGTTTTTCAGAAGGGGGCGGATGGAGGTTTGTTTGAGGGCTGTTGGAAATATCCCGGTGCTAAGGGACTGGTCGGCTAAGGCTGATATGTATGGGCTGAGCTCTGATCTCAGTGATTTGATCCAGTGGGCAGGACATGGATCGTTAGGCGCGGTGGTGGCATTGATGGATGTTATAATTTCTTCGATTGTCTTCGGAGTTGGAGATGAGAAATTATTGAGTATGAATTGGACGTTGGAGGGTTGTGAGGATACATTTGTGGTTGAAGTTGTGATCTTGATCGCAGGATACTTAAGGATACTTAAGATACTTAAGGAGAAACCTATTCCTATCGGTCTCTGAGCGCACTCTACTTGAGCGCAAGCTACGTCTTGGACGGAGCGCGCTCAGGTTCATCCTCTTGATATCTGTCGGGCGGCCACGTGGTCCTCCCTGTCCACTTTTGTGTGTCAATATCGACTCGATACTCAAGCTTGGGAAGATGTGCGGTTCAGAGCAAAGGTTGTCTCGGCACCTGTGTCTTCCCACCCAAAGGGCAGTTAGCTTGGGTACTTCCCACTTGTCTGGACTGGTCTAGCAGGATGTACTGGAATGAGAAATTTTCACTTACCATTAATTTCCTTTCCTGGAATCCTACCAGACCAGTCCAGGACCCTCCCTATTCTGACTATCTGGTTCAGAGGTGTATTGCGGAGCAGCCAAGACTTTGCAGCGGAGTGCTATCGCCTCTTGTAAATATTAATGTTTGGGTTTTTTGAATTTTTTTGCTTCATGGTGGTTACATCTGTTTTCCGTTATGGCTTGTTACAATACTGGAGCACCCTCTACTGGGGGTAGCTAGATATTACCAGGGTACAGCCTATCAGACTACTGGTATTTTTTATTTGTCTCTGTCTCTGTCATCTGCTGGTAGGGGGACTAAACCCACTTGTCTGGACTGGTCTAGCAGGATTCCAGGAAAGGAAGTTAACAGTAAGTGAAAATTTCTCCATAATCAACCAAGTGCACAGGTGCTGGTGAATGGAAACCTAGCAGAACCCTATGAGCTCCAATGAGGCAAAGTGTCCATTGTCTCCATTGCTATTTATATTAATGTTAGAACTCCTGGCAATGAAAAATTAGGGAATCTGTTGAGATTCGGGGGGTAACGGTGGGTAAAAACCAATAAAATCTATTTGTGGATGATAAGCATCCACCAAACAAGGGAAGGATGGGATAAATTGATAGCAACATTGAGTCAGTTTGGTCTGTTCTCAAGCTTAAAAATTAGTATGGTAAGATAGGAGGTAAAATGAAGGGAGAAGCAAGGAGTTTAAATGAACTGAAGGCCCCATGAAATACTTAGGAATCTTCATTCACCCAGATTAGTCACTGGTATACCAGCTTAACATATCAAACAAAGTGAGACTCCTCCAACGACTGTGAGCAATGGAAAGAATTGCCACTATTCCTTTATGGGCGCGTGGCTGTGGTGAAAATGGTCATGCTACCCAAAATATATCATTTACAGGTACTACCATTCTGGGTGAGTAAAGCGGACAAGAACATTTATAAAGGGGTGGTTAGAGCTGCCTTATGGCGGGGCAAAAGAGTCTGTATTAGTTATGCTAAGATGATATGGGCCCGAGAGAAGGGGGGAGCAGGTCGTCCAGATCTTCAGTTATATAATGTGGCGGCATTAATCTGATGGATTTATGATAGCTATACAGAGACAGGGCATTATATGGGCCAGAGGGACTGTTAGACACATGGAGTCACCCCTATACAATCATTAGCATTCTCCACTGAAGAAAGTTGACCTAGCCCACCAAGAATATGGGGTTTGGGTGGGAGCACTCTGGAGGACATAGAAATGGTGGGCGAGGGAAGCAAGGCCGCAGCTGGCAGATAATACTGTTCTTACAAATAGTGGGGAACCCTGGATGACGTAAACAATTGATCTACGTTCCACTCCATTCATTAATTTATAGACCTCTATCATATCTCCCCTCAGCCGTCTCTTCCAGGTTGAAGAGCCCTAACCTTTTTAGCCTCTCTTCATAGGGGTATCCTTCCATCCCCTTTACCATTTTGGTGGCTCTTCTCTGTACCTTTTTCTAATAAAGCTATATCCTTTTTTAAGAAACAGCGACCAGAATTGCACCATGGAACGATACAGAGGCATTATAATATCCTTTGTTTTATTTTCCATTCCTTATGATACCTAGCATTCTATTTGCTGTCTTGGCCGCCACTGCACACTGGACGGAGGGTTTTAACATATTATCCACGATGCCATCTAAATCTTTTTCCTAGGTGGTGGTTCCTAATGTGGAACCTTGCATTGTGTAACCATAGTTTGGGTTGTTCACATTAAATTTCATCTGCCATTTGGATGCCCAGTCTTCCAATTTATCAAGATCCTCTTGCAATTTTCCACAATCCTTATGGGTTTTAACAACTTTAAATAGTTTTGTGTCATCTGCAAATTTGATAACCTCACTAGTTATTCCCTTTTCCAGGTCATTTATGAATATGTCAAAAATCAGCAGACCCAGCACAGATCCCTGGGGTACACCACTATTCACCTTTCTCCATTGGGGAAAATTGGCTATTAAGCCCTACCCTCTCTGCTTTCTATCTTTTAACCAGTTCCTGATCCATAATAGTACACTGCCTCCTATCTCATGACTTTTTAGTTTTGCCAAAATTCTCTGATGAGGGACCTTGTCAAAGGCTTTCTGAAAGTCTAGATACACTATATCAACCGACTCACCTTTTGTGTATCTGTTTATTCACACCTTCAAAGAAACATAACAGATTAGCAAGACAAGATCTTCCTTGTCTAAGGCCATGTTGGCTGTCTCCCATTAAGCCATGACTATCTACATGTTCAGTAATTTTGTTCTTTATGATGGTTTCTACCATTTTTCCTGGTACTGACATCAGGCTCACAGATCTGTAGTTTCCTGGATCACCCCTGGAACTCTTTTTAAAAATTGGCGTTACTTGAAGATTGGAGGATGGCCAATGTTTTACAGATGATTTTAATGATGATTCACAAATTACTAATAGCAGGTCTGCAGTCTCATATTTCAGTTCTTTTAATCCCTACATGCAGATGAGGCACTATTAGCAAACAAAGACAATACACCCCAGAGAATTAGACATCACAGAGTGATAGGGACTTCTGTAAATTAGCCCCTCAATTGAATAAACTAGGGCAGGGGTAGGCAATTCCAGCCCTTGTGCACCACAATCCAGCCTGCTTTTTATGATGTTCCTAATGAATATTCATGAAATCTATTTGCATCCACTGCCTTCCATTGTATGGAAATAGGTCCATGAATATTCATTAGGGACATCATGAAAACCAGGCTGGATTGTGGTGCATGAGGGCCGGAATTGCCCACCCCTGAACTAGGCAATTGGTACCATGCATTAAGAGAGATGCTACCCACGATATTCCTTAACAAACTTGCTGACCGATGGACTGAGGAATTAGGGGAAGGAGTTAGAGAAGATCACCACCTAGAGTGGTGGTTTGTCCAAATACTGGAAATATTCACCTCAGCATGCTACCAAGAAATGCAATACCAGATATTGAACAGAGGGTACCTTACAAAAGAACTTGGGGCATGACTAGGGTTGTGGGTGCATAAACAGTGTGACAAATGCAAAGGCCCAGCAGAGACCTTTAAACATGCTTGCTTAGAATGTCCCAAGTTGACTGAGCTGCGGCATCCAGTGCTGGAGTGTTTGATCAAGATAATTGGGAAACAAGTAGAATGGACATATAATATGCTTTTGTTGGGGGATGAAGACCCACTGGGAGAGAGTAACATACAAAAGATGGAAGGTCGCTTTATTATGATAGGGATAGAGGTGGCAAAGAAACTTATCCTACAATACTGGGTGGGAGAGGACACCCACTCCATAAGGCATTGGACAACAACTATGCACTTGATGGTGGCAGTAGAATTCTCGGTGGGGGTTCACATAAAATTCCCACGCTGGAGGTGCTATCAACAATTATGGCACTGTTTTCAAGCGCAATACCCTAAGAAAGTAGAAACAGAGCGGGAAGGGGGGAGAACTAGGGTAGAAGGAGATAAAAGGGCAGGAAGGGGTGATATTCAGTTACTACTTTGAGGGACATAAGTGTGTTGTAAAAAGAAAATTGTTTACAATGTTTTGTTACAAAGAATGTAATGGTCAAGGACTTGAAGGGGGTGTGTTGTGTTATTGAAAACTCAGTAGAGACTATAAAGTTCCCAGGTGTTCTGCAAGCTTCTGTGCATGTTCCAGAGTTCTGCAGGTGTGTTCTGACTGCGTCTGTGTCCTGACTCTCGATGTCCAGCGTATAATTCTTTGTCCTGACAACCCGGTGATTGGCTGGTCTCATATCCTGTATATCATCTTCAGCAAATCCTTTAACAGCTAATAGGTGGTCCTTCTGCAAACAAAGGACCATGGTGCGAATGTTGCTGGTATGCAAGTCCATATATTGTTGCGAATGCAAGTACAAGTAGCACAGTGAAGGTCTCAGCAATGTTCTTCTGCATTTAGTCAGCTGGAATAATACTCCAGGAACAAGCAGACAGTCAGTCCTCACATATAGGTGATGTCTGTGCGGACCATTGCACCGGCTTTCAAAGAAAGCCTTTGGGAATGCTACCACGCATGCATGGTCCCTTTCCCGCTCAGAGGAGCCATCTTGCTCAGTCTTTTTCCATGGAACCCAACGGACGTCGGTCCAATTTCCCTGGAAAAAATCCTTGCCGTATCCTTTAAAATATAAGCTGTTCCTGGTTTGTGTACCGGTGTTTCTTCCCATCTCAAGCCGTTTTTGGCTCTTTTTTTCCCTTTTTTTTTTTTTTTCTTCGAGGCTTGCCTTGACAGACATTAGTGCCCTTTTTTGCCCACGAGTCGTCGACCCCAGCTGGGTGTCTTCCTACCATGTCCCCCGGTGGGTTCAAAAAAGCGACCACTGCAGTCAAACCATGTTCGTCACAGACACCCATGACTGTTGCCTCCGCTGCCTGGGACCGGACCATGACAGCACCTCCTGTGACCGATGCCAGGCCATGACGCTTAAAACCAGTTGCAAGAGAAACTGTTCCCCAGGTCTGACTCGGTACAGGCTTCCCTGACGCTGAGCTCAAAGTCCAGCACTTCCAGAGAGGGCCGAGTGTCTTCAGAGTTCCTCGGCAGCAGCTCCTCCGGAAAGACCTCAGACCCCGAGCAGAAACAGAGAAAGTCCTCAAAGTCTGTTGAGGTTATGCTGGAGAAACCCGGTAAGATCGCTTGGAGGGACTCATGCGACTGAGTAATGTCCCACTAAGGTCCTCAAGAAGGATACCTTGGCTGGCAGAGACCATGCAAGGATCCTTGAGGCCATAGTCCTCATCGAGGATGCAGTCGTTAGAGTGCCGGTGCTCGGCACAAGGTCCTGTGCCCATGCCGAAAAGCTGTGGAGCCTTCTGGCCTCGAGTCCAGAATGGCTGCCATAGAGCAGAACAGCACTGCTATCCTGGCAATGCAGCAGGCAATGATGGCAGGTTTGTCTGCATCATCTGCCCTGATGACTGGACCCCTGACTGCAGGAGAGTCCCTGGTCATCGAGCCGAGCTCTGAGTGCCACAGGCCTCGCGTAAGTCCTCTGTCCCAGTCCTTGGGAATCCAGTCCTCTCCGGCCAGTGTCTCTTTGGGGTTGGGTGGGCTTCGAGCCAAGGAGTCGCCAGGCCTCGGACATCCTCCCTCAACTCCGAGTGGGAGACAGACGACGAGGCCTCCCCAGAAACCAGATGGCACCGAGATGTCCCCTCTGACCATTTTCCTCTGCAGGACGTGGCCTTCTACAACTTTGTCAGGGATATGGCCAGGGCCCTCTCAGTGCAAACAGAGGCAGAGGACGACCCATGCACTGAGGAGCTGGAGATCCTCCAGTTTTGAGTCTCCACCCAAAGAGACTCTCACTGTGCCAGTACAGCCGATTCTGAAATGTCTGTGCCGGTGGTCAGTAGACACCTCAACATCATATACTGCGGCAGGATGGGGCCAGGGTTTCACAAACCCCAACTCCCACACAACTTCATGTTTGTCGAGTCAACCATGCAAAAACTCAAAAGCCAGAAGACTTATTCTTCTGTCCCCTCCCCCCTCTGGCAGGGATGCTAGAGCCAATGATGCCATGGGGTACAAGTGCTACCAGGGCGTGATGCTGTGGATGTCAAATCCAGGCCTATGAGCTATACATAGGCATGTATCTGAAGGTCCTAACCCAGGAATTGTCTGTGATCTGGGTTCTTGGCGGGGCTGACCGGAGAACCACTCAATTTGGTTCCAGGCTTTGACTTCTGGGATCAAGGACTGTTCAAAGTTCCTCTCCCAGGCTTCCTACGGTGGATTAGAGTCCACAGCCTGAGTAGCAGCAGCCAGCATCGGGATCTGATGCGAAGCCTAGCTACAGCCCTTTGACCTTGAGCAGTGGGTCCCAGGACAAGCTGCTTGACGTCCCCTGCATTGGTGAAAACTTGTTCAGCAAACCAATGGCCGACAAGGCAGCTGAGATAAGAGGCCGAAGTGGTGACCCACCAGAGGCTTGAGGAAGACCTCTGGGCAGGGCCTTCCCTCCCCAGCCCACAGGGGGCTGCCTAGCACTCTTTGCCCTAAGATGGGCTGAGATCACTGCAGACTAGTGGGTGCTGCAGGTGGTAAAGGAGGGATGCCGCCTCCACGTACAACAGGTACCACCAAGGTTATTTCCAGGAGAGCCAGTAGACCCCTCCTGCTCTCAGAGCTTGCAGTTCTACTCGGGGACAATGCTGTGGAGCCAGTATCCAGGCATCTGGGGGGGATGGTTTCTACTCAAGATACGTCCTTGTCCCCAAAAGAACAGGGGGCCTCAGCCCCATACTCGACCTGTGAAACTTGAACAAGTTTCTGGTGAGGGAGAGGTTAAAGATGCTCTCCCTTCGAACACTGCTGCCTTATCTCCACCAGGAGATTGGCTATGCTTCTTGGACCTAAAGGATGCCTACACTCGCATCCTGATCCACCCCTCCCACAGACTGTACTTGTGGTTCATGGTTGGAGGAGGGCAGTACTAGTACAGGGTGCTGCCCTTCCCTAAGGGTGTTTACCAAGTGCTTGGCGATGGTTGCTGCCCACTTGCGCCTTCAAGGGGCCTTTGTCTTCCCCTACCTGGACGAATGGCTAATCAGAGACGGTACGACCTCTGAGGTCGGTCAGGCCATAGAGCGTACAACCCTCCTCCTGCAGCACCTTGGGTTTGTTATCAATTAGCCCAAGTCCCATCTCACTCCAACCCAAAGTCTGGAGTTCATAGGGGCGCAGCTGGACATGCTACAGGTCAAGGCTATCCTGCCAAGAGAAAGGGCAGACCGCCTCATGCAACTGGCAGGAGAGAACAGCGTCACTGATCAGTGCCGGCTCGCCGCCTCCTCCGCTTCTTGGGTCACATAGCCTCAGCGGTCTATGTCACACCAGTAGCCCACCTGCTCATGCAGGAAGCCCAATGGTGCCTCTGCTCTCAGTGGACTCAAGCCATGGGCAGGCTGCAAGACAGTCACCCGCCAGCTGGCAGAATACTTCACCTGGTGGTAGAAATTGCACCACCTTCGGGCGGGAATGCCTTTTCAGGTACCTGCATTGCAGCGAACTCAGACAACTGATGCCTCCCTCCTGGGGTGGGGGGGCACATTGCGGGAACCACCGCATGCAAGGCAGTTGGTCCCAGGAGGAGTCACTATTGTAGATCAATCTCCTCTAACTCGGGGCAATTTTCCTAGCCCTGCTGGCGTTCTGCCAACACCTATGGCACCAGCCTGTCCTGATTCAGACAGACAACCAGGTGGTCATGTTCTGTAACAAGCAGGGGGGGGGTACAGGCTTGTACTTCCTCTGTCAGGAAGCGGTGGCTTTCCTCTCCTTCACAGTGTGCAACAGTATGCTCCTGCGAGAGGTGTACCTGCCAGGCCAGGACAACTGCTTAGTGGACAGACTGAGAAGAGTCCTTCGCCCACACGAGTGGCGCTTGAACCCCAGGGTAGCGAGGCAGCTCTTCCACCGTTGGGGCAGGCTACTGCTGGACCTGTTTGCCTCCCCGGACAATGCACAGCTACCGTGCTTCTGCTCACGCCAACTGCACCCAGGGCGGGTGGCAGCAGACGCCTTCCTAATCTCATGATCTGAGAGCCTTCTATATGCATTCCCACCGCCCCCCCCCCCCCAAATGGGTCGCCAAGACCCTCTTCAAGGTCCAGAGCGAGGGGGCATTAGTCACACTGATCTCACCCAGGTGGCCCAGGCAACCCTGGTTCCTCCTCCTACTATCCCTGTCGGTAGCACACCCAGTGCTGCTGGGCCAAGCCCCCCAGACTTTCCATCTCAGGAGGAGGGCTCCCTTCTGCACCCCAATCTGGGGTCACTGTCACTAACAGCATGACTGCTGAAAGGGTAGCATTGGCCCCCTTCAGCCTGCCAAGAGAAGTCGAGGAGGTCCTACTAGCCTCTCGGAAACCCTCCACCGGGTGGGCTTATGCCTTTAAGTGGAGACGGTTCTCTGTCTGGTGTGCAGAGAATCCCTTCTCCTGCCATGTGCAGCTGGTTCTTCAGTACATTGCATCTGTCGCATGCTGGACTGAAATCCAACTCTGTGAGGGTGCATCTAAGTGCCATAGCTGCGCACCACCACCACCCTATTGATGGAAAACCCCTCTATAACCAGCCCCTGTTCTCTAGGCTCCTCCAGGGCTCCTGTTGTCCAAGCCCCCCCCCCCCTGCCCTCCGGTGGTGAAATGGGACCTCAACATGGGGCTCTCCTAGCTCACCAAACTGCCATTCGAGCCCCTGGCCACTTGCCATCTGAGATATCTGTCTTGGAAAGTGGCCTTCATGGTGGTCTTCACGTCTGCTCAAAGAGTGAGTGAACTCCAGGCCCTGATAGCAGATCCACCATATACTAGGTTCTTTAAGAACAGGGTGGTGCTCTGCCCACACCCTAAACTGCTCCCGAAAGTGTTCTCTCCTTTCCACCTCAACCAAGAGGTGGTCCTCCCCACCTTCTTCCCACAGCCTTATGCCGGCAGGGAGGAACTCATACTTCACACACTAGATTGCAAGCGGGCCCTGTCCTACTTGTAACGAACTTGGGCCCGTCAGAAAGCTCCGCAGCTTTTTGTGTCTTATGACCCCAGTAGACTGGGGCTCCCTGTAACTAAGCGAACTCTGTCTGCTTGGGTGACAGACTGTATTGCCCTTGCCTATGAGTGAGCTGGCCTGTCCCTTGAGCACCGGATCACAACGCATTGCATGAGGGCGATGGCCATGTTGGTGGCCAACCTCCACTCAGTGCTGGTGAAGGAGGCTTGTAAGGCTGCCACATGGTCTTCAAGTCATACGTTCGCTGCTCACTACTGCCTGGAGAGTGAGTCGCGCAGGGACGGTGCCCTTGGCCAGGCGGTACTTCATAATATTCTCGGGGTATAGGCAACTCCTGCCCTCCGACCCTTCTGTGTTCAGGCTACCGGAGTGATAATGTTGCTGGACGCTAGGGTCTTTGCAGAGTCTCTCGGTGGAGACTCGCCTTCTGCAACTCACGGCTACCTAATTAATAGCTGTTGGTGCTGTCTTGGTTTGGTCCTTGGCAGCCTGGAGCTAGGGAGTGCCATATGTGAGGACTGACTTCCCGCTTGTTACTGGAGAAAGCGTAGTTACTCGCCTGTAACAGGTGTTCTCTGAGAACAGCAAGAATTAGTCCTCACTACCCTCCTGCCTCCCCTGGGAGTTGCCTTCCTACCTTGTTTTAGATTTTACTGCCGTCCTAGCTATGTCATCTGAGCAAGATGGCACCCTTGGGCGGGAAGGGAGACAACGCATGCATGGTAACATTCCCAAAAGCTTTCTTTGTAAGCTGGGGAAATGCTCCGCGTGCAGTCCGCTTCGTGTCTTATCAGAGGGAGTGTTTTCCCTCCAATGGGCAAGCCTTTCAGAGGATCAGGGCAGAGGATCTTCCACCTTCCCCTTCACCTTGGGCCCCCAAGAAATCCCATTGAAACGAGGGCAGGCTAGGCAGATCTTATTCCCATGGATGGTAGGCTGTGGGACTTTTATGCCCCCTGGACCCGGTTCACATCTGACCAGTGGGTGCTAGAGGAGGTTATAGAGGGTTCTGGAGTTCGCCCAACCTCTCCGAGAGGCACTTGTCAGCTCCTCATGTGTTTCTCCCAAAAAACTCCGGGCCCTGCAGCAAACTCTGCTTCATTTGTTCGCCCTGCGGGCAGTAGTGGAGGTACTGGCAGTGCGGAGGTGGTCAATATGCCATACTTTGTGGCTTCTACTTCCTATGGTGCAGGCCTTTGCCTCAGGTTTTGTGGGCTCATTCTACTAGGGCACAAGAAGCTTCTTGAGCTCAGTCAGAAGAGAACAAACAAATGATCAGTCTTACAAAAAAGGACTCGGTCATTCTCAAATTCTCTATCTCAATGTGGATTCAAGAAGCCATATCTTCATCCTACCTGCTGCGATGCAGGCCTTTGCTTCCAGGTCTGCAGGCTCATTCTACGAGGGCTTAAGTGGCTTCTGAGTGGAGTTCAGTCTGCCGCCAATAGACATTCGCAAGGCAGCAACTTGGTCTTTCTTGTATTCATTCGTCAGGCATTACCGTTTTGGATGTACAGGTGGTAGGGACATGCATTTTGGCTTGGTGGTACTTCAGGCCAGGCTTGAGAGTCCCTCCCAAAGTTAGTACTGCTATGGTACATCCCACAGGTAATGGGACTGGACTAGAGGAATGCTAAGGAAGGGCAAATTAGAACTTACCTGCTAATTGATTAATTGATGTTCCTTGAGTTCCTCTAGTCCAGTCCTGGACCCTCCCTGGTTGATTGTGTGTACTGCTAACGCATGGCACTTCCGGATCTGAAATTCATCTTTCAATCGTCTGGGGGTTCCACCTGCATTTTCGGAGTGGATCACTCCTTTCAAAAAAAAAAAAAAAGCAAAAAGAGAAGAAGGCAAGGGAGACGGTGTTTTTTCTCCTCTAGTGATAAACAGTGTGGTGGTTTCTTTCACTGATGGGGGCTCGTCATTAAGAAAATGACATGCTCAGTCTCCAAGCTGCTGCTGAGGGTTGACTACCCACAGATAACGGGACTGGACTGGAGGAACTGGAGGAACATCAGTCAGCAAGTAAGCTCTAATTTACCCTTGGTGCTGTTCTTCAGATGGATATGTGATCTGTGAAGTTCATGTAGAACACCACTTTTTGGTTAATTTTGTTTGTATTCTTCATGGGTTATAAGATTTTATGGGATAATGTATGTTAATGTAAATCAGGTACAGTTCTTTTCTATAAAATCATGATATATAGGTTCCTTTAAGTATTGTTACTGTTGCCATTTGTGAAAGGAGGACAGTTTTTTTAAATCCTGGCATGAAGTGAATTTTAAGAGAATCAACAGCTTTTGGATAGAGGCTGTCATTTTTTTTTGCCTGACGGTTTTTCTGCCTACCCATTTTGGGCTTCCAGCTCAGTTGGAACCAGCCTCTGGATTACAGCATCAAGAAGAGTTATTTTACAGCAACTCTTTACTTCCTTCGCCCCCTCCCAATTTACTTAGCCCAACCATTTCAGCAGTCATCCTCAACTTGAGGCTGCAAAGCTTTACTCCTTCTAGAACTTGGTTAATGTGGACCCTGAGTCTGACACCTGTTTGGTATGGTTATGACATAGCAGAATCGTCATCCATCTTTCCTCCCTCCCCACAAGGCAATTAACACTGCTTGTGCAGCATCCCCAACCTTGAAATGTCGGGAGCACAGGAATTGAACCGAGCTCGTCTACATGGCCCAGCCCTGCTGATATTTTCTATGAAGGCTAGCACATGTTTTAGTATGCAAGCTGGGGGACAAAATTGCTACTGAACATTTCAAGATTTAATTTATTACTTTTTATGAGCATATCGTTACATTAGGATTACTGCTTAAGGGCTGTTAAACACATCAGTTCAAATACTTAACTGAAGTGCCTCTCCACATTCAAGCCTTGATGCAGTAAGCGATTTAATGCAAAGAAGTGCAGTGTCATGCACTTGGGATGCAGAAATCTAAAGGAATTGTATGCAATAGGGGGAGAGGGGTTGGTGTTCATGGACCAGGAGAGGGACCTTGGAGTGCTAGTGTCTAATCTCAAGGTGGCAAAACAATGTAAGCCAGAAAGATGCTGGGCTGCATATAGAGAGCATTAGCCAGCAGAAAGGAAGAGGTATTAATGCCCCTGTACAAGTAGTTAGTGAAGTCTGACTTGGTGCATTGTGGTCAGTTTTCAAGACCATATCTCACAAAGGACATAAAAAGACTTGAAAAGGCTCAGAGGAAGGAAACCAAAATGCTTTGGAGCCTGTGCCAGAAGACGTATGAGAAGAGACTTGAAGACCTAAATATGTACACCCTAGACAAGAGGAGCGACGGGATATATGATACAGACTTTTAAGTATTTAAAAGGGTATCAATTAACAAACAAGCCTTTTTTCAAAGAAGGGGAAGCTGTAAGACGAGAGGGCATACGATGAAGCAGTAAGGCAGTAAGCTTAAAAGAAACATCAGGAAATACTTTTTCACTGAAAGGGTGGTGAATGCATGGAATGCCCTCCTGATGGAAGTGGTGGAGGCAAACACACAGTGACAGAATTCAAAATGGCATGTGAGACACAGTGGATTCCTTTATAGCAAGAGGATGAAATCAAAGCAAACTTAAATATCTCTTAATGGTGTGTGTGTGTGCTAATCTGCACAGAGCAGCATGTACAACCCTAAATACAGGCATAGAGGGCGTCGTGATTTGCATGGCATTGTAGTTCCAACCCTATTGCCACCTTACTGGGTAGACTAGATGGACCATATTGGTCTTCATCTGCCATCATGTACTATGTTACTATATGTTGGAAAGCTGCGCTAAGTTTCAGTGCACATCATGCTAATGCATGTGCTTAAACAACTTTTATTCCCAATGCAGTAAACTGATGTCATGCAAATTTCAGCAGGATTATAAGGTGTACATTCATTGAAGAAAAGAATGCATACCATTGCAGCAATATGCAATCATTTGCTGCATCATGAGTAAAATGTCTTCTTTCCTGATGGTGCATGAGCAGAGATTGGTTCATGCACTCATAGGAAGGGAGATATTTAAAAAGAAAAGCTGGGCACAACTCACTGACCCCACAAAAATTCCTCTGTGGCCTAGTGGGCCCTGGATTCCCCACCCCCTCCTGAAGCTATTGGAGCCTTGGCACCCCTAGAGGTCAAGGAGGATATCAACTGGAGCCTCCAATGCAGTAGAACACCTGCCCCTTTTAGGACCAGTTAGACTTAACCTGGTCAGGGGAGGTATCCAGTGGTATCCTCCCCTATCTCAGCCATCTTGGAAAACAGTGGTGCCTGACCCTTAGTGGTGCATTGGGGCATACTGCTAGAGGTCAGGTGTCGCCATTTTCAAAGATGGCGATGGTGAAGGAAGATACTGCTGGACTCCTCCCTGACCAGGTAAATGTAATTGGTATGGGAGAGGAATTTATCTCCAGGAACAAGCAGGAATGAGTCTTCACATATGGGTACGTCGGTACCGACTGAGTCTGCGCGGGAACGCTTCCCAGCGTCCAATCAGAAAGCCTTTGGAAGCATCCCACCACGCCTGCGTGCTGCCTTCCCGCCTTCCCAACTGCCTCTCCTCAGTTTTCGTTTTTCCGCGGAGCTGGCAGGACATCCTCCTGTCACCGCAGAAAATTCTTCTTTTATTTTTTAGTTTTCTTGTGGTCGCGGCTACCTTCCCCGACGCCACCGGTACCGCTGGTGTTTCTTTTTTCTTTTCTTGTAAAATTTTTCCTTTTTAAGGAATATTTTTCCTCCTTAGTGTCTCACGGTTTCTCAGGCCTTCTAGGCCTCTCCATTTTCCTCCATGGAACCGCCAGCCACTTTCCCCAAGAAATATACAAACTATGGTGGTACAACTTTATTTTTAGACACTCAAAATTGGTGTCTAACCTGCTTGGGTCTTGACCATTTTCCTCCGGAGCCCTCGGGCAATAGTATTGTGAGAAGAAGTTCTCAACATCGAGTTCCCCTCGACACGCGGTCCCCATCCACCTTCAGGGCACCGACCATATCTTCTACACAGGATCAGGTAACCCAAAAACAGTCTGTTAAGACTAGCCAGTCCTCTTGCGACAGTTCTCATGCACAGCATAGAGATGCCTACGGCCTTGTCCTCGAGAATCCACTGGCTTCAAAACCCCGGTGGGAGTCTTCGGCCTCCAAAGCCTGTGTGGGGTTTCAGGTTATTCCTGAGGTTCACCCCTCACAGAACATACCTGAGCCATGCCAGGTGGTGGCATCCGCTTCAAGCGGTACTGATACCCCGGCATCGGCACTGGTGTTGGATGAAACATTCCTCACCAAGGATCGTCGTCTGGCGTCCTTGGTACCTGCGGGTCCGGTGGATACGCTCCAGACCGACCTTCCAGTATCGGTACTGGCACTGATACTAGTACCGACATCGGTACCCTCCAGACGTGCATCGATAGCCTCGCTTCCTTCGATGCCGAGTCTGGAATCTATCTCCAGTCTGGAGGACTGGGTACTGACTCGCCTTGGTACCGACACCCGTTGGTACCGAAGGCTCGGTTCCGATAATTCGGATCCGCAACTCTCGGTTCCTCCGATACCGTTAGAGTTGCCACCGGCTGGCCTTCATCCACCGGTATCAGATACGGTACCGAAGTCGGTACCGATTATCCACATTACCATTGCTGTCGGTGCCTTCCATGCTTCTCTCGTCAGGCTCGCTTCCCTCGATACCGAGTTTGGAATCGATCCCTAGCATGGACGATGTGTTACCGACTGTCGCTGGTCCTGACCTGCAGTACCAGCGACCATCCTCTAAGGATCCCATACTGCACCATTCAGGATCTTCTATTCCTATATACTTGGATAGATCCCTCGGTGTCAACACTAGTTCTTCATCAGATCTAGCCTATCCAAAGGAAGTTCCCTCTGGGGATCCTTCTTTTCAGGCTTTCCTCCTGGATATGGCAAAATCACTAGCCATTCCTATTCCTGGACAGGATCCTACACAAAGGAATGCAGAATCCCTCTCTATTCCTAGCAAAGCAAAGGAGAACATAATGCTTCCTTTGCATCATTCCTTGCAGGATCTCCTTCTACGAATTTGGGAAGCTCCTTTAAAGGTACCCCCACCTTCCAGAGCAACTGATCTTCTATATCAGGTGCCCCCCTCTCCAGGGTTTCAAAAGACTCAACTTCCTCATCATTCCATTGTGGCAGAATCAGCAATGAGGCGGGTGAACAGTAATAAAAAGCACTCTTCTTATCCGCTAGGTCATGAGTCTAAGACACTAGATGCCTTTGGACGTCAAACCTTCCAGGCATCCATGCTTTCAGCAAGAATTCTCTCATATATTTTTTATATGGGTCTATCTCTTGAGGAGGTCACAAAGAAATTACATCTTTTGACTCCTTTTCGTCAAGAGCCCAAGAGTGCAGACTATTTCTCACTGGTTAGTCATGCTCAGGATATCTCTAAGTTTCTTACTCGTGCTTCCCTAGACTCCTTTGAGTCTGTTAGCAGGACTTCTGCTATAGCTATAGGGGCACAATGTAAAGCCTGGCTCCAAGCTTCAGACTTAGACAAATGGGCACAAGTTAGACTGGGAAATACTCCTTGCACTGGAGAAAATCTCTTTAACAAGGAGTCTTTACTCCAGGTTGCTCAGTTAACAACTGACTGTCCTGTTTCTAGAGGCTGTCCTACGCCTTCTGCTTTCCCAGTAGGTAGGAAATGTCCTACCAAACTTTCTTCCCCTAGGGGGAGAAGGTTTTATCCATCTGCCCATAACACAGATGTTCCCAAACATGGGAAACATCGCCCTGGTCTGAAGAATCCACAACCTCCTCGGGGTCAACAAACCCAGCAGTCGCAGGGTTTCAAATAGATCATTGTCCCTCTTGGTTGGTGGTTAGGGTGGCAGTCTGCTTCTTTTCACTTGAAGTATCTGCACTAATTTTTATCCTAACCTTCCTAGATATCTCTTCATGAGACATCTTTTCTCTAACGCTAAGAGTCTTTATGATGCTCATGCCCATACTTAACAGATTTTCCTCTTCCTCTTGGAGGAAAGGGATGTAACAACTATCAATAGACAGTTGTTTCCCTGTACTGGCATGTATCATCTCATCTGTCAAAGACTTCCTCCATTGTCGGTCTCTTGCAACTTTGTCTTACCTCCCTCTTCCTACAACATTTGGTTTGTAAGAGGGACCCTTTTAAACGGGTAAGCCCCTATGGTCCTCTACCTGTTCTACCGGGGGATTCTCCCTTCTGGAATTCTTTCCCCCCCCCCTTATTACCTTAGGGCAGATCATCAGACAATAGGAAGTCCTACCATGTCTGTTTTCTTTTTCCCAATCTAAAAAAGGAAGAGGGAAAACAAATTTTTCCACGCTGCCCTGGTAGTTGCTGCACATACAGCAATTCCTAGTGGTTAAGCCACTGGTTTTGTTCACCACACAACCAGGGCTTCCTCTCCACTAGCAATCCTTCTAGCCTCACTGCTAAGTCCCAAACAGGTTAGTAACCTCATTTGGGGAACCCTATTATCACAGTCGGTTTGGTTACCTTCTATTCTTTGCCCCCTTGTCTTTGGCAGAATAGCTGGTTGCCTACTGGCTTTCCACAGCCAGTTTTTACTTTTAACCAACCTACAGCATGCTCTCTGCATCTCTACAGAGTAGCTTTGCACTATGGGCCCTTGCTAGAGAGCATTAGCATCTGGCCTAGCAGATAACCCCAGATGGTTAGGAGGGGTTCCCCCAGTCATGTTCGATGTCTGGCAGGTATCCCCTATCCTTACCATCTCATCTTAAATCTCTTTTGAGGCATAAGCCTCAGACCTTTCATTACGTGAAAACCTCAAGGAGGGCCAATTCCCTGACTTGGCCCATATCTCCTTGAATCTTCTAGTCATAGATAAACTTCTTCAATGGCAGCTAGAGGACGCTAATACCCATCTTGCCCTCATAGGTGGGTCACTAGGGTATATTCCTCCAGAGGCGTCCTCTATCCATTCTCCATACTGCAATCCTGGAGAGATCTAGACTTCCTGTCTACTAACTGAAGTTATCCTCTGCAATTTTCACTTAGGCCATCCTGGTTATTCAAGAGCTCAAATTCTGCAAAGACTTCAGACTTCTTGTCAGGGAAACCTTTCCTCTGACTCTGCCAGTCATAACCAGGAAAAGAGGATTCTCTATGTATCTATTAAAGCAGGTATCAACCTTCGTGCTGTCAGATAAATCTTCCTCTCTCCCTATATCCCTAGGGGGGATGAGGTTCTATGGACATCTCTCCATCCACATACCTGGAGACATGTGTCCATATGCCTACATATACATATATAGGTATATATAGATAGATATAAATAAGGATATATGTATCTATATATATCTGTGTGTCTTCTGCCCATACATATCTCTTATAGATATAGTGAGATATGTTTTTAGATAGATCTGTATCCATCTACTTATCTATCTGTCTGTTAGGTTCAGATATCCCTACATTCCTATATGATCCTGGCAGATGGGCACTACCCCTATCAATGCTGTGCCAGCATACTTAGGAGGCTACACTTATAACCACTCCCTGTGGTAATTAACAAACTTTTCCTTACCATAACTTTTTAGGTTAGGTACTCCTGAAGCTCTCCATGTACCTTTTTTCTTTCCTAATTGACCCCATTTAGGAAAGACATTGCGGAGCTTCAGTTACTCTAAAGCTTAGCACTCCTGAGTCTGTCCTTACTTTCTTATCAGATACAAGGGTCTCCATACCCTTTCTCCCCTACATGGACTGTTTCCAACCCCAGTCCAGTTGGGTCAGACTCATTTTTCCCTTGGTCCTAGATTTGTACTGTTTTGGACCAAACAGCTTAAGCTTTCTTTAATAGTACCTTCTGCGTCTCCGCTGAAGCTCTACCTCTCATACTACCCCAGTTTTTCCCCTGGGGCTATTTCTCACCCTATAGGGTTCTGACCTCCACTTGTTTGTTTTTGTTCTACTTTATTACCTCTACTTCTCAGTGAGGTACCCCTTGAGCACATTCACTGGCTCTTCCAACAGATCCATATGTAGCTCAGTGGACTTGTGCAATGCCAACAAGGGAGGCCCAAATTACGATATTTCACTAATAAATGCCCTCTATACAGGGTCTTCCCTTTTAGAAGCCCTGCTCTAGCCAGCTGTTCCACAGCTCCTTTTCTGTATTCAACTCCTACCCTCCATCCCCAGGATGCCTGAGGTCCTGAGGAATAGCATGGCTCGTTCTAGACTTGCAACATGCTAGGACTCCCTCTGGGCATCTGAGCTTGGGAGTCCCCATATGTGAAGACTCATTCCTGCTTGTTCCTGGAGATAGCACAGTTACTTACCTGTAACAGGTGATCTCTGGGAACAGCAGGAATAAGTCTTCACAACCCACCCACCTCCCCTAGGAGTTGTTTTTTTCTCTATCTCTATCTTTCCCTTCCTTGCTCTCTCTCTCTCTGTCTCAGCTTTAAAACTTAACTGAGGAGAGACAGGCGGGAAGGCAGCACACAGGCGTGGTGGGATGCTTCCAAAGGCTTTCTGATTGGAAGCTGGGAAGTGTTCCTGCGCAGACTCAGTCGGTACTGACGTACCCATATGTGAAGACTTATTCCTGCTGTTCCCAGAGATCACTTGTTACAGGTAAGTAACTGTGCTATACTGACATTGGAGGCTTTCTGGTCTGGGACCTCCCTTTGCTGGATATTTACACTCAAGGTGCCCTGGACCAGATAGCCCTGTTGGGGGGAGGAGGGGTGTCCAAAGGAGGTGCTAAAAAGGATGTAGTGGTCAGGAGTCTGGGGGGGGGGGGAATGGTGGAGTTCCACTTAGGCCTTTAAGGATCTTAGTTTATGTGCAATGCAACACAGCATTTCATCTTGGATAACCCTTTTTCTGCTCCTGAGTTGCATCTTTACTGCAGTTGTCAGTGCTAGGAGAATAAAAAAAAAGAACTGTATTTTAGCTTGTTTTTGTACATCGGGAGCAATTCATTAATGGTGATTTGTGTGCATATTGTATGCACATTGTGGTACCCTTTAGAGCAGTGGTTTTACAGTTGACTTTTCCATCGCTACAGTCTTACTGCATCAGGAGTAAGATTCTGCTTCAGATTTTCTCATGCTACTGCTGCATTAAACGATAGTGCAGTTCACTGTATCTGGGCCTAAAAGGAAAGTTGCTCTTGATCTCGTTCTTTATACTTACTTTCTGCATAGAATGGGGGTGAAATCTCTCTGGATGAATAGACAAATCTCCCGAGTTGCCTTTTAGTCAGATTAATAGTGTAGACATGGAGTTCAACAAAATGCACCTGCAGTACCTATGATACTTTCACTAATAGTGAATATACTACTTCCTAAAAAAGAAATTTATTGTGCTACCTTCGTTAGAATAATTATTCAGTAACAAACTAGCAGATTGGCATTCAAAAATATATTTAGTGGCAGATGCTAAACATCTTACGTCCTTTGTCCCTAGATTTTTAGCTTCAAATATTGGTCTAAGTTATAGAGGATTGGACTACCGCAATACTTAAATGATCATTCCTCCAATTATCCTTAAGGCTAGGTTTATTGGCAGTCAATTATAAACTTCTAATTTTTAAATTCTCAGATCATTTCCCGATTGTTTGCATTAAACTTAGAAAGGTCTGTGTTCTTAAATGTGTGAACCCAGAGGTTTCAGACTTATCTTGGCATTGTTTTCAGGACTTATCTCTTTGTACATTGCCAGTTATTGCATCAACGACCTCTTATGGAAACTAGGGTCACACATTTGAGGAACGTACTCCATAAAGGTAAAAAAAAAGTGCTAAGATAAAAGCACTTTTTTTTTACCTTTATGGAGTACATTCCTCAAATGTGTGACCCTAGTTTCCATAAGAGGTCGTTGATGCAATAACTGGCAATGTACAAAGAGAAGTCCTGAAAACAATGCCAAGATAAGTCTGAAACCTCTGGGTTCACACATATTTAAGAACACAGACCTTTCTAAGTTTAATGCAAACATAATCGGGAAATGATCTGAGAATTTAAAAATTAGAAGTTTATAATTGTCTGCCAATAAACCTAGCCTTAAGGGTAATTGGAGGAATGATCATTTATATATTGCCCTAGATTTTTAGCAGCACTAATGGTCATAGCAGTGTACAGATAGTGCTGGGACAGTGGTGATATTCAACCATTGTATAGCTAAGAAACTTAATTTTTGGCCTGTGAAAGAGCAGTCCTACGTAAACAGCCTAGATGTAAGAAAAGCGTCTGAATTTGCTACTGTATGTTAAGCCAGCAGCAGTGACTGTTTTATATGTATATTTGGCACCACTCTCTGTTCATGTAATGTTGCTGTGGGGGGGGGGGGGGTAATGCTGCAGTTCACGTTTTAAATTGGCTCACCATTGATGCCCTTTAATGGTTGTGACTATGTAAGTAGGGGGATAGTTCAGCATTTTTTTTCTTTCGGTGTAGAACTAGGCATGTCTGAAACTCGGCCTAAAGCCTAGGGTTTGATTATCCCCAGTGTTTCCCAATAATGCTGTTGCTTCGTTTTTTGAGCATATCCTTGTTGGCATATAGCTGCAAACATGGCAAGCCCAGTTTCACTTTATTACCTATCTCTCCAGCTGTCTTGCACCATCTTCATTTTCACAGACATCCATGATATAGCAATACCGTGGACTGCATAAACCGGCATGGCTTTAGCTGTTTGCTAACTTTTAACCGGGTTTCCTACATGGACAAAGACCCTCTTAGAGGTTTAGAGAGTAATAGGCTGGGAGATGGGAGACCAGGCTTCAAATTCCACTTTCCCTACTTGTATAGTTTGACCTTGAGTAAGTCTTCTCTCTCATTACTTTGGAAACCACCTTAGATTTCTGAAGGATTGTTTGTACCTGTATATAGTTTTTGTTGTAAAGCCCCGTCATATATGTGGAAATAGGGATTATTTATCCTTCCATCACTTGTTGAAAAGTTTCTTAAGTTTTTTTTTGTTTCTTTTTAGAGAGAGTGGGAGCCCCTTTTTTTGCCAAAAGGTGTGTGTGTGTGTTTTATCATAATTTTATGTTTGTTAATTTGATTTTTAAGCATTATGTTGTGAATTGTCATCTCCAGGAACAAGCAGGAATGTAGTCTTCACATATGGGTACGTCGGTACCGACGGAGCCTACGTGGGAATGCTCCCCAGCGTCCAATTAGGAAGCTTTTGGGAGCATCCCACAGTGCCTGTGTGCTGCCTTCCTGCCTTTCCCAACTGCCTCTCTCCAGTTCTTCGTTTTCCGTGGAGCCAGCAGGTCGTGTTCCTGTCACCGCAGAAAATTTTCCATCTCCAGGAACAAGCAGGAATGAGTCTTCACATATGGGTACGTTGGCACCGACGGCGCCCGCGCGGGAACGCTCCCCAGCCTCCAATCAGAAAGCTTTTGGGAGCATCCCTCAGCGCCTGCGTTCTGCCTTCCCGCCTTTCCAACTGTCTCTCCTCGGTTTTCGTTTTTCCGTGGAGCCGGCAGGACGTCTTCCTGTCACCGCAGAAAATTTTTTCTTTAATTCTTGTTTTCTTGTGGTTGCGGCTGTTTCCCCACCTCCGCCGGTACCGCCGGTGGGTTTTTTCTTTTCTTTTTCTCAAACTCAGGGAGAGTTTTTCCCTCAGTTTCTGTCTTAAAGTTTTGGGCCTGTAAGGCCTCTCCATCACGGAGCCACCTTCTCCTAAGAAGTGCCTTAACTGTGGAAACAGTTTTCTTTCTAGACTCCAATAACTGGTGTCTAACCTGTTTGGGTCCTGACCCTTTTCCTCCGGAGCCATTAGGCTACAATTTTTTTTTTTTTAAATTCTTTATTTTCGTTTTATAACAACAAAGGAAAAGGAAGACATACAGCTAAAAAACAGGAACATAAAGTGTAAAACATACACCAAAGTAAACCCCTGCCACCCCCCTCCCCCCTGCTTCTTCTCTAGAAAACTAGTCATTCCCGAAGCGGGCGTGTACTTACATTATTGTGTTACAAAACCTAACGGTGATCTGAAACATGATGAGTGCACATTAAACAGGCATGTCGGAACAATGAGCAGATTGTACATAATCATTGAGCATCTGCCATTTAGACAAGCGAGAGTGAGTTTGGGCATGGGGAATAGCTCTCCGAGGTATCTGCTCATATTTACTATATAAGCAGACGAGGTTCCACCATTCATTGACAGTAAGTCGAGAGCTATCCTTCCAATTCCTCGTGATTAAGCATATGGCTATACCCAGCATGAAATCAAGGAGAAAGCGACCCTTCTTAGGAAGAGAGGGGACCTCCGCCACAGAGCGGAATCCCACGATCTTCCAAGAGAGAGGCTCGTGAAAGTGTAAGATAAATTGAATACAACCCCAAACCCGCCCCCAATAGACCTGTAGTTGAGGACATTCATAAATAACATGAGCGAGGGTTCCCACAGCAGTATGGCAAGACCAACACTGGTCCCCAGCAGTTGTGTTCCATTTGGCTAGTTTTTCTGGGGTATAAAAGCATCTGTGTGCAAAAAAGAAGAGAGTTTGGGTAACAGAGGCAGACCGGGAAACCCGCACTACTTTGCTCCAGAAAACGCTCCATTGCACAGGGGTTAAAGTGGTTTGCAGTTCGCGCTCCCAGGCTTGTTGGGCTCTAAAAGTGGCCGTGTCTGTACCCTGACATAATATTTTATAAATGTTAGAGGCTACCCCATGTGTACTACTAATAGAGTGAACTATCTCTAATAGCCCGTCCTCAGTAGGGGCAGAGGGCGGCATGATTTGAGCACTTTTGAGGCAGTGTTGAAGCTGCATCAATTGAAAGTAGTGTTTCGCTGGTAACGCAAATTCCTTTTGTAAATCAGAAAAGGTTTTCCAACGAGCTGCAGAGAAAAGCTGTTGGGGTGTCCAGATCCCCCTTGAGTACCAGGGTTTCCATGCTATCGTTCTATTTAGGACTTGAATTCTGGGGTTATTCCATAGCGGGAGTCCGTCCTGAGGACATACGTTCGGACCTAGTGATAGAATGAGAGTGTTAAAGGCCGCAAGAGTATCGACAATCATTGGTGGATGGCGGGTGTCTACTTGATAGGACATACCAGGGAGATGGGTCAACGGAATTGTGCTACTAAGCTCCTCTTCTATGTCAAGCCAAACTGGTCTGCTGTCTGTTGAGGCATCTAGCCATCGGGCACCTTGCTTAAGTAGGAAGGCTTGATGATATCTAAGAAAATCAGGAAATCTGGTACCCCCTATTTCCTTTGCAGACTGTAGTTTTTGTTTAGCTATCCTTGGTGGCTTGCCCTGCCAGAGATAACGGACGAGAAGGCCCTCAATATCTTTATAAGTATGTAGCGGGAGTAAGCATGGCAGCATTTCTAAAATGTAGTTCACTTTGGGGGCTATCATCATTTTCACAGTTTCTAGGCGGCCCCACCATGTAAGAGATAAGGGAGACCAACGATTTGTGAGCTCACGGACTTTGGAGACTACCTCTTTGGCATTAAAACTGATAGTGTCTTCTAAAGGAGAACAGTAATGGACCCCGAGATACTTTACCATGCGGGATTGCCAAAGGAAGGGAAAGGCCTGCATGTCAGCCTCATGTACCCAGCGGTTCAGTGGGAATGCTACAGATTTGGTCCAGTTAATTTTATAGCCCGATAATTGTGAGTATCCGTCAATCAGATCCAAGACAGCTGGAACCGAATCAAGGGATACGAAAAGCATAAGGTCATCTGCATATGCAGAGAGTTTAATCTCCCTATGACTGAAGGACACCTCGAATACGTGCGGACTGTCTAATAAGGAGGGCTAGGGGTTCAAGAGCTAGATCAAAGAGCATTGGTGATAGGGGGCAACCTTGACGCGTGCCTCTTTGGAGATTAAATGGCTGAGACTTGATGGCATTTACACAAATACTGGCGACGGGTTGAGTATACATGACTTGGAGATATCGGAGGAAGCCCTCCCCAAAGCCATACCATCGGAGAACTGCAAATAAGAAGGGCCATTCTAGGCGATCAAAGGCTTTTTCGGCATCTAGGGAGAGACCCACCCATGGATGATCTAGATTGGCAGCACTGGATAGCACATGGCACAAGGTCCGAGCATTGTCAGCAGTGGATCGGCCGGGTATAAAACCGCATTGGTCGGGGTGGATTAGGGTGGTCATCCTGTCCGATAGCCGGGTGGCCAAGATCGTTGCGAAGATCTTATAATCGGCATTAAGTAGGGAGATTGGACGATAGTTGGCGGTTAGCAGCGGGTCTCTGCCTTCTTTCTCAAATACTACCACATTAGCTGCAGAAAAGGATCCCAAAGAGGATGTATCCACCGCAAGGGCAGTAAAATAGAGTTTTAAATAGGGAACTAAATCTGCACTGAACGTTCTGTAGAATTCGGTCGGGAGACCATCGGGCCCTGCGGCACGGCCCGAGGCTGTTCGTTTTAGGGCAGATTGGATCTCTGAAGTAGAGAAGGGTTCATCCATCGCATCCCTATCATCTTCAGAGAGGGTCGGCCGCTGAATGCCAGAAAGCAATCGCTCAAATGTCTCTGACGAGAACTCACATTCAGATTGATATAGGCGGGTATAGAAATCCCGAAAGAGTTCTACAATGTCGGAGTCTGTGGTCAATATGCCCCCTCCCTGTGGGGCTCGAAGGGCCGCTACGCGTTTGGCTTCTTTTTGACCTTTCAATGCGTTGGCTAAGAGTCGACCGGCTCGGTTATTTTCACGATAATAGGTCCCTCGTTGAAGCTCAATACTCTTAGAAGCTGCAGTTGAGAGGATTGAATTATATTGAAAACGGAGACGCTGTAATCGAATTAATACACATGGATCAGTACGTGAAGTTAGAACTCGTTCGCCTGCTTTTATTTGTTGGTCTAGTATGAGTAGCTGCTGTTTGCGTTGTTTCCGCAGGCGGATTTGATAGCTAGTGATCGTTGCTCGAATGGCCGCTTTAAAGCCCTCCCACCAAGCCCAATTCGCAGTATCCTGGGGTAGATTAAAATGGAAGTAATCCTGTATGGCTGCTCGAATTTCTAACTGGAACTCTGGCTGAGTTAACAGGGCTCTATCAAAGAACCAGGCCCCCGAATTCCCTTGGGGTGCAGTAGTGTGTAATTGAAAGGAAATAGCAGCATGATCTGAAATATGTTGGGAGTGAATCTTTGCAGTGTCCACCTGAGGAACTAACAGTTTTGATATTAGAAAGAAGTCTATGCGAGACTGGGATTTGTGAGGGGAAGAGAAGAAGGTGAAATCAAGCTCATTGGGGTGTAGTAACCTCCATAGATCAACTAAAGCAAGATCTTTGATCAAAGAGATAAGCGTGGTGTGACTCTTGGGGGGACCACTTGTCCTAGGCGGCTGTTTGTCAATCAGGGGATCAAGGACTAAATTGAAATCCCCCCCAATTATCAAGGAAGTATTAGCAGAGGCCTGCGCAACCTGAGCAATGGTAGCAAAAAAGGCAGGGTCATCCACATTAGGAGCGTAAAGGCATATACATGTAACTTCAAGGCTACCTATCTTGAGGTGAGCTCTGGACCATCTACCTTCTGTATCTGAGCTAGTCGCAATAATAGTAGCATGCAGAGATTTCCTAACCAGTATGGCAACCCCACATTTCTTAGAAACGGCTGGGGAATAGGCGGCCACCATGTAAGGTTTAATATTGAGTTTAAGAGTTTCCTTCGAATTTAAATGCGTTTCTTGGAGAAAAATCAGATCCGCAGCTTCCTGACTTAGGTAGCTTAGGATTTTCTTCCGTTTTATCGGATTGTTGATTCCTTTTACGTTCAATGAGAAAATCTTACATGGTGCCATCAATCGGTAATAGACATTTCAGGTAAGGGCGCTTGAAAACATACAACATAATCAGAATCTGTGCAACAATGACATAATCACCGAGTATGCTGGCTAATACACCCCATATTGAGAAGTATGTACCAAAGTATCTTAGAGAAGAAGCAAAACCCCCAATGAATATGGCGACCATATGTCTGCGGGAGGAGGCCCTAGAGAGGAAATAGAAAGACATGAAAAAAAAGAAAAGAAACACCAGAGTCCATAAGTAACATTGTCTCTGATACTCATCGAGGCTACTGTGGGTAGATGGAGTCGGGTCACAGATATCATCAAAAGTAAGGCAAACAAGCTGCCCTCGCCTGACTCTTTGCTGGGCTGCGGCAGATCCAGTATGGCAGGTACAGCGGATATGAGAATGCTTGCAGGAATATTCTGGAAGTCAGCGCATCAAGTCGGCTTCTTTGGAATCCAAAAACTCCGCTAGTAGATCAGGGTCCTCAAATGTTCTTGTCTGATTGTGAAGCGTGACTCGGAGCTTGGCCGGGTACATCAGGCCGTAGCGTGCTTGTAGTTGTTGAAGCCTCGGCCGGAATTCCAGAAAGTGCTTTCGGCGGTCGACCGTGGGTTTAGCCAAGTCAGGATAGAAGGAGATCTTGTGGCTCTCAAACTCCATATGGCCCTTTGCCCGAGAGGCACTGAGAATTTGCTCCACGTGTTGATATCTCAAAAGTCGAAAAATGATAGGCCGCGGGGTCTTCCTGTTGAGCGTTATGCTTGTGGGTACACGATGAGCGCGATCGATCTCCAAATCTTTGGTAAAGGTGATTTGGAGCAGGGAAGGGAGGATTTTGCATAAAAACTCTTTCATGTCTCCCGATTCCGCTCCCTCCGGTATGCCCACGAGTCGTATGTTGTTGCGGCGCGCTCTATTATTGCCATCTTCCACTTCTTTCTGCAAGGCCCGTACCTGACGTTCAGCTTTGTCGAGTTTGGACAACCGGGCCGTATGGGAGTCCAATATGCTCTCCATTTTGTCCTGACGCGAAGAGAGCCCCTCTAGCTTGCCCTGCAGCACACCAAGATCTTCCCGCAGCGCTCGGAGTGCTTCACAGTTTGACTGCACAAGGTCCTTGACCCCTCTAATCTCTGCGAGGATTTCCTGCTGCATTTCGGGGCCCTCGCGCAAGGCCAGCCCCTTCTGCGGGGACGGGGGTTCAGTTTTGGAACGTTTGCCGTGAGAAGCCGCTGGAGATCCAAATTCCAGGCGCGTGGGTTTGGTCCCCGCCATCTCACCAATGTGCCCCGGCAAGATCAGAGTAGAAGTTCCAAGTATGTGCGGTGTTAATTCAGGATTCTGAGTAGGCCTCTCGGGAGCCTCAGCGTTATGCGACCATCCCGCTGGACATCAGGCTCCGCCCCCCCTAGGCTACAATTTTGTGAGAAGAGATTTTCCATTTCGAGTTTCCCTCGATACCGTTTTCCCCTCCAGTGTCAGGGCACCGACCATCTCTTCTCTGCAGGATCAGGTAACCCACAAACAGTCTATTAAGACTAGCCAATCCTTGAGTGGTAGGTCTCATGCAAAGCATGATGACGGCTCCGGCCTTGCCCTCAAGACCCAATTGGCTTCAAAACCCCAGCGGGAGTCTTCGGTCTCCAAAGCATTTCAGGGGTTTCAGGTTGTTCCTGGGGCTCACCCCTCACAGAACATACCTGAGCCATGCTTGGTGGTGGCATCCGCTTCGAGCGGTACCGATACCCCGGCATCGGCACTGGTGTTGAGCGATCCACTCCTCACCAGGGATCGTCATCTGGCGTTCTCGGTACCTTCGGGACCGATGGATACGTCCCAGATTGACTTTCCAGTATCGACAACACCGCCGATACAACCACCGACGTCGGTACGCTCTAGACATGCATCGATAGACTCGCTTCCTTCGATGCCGAGTCTGGAGTCGATATCTAGTCTGGAAGACTGGGTACCGACGCGTCTCGGAACCGATGCTTACCGATTCCGGATGCTCGGTACCGAGGATAATCACCAAGGGTTTTTGGTTACCTCGGTACCGTTTGAGCAGCCTCCGATGACTGCTTCGATGTCGGTATCGCCTTCGATTCCGGCACAGCCACCGGTACCTGCAGTATCATCGGGACCAGCTCCTTCCATACCTTTTTCACCGGGATCGCTCCATTCGATACCCAGTTTGGAGTCGATACCTGGCATGGACGATGCAGTACTGACTGTCTCAAGTCATATCTGCCAGTACCAGTATTCATCCATTAGAGCTCCTTTTCTGCACCGGCCCAGTACATCCTCCGGTGCCCAGGCTAGCTCTTCAGGGTTAGCCTGTCCAGGGATTGTTCCCACTGGAGATCCTTCTTTTCAGAAATTTCTCTTTGACATGGCAACATTCCTTGCTATTCCTATCCCTGGTTATGATCCTACACAAGGCTCTTCTGGGGAAAAGGAAAATATAATGCTTCCTTTACATCATTCTTTGCAGGATCTTCTTCTGAGAATATGGGAAACACCTTTAAGGGTTTCCTCACCTTCTACAGCAACTGATCTTCTGTATCAGGTGCCCCCCTCTCCAGGGTTTCAAAAGACTCAACTTCCCCATCATTCCATTGTAGTGGAATCAGCAATGAGGAAGGTAAAGAGCAAGAAGAAGCATTCTTCTTATCCGCCAGGTCATGCTTCTAGAACACTGGATGCTTTTGGATGTCAAACCTTCCAAACATCTATGCTGGCATCTAGGATTCTCTCATATATTTTTTATGAGTCTATCCCTTCAGGAGGTCACAAAGAAATTATCTCTTTTGACTCCTTTTCTATCAGAGCCCAAGGCTGCAGACTATTCTTTACTTATTAGTCATAGCCAGGATATCTCTTGCTTTCTTTCTCGTGCTTCCTTAGACTCTTTTGAGTCTGTTAGCAGAACCTCTGCTATAGCCATAGGAGCACGATGTAGAGCCTGGCTCCAAGCTTCAGACTTGAACAGATGGGCACAGCAGAGACTGGGTAATACTCCTTGTACTGGAGAAAATCTCTTCAATAGGGAGTCTTTGCGTCAAGTTGCTCATTGCTCCACTGACTTTCCTGTTTCTGAGGGCCATCCTAAGCCTTCTCCTTCTCCAGCAGGTAGGAAATGCCCTACCAAACCTTCTTTCCCAAAAAGAAAAAGGTTTTATTCTTCTCCTGCCCATCATACAGATGTTCCCAAACAAGGGAAACCTCGTCCTGGTCTGAAGAATCCAAACTCAAGCCAGGGAAATTAGCCCTAAAGAAGGGTTCTAATTAATCCCTTACAGTTCACTTCTTCTCAGTAGAAGTTTTTTCACTGTTTTTTCATTTAAACCTCTACACTTGGATTCCTGTTTCCAGGACATCCACATACTCTTAGGTATGCTGAGCTGTCAGGATATTCATGTCTATGGGTCACAGGTTTCCTCCTCTTCCTACAATGAAGAGAGGTTTGCCATCTATCTCATGATAGTTTTTCTGTACCTCCATGAATTTTCCTTCTACAGACTTACCTTATGGCAAGTCACCCTTCAGCTCCTATTTTCTCTACCCTCTTTTCCAGGGTTTCCCCTGTAGAGTGGTACCATACCAATGGAAGGCTTTCTTAGCCTTTCCAGTCTTCCTTTCCATTCCAGTGTAGAGTTTTTTTTCTCTTGAGTAAGCCCCCTTTTTCTCATCTGGGCAGCTTGTCAGACAGGGACAGGATATTCTCCTCTTGTTCTGTCTGTTCTCTCTGTTAAAAACAGAGATTCTCTATGCTGTGCCATTCAGCCAGCTGCCCATGCAGGAGTTTCAATGATTGGACTACTGGTACTTTTCCACTGTTCCAGTCTAGTCTTCCACTACTTTCTGTCTAGCCTTAGTAGTGCTTCCAAGATAGTACCCATCTATCTTGGATAATCCTTATAACTTCTTTCTACCATCTCCAAATCCTTGGAGTTGGCAGTATAGTTGAGGCAGCTGGTTGTCTTCAACAGCCAGTTTTATTTCCCAACTCTCCTGCATAATGCTCTCTGCAATCCTACAGAGAAGCTTTCCACTATGGGCCCTTGCTAGAGAGCATAAGGGTTTTTTCTCTAAAGACTATCTTATATGTTGAAAAAGGCTTCCTCAGTCATTCCCCATGACAGTGAGGGTTCTTTACACCTTTCTATTTTCTTTTAATAAAGGACATAAGCCTTCTCTACGTGACAGTCTAAGGAGTTCCCAAATTCCTACAGGAAATATGCTCTTTTTCCCTGCAGCTTGTCCTCATGGTATCCTAATCCTCATGGACAGCACGTATTTAACTAAATAACGCATGATACCCCACCCCTTGTCCCTCAAGTGGGTCTAACTGGTGTCTCTTCCTATGCGTGTTCTGTCCATTCACCATGTTAGTTCTACCGGACTCAGGACTTGCTGTTTACAGACTAATATTATCCTCTGTTTCTCGCAACCATCCTGGTTATTTCCCTGGATAGCATTCCTGCTCCATCTGAACCAGAGGGAATAGATTCTCTATATCTTCTCAAGTAGGTTCCACCTTCTTGTTGTGAAGAGGAATGATTCATCTTATATCTCCCATGTGAAGCTTCCTGTAAACATATCTGTCTGCTTAATTGCAGACATTTATCTTTAGACCTATATATTCATATATGTACATATGTCTATATGCATTCTTTAGATACATATGTCTGTCAGCCATGTGGGCATATGTTATGCCCCCTGTATCCCGCCATACACATAGGTAGGTAGGTAGGTATGTATGTATGTATAATCTTGATATATATAGATAGATAGATAGATAGATATAGATATATAGATATAATCTGTGTGTATCTGTCAAGATACTTCCTTTAGATGGATATGTATTCACATACTTATCTCTCTGTCTGTGCTCATAAAGGTGTTTTCCTTCCTATCTGTTGCAGGCAGCGGGCTTACACATATTCAGACTATTCCTCAGTATGTTTAGGCTATTATGCACACAACCACTGCTGTGGTACTGACAGTTTTTACCATAACCCTAGGTTCAGGTATCCCTGAAGCTCCCTATTCCTTTATCTTCCTACCTCTCGTCAGTTAGGAGAGACATGAGGGGAACTTCAGTGGATCTCAGGTTTTCAACTTCTCGAACATCTTCCTTGGGAATACGGGGTTTTTCTCCATACCCCTTCTTCCCTCAAGGACTAGGCCAGTTTTTGTCAAAATCGGTCAGTCTTCCTCTTTTGCTCTTGACTATCAATAACTCTGTAGCCAAAAGAGTTTTCAGCTTTTTCCATAAAGCTTTCCACTAAAGACCTACCATTTTTTGTACTACCCCAGTTGATTCCTGGGGTCTCCTGTCACTTCTACAGTTTGACCTTCACTTTTACGTCAGTGAGGTCACCTTGAAGATTCCTCTACTGGATCCCCAGTAGATTCCATCAACCTCTCTACTTCCTGCAATCCAGTAGGTAAGGTCCATATTGTGATTGTTCATTTCAATATATTCATGATGAGTATCACACATACAGGACTACAGGCAAGGAGTCCTTATCTTAGGTCAGCTGTTTTTCCTACAGCTCCTCTCTTATTAACTCCTGCCCTCCATCCTCTGGATGCCTGGCCATATGAGGTGTAGCATTTTTCAATCTTCAACTTGTGGAGGCTCCAGGCATCTTAGCTTGGTAGTCCCCATATGTGAAGACTCATTCCTGCTTGTTCCTGGAGATAGCACAGTTACTTACCTGTAACAGGTCTGTTATATTAATTAATTACCCTGTTATCCGAGTTGTATTTCCTGTTTTTTCTGAAAACACAAAGTACCGTTGAATTGTGTAACTCCTTGTTTATTGTAAACCGCGCTGATGCTGAATAGTGCGGTATATAAGAGACTATAAATAAATAAATAAATAAAAAAACAGGTGATCTCTGGGAACAGCAGGAATAAGTCTTCACAACCCACCCACCTCCCCTAGGAGTTATATCTCTCTATCTTCCTTTCCTCTCTCTCTCTCTTTGTCTCAGCTATAAAACTCAACTGAGGAGAGACAGTTGGAAAGGCGAGAAGGCATCACGCAGGCGCTGAGGGATGCTCCCAAAAGCTTTCTGATTGGACGCTGGGGAGCGTTCCCGCACGGGCTCCGTCGGTGCCAACGTACCCATATGTGAAGACTTATTCCTGCTGTTCCCAGAGATCACCTGTTACAGGTAAGTAACTGTGCTTTCTTTTGTGGTCGCGTCTGCCTTCCTCGACGCTTTACCGGTACCGCCGGTCTTTTCTTCTTTCTTTTCTTTTCTTTTTTGCAGGTGCACGCGCCATTTTGGGCCTTAGGCCCAAAATATTTTCCACAATGGAAAAACCCTCTTCGGGTTTCAAAAAGTGCACCAAGTGTGGCGGTATCATCTCAGTCACAGACACCCATGAATGGTGTCTGAAATGTTTAGGTCCTGACCATTCCATTTCGGAATGTATGGCCTGTGCCATGATGTCCAAGAAAGGTGGACAGAACCGAGCTGCCAAGCTCAGTACCCTGTTTCCCTCGGATGCGGCCTCGGTGGCATCGACGTCTTCCAGGGCTTCGTCTTCCTCCCTTGGATCTCAGGTAACTAAACATAAGTCTAGCTGGTTCTCAAAGGGTAGATCTCCTTCTAAGCATCGAGATGCCTCTGGCGTTCCCCTTGAGGATTCTGCACTGGCAAAATTGCCCCGGCGGGAGGCTTCAGCTTCCAAAGCATTATCGGGGTTCCAGGACGTTCTCGAGGCCTCGACCTCGGCGGAACTACTGGTGCCATGCTCTGGGGTACCGGCGGTCCACTCCGGTACCAATATCCAGGCATCGGCAATGTCGATAGACCAGAGGGTTCTGGCTATTGAACGTAGTCTGGCGGCTCTCCTTGCGGCATCGATACCCTCGGAACCGCGTCAGACAGTTCAACTGGTACCGGCACCGACTCCGGCACCGGTACCGATAGCGTCGACATCGGTGTCCACATTGCCGGCACCCAGTCATGCGATACCTCCTGGTACTGTTAACACCGGTATTGGTTCCTCTCGGTACCGACTTCGGTCGGTAAGGGTATCGAGCTCTTCAGGAGCATCCAGACAGAAGGTACTTCGAGTCCTCAGAGGAATCTGAGGATTCTGACAGTTCTGTCGATGCCAGAATACTTCTCCCAGAGGAGCCTTCCTCCCCTAAATGCAGGATGTCTCCTCCAGAGGACATTTCCTTTCAGGATTTCATCAGAGAGGTGGCTCGGGGTCTGTCCATTGCTCTAGCCCCTGAAACAGAGCCCAGAGCAAAGGAGTTGGAAATTTTACAATATCCTAAAACTCCTAAGGAGGCAGCTACCTTGCCCATCCATGAGATCCTGCATGATCTCATGCTAAGGATGTGGGAGACGCCTCTTACTATCTCTCCTCATTCTTGTAGACTGGATACTCTGTATCGAGTCCCTCCTTGTCCTGGTTTCCAAAATCCTCAGCTCCCCCACCACTCTATTGTAGTGGAGTCAGCTATGAGAAGGATCAAGAGTGCAAAGAGACATGCCTCTAATCCCCCAGGACGTGAGTGCAGAACTCTGGATGCTTTTGGACGTTGTGTCTTCCAGGCTTCCATGCTTTCTGCCAGGATCAGTTCCTATAGTCTATATATGGGAATGTTCCTGAAGGAAGTCACAGGAGATTTAGAAGGCTTTGAGCCCTCTTCTTCCTGAGGATAGAAGACAGGATTTTCTCACGTTGGTCAAACATGCCCAGGATGTTTCTAAAATTGTCAACCGTGCAGCTTTTGACTGTTTTGAGTGCATAAGCAGAACCTCTGCCATTGCCATAGGTGCACGTAGAATTGCTTGGCTCCAGGCATCTGATCTGGAGCTCTGGGTACAAGACAAACTTGGAAATATTCCTTGTACTGGTGAGAACCTGTTTGGTAAAGATTGGCAGGAAAAAGCCAATGAGATGGGTGCTGAATTTTATCCTGCTTATTCTCAGCAGGCACGTTCTGCAGGTCAACCTGTCCGGAAAAGTCAGCAACCACCCAAACAAAGGAAGGCAAAGACTGCTAAGCCTCAATCGTCTCAGCCTCCACAAGGCCTTTGACTTTCATCTAGAGAACTTAGCCTTCCTGGCCCTCAATGGACCAGAGCCTTCCACCATTCCAGGAAAGTTATGCCATTTTGCCCCCAGGTGGGAGCAGATAACAGCAGAGCATTGGAGACACTCTATTATCAGAGAGGGATACAAGCTGCACTTTCTGTGCATGCCCCCTCTCACAATGGTAAGACAGTTCAACTCTCAGACCTCTCTCATCAACCTGTTAGATCAAGAGGTCTCTACACTTCTTGCTCAGGGGGCAATAGAAGAAGTACCCATTCATCAACAGGGTACAGGGTTTTACTCCCCCCTATTTCCTTATCCCAAAGAAAACAGGGGGATACAGACCTATTTTGGACCTCCAGAGAATTGAACAAATTCCTGTTCAAAGAGAAATTCAAGATGATTTCTCTAGGAACTCTGTTTCCATACCTTCAGAGTCAGGCTTGGCTTTGTTCTCTAGATCTCAAGGATGCGTACACCCATGTTCTCATCCATCCAACTCACAGAAAGTTCCTTCAGTTCCTTTTCCAGGGAAAGCACTACCAATACAGGGTGCTTCCCTTTGGCCTTTCCTCAGCTCCAAGAGTGTTCACAAAATGCATGGCTGTGGTAGCAGCATTTCTCCGCACTCTAGCTATATTCGTCTTCCCTTACTTAGACGACTGGCTCATTCGAGCCCCATCAGAGTCAGAGGCCAGGACTTCCCTATCTTGCACAATGCGTATCCTTCAGTATTTGGGTCTGGTCATAAACATCCCAAAATCCAGTCTAACTCACACTCGGTCTCTAGAGTTCATAGGAGCTTTGCTGGATACCAAAAGGGCAAGGGCCTATCTCCCCCAGGCCCGTTGCCTTCGCATAGTACAGTTAGCTTCTCAAGCAGTGCTAAAACCTTCTTCTCTCACTGCCCGAGAAATGCTACAACTACTAAGCCACATGGCATCCAGAGTGCATGAGGTTCCTTATGTTCATCTCCACATGAGAGCAGCCCAGTGGACTTTATCCACCCAATGGACTCAGGCATCAGGGTGCCTGTCAGACAAAATAGCAAACACAAATCACCTTATTTTGCCCCTCCAATGGTGGCAGTCCACTCAAAACCTGTTGCTGGGGTCCCCTTTTCAACAACCCTTACCCCAGACAACTCTCACAACAGATGCTTCACCAATGGGTTGGGGAGCTCATCTACAAGACCTCTCCACCCAAGGCACCTGGACTCCACAGGAGACTCATCTACATATCAATCTCTTAGAGCTCAGAGCAATCTTCCTTGCTCTTCGAGTGTTCCACACCCTGCTCAGCTATATGACAGTCCTCATTCATACGGACAATCAAGTAGCCATGTTCTACGTGAACAAGCAGGGGGGGAACAGGCTCTCTGTCGCTTTGCAATGAAGCTTTGCGACTATGGGCCCTCGCCAGAGAGCATCAGATTCATCTCCTGGTAGTGTATCTTCCAGGCATACAAAACTCTTGGGCAGACAGACTCAGTCGAGTTCTGCTTCCACACGAATGGTCTCTTCATGCAGACCAGGTGGCCAGGATTTTTCAAATTTGGGGAACCCCGGACATAGACCTCTTTGCAAGTCCGTTGAATTCCAAACTTCCCCAGTTCTGTTCCAGAATTCCACCCAGGGATGCCTTCCTCCTTCACTGGGGTCAGGACTTCCTTTATGCCTTTCTGCCCATTCCCCTAATTCCCAAAACCCTATTCAAGCTTCAGAGAGACAGAGGCCATATGATTCTCATAGCACCACATTGACCACGGCAAGTGTGGTACCCTCTGCTTCTACAACTCTCTCAAGCTCCCTCCCTGGAGTTAGGGTCTGCTCCAGATCTCCTGTCCCAGGAGAACGGAATGTTATGGCATCCCAATCCCCAATCCCTGCATCTCAGGGCTTGGTTGCTGAAGACCTAGATCTGCATGATCTTAACCTTCCTCAGCCAGTAAAGGATATCGTTTATGCTTCCAGGAAACCTTCCACAAGACGCTCTTATGCTTTCAAGTGGAAAAGGTTTATCATATGGTGTTTGCAGAAGGGTCTTAACCCCTGTGCGATACCTCTGGAATCATTACTGGAGTATCTCCTTCATTTATCCAATGCAGGACTTAAGACTAACTCAGTAAGAGTCTATTTGAGTGCCATTGCAGCTTCTTTCAAGCCTCTGAATGGACAACCTATTTCCTCCCATCCTCTTGTAGCAAGATTTATGAGAGGCCTTCTAACTAAGCCTCCCATTAGGCCACCTCCAGTGGCATGGGACTTAAACCTGGTTCTTGGTCAGCTCATGAAGCCGCCTTTCGAACCCTTGGCTACTACATCATTGAAATTCCTTTCTTGGGAAGTTATATTTCTCATTGCAATCACATCAGCACGCCGCATCAGTGAGTTGCAAGCACTAGTAGCTGATCCACCTTATACAAGGTTCCATCATGACAAGGTAGTCCTTAGGACTCATCCACACTTCATGCCGAAGGTGGTCTCGCCTTTCCATTTAAACCAAGCGGTCTACCTGCCTGTGTTTTTTCCAAGGCCTCGTGCATCTAATGCAGAAAGGAATCTTCATACCTTAGACTGTAAAAGAGCTTTAGCCTTTTACTTGCAAAGAACACAGCAACATAAAAAGTCCTCTCAATTCTTTGTTGCTTTTGATCCTTCTCATTTGGGACTTCCAGTCTTCAAGAAAACACTGTCCAACTGGATTGCATAGTGTATTTCCTTTGCCTATCACAGTAAGAACCTTCCTCTGGAGGGCCATGTCACAGCTCACAATGTGAGAGCCATGGCAGCTTCAATGGCTCATCTACACTCTGTGTCTATCGACGACATCTGTCAAGCAGCCACTTGGACCTCAGTTCATACCTTCACAGCCCATTACTGCTTGGACAAGGACTCCCACTGGGATGCCTTGTTTGGTCAGGCTGTTCAACACCTGTTCCATACCTAATCAACTCCTACCCGCCATCCCAGGTTGGATGCCAGAGATCCATGGGGGGAAGTAGAGCCCTTTCACAGGGGCACACAACTTCTGGGGTCTCTCCCTGGCATCTAAAGCTAGGGAGTCTAAAGCAGGCTTGAATGTGAAGACTACATTCCTGCTTGTTCCTGGAGATAGCATAGTTACTCACCTGTAACAGGTGATCTCCGGGAACAGCAGGAATTTAGTCTTCACAACCCACCCACCTCCCCTAGGAGTTGTATCTCTCTCTCTCTTTCTCTTTCCCTCTCTCTCTCTCTTTGTCTCAGCTTTAAACTCAACTGGAGAGAGGCAGTTGGGAAAGGCAGGAAGGCAGCACGCAGGGCTGTGGGATGCTCCCAAAAGCTTCCTAATTGGATGCTGGATAGCGTTCCCGTGCAGGCTCCGTCGGTACCAACGTACCTGTATGTGAAGACTAAATTCCCACTGTTCCCGGAGATCACCTGTTACAGGTGAGTAACTATGCTTTACTGCTTGATTGTATTGTAATGGTTTGACTTTGTACAGAGTGGAACGTAAAACAATCAGTGATTTGAAAGGACAGATTACAAGTGTAGCGATTTTTGAATAAAATTTGTAGCATCTGATGTGTTTCTTAATCATTTCAGAGAACCTGCGACAGTATGTCACCACAATGGTGTGCGTGGCTGTGGATGGCAAACCAGTGATAGGAGTCATACACAAACCCTTCTCTGGTTATACAGGTAAGCACAGCTTCTTTTCTTGTCAACCTGTATATTTGAATTTTGACAGTTTGCAGGTGTATGCAATAACTTCCAGTATAGGACAATGAATGGGGGAAAAAAACCCCACACACCGATTGCCTCTTTTCACAGCCTCATAACTCATTAGAGAGAAGTCCTTTGTTATACTGCCTTTTGCAAGCATACAAAGCTGCTTTGCATTATATAAACTAAATAGAAAAGAGAGAGGGAGCTCTTCTTTCTCTGTATTTACTAATTAAAATAAAGGGTGCGAGAAGCAAGGTCCAGACAGGAGTCACAACCAATGATCCCAAAAACTCTCTCAGGTACATATTTAGTTTCATTTTAAATGCCTTATAATTGGTTTGAGACCAAGGTGAGAGGACAAGGTGTTCCATGAGGCAAGGGAAACAAAGGCAGAACAACTTGTGGATTCATGTGTGGCCCTGGAAGGTAGAGGGATGTGTAGGCAGGTGCTGTGAACAGCACAGAGCAAGCTGGGGTGTACAGAGTGATGAGAGGATATATGCAAGAGAAGAGATGACTAAATTTGCAGTTCCCTAATGTGTTCAGGTATTTGTTAACATAATTTTCTGTTGTGCTTCTTCACGCTGTTTCTTTTTGTGGCCTATTCCCAGTTATGTAGATGTTGGTTCTGTTTACGTTTTTAGTTTGACCTTACCATGTTTGCTTTACTGCAGGCCATTTGGCCATTAGATTTGGTATTGTAAACCTCTGTGAAATCTACGGGGCTTCATTGTGGAGGGCCTTATAAGCAAAGGGTAAGATCGTGTAGTGGTTTTGAACTGCTATTAGGAGCCAGTGATGATGAACTAAATAGGGGGTAATGTGAATGTACTTCTGGACATGGGACAGGAGTTGAACAGCACTGTTTTGAATCAACTGAAGGCATTTCAGCCCTTACCCAGGGAGACCAGAACAGACAGCAATACAATAGTCAAAACATGATAGGGTTCGAGAGAGGAAACTCCGTAAGGCATTGAAGAAAGCTTTTGACTGGCACTGATTTTGGTGAGAAAAGGTGAGCTGAGAATCAAGGAGGACCAACGCCCTGAGTAAATCATGTGGCTGTGGTCATCTTTGGCTTCAAAATAATTTCCTATCAGCAACCTTAGTAAGACAGGAATTAATGGGAGAAAAATCTGGGTTTGTACAGTCAGTGCAGACTATAAGCAGAATATCAGCATAGAAATAAGATTGGATTCTAGTGTTTCTTATAAGGGTTGGTAAAGGATGGATTGGATGTTAGAAGAGCAGGGGAGCAAGCATGGAACTTTGCTGGACTCTACATGGAAGTGGGAAAATGGTAGAAGATTTATTGCCTATAATCTGGAAGGAACTACTGACTAAGAATACATGATCACAGAGACTGATACTGCAAAGACAGGAAAGGAGGATAATTGTGATTTAAACAGGTCAAGAGCACAGGATACATCCAGGGAAATTACCAGAGTGGTTTTTCCACAATTTAAAGAACTGTGGAGTTCGCTGTGACAGTGTAATGATGGTCTCAATGCTGTGACCTGGGCGGAATCCAGATTAATGAGGGTGGAGTAAATGTGTATGTCCAAATGATCTGAAGGTTGTGAAAAGACCAAATATTCAGGGGCATTGGGTTTTTTTTGGTTTGGTTTTTAGTAGTATTTACCTCCAGGTATGGTTGTAGTCTGAATAATCTTCAGTACAATCTTGCTGGCATGTGGGATCAGAGTTGAAATCATGGACAACTTTAACCTACTTGGATCAACTATCAATAAAGAAGCAGCAAGCAGTCAAGAAATCCGATGGTGCATTGCTTTTGGCAGAATGGCTATGAAAGACCTAGACAAGATTCTCAAGAGCAGAGATGTCTCCCTCCAAACAAAGATTCGACTCGTTCAAGCCATGATATTTTCAGTAACATATGGATGCGAAAGCTGGACAGTGAAAAAGATAGACAGGAAGAAAATTGATGCCTTTGAATTATGGTGCTGGCAGCTAATACTAGAGGAGATCAAACCTAAGCTTTCTTTAGAAGCTCAGATGACAAGACTTTGACTTTCATACTTTCGACACATCATGCGAAGAGAGATCAAGAGAAAGATGACATGCTTGGCAAGATAGGTCAATGCAAAAGAGGAAGGCCAGCAATGAGATGGATCAATACAATAACAGCGGCTACAGCTACCATTCTGACTCAAGACCGAACACAATTTAGGACATCTGTCTAGAGGGTTGCCATGAGTCGACACCAACTCGATGGCACTTAACCAAAAAAGTATTAATCTCGTGTCTTTCTAGTAGCAGCTTACAGCTATCCCTGGAGGGCTTGCAGCCTAATGGGCTGATGCAGAAAGCTGGCGCTGAAGTTGCATACTATTAGCGATCTACATGTTTTTGTAGCATGCCGATAGCGCAAGACTTCAGTGCCAACAAAGTGCATGTATACAAATGAACTGTGCGCAAAATTTTAACAAAGTTGAAAGGAGGGGAACCAATGCATGCTCAGATGTGCTACAAATAGTCGTGTGCGAATGTGCATAAATGTTATGTGCACGCAATGTGCAGGTTCTTTTGGCACTTAGCCCATAATAACACTATTTCGCCCAAAAACATTTTTTATGAAATTTTTCTTTATTTACAGGTTTTTATATACCACCTCTTCCAGCGATCAGTAGTGGTTTACATAGAACATAACACATTTTACATTGAAACAAGGAAATCACAAGAGACTTAACAGTACATGGAGAATGATAAGTGAGTCCAAAAAACAGACAAGGATAACAAGCAAAATACATTTGTTCTTGAATGATGAACTTTTGCTTATACATTGAAAGATGCAAGCAAAATATTTTCACATCAAAGGTAACTGTTCATCGGTACATACCCTGAAACAGTCTTTCCCTAAATGCACAAGATATTTGGCATCTCAGACCAGGCTTATAGATATTAGTGCTATTGCTGATTATGTAATTCTCTATGCATTTCTCTGCATCGGGCGCAGACCTTATTGTCACATTTTAATATGTGCAGCTTATTTGCATATGCTTGGCGTTGCTGTGTGTGCATACTTTTACTCCCTCTACCTGTGTGTCAAGCTCTTTTCTGTATTTGATGCAACAGAACTTGTGGATATAAATTGTATTATCTGCACGTGAAGGGCGTGCTAGACCCCTTTTTTTTTTCCTCCATGAGCCCATAAGCTTTTGTACCTGAAGCAATGGAGAGTAGGGTGACTTGCCCTAGGCCAGGAGGAGTGCCAGTGAGATTCAGATTCTTCTCCGGGAACAAGCAGGAAGTCGGTCCTTACATATGGGTGGTGGTGGCACTGACAGAGCCCGTGCAGAGCATTTCCCCAGCTTTCAAGAAAGTCTTTGGGAATGCCATCATGCATGCGTGGTCCCTTTCCTGCCCAAGGGTGCCATCTTACTCTGCCTCCCTTTTTCCGTGGAGCTCTTCGGACATGCGTCTCGTCCCTGGGAAAAGGTTTTCAAATCCTAACTTTTTTTGCCTTCTGGCCTTCACCAGTCCTCTTCCTGCCATCCCTAGCTCCATTGCTTAGGCTCTCAGTCTTTTTGCCCTTTTTTCTCCAGGTGTGTTCGCGCCCTTTTTAACCGCTGGCCACGTTGAGGATCTTTGACCTCGCCGGGGTCCTTTCTGCTCCCCCCCCCCTTAGATGTTCTGGCGTGGATGTCCCAGATTGCACTTGGACATCCTTTGTAAAATGTTCCTTCTCGTCTATAAAATATCATTAGTCAGGCAGACAAGGGAAAACCCTGGTCTTTGTGGGGTATGTATTGATTTTTCTCCCCATAGACTTCAATGGACTGTATTTTGGCTTTCTTGCTGCTTACAAAAAAGCAGCTCCAAATTTAAAACAAAACAAAACACAGCTTTGCTCAGCAGCTGGGCACTCTCCCTCCCCTCCCCCCCCCCTCCCCTTCCAGGCTTTTGTGAGCCTATGAAGCTTCTCTGCTCATGTTTTCCCAGTCAGCCTAACAGGTGCTGGGATTCCCTTCTTGTTGCTCCCTTTTTTGCCACAGCCCTGACCTTCTTTTTGTGTGAGGGGTTTTTTTTTGCTGCTGCTGCAGTGCTCAGCTGTGTGGCCTGATGCAGTCGTCTACCACCTATGTGGATGTTTTCCCATGGCTGTTTGTTTTTGCCCAGATAGTGACAGGAATGTCTGGGGCTCCTTTTTCAGCATTTTGGGCCTCAGTACAGTTTCTGTGGCCCCTGCTGCTCCTTAACTGCTGTTCTCTCACCAGTGACCACCGTGGCCCTCTAAGTTGGCTGATTTGGTCCAGCAGAAGTGGAGCAAAATAAAAACTTTGTCAAAAATCTGAATTTTTATGCAGAATTCTGCATGCTTTGTATCTCAGAATAACAAAGCATACTGTTTTGAGTGATACTTACTTATTTTTTTCTGTATTGTATTTCAAATTATTACACAAGTGCAGAATTCCAGTATGAGTATTCAATGTTGCTTCAACTTCTTTCATCACTAACGGTGCCTGTTCATAAGGTACAAGTTATAATGGCTGTTGAGCCACTTTATGGTGTAATGATTCTGTGTATTCTTTTCACCTTTCTTGATCTTCTCAGCATCATTCAACATGGATCCTTGACCATTTTGTAGCATTCAATCCGAGGCTGGAATTTTCTTGTAGCTTTAGGAAAGCTGATCTTGTTCTTCCTTAGAATCAGAAACTGTCAATCTCCTTGCATTCATCGTTGTAATACTTTCTCTCACCTTTCTGCACATTGAAAATATCTGTTAAATTCCATGATTGCCTCTTTTTCCTTCTGATTTCATCTTCTCTACACTTCTGAGCAAGCTTCAGAGTTTCTTTGATCATCTGTTTTGGCCGTTTTTGCTTTTCTGGAGACTTTTTTTTTTTGTTGTTGTCTTAGAGCTTAACTTTCTTGATATCATCCCATAGCTCTTCTGTTGCTCTATTTGTATCCAATATCGTACAGGTCAATTCTTAGAGTAATATAATCTGTATACAAGTAATATCATTTACTCTATTTGCAACACTGTTGTTGAACGTGATGAACCAGGCTGCACTGTGGTCTAAAGTCTAAAAGTTAATAGAATGCTCGGAAACGTCTCAGACTGGTCGGCACTCAAACAATGATACTATGTATCTAATGGTGCCTAATAGCATCAATGACTGTTTTCCGGCAATAACGTTTTTATATATATCTCCACAGTTACCGCAATCAAACTTAATTTTAATCCACACTTAGCTTATTAGTGTTCACCAGTGCCGTCTGTTGGCACCATCCCTTGCGTTTCACTCAAGTATTGAGTTTCTTCAGGGGGATTTATCACTTGAGAAGCTTTCAGATGCTGCACACGTCTTCAACACAAAAGGTTTTTCTTGAACACCAGGTCTTGCGCGGCGTCTTTTTGAAAGGCCTGGTTTCCGAGCATTCTATTAACTTTAGACTTTAGACCACAGTGCAGCCTGGTTCATCACGTTCAACAACAGTGTTGCAAATAGAGTAAATGATACCATTTGTATCCAAAGCATTGAAATGATTTTGCAGGCAGTCCTTTTAAATTCTGGTATTTTCAAGATCATATTTTGCATTGTTCATGAATGGCTTGTTGTATTTTAGCTTTAGCTTGAGTTTGCATGCTAGTAGCAGGTGATGGTTACCATAGTCTGCTCCAGGTTTTGTGTGTGTTTAGCTTTTTCCATCATTGACTTCTACAAACTTAATCAGTTTGTTTTTTGTATAATTCATTGGGCAAAGTCCTTGTGTACAGTCGCTGCTTGTGTTTCTGGAAGAAGTTATTTGAGATGGAGAGAGTGTTTGTTTGTCTTGCAGAATTCTATTGGTCTTTCTCCAGCTTCATTTGTTACCCAAACCCCATATTTTCCAACTACTTTAATTCGGTTTCCAACTTTTGTGTTCCAGCCACCCATGACTATCAGTATACCTTGTTTGCAAGTTCTGTTGATTTCAGCTCATATTTGTTCATAGAATTGATCGCTTCTTCCTCTTTGGCAGCTATTGTTGGCACATAAACAGGCCATGTGGTCTTTTTCTATCTAGTCTGCCCATCCATATCAACTTTTTTTCCTTTAGGGATCTTTCTGTGTTTGTCCCATGCTTTCTTCAATTCAGATACTGTCCTCATCTCTACTACCTCCACTGGGAGACTATTCCACGCATCTACCACTCTTCCTGTAAAGAAATATTTCTGCATATTTGTGAGTCCTCTCGTAGCAGAGCTTGCTTTCAATTGAACGAGGCTGTCCTATTATGCATTTTTGCCATGGAAGTATTTAAATGCCTTGATCATATCTCCTCTATCTCACCTTTCCTCTAACGTATACATGTTAAGATCTTTAAGTCTGTCTTCAAATGCTTTATAATGAAGATCTCTAACCATTTTAGTAGCCACCCTCTGCACTGACTCCATCCTGCTTATATCCTTTTGAAGGTGTGGTCGCCAGAATTGCACACAATACTCCAAATGAGGTCGCACTAGAGACTTGTACAGAGGCACTATCACCTCCTTTCTTTCTGCTGGCCATTCCTCTCCCTATACACCCAAGCATCCTGGCTTTCACCGGACCTTTTCTACCTGTTTAGCCACTTTAAGATCATCAGAAACATTCATGCCCAGGTCCTACTCTTCTTTCATGGACAAGAAGTATTTTGCACCCCTACACTGTAGTGCTCCCTTGGATTTTTGCAGCCCAAATGCATGACACTGCATTTTTTTAACCTTTAAATCTGAGCTGCAAAATTCTTGATCATTCTTCAAGCTTAGCTAAATCACTCCTCATGTTATCTATTCCTTCCTGGGTGTCAATGCTATTGCAGATTTTGTATCATCTGCAAAGAAGCAAACATTACCTGACAGCCCTTCTGCAATATTGCTAACAAAGATGTTTAGAAGAATCGGACCAAGGACAGATCCCTGCGACATACCACTGGTATCTTCCTTCTCCTCAAAGTGAGCTCCATTTACCTGTACCCTTTGTCACCTCCTACTCAACCAATTTCTAACCCAGTTAGTCATTTTAGGGTCCATCCCTAGGGTGCTCAGTTTGTTTATAAGTCGCCTGTGTGGAACGGTGTCCAAGGCTTTACTGATTCTAAGTACACCACATCTAGGGCTTTCTCTTGGTCCAACTCACTGATCACCCAGTCAAAGAAATCAATCTGATTTGTTTGACAAGACCTGCCTCTGGTAAACCCATGCTGCCTCAGATCCTGCAATCCATTGGACTCCAGAAACCTCACTATTCTCTCTTTTAACAGCGTTTCCAATAATTTACTCACCACAGAGGTTAGACTGACCTGCCTGTAGTTTTTAACCTCGTCCTTGCTTCCACTTTTGCATAAAGGGACCACATGTGCCTTTCTCCAGTCCTCTGGCACCACTCCCTATTCTAAAGAAGCATTGAAAAGTTCAGTCTGAGCTGCTAGAACGCCCCCAAGTTCCTTCAATATTCTCTGATGCATCCCATCTGGTCCCATTGCTTTGTCGACTTTTAGTTTAGCTAGTTCATCACAAACAGTCTTCAGAAAATCGTCCAAGATCACTGTCAATTCTCTTCCTATTTTTGGGTGTTTTTCTGAGGTCCTGCTCCTGGCCCTGTCATCTGAACACAGAGCAGAAATATTTGTTAAGCAATTCTGCTTTATCCTCAGTTTCTACATATTCCTCCCCTTCACCCTCGAGTGTGACAATACCACTTTTGCCCTTCCTCCTCTCACTAACATATCTCAAAAATGTCATCTCCAGGAACAAGTTGGAATGCAGTCTTCGCATATGGGTATTGTTTGTATCGACAGAGCCAATGCAGGAATGCTCCCCAGTGTCCAATTGGAAAACTTTTGGGAGTACTCCACTGCGCCTGCACATCTGCCTTCCCACCTTCCCAAGTTCTCTCCTCAGTTCTTTGTTTTCCATGGAGCCAGCTGGTGGTTTTCTTCCTCATGGCCAGAAAATGTTTTTGTTTGTTTTTTTGTTTGCTGTTTAAATCTGTGCTCTGCCTGTCTATGCAGTAGCTTCCCTGATATGGCCTGATATTTTCTTTTCATTTTAGTATATTTTTTCTTTTATCTTTTTCATTTTTTCTAGTTTTGGTGGTTTCTACTGCCAAATTAGGCCTCAGCCTATCTTTTATTCGCCACGACAGAAAAACACATCCAGTGGCTTCAAAAAATGTACAAAGTGCTCTGGTACTATGAGTCACCGAAAAACATGACTGGTGTTTAAAATGAGTGTCCTTTTGTGCCAGCAAATGACAAAAAGAGGCCTAAAGAACAGAGCCAGACAGTATTATTCTCTGTTTGCCCCAGATTCTTATTTCAGTGGCTTCTGCATCGTCAAGGATGTCTGCCTCCTCTCTTGGTTCTCAGGTCTCCTCACGGTTCAAGCGTAAGACTGTCTAAGTCATCGGCATCAAAGACAAATACTGATGCTCGAGGTACGTCCCTTCATCGTCAGGATTCACCAAAAGTTGCATCTGATGCAGACTGTCCTGCTAAACAGCCCCAATGGGAGGAACAGCCCTCCAAAGCACCAGAGGGGCTATAGGATGGTGGCTCAAAGCCCTGTGCGTGATTTCACCCAGGCATCGGCCTTCTCCCTCGACCAGTGCATCCTGACTATTGAGCTTGGCAACACTTCTGGCAGCCTTGATACTCATTGTATCGACTGCTCCAGGGGTGCAGGCATTTGCATCTGACTTAAGGCTGATACCAGCCCTCAAACCTGCATCGGGGATTCTCTCCCTCAGATGCCTGTTTTGGGACAGACTGACATCGTCTGTACCCAACAGACTCCCGGTGCCACACAAACGTCCATCGGTATCAGCATAGAGCCTTGACATCGGCACGAGACCATTAATACTTTGACTTTCTATCAGAATCTGATTCTACCTCATCTGACTCTGATGATGTATCGGAGGATTCCAGGGGAACTCAGGATCTCCCTGCCAATCACTCCCCTCCTCATGAGTGCTGTTGGTCCATGCCAGAAGACACATCTTTTCAAGGCTTCATTCAGGACATGGCAGCAGTTCTGCAGATTACCCTGACATCGGAAACAGAACAGAAGGCGGAGAAATGTATAAATCCTACAATATCCCTCTGTGCCCAAAAAGGCTGCCATGTTACCAGTACATTGCATCTTTCAGAATCTAAGGCTACGTATGTGGGAGGTCCTGCTAACTGATCAGAACATAAAAAAATGCCATACTGGATCAGACAAAGGTCCATCAAGCCCAGTACCCTGTTTCCAGCAGTGACCAATCCAGGTCACAAGTATCTAGCAGTTTCCCAACAAGATAAACAAGTTCCATAATCTTGTATTGGGGCAAGCAGTAGATTACCTGGGTACTCTTTATTTTATTTAACTATACCATTTTATCCTTAAATCAGTAAAACAAAGGTGTTACATTAAACAAGGGTGGGAGGGCATGCAGGGGGATATTGCAAAGAAGCTCTGTGCATTGTAGACATAGAGTTATTGCAATATAACTATATACAAATATAAATTGTGCTAAACACAGAAAGGTGGTTGAGCTCTGCGGGAGACAAACCGAGGGACTAGGTACGTCTTACATTATAACAACGGTGAAACATTAAGCGAGGGAAGGGAAGTCGTACACGGGGATATTGCAATGAAGTTATATACATTGTAGACATTATGGGGATTATTGCAATGTAACTATATACAACCCCCCCCCCCCCCGCGCTAAATACAGAGTGTTTGCTGAGCTAAGCTAGGAGACAAATCCGGGGTACTAGGTATGACTAGTGATATGGGAGGTAGGGGGAGGAAGGGCAGAGTATAGGGTAGGTTCCAAGGGAGGGATGAGAGGTAGCCTTTGTGAAACAATTGACTGAGTCTTGATGCCAAGTTATATGGTGTCTCCATAATGCTCGATTGTAGATTGTGGTTTTAAGTATCTTCCGAAAGTCCTTGATATCTGAAGTTTCTCTTAGGTGGTCCAGGAGAGAGTTCCATAGGGCGGGAGCTGCCAGGTATAAAGCTCTTCTGCATGTGGATTGACTCGCCTTAGTGTAGTCACTTGGGGTTGAGATCGTATCCGCTGTGCGATGTTTCCTCGGTCTGGTGCTTGTATCATTGGTGATGAGGGTCTTCAGGCTGTTTGCTGAGAGGTTTTAAAGATGTTTTATAATTGATGCAGGAGTAAATGGGGAGCCAGTGGAGATGGTTCAAGATGGGGGTGAAGTGGTCTTGCTTTGAAGATCCTGTTATTATCCGGGCAGCAGTGTGTTGTGCCATCTGTAGGGGGCAGAGAGAGTTTTGGTAGCCCAAGGTAGATGAGGCTGCAGTAGCCCAAGATGGGGGTTATTATTGCTTGGCAAACAGTTTGAAAGTGTTCTTGACTTAGTAGTGGTTTGAGTCATCTGATGACCCGCATCTTGAGATAGGCGGTCTTGGTAGTTTTTTTGATATGAGACTGGAGATTCAGATTGCAGTCCACTGTGACACCAACATCAGCTGTAAACTTGCTAGCAATACCAAAGGCTTCAACAAAGTCCAACACGAACACCACAAACAGGGCATTCAGTTTTTATGTACCAAAATGCTGGAACACCCTACCCCCTGACATTAGAGCCATTACCAATCTATATCAGTTCAGAAAGGCTCTCAAAACATACCTTTTCTGCCAATATTTCCCAGACAGCAACTAAACTAGATATCCCCTCCAAGAAATGACCCAATCTAGAAATGCCCTCACACTGCAGTGTAGATAGTTTATGTATATAGTTAACCCAGTTATCCAAGTTTGTACTCCTGTTCAATGTAAAACCTGACAGTTTGTCGTTATGGTCGTTTTGTTATGATGTAAACCGCGCTGATTCTAAATAGCGCGGTATATAAGAAACTGTAATAAATAAATAAATAATAAATAAATAAAGGTATTTCACTTTGGGTTTAATGGGTATTAAGTGGTGTTCAGATTAATTGTGGGAGGGGGGTGTGCTGAAACCGGAGCTTCATGTGACGAGAGCTTCGGTCTTGTAGTTTATCGTTAGGTTGTTTTGAGTTAGCCAGCAAGTCATCTCTTGTATGCAGTCCTGTATTTCTGTGTAGTCCGGGTTCTCGAGATTGATTGGAGCATAAATCATTATATCATCTGCATATATGGTATAATAGATTTTGTGGCTTTTGATGATGGAACAGATGGGTTGTATGTATAGGTTAAACAGTGCAGAAAGGGATGAACCTTGAGGGACTCCCTGTCTTGTTGTGAGTGGTTTGGAGATTTTGGAGCCACATTTGACCTGGAGCTGTCTGAGGTAAGAGGTAAACCATTTCAAGGTGGTGTCATGCAGCCCAATGTCGGCTAGTCTTTGCAGTAGGATGCTGTGCAGTACCGTGTCCCATCTTGCCATTGTCTGACTGATCAGGTTGTCCAATAGGAATATCAGAAGGGTTTCAACGCTGTGGTTTGGGCAAAAACCATGTTGGTGCGGATCTAATGGGGCATGGGAGTTGATATGATCCTGGAGATGACGACGTACAATTTTTTCAATCTTAGTTGAGAAGGGGAGGTCAGAGATAGGCCAGTAAGAAGCTGGGTCATTTTTGTTTAAAGCAGAGGTATTGGGTGGACAGTTGCAAGCTTTAAGGCGTTTGGCATGATACTGTGCATAAGGGATTGGTGCACAATGTTGTGGATGCAGTGACTGAGTTCTTCTTTTGATTATTTGATCCAGGCTACTGGGCATGGATCTGTAGGGGCAGTGCTTGCATTGAGATAGTTTGAGTTATCTGCTCAGCAGATGGGATGCTGAACTTTCCCCATATCTGACTGTTTTCTGCGGGGTTTTTGGGGGTCTTGCTCGGAGTGTGTCACGGAGGAGCTGTGAATTGGGTTTGAAGGTAGTCCACAAAGGCCTGTGGATGTATCGACTCTTCTCTGTGGTTGGGTTCTTTTGTGAGTTTACAAACTATTTCAAATAGTTCTCTAGGTCTGTTGGCCAATCTGAGTACAAAGTTGGTGTAGTATTCCTTTTTTGTTGATTTATGAGATTGTTATATTCTTTTTGCTTGATTTGATAGTTCTTGGGTGGCAAGGGACTTCTCTCATCTCCAACGTCGTCCTAATTTTCGAAGAATTCTCTTTGCTGTTCATATATTCTTTGAGTACCAGGGGGGCTGATCTGTGCTTATTACCTTGGGATTTTGTGTTCCTGGATTGTGGTGCAATTGCTGCCGTGGCGATGGTTATATTCCAGTTCTCAATTAGGTTATTTATGTCATTAGTCTTTGTTCAGGTTGGAGTATTTTCTTGAGAAATTGTTCCTTGTTGAAGCTCTTGAATCGTCTTCTAGAGTGGGGCTGTTCTCCACATGAGGTTATGCTTTGGATCTGTAAGTCAATTTTTATTCTGTGGTGATCTGACCATGGTACTGGGGTGACTGGGGGTTATCAAGTTGTAGTTGATTAGTTGGATATGAAAATGAGGTCTGGAGTGGATCCGTGTCTGTGTGTGGGGGTGTATTGGAGAGAATCCATTGCTATGAGGAAGGCTTTTGCATCTTCGGTGGTGGCTGACTTCAGATTAAAGTCACCAAGAACTAGTAGCGGTTTGTGTGGAGCATTGATGGTTTATTGACCTTTCCTCCAGGAACTTCTCCAAACCTTTTTTAAACCTAGCTACACTACGTTTTTACTATATCCTCCGGTAACAAATTCCAGAGTTTGATTACGTGTTACGTGAAAAAATATTTTCTCTTATTAGTCTTGAATGGGTTATGCTGCAGCTTCATTGCATGTCCCCTAAGCTTTCTACTTTTTGATGGCATAAACAACCGATCTCCAGGAACAAGCAGGAATGAGTCTTCACATATGGGTACGTCGGTACCGACGGAGTCTGCGCGGGAACACTTCCCAGCGTCCAATCAAAGAGCTTTTGGAAGCATCCCACCACACCTGCGTGCTGCCTTTCCCAACTGCCTCTCCTCAGTTTTCGTTTTTCCGCGGAGCCGGCAGGACGTCCTCCTGTCACTGCAGAAAATTCTTGTTTTTATTTTTTAGTTTTCTTGTGGTCGCGGCTGTCTTCCCGACGCCACCGGTACCGCCGGTGTTTTTCTTTTCTTGAAACATTTTTCCTTTTCCATGGGATATTTTTTCTTCATAGTGTCCCGCGGTCTCTTAGGCCTTTTAGGCCTCCTCTTTTTCCTTCATGGAACCGCCAGACACTTTCTCCAAGAAATGTTCAGACTATGGCGGTACAACTTTATTTTTAGACCCTCTAAGTCAGTGTCTAACCTGCTTGGGTCCTGACAACAGTTTGGTCAGAGGTCTTCAACATCGAGGTTCCCTTGATACACGGTTGCCCTCCAACTTCGGGGCACCGTCCCCTTCTTCCACACAGGATCAGGTAACCCACAAACAGTCTGTTAAGACTAGCCAGCCCTCGAGTGGTAGGTCTCATGCACAGCATGTAGACGGCTCCGGCCTTGCCCTCGAGGGCCCTCTGGCTTCAAAACCCCGGCGGGAGTCTTCGGTCTCCAAAGCATATAAGGGGTTTCAGGTTGTTCCTGAGGTTCACCCCTCACAGAACATACCTCAGCCGTGTCCGGTGGTGGCATCCGCTTCGAGCGATACCGATACTCCGGCATCGGCACTGGTGTTGGATGAAACACTCCTCACCAGGGATCGTCATCTGGCGTCCTCGGTACCTTCTGGACCGGTGGATAGTCTCCAGATTGACTTTCCATTATCGGTACCAGCACCGATACTACCACCGATGTCGGTACCCTCCAGATGTGCCTCGCATACTTCGATGCCGAGTCTGGAATCGATCTCCAGTCTGGAGGACTGCGCACCGACTCGCCTTGGTACCGGCTCTCGGCGGTACCGAAGGTTCGGTTCCGATGATTCGGATCCACAACTCTCGGTTCCCCCAAGGCCGATTGAGTTGCCACTGGTTGACCTTCCTTCACCGGTATCAGACACGGTACCGAAATCGGTGCAGATGTCCTCATTACCTTTACGATCGGTGCCTTCTAGACTTTGCTTATCAGGCTCTCTGCCCTCGATGGCGAGTTTGGAATCGATCTCTAGTCTGGAAGACTGGGTTCCAATACGTTTTGGTACTGACACCGATCGATACCGGTGGCTCGGTACCGAGGATAGCAACCGGAGATTTTCGGTTACCTCGGTACCGATTGAACTGTCAACCATGACTGCTCCGATGTCTCTGTCGAGCTCGACTCCGACATTGGTACCGGTATTGCCATCGGTACCGGTATCCACAGTAGCATCGTGGCCAACTCCTGCCATGCTCTTTTCAACAGGATCGCTCCCTTCTGTTCCAAGCTTGGAGTCATTACCTGGCATGGACAATGTGGTAATGACGGTCGCTGCTCCTGACAGCCAGTACCGGCGACCATCCCTTAAGCATTCCACACTGCACTATGCAGGGTCTTTTATTCATATGTATGTGTATGCCTCTGTCGGTGCTCAGGCTAGTTCTTCAGATCTAACCTGTCCAAAGGAGATTCCTGTTGGGGATCCCTCTTTTCAGAGTTTCCTCCTGGATATAGCAAGATTTCTTGCCATTCCTATCCCAGGACATGATCCTGCACAAGGCTCTCTTTCTACCAAAGCAAAGGACAGCATAATGCTTCCTTTGCATCATTCCTTGCAGGATCTCCTTCTGGGAATGTGGGAAACACCTTTAAGGGTACCCCCATCTCCCAGGGCAATTGATCTCTTATATCAAGTGCCCCCCTCTTCAGGGTTTCAAAAGACTCAACTTCCTCATCATTCCATAGTAGTGGAATCAGCAATGAGGCGGGTAAAGAGTAAGAAAAAGCACTCTTCTTATCCGCCAGGTCGTGAGTCTAAGACACTAGATGCCTTTGGACGTCAAACCTTCCAGACATCTATGCTTTCTGCAAGAATTCTCGCATATATTTTTTATGAGTCTATCTCTTGAGGAGGTCACAAAGCAATTACATCTTTTGACTTCTTTCCTTCCAGATTCCAAGACTAGAGACTATTCCTCATTGCTTAAGCATATTCAGAATATCTCTTGGTTTCTTTCTCGTGCTTCCCTAGACTCTTTTGAGTCTGTTAGCAGGACTTCTGCTATAGCTATAGGGGCACGACGTAGAGCCTGGCTCCAAGCTTCAGACTTGGACAAATGGGCACAACAAAGGCTGGGACATACTCCTTGCACTGGAGAAAATCTTTTCAACAAGGAGTCTTTACGTCAGGTTACTCAGTTGTCCACTGATTTACCTGTTCCTAGGAGTTGTTCTACCCCTTCTTCTGTCCCAGTAGGTAGGAAATGTCCTACCACACTTTCTTCCCACAGGAGAAGAAGGTTTTATTCATCTCTTGCCCATTATACAGATGTTCCCAAACAGGGAAAGCATCATCCTGGTCTGAAGCATCCAGCCTCTCACCAGGCTCAGCAAACCCAGCAACCGCAGGGTTTCTGATCAATCATCACTTGATGCTTGTGACTCTTAGGGGTAGAATTTACAGTTATTTCTTCTCAGTTGAAGCAATCCACTGCTGTCATTCTAAATCCTAAACATGTATCTTACCAAAGACATCCATTCTTTCTATGTTCTCTGAGCTGTCAGGATGTTCATGCTTCTAGATCACAGGGTTCTCCTCTTCTTCCTGCTAGGGAAAGAGGTCTAACCACTATCAAACGATAGTTTTCTGTGACAGCATGTCTTCTTCCTTTCTATAGACTTCCTTTTTTGTAAGTCTTCTTCAGCTCCATTCTTTTTCCCCTCTTACCAAGGTTTTCCTCTGTAAGAGCGGTATTCCTTCACTGGAGGGCTTTTCTTCAGCCTCTCTAGTTTTGCTACTTTTCCAGTGCGGAGTTCTCTTCTCTGAGTTGACTCCTCTTCTTCAATCTTGCCTTGCAGCAGTTCATCAGACATGTCCAGAGTTTTCCACTCTTGTTCTGTCCTTTCTGTTTTAAGCAGTACCATTCTTTCTGCTGTCTGGCCAGCAGCTTCCACTGCAGGAGCCTTAATGTTTGGACCACTGGTTCTTGTCCATCAGCAACCAGATTTGTCCTCCACTAACATTCTGTCTTGTCTTAGTAGTGGCTCCAAGTCAGTACTGTCATCTGTCTTGGAAATATTTTCACTACAACCTTTTTTGATTGTCTTCTCTTCTGCCATCTCCATTCCCCTGGGTTTGGCAGCATACTTGACATAGGTACTGGCTCTTCTGCAGCCAGTTCTATTTCCTCTTTCTCCTGCATCATGCTCTCTGCAGTTCCACAAGGAAGCTCTCCACTATGGGCCCTTGCTAGAGAGCATGGGTTTTTTTTTCTCTATCAGCTATACTAGATGGTTGAGAGAGGCTTTTTCAGTCATGTCTCCCATGTCTAGAAAAGTTCTCCTTTTAATATAAAGGACATAGGCCTCCTCTTACGTGCAAACTTAAGGAGTTGCTAATTCCCTGCCTTGGTCCATAGTATTTCCAATTGGGAATATGTTTTCTCCAGGACCAAGCAGGAAGTCAGTCCTCACTTATGGGTGACGTTGCCGACTGAGCCCTCGCGGAGCAATTTCCCCAGCTTTCACAGAAAGCCTTTGGGAATTGCAGCGCGCATGAGCGGTCCCCTTCCCGCCCAGGGATGCCATCTTGCTCAGTCTTCTTTTTTCCACGGAGCCCTACAGATGTGTCTGTTAACGCCGCTGAAAAGTTGATTTCTTTGCTTTGTTAAAAAAAATTTTTCTCGGTTCGTGTGTTCCTCTTCCCGCCGGGCCTCGATATCCCTATTGGGCCCGTTTACGTTTTGTTTTTTCCCAACTGGCGTTCCCGCCACTTTTCCCTTCATCCCTGGCAGCGCGGTCTTTCGACCTTGCGGGGGCCCTTTTCCCCCCGATGGCTGCCAGCGGTTTTAAAAAGTGCGATCGCTGTGTCAGGCTCATATCTCTTACTGACACGCATGACTGCTGCCTCCGCTGCCTTGGGGCCGAGCATGACCCTATGAGCTGCAGCCCGTGCAGCAAGATGTCCTCAAAGGCGCTGCGGAGTCGGCAGTCGCAGAGGGAACGGATCTTCTCTGACTCCGCGCGGACCTCGTCAGAGGCCTCTACACCTCGTGGCTCCGGTTCGGAGCATTGTAGGAGTTCTTCTGAACGGGGCTCCCCCAGCTGGAAGCACCGGCGGGAGAAGCGGCCCGCGAGGGCGGAACCGGGCGGCAAGCCTGGTCCTTCTAGGGCCAGGTCGCATAGCCCGGTCCGACAACCCGGGCCCTTGGAGGAGGAGAGGCCTTCGAAGATTCCTCATCTCGGAGTGGAGTCGCCTGGACACGTGAGTGATATAGTCCTCCTGGACTCCCCCACGGATGAGCCGACGTCGGGCCCGACGCCGTCGGGGCCCGAGTCGACAGCTGCTGGGTCCTCTGAGCTTGATCTCAGACTGACGACCTTGGAGCGCAGTATATCTGCCTTCATGGACCAGCAGCGGGCATGGATCACCGGTCTCGTCAGTGCATCTGCCCAGACCACCGGGACGTCGACGCTCGAGTCGACCCCGGAGGCCGAGCCGATCCTCGAGTCCATACGAGCTCGAGTCGATCCTCGACCTAGGTCTCCCTCGGCTTCCCGTTCGGGACCGAGGTCCTCGACGCCGGCCTCGGCATCGGGGCGGAGGTCCCCAGGCCCTGCCGCGCGATTCCTCCTCCTCCTCCTCCTCGGAGTCGGGCTGGGACACGGAGGAGGACGAGTCACCCGGTTCTTTTCAGACTCGGTGCGTCCCCTCTGACTCGCCCGAGTCGGAGCCTCGGAGGCGGTCCCCCCCGGAGGATACCCGGTTCTCCGATTTCGTGAGGGATATGGCCAAGGCTTTGGCTTTCCCTGCGGATCCGGAGGAGGAGCCCCGAGCCGAGGAGCTCGAGGCCCTCCAATACGACTTCCCCCCGAGGGAGGCCTTCACTGTACCGGTTCCCCCGATGCTGGAGCGGCTTCTCTTTCGCATGTGGGAGAGCCCAGCCTCGACGCCAGTGTTGAGCAAGCGGATCGATTCTATGTATCGAGTCCGCAAGAGCCCCGGGTTCCAGAAGGCGCAACTTCCACACCACTCCATGGTGGTGGAGTCGGCCATGCATCGATTTAAGAGTCAAAAGATGCACTCCTCGATGCCCCCGGGGAAGGAGGCCCGGAGCCTGGATGCCCTCGGTAGGAAGTGCTTCAAGGGCTCTATGCTTGCTTGTCGGGTCCAGACATATCAGCTGTACATGGGTATGTACCTCCGAGACCTGGCGAAAGAACTTCAGGGTTTCTTTGCTGGTCTCTCCGAGGAACCCCTGCAGTGGTTCCAAGCCTTGTCCTCCGGGATTCGAGAGTGTTCGAAGTTCATTTCTCGAGCGGCCTATGATGGCTTCGAGGCCCCGGCTCGAGTAGCCGGAGCCGGCATCGGGGCTCGCCGCCAGGCTTGGCTTCAGTCCTCCGACCTCGAGCCCTGGGTGCAGAACAAGTTGGTCGATGTCCCCTGCAGAGGTGAAAACCTCTTCGGCAAACCCATGGCCGAAAAGGCGGCGGAGCTAGAGTCGGAGAGACTCACCAGGACTCGCCTTTCTAGAAAGTCCTCTACCCCTTCACAGAAGAAGGGCTCGGGGAAAAAGCCTTTTTACCCGAGGAAGGTGTTTGCTTATACGCATCACCAACCACAATACCCGGCCACAACCCCCCTTCAGGGGCAGTGGCCTAGGGGACAGGGTAACGGATCCCAGAAGCAGAAAGCCCCGAAATCCGCCACGCAGGCCCCGGCCCAGCAGGGCAGGGGTTTTTGACTATGCCAGCATAGCCCCTCCCCCTCAGGGGCCTTCGTCCGGTACAGGGGGTCGGCTGACCCACTTTGCTCACAGGTGGTCAGCCATAACATCCGAGGCCTGGGTATTGCAGGTAGTTCGAGAGGGCTACCTCCTGCATTTTCACCAGGTGCCTCCCCCCTACTTCCCAGGGGAGCCTACAAGACCCCCTCTGCACAGGGACTTACTCCTTCAGGAGCTGCAAAGTCTGCTTCAGGAACGGGCGGTGGAGCCCATGCCCCAACACTTGTGGGGCCACGGGTTTTACTCGAGGTACTTCCTGGTTCCAAAGAGAACAGGAGGCCTCAGGCCCATTCTAGACCTGCGCAACCTCAAGTTCCTGCAGCGGGAAAAGTTCAAGATGCTTACCCTTGGAACCCTGCTGCCCTACCTTCAGCGGGGAGATTGGCTATGCTCCTTGGATCTAAAGGACGCTTATACCCACATCCTTATTCATCCGGACCACCGACAATACCTAAGGTTTGTGGTGGCGGGGAATCATCAGTACCGGGTACTGCCCTTTGGCCTGTCCTCCGCGCCCAGGGTGTTCACGAAGTGCCTGGTGGTGGTAGCCGCCTTCCTAAGGCTTCAGGGCCTCTTCGTCTTCCCATACCTGGACGATTGGCTCATCCGGGCATCGTCTGCTCCAGGGGTCGCCCAAGCCACCCAGCGTACGGTGGCCCTGCTTCAGCACTTGGGCTTCGTCATAAACTTCGAGAAGTCCGCTTTGCTCCCCTCCCAGGACCTCGAGTTCATAGGGGCACGGCTGGACACTCGGCAGGCTCGTGCCTTCTTGCCTCGGGAAAGAGCCAACAGGCTCACGGCTCTAGCCGGCAGGTTCAGCGGCAGGTCGCTGGCCTCGGCCAGACAGTTCCTGCAGCTACTCGGACACATGGCCTCCACGGTCCATGTCACTCCGAACGCCCGTCTACATATGCGGCCTGCTCAGTGGAGCCTTCACACTCAGTGGCGTCAGGCCACAGGGAGGCTCTCGGACCTGATACAGATTTCCGACCATCTGGTCTCCTCCCTGCACTGGTGGCTTCACCTGCCCAACTTAGTGCTCGGCATGCCTTTTCAGTCTCCCCCACCGTCCCGGGTGCTCACGACAGATGCCTCCCTCCTGGGATGGGGGGCGCACTGTCGAGGGACATGCACGCAGGGCCTTTGGACGCCTTGGGAGGCCGCCCAGCAGATAAACTTCCTGGAGCTCTGGGCGATCCGCCTAGCTCTGCGGGCCTTCTCTCACCTGACGTTCGGCCAGTCCGTACTGGTACAGACGGACAATCAGGTTGCAATGTTCTACGTGAACAAACAGGGGGGCACGGGCTCCCTCCTATGTCGGGAAGCCCGGAGGCTGTGCTCTTGGGCTGTCGATCACGACATCCTCCTCAAAGCGGTTTACCTGCCCGGGCAGGACAACTGCCTGGCGGACAAGCTGAGTCGGATGCTGCTACCACACGAGTGGAAATTGAACCCCGAGGTGGTCCAGCAGATCTTCCGCCGGTGGGGCTCTCCCACTGTGGATCTTTTTGCCAGTCTCCTGAACAGGCAGCTCCCCAGATTCTGCTCCCGGCACCCCCATCCTTCTCGGGAGGTGCCGGATGCGTTCCTCATCCCGTGGTCCACGGGTCTGTTGTATGCATTCCCTCCTACGCTACTGGTGGCCCGAACATTGTTCAAAGTTGTCCAGGACAGGGCCTCCGTGATCCTGGTGGCGCCTCGGTGGCCGAGAGAGCCGTGGTTCCCTCTACTACTACAGCTAGCGGTGGACACCCCTCTTCCTCTGGGGTTCCAGCCCGACCTCCTGACCCAGGATCGGGGCACTCTTCTGCACCCCAACCTCCGGGCCCTACACCTGACGGCCTGGCTGCTGAAAGGGTAGTCCTAGCTCTGCTACGGCTAGCCCCGGAGGTGGAAGCCGTCGTCCTAGCTTCTCGGCGTCCCTCCACCCGGAAGTCGTACGCCCTCAAATGGCGTCGCTTCTCGGTCTGGTGTTCTCAGCGATCTGAGGACCCCTTCGCCTGTTTAGTATCGGTGGTGCTGCAATATTTGCTTCACCTCTCCGATCTCGGTCTCAAATCCAACTCTGTCAGAGTCCACCTCAGTGCTCTCTCTGCACATCATTCTCCGGTCGAAGGCCGGCCTCTCTCCTTGCATCCCTTGGTGGCGCGTTTCCTCAGAGGCCTCCTTCTGCTTAAACCTCCGTTGTGCCCCCCAGCCCCTGACTGGGACCTCAACGTGGTTCTGCAAAGGCTTACCTGTCCGCCTTTTGAGCCCATGGCTACCTGCCCTCTCCGTTTTCTCTCCTGGAAAACTCTCTTCTTGGTGGCCCTCACTTCCGCGAGGCGCGTGAGTGAGCTACAAGCCCTAGTGTCGGAGCCTCCGTACACTAGGTTCTACAAGAATAGGGTGGTACTGCGGACCCACCCCATGTTTCTTCTTCCAAAGGTGGTCTCCCCCTTTCACATCAACCAGGAGGTGGTTCTTCCGACCTTCTTTCCCAGGCCGCACGCCAGCCGAGCAGAAACTGTGCTGCACACCCTGGACTGTAGAAGAGCCTTATCCTTCTACCTTGACCGTACGCGAGGGCATAGAGAGGCCGTCCAGCTTTTCGTATCTTTTGACCCCAATCGGTTGGGGGTACCTGTCTCTAAGCGTACTCTGTCCTCCTGGGTAGCCGACTGTATCGCCTGGACTTACGGGGCAGCCGGCCTCTCCTTGGAAAGTCGTGTCACGGCTCATCGGGTCAGGGCGAAGGCCGCGTCTGTGGCTCATCTCCGCTCTGTTCCATTGGCAGACATTTGCCGGGCTGCTACTTGGTCTTCAGGCCAGACCTTTGCGGCTCATTACTGCCTTGAAAGGGAGTCCCGCAGGGACAGCGCTTTTGGTCAAGCAGTTCTCCACAACCTCTTTGAGGTTTAGGCAACTCCTCCCTCCGGCCCTAGTGTTGGGCTACCGGCCGGATTCGTATTCAGAGAAGATTCCTTCCCTCTGTACTGTTGAGCTTGAGGGAGCTCTTTAGGCTTGAGGTCTCCGGTAGCCTTAAGCTTGGGAGTCCCATAAGTGAGGACTGACTTCCTGCTTGGTCCTGGAGAAAGAGTAGTTACTCACCTGTAACAGGTGTTCTCCAGGAGCAGCAGGAATCAGTCCTCACTACCCTCCCTCCTCCCTTTGGAGTTGCAGTCATCCTTATTGCATATTTTTGCTAACTTTTGCTGTCTTTCCGCTATGTCGTCAGACTGAGCAAGATGGCATCCCTGGGCGGGAAGCGGACCGCGCATGCGCGCTGCAATTCCCAAAGGCTTTCTGCGAAAGCTGGGGAAATTGCTCCGCGAGGGCTCCGTCGGCGACGTCACCCATAAGTGAGGACTGATTCCTGCTGCTCCTGGAGAACACCTGTTACAGGTGAGTAACTACTCTTTCTTCTTCCAGCTCGTCCTCATGGTAAGAACGCATGATACCTTTTTGCCCTTAAGCAGGTCAGCTGGGTATCTCATTTTTATGCGTCTTCTGTCCACTTACCATGCTAGAGTTCTAGAATACTCAGGACTTGCTGGCTGCAGACTGATATCATCCTCTGCTTTTCACGTAACCATCCTGGTTATTCCACTACCTAGCATCCCTGTAGCTCATAACCAGTGGAAATTGATTCTCTATGTATCTCTCAAGTAGGTTCCACCTTCTTGTTATTAGATGAATCTTTCCTTTCCACTTTTTCCTATGTGAATACCATTTGGGTAGGCATATCTCTGTCTGCTGCATTGCAGACTACCATATACAGGTATATATATATCTTCATACCTATAGCATACACCTTACAGATGTCTATGCCTATCATTTCTGTGTATTTTATGCCCTTCATATCTCACTATAGATAGATAAGAATATATCTATCTATCTCTTTCGAGATTGTCTACTATAGGTAGATATCTATTTTCTATTTATCTACCTGACTGTCCAGGCTCATATAGCTATATGATTCTGACAGATGGTTTTTCCCCATTCTTATGCTATCCAGCATGTTTTGGGGTTCCACAACCATTTCAGTGGTAGTTATCAACTCCACCATAACCTTACGGTTTAGATACCTCTGAAGCTCTCCATGTCCCAATATCTCTCCTAGCTGACTCCAGTTAGAGACATTGTGGATCTTCAGCTAATCACAGGCTCTAACGCCTCCTGCGTTTGTCCTTTCTTTGGGATACAAGGGGTTCCCATACCCTTTCTCTCCACAAGGACTGTGCCTCTTTGTCCAAATCGGTTAGCCTTTCTCTTTTGTTTCTGAGAGTGTGCCACTCTTCTACCAAAAGAGTTGGGGTTTTTCATATAGCTTTCTGCTGAAGGCCCACCGTTTTTGTACTACCCCAGTTTTTCCTACTGGGGTTACCTGTTACCTTTCAGGATTTTGACCTCCACTATTTTTCCTACAGGTTTATTACCTCCACTTACAGTGAGGTCCTCTTGGAGGTTCCTCTACTGAGTTTCCCAGTAGACCCTATGAACCTCTATATTTCTATGAAATCCTGTCAGGGGAGGTCCATATTGCCATATCCTTTGCAATATCATTCATGACAATTATTATCCACACATGGACTTCTTTTCTGCAGTCCTATGCTGGGTTAGCTGTTCTACAGCATCTTTCTTTCTTCAACTCCTACCCTCCATCCTCAAGATGCCTGGTGGTGTGGGGTATAGCATGTTCTAACCTATGACATGCTAGGACTCCAGGCATCTCAGCTTGGGAGTCCCCATATGTGAAGACTCATTCCTGCTTGTTCCTGGAGATAGCACAGTTACTTACCTGTAACAGGTGATCTCTGGGAACAGCAGGAATAAGTCTTCACAACCCACCCACCTCCCCAGGAGTTGTCTCTCTCTATCTTTCCTTTCCTCTCTCTCTCTCTTTGTCTCAGCTTTAAAACTTAACTGAGGAGAGGCAGTTGGGAAAGGCGGGAAGGCAGCACGCAGGCGTGGTGGGATGCTTCCAAAAGCTCTTTGATTGGACGCTGGGAAGCGTTCCCATGCAGACTCCGTCGGTACCGACGTACCCATATGTGAAGACTTATTCCTGCTGTTCCCAGAGATCACCTGTTAAGGTAAGTAACTGTGCTATCTGCGTTAACCCGTTCCACTCCATTCATTAATTTATAGACCTCTATCATATCTCCCCTCAGTATCTCTTTTCCAGGTTAAAAAGCCCTAACCTTTTAAACCTCTCCTCATAGGGATATCCTTCCATCCCCTTTACCATTTTGGTGGCTCTTCTCTTTACCTTTTCTAATTCTACTATATTCTTCGTAAGATACGACGACCAGAATTGCACTCAATATTCAAGGTGCAGTCGTGCCATATACAGAGGCATTATAATATCCTTTGTTTGATTCACCATTCCTTTCCTTATAATTCCTAGCATTATATTTGCTTTCTTGGCTGCAGCTGCACACTGTGCGGAGGATTTCAACGTGTTATCCATGATATCTAACTCATTTTTATGGATGGTGATTCCTAATGTGGAACCTTGCATCATGTAACCATAGTTTGGGTGGTGGTTTCCTATGTGCATAACTTTGCACTTGTCCACATTAAATTTCATCTGCCATTTGAACGTCCAGTCTTTCAGTTTATTAAGGTCCTCTTGCAATTTTTCACAATCCTCTTGGGTTTTAATAGCTTTGAATAATTTTGGCTACTTCACTTATTCCCATTTCCAGATCCCTGAGGTTCTCCACTATTTATCTTTTTCCATTGGGAAAATTGGCATTTGGCCTTACCCCTCTGGTTTCTATCTTTTAACCAGTTCCTGATCCACAATAGTACACTGTCTCCTATCCCATGACTTTAACTGCCTATCATCAAATGGCTCAATTTACATGTACAGAGTTCACCATGCCTTGGTTTTCAAAAGCCTCAACTTCCACACCACTCCATGGCAGTGGATTTGATGATGCATCGCATCAAGATTTCTAAAAAATCATTCTTCTATGCCTCCCAGGAAGGACAGCAGAACTCTCAATGCCTTTGGATGTTGTTGCTTTCAGGCATGCATGCTCACTTCTAGGATTACTTCTTGCATGTTCTGCATGAGCATATATCTCAAGGATATCTCTAGGGATTTGGAGAAACTTGCTCTTATCCTTCCTAATGACAAATGTGATGCATTCCTAGCCTTAATCAGGCAAAATCGGAATACACCCAGGTTTCTTACCAGATTCTTTCAATGCCTTTGAGTCTTCCAGCAGAGCTTCAACCGTCTGCATCGGTGCTCGTAGAATGGCCTACCTCCATGCATCAGACTTTGAGCATTGGGTTCAAGATAAATTGGCCAATATCTCCTGCTCTGAAGAGAGCCTCTTTGGAAAAGGATGGAGAGAGAAGACTGGAGAGATTGAGACAGATGATCTCACCCTCAAACAACATTTCTGAAAGACACCAGACCCCCCTAGGAGAAAGACCAATTCAAAGAAGTCTTTCTATCCTAAGAAGAGATGATCCTTCTTATCCACTTGAAGCTGCATACCAACCTCAGGAGCAACAGCAGAGACAACAGGGCCCTCGCCAGCCTAAGAAGCCTAAGCCACAACCACAGCCACCACCTGATTTTTGACTCCTTCCTAGAGAACATAGCTACTCTGCCTCTGCAGGGTCCCCTGCCCCTTCACATAGCAGGCAGACTCGGTTCCTATGCCTACAGGTGGCACCTCATCACATCAGAATAGTGGACTCTCAACATCATCCAAAGGGGGCTACCTGCTTCGTTTTGAAAGCTTACCTCCCACCACCTCTGCAAGGGGTTGGAAAGACAATCTCCAGTCAGCTGGGGTGGACACTGTTAGCTCTGGGGGCTGTAGAAAGAGTTCCTCCCTCTCAGGAAGACAGGGGCTTCTACTCCATATTTTCATATCCTGAAGAAGACTAGAGGGTTAGGGCCCATTCTAGATCTGAGGGATCTCAACAAATTCCTCATTCGAGAAAAATACAAAATGATTTCCCTCTACACTTCTGCCATTCCTCCAGAGGAACGACTATGTTCTCTAGACCTCAATGAGGCATATACACATTTGCTGATCCATCCTCAACACAGATAATATCTGTGTTTTCAGATCCAGCACATCCAATACCAATATCGGGTGCTCCTCTTCGGGTTAGCCTCTGCACCCCGAGTGTTCACAAAATGCATGGCCGCCTACCTTCATACTTTGGGAATTCCCCTACTTAGTTTCACCTTTTCTGGGGATTCTCCCTGATTAGCCAGTCGGCTATCTCTTCTTCACACCATTACTGTGTTCTAGGATCTTAAATTTTCCAAAATCGCAACTGGTCCCATTTCAGCGGCTTCTGGACACTCGTTAGGCTCAAGCTTTCAATCCATGGGACCACTCTGCCAGTCTCATCGAGCTAGCCCACATTATAAGGAGCCACAGTATCATGACAGCTTGAGAAATGTTGAGTCTTCTGGGACACATGACCTCCACAGTCCGTCATTCCTTATGCCCACCTGCACATGAGACAAGCATAGTAACATAATATATGATGGCAGATAAAGACCAGTATGATCCATCTAGTCTGCCCAGCAAGGCAGCAAGAGTAGGTGCACCTGCCGCTCCGTGCAGGTCACCCCTCCCCATGCCTTTGTTTAGGGGTGTACCCACCGCTCCGTGTAGGTCACCCTTATTTACTGGGATATAAGAGATAGTGTTATATGTTTTTGATTTTATCCTGTTGCTATAAAGGGATCCACTGTATCTATCCTATGCCATTTTGAATTCTGTCACTGTATTTGCCCCCACCACTTCCATTGTAAGGGCATTCCAATCATCCACCACCCTTTCATTGAAAAGGTATTTCCTGACATTGCCTTTCAGTTTACCCCCTTGCAGCTTCCTGTTATGCCCTCTAGTTTTGCAGTTTCCCTGTCTTTGGAAGAGGTTTGTTTGTTCATTATTTCTCTTTAAGTATTTAAAGGTCTGAATCGTATCTCCCCTGTCCCTCCTCTCCTCCAAAGTGTACATATTTAGGTCTTCAAGTCTCTTCTACTAAGTCTTCTGATGCACACTCCAAATCATTTTGGTCGCCTTCCTCTGAACAGTTTCCAGCCTTTTTATGTCCTTTGCAAGATATGGTCTCCAAAACTGAACACAATATTCCAAGTGAGGCCTCACCAGTGACTTGTACAGTGGTACTAGTACCTCTTCCTTTCTGCTGGTAATTCCTCTCTGTATGCAATCCAGCATCCTTCTGGCTTTTATTTATTTACGTTCTCTTATATACCGCGCTATTCGGCATCAGTGCGGTTTACATTGAACAAACTGAAATTACATTGAAGAGGGCATTATAACTTGGAGATAACTATTTTACAGGGAACATGGGCTATGGAGGGTTAAGTGGCTTGCCCAAGACCACAAGGAGCACCTGTGGGACTAGAAACCCCAGTCCTTCCGGCCCAAGGTTGCTGTCCTCTAGTGGGATTTGAACCCCCGACCTTCCGGCCTGAAGTACCTTGCCCCAACCACTAGGCCACTCCTCCACACCATCTTGTTGCACTGTTTCGCCACCTTAAGATCCTCAGAAACAATCACTCAGAGGTCTTTCCCTGGTCCATGCACACCAATCTCTCGCCCCCTATCACATACAATTCCCTTGAATTACTGCTTCCGAAGTGCATGACAGTATGCTTCTTCACGTTAAATCTTAACTACCAAGCATTAGACCATTCTTCCAGCTTTCGTAGATCTTTCCCCATGTTATCCATTCCCTCAGGGGAGTCTACTGTGCTGCAAATTTTTGTGTCATCTGTAAAAAGACAGGCTTTCCCATTCAGTCCTTCTGCAATATCACTCACAAATACATTGAACAGTACCGGTTCCGGGAATGAACCATGGGGCACACCGCTAATCACCTTCCTTTCATCTGAGTGAGTTCTGTTTACTGTCACCTTCTGTTGTCTGTCAGTCAACTAATTTCTGATCCAGTTCACCACCTTGGGACCCATCCCCATGCTGTTAAGCTTATTGATAAGTCTTCTATGAGGAACTGTATCAAAGACTTTGCTGAAATCTAGGTAGATCACATCCATTGCATGCCCTTGATCTAGTTCTCTGATCACCCAGTCAAAGAACTCAGATTTGTTTGGTAGATTGTCCTTTGGTAAAACCATGTTGCCTTGGATCATGCAACCTGTTGGTTTCGTGAAAGTCCACTATTCACTCTTTCAGGAGCACCTCCATTATTTTTCCTGCCACAGAGTTCTTACTAGCCTGTAGTTTCACTTCTTCCCTACTGCCACTTTTGTGAAGAGGTACCATATCAGCCCTTCTCTAGTCCTGTGGAACCTCTCCTGTCTCAAAGGATCTATTAAAAACATCCTTTAACGGCCCTGCAAGAACCTCTCTGAGCTCTTTCAGTATCCTGGGACGTATCTCATCTGGTCCCATGGTCTTAGCCACTTTCAGTTTTGTAAACTGCTCTAACACATCTTCTGTGAATGGTATGGTATCTACTCCATTCACATTTGTGTATTTGTCAATCACAGGTGGTCCTTCTCTAGGATTTTCTCTAGTAAAAACAGAGCAGAAGCATTTGTTAAGAATTTTTGCTTTTTCAATGTCACTTTCCACAAATCCGTTCTCAGAACTTTTTGAGTCCTGCAATTCCATCTCTGATTTTCCTCCTCGCCCCAATATATCTGAAAAAAAGGTTTTGTTGCCACACTTCACATCTTCAGCCATCTTTTCTTCTGCCTTGGATTTTGCTATCCTTATTTCTTTTTGTCTCTCTTAGTTTGATCCTGTATTCTTTTCTTTGTCCCTCTTTTTGCAAACTTTTGAATTTTGTGAAAGCTGTGTGTGTTGCCTTTATTTGTGCAGCCACCACTTTGGAGAACCAAATAGGTTTCCTTTTCCTTTTTTTTTTTTTTTTTTTAATTTACTTTCCTTACATATGTATCTGTTGCCCCTTTTATTGCCTCCTTTAGTTAAGCCCATTGCATTTCCACTTCCCGTATCCCCTCCTACCCTGCCAAATCCTCCTTCAGGCACTTGGCCATTTTGCTGAAGTCAGTGTTTTTGAAGTCCAGGACTTTGAGCTTGCTATAATTGGATTCTACCTTGGCTTTTATCTCAAACACCGTGTGATGATCGCTGCTGCTCCCATGGGCACTCACCCAGATATTCGACAAGCTATCTCAGTTGGTGAGCACTGAATCCAGTACTGAACACTCCCTAGTCGGTTCTATCACATTTTGTCTAAGTAATGCATCTTGGAAGGCATTCACAATTTTTTTTTTTTTTACTTTCCAGATTTGCAGAAGGAATACTCCAAACCACATCGTGTAGATTAAAAGTCACCCAGTATGATCGCTTCCCTCTTCATGGCTATCTTTGCAATATCAGCAATCAATTCGCTATCCATTTCTTCGGTTTGTGTTTTAGGCCTGTAGACTACACAGTGCCATCTCCTCTTTCAAACCCAACCCAGAGTGGAGGAGTGGCCTAGTGGTTGGGGCAAGGTACTTCAGGCCGGAAGGTCGTGGGTTCAAATCCCACTAGAGGACAGCAACCTTGGGCCGGAAGGACTGGGGTTTCTAGTCCCACAGGTGCTCCTTGTGGTCTTGGGCAAGCCACTTAACCCTCCATAGCCCATGTCCCCTGTAAAATAGTTATCTCCAAGTTATAATGCCCTGTTCAATGTAATTTCAGTTTGTTCAATGTAAACCGCACTGATGCAGAATAGCGCGGTATATAAGAGAATGAAAATAAATAAATAAATAAATCCACAGTGCAGCTTCTTTTCCTCACGTCCCCTGCATTTCAGCAGTTTTAATATTGCTTTTGACATAGGGCTGCTACTCCTCCTTTTCTATGCTCTCTATCTTTTCTAAATAGATTATAGCCAGCTATGGCTATAATCCCATTCATGCAACTCGTTAAACCATGTTTCTGTAATGACCTCAATGTCCAAGTCTATGTCCACCATTAGGGCTTCCAGATTAGGAATTTTGTTGGCTAGGCTTCGAGCATTTGTGTTCATTGCTTTCCAGCATTCGTTGACTGCCTGTGTTTTGCATGGATTTTGTTCTACACGCCCCTTCCCACTTGGCATTGATGTGTGGTTTAAAAGTGTAGCTATTTCCAGTGTCATTTTGCATTTGCCGGGAGTGACGTCCTGAACTTGTCCTTCTCCATCCGTCACTCCCTTTTCCTAGTTTAAATGCCCATCCACATACTGTTTGAATTTTTCACTTAGGATCCTTTTCCCTGCAACGGAGAGATGCAGTCCATCAGCACAGTATGTCTCTTGTTGATCCATCTGTTTCCCCAGTCGCCAATAAATCTAAATCCTTCTTGTTTGCACCAGGTTTGGAGCCATGTATTAAAGTTGTTTATGTGATGCAGCCTTTCTGTCCCCTTACCATGAACAGGTAGAACTTCTGAGAATTTTATAGTGTTAACAATGGGCTTGAGTTTCTCTCCCAGAGTCTTGGAAGTCCCTTTTGAACTGCAGTGGCACTGTTTCTAGCCAGGTCATTTGTGACTGGCTAAAAACAGCCTAGTGGATGCTGGCATCTCAGTGGATCCAAGCATCCGGGCATCTCTGACCAGATTTGCATCACCCCTCCTCTATCATCTCCTTTCAGAGGTGGTGCTCCCCTCAAAACCTACTCTGAGGATCACCTTTTCAGATGCCTCCACCTCAATGCACCCTGACAACAGATGCTTCCAAATTCGGGTGGGAGGCACATCTGGACAATCTCACTATACAAGAACAGTGGACACAACAGGAATCCCAGTTGCAGATCAACTTCTTGGAGTTACGTGCTCTCACAAATGCCCTTCGGGTTTTTCATCCCCAGCTTTCGGGCAAACAGGTCTTAGTCTGAATGGACAACTAGGTGGTCATGTTCTATGTGAACAAGGAGGGGGGATGGGTTCCTATTCCCTCTGCCAGGAAGCCCTTTGTCTCTGGTTCTTCTCTATTGCACATAACATTCATGTTGGGGTGGTGTATCTTCCAGGCAAGTTCAGTCTCCTTGAGGACAGACTCTGCTACATCCTACGTCCACATGAATTGGACTCTAATCAGGAAACTTCATCTTTGATCTTCCACATGTGGGGGATCCTCAATATAGATCTGTTCACTACCCAGGAGAACGCACAACTGCTACTGTTTTGCTCAAGGCTTTTCTCCCTACGCAGTAAAGTGACGGATATCTTCCTTCTCCATTGACGAAGGGTCCTGCTTTATGCATTCTCACCCACCCCCTTAATATCCAGGACCCTGTTCAAACTACAGTCTGACAGGAGCTCCATGATTCTAATAGCCCCTTACTGGTCCCATCAGCCATGATTCCTTTTGCAGACTCCACCCCTCAGCCTGGGACATCCATCCAACCTCTTCTCTCAGGATCATGGGATGCTTCTCCATTCCAATCCACAAGCCCTCCATATTATGGCATGGCTGCTGAAAGCATGATCTCTGCTGACCTCAGCAGGTCACAGACATCCTACTTGCATCATGCAATCCATCTGCCAGATGTTCTTATGCCTTCAAATGGCGAAGGTGCACCCTCTGGTGTACCCCGAAACATATTGACCCCTCTGCCTGCCTGGTGGAATTTACAATACCTCCTCCACTTGTCCTCAACATGTCTTAAGACAGACTCAGTCCATAGTTCATTTTAGTGCCATCTCAGCCTATTACAGGCCGGTGGACAGGCATGCTTTTTCTTCACACCCCCTTGGCACAATTTATGCAGGTTTCCTGCTGTCCAAGCCACTAAACCACAACCGGTAGCTTGGGACCTCAGTGTGGTCCTAGCACAGCTTCTGAAGCCTACTTTTGAGCCTTTAGCCACCACATCTTTAAAATTCTTGTCTTGGAAGATAAACTTCCTCATTGCCCTCACGTCAGCTTGCCGCATCGGCAAACTGCAGGCTTTAGTGTCGGATCCTCTGTACACCTGGTTCCACCACGACAAGGTAGTTCTCCATACTCATCCACAATTCTTTTCGAAGGTAGTCTCAGCCTTCCATCTCAACCAATCAGTGATGCTTCCAGTCGTCTTCCCCAGACCATTGCCTCGAGGGCTAAGGCAGCGTTACACACTCTAGATTGCAAGCGCTCACTGGCTTTCTACTTGGACAGAACCAAGAATCTCAGGAAATCCTCTCAATTATTCATTTCCTTTCATCCAAGTCACCTTGGACTTTCAGTGTCTAAGTGCACCCTATCCAAATGGATTGCAGACTGCATTTCTTTTGCCTATGTTCAAGCGGGACTCTCCCTCGAGGGTCACATCACTGCTCACAACGTGCGATCCATGGTAACCTCAGTTGTCAACCTTCATTCCATTTCCTTTTTAGATCTGTTGAGCAGCTACCTGGTCTTCCATTCACACCTTCGCTGCTCGCTACTGCCTAGACAGGGACTCCCGCCGGGGTACTGTCTTTGGCCAGGCTGTCCTCTAGCACCTTTTTGGGACTTAACTGCAACTCCTACCCTCTGTCCCAGACTTTTTCTGGTACCAGACTTTCCTATCCATGCTCTTGCCAACTGCAATAGAGTCCAATGGGGCCACTTTGTAGCCACTCTCTCTGCTCCATCCTTTAGCCTCAGGGATACCACTGCTGCCAACTCCACTCTGGTACCTGGGAGCTAGTGAATCCCATATGTGACTCATTCCTGCTTGTTCCTGGAGATAGCATTGTTACTCACTTGTAACAGGTGATCTCCGGGAACAGCAAGAATCCAGTCTTCACAGCCCATCCCCCTCCGCTAGGAGTTGTAGGATATTCTTTTTTTCCTCTATCTCTGTCAACTACAAACTCAACTGAGGAGAGGGCTTAGGAAGGCAAAGGCACAGGCTTAGTGAAGTACTCCCAAAAACTTTAAAATTGGACACTGGGGAGTGTTCTCATGCAGGCTCTGTCTGTACCGACAATATGTGAAGACTGATTCCTGTTGTTCCCGGAGATCACCTGTTACAGGTGAGTAGCAATGCTTTATTCCCCCCATTTTATTACATTGGCTATTTCTTTTTGAATCTGCTTTCCTGACTACTTTGCTAGCTTCTTTAAGTTTTTCCAAATATAGATGCTAGTCTTCCCCTCTCTGTGATCTTTTGTATTTAATGAGTCACCCTCTCTTTCTTCACCTTTTCAGCTGCTTCTTTTGAGAGCCATAGTGGACTCCTTTTCCTTTTACCTTTTATTTACCTTTCTAACAAAAAGGTTTGTTGCCCTTAAAATATCCCCTTTCAGTTTGCCAATTGCTTTTCTACATCCCCCAGCTGTTCCCATCCTGCTCCTAGAGTAAAGATGTTTGGAGGCAGTAACACTAGTAAAGATCGGTGCAGTACAGTGGTTGCCATCCTCTGCCTCCATCTCTGTAAAGTGGGATCACTGGCCCCCCCTTCTTCATTGGGTTCCCCTCCCATCCCGCTACACTGCAAGGACTGCCTGGGCAGTATTTATACGGCTGACTTCAATAAATTGTGTTTTTATTCTGCAGTTGCTCTGGACAATGGACTTTACCAGTCTATTCGCCACACAGACAGACCTCAAAGTCAGCAGAGGAAAACTGCTCCCAGAGAGAGAGAAAGAGAGTCTCAAGGATTAGCTCTTCCCCTATATAACATAGCCACAGTGATCAGAAACCAGGAGTTTTGCCCTACCTTAAATATCTGGTATTCAACTTCCCATCCATTCAAGCTATTGCATAGAATAGCACCCATTGTAGGGAATGTGAAGCCTTCGTGAGACTAGTGAGACTCTCTTTACCTGCTCGCTGCTATTTGTCTGGTTCCCAAAGAAATTGGAGCAAATTGCAAAATCTGGGCTGGCGAGATATCCAAGATAGCCACCGTGGTCTGGATAAGAAGAAGATGACTCGAGGAAATTAAAAAGTCATGGGGTAGGCAGTGTACTATTGTGAATTGGGAACCGGTTAAAAGATTGAGAAACTTGGCCATTTAGCCTACTCTCTATCATATAATAGTTGTGTTGATGGGTATTTCTCATAGATGAATAGAAATTAAGCATTCACTGATTGCACTGTATTTCATTACAGTTTTTGCAAGTTGTTTCTTCTTAATTATAAATGCAACACAATTTATTCTTTGCCTTTTCATTTCCGGCATAGTACTGTATACCATGTGATCATCAGATTCAGAGTGCATGATAGCTAGTCCATTTCAGTTCACTGATGCCCAGCAGATTGCATTGTACACGTTCCATTTCATTTTTGATCATCTCCAGCTTTGCTTGATTGATGCTTCATATTTCAGTATTTAAGACATCTTTGTGGCTCCTGGCTTTCATTTCATGCACAGCACTGTTCCCTCTAAGCTGTGCGCGTGTGCGCGCGCACACACCTCGCCAAGTGAGCGCACATACTTTACAACAGAGCGCACAAAAATTACGGTTCTGATTCTGATAGAAAACAACACAGACGTTCTTAAAATTGAAAAGTTGTTATGTATTTATGGTTTTCACAAGTTCTACAATATTTTCTAGTGCAATCAATGTGGTGTACATACTGTATTCTGACGTGTAGTCAAATTTTAAAGTATATAACTCTGAGTGTCGATATGTGGCACACAAAAATTGAACCTTCCTTCAAAACCTGCACAGCTGATATTTTATGCGCACACAGCCTACAGAAAATTAGAGGGAACATTGATGCACAGCTACATCAGCAGTTAGATTTTCCGAGGGCTTTGGTCCTAAATGCTAGCATCACCAGATATGGTGATCAGTTCAGAACTGTGGGATTAATACTTCTACCCAGCATGTAACAATATTATTGTATGTACCCATAACGTTCCTTTAAAATTGGTGCAGTTTATTTCTGAAGTATTGGACTTTCAACTCTGTTACAATTGGCTGTAGCTGTGGCACCATGAGCTGCTATTCCTCTTTGTCTCTCCGGGCCAGTCCAGGTAACTGTAGGGTAGTCAATCTCGTCCAGCAGCTGAGGACTGTAATTCAAAGTCTTGCTGACAGGCTATTCGTCTCACTCTAGTGTCCAAGACTCAGTCTTACAGTCCTCAGCAGCTGGATAGGACGTGGCTGACAGGCTCCAGAGTGAATAAGAGAAATAAGGGGCTACGGTGTTGGTTTTTTCTGGTGGTGTAGCCCTAGCTGGGCTGCCGGGGTCAGAACAAAGGGGTATTGACTGAAAAAGAAAAAGAAAAAAAAAAAATATATATATATATATACACACACCATTACTGGGAGCTAGAGGCAGAGCCTGCCTCACAGACGGCTTCATCGGTCAATCCCAGGTGGGGGAGAGTGAGAGGATCTGGGAGCCCCAGATTTCAGCCCTCTGCCCTCATTGCCTTGTATTGTGCATCTGTGAGCAGCGGGTGTTAAGGCAGTCGGTACATCTCAAATCTGGATTTCAGGTAGGCAGAGGTCTTAGCGCGCCATCGCGGTTTGGTTCCGGCGGTTCAGGGACGCTGTTCTTGAAGTCTGTTATTCTTCCGGAGCATGTTGGCCGTTCTGGCGGTTTGTGCACAGTGCGGGAGTCGGCGGGGGCTGTCGGGTCCCGGCATCTGTAGGATTTGTTTTCGCACTGGTAGTTCGGTCGAAACGTGCTTAGGGGGTGCGATGGACATTAAATCAGCATTGGGGGATACTGCTGAGGTGATCCCGGGCGCGGCGGAAAAGGCGGGAGCGGCGGCCGCAGCGGTAATTTTAGCTGCTGCTTCAATCGCTCCTGCGCTTTCTAGCAAGTCGACCAAACGCAAAGCGAAATTCAAAAAGCCATCCCCGGAGGTAATCGCGGTGCAAGGCTCTTCTCCTGAGGCTCAGGGGAACTTGGCATCTGTTTTTTTGGCGGATTTCATACTCTCCTTGCACAAGGCTTATGTTTTGAAAGTGGAGCAAAACCTGGGTAGGTCTACTTCCCCAGGCATGGGAGATATGCCTAAGGGGGATACCTCTTTACCAGATCCGGGGGAAGGGCCGTCTGCTAAGGTTAGGAGAAAAGACCCCGAGGTATTCGGGGAGCAGAGTACAGTGCCTCAGGAAGCAGAGGAGGGAGCGCTTCTTTCCGAAGGGGCTTTGGATTCCTGGGCACTAGGGGACTTAAAAGAAGGTGAATTGGTACTGGGTGAGGACCATAATGTTTTTAGGGTTTTTCATAAGGAAGAGCTCGGGGCTCTGATTGCTCAGTCCCTGGCGACGCTAAACATTGCTAGAGGATCCTTTACTTCAAGGCTTTAAGCCAGAGCAACGTTGTTTTCCATTTCATAGGGTTATTAGACAAATGATAGATTTGGAATGGGAGTGTCCAGAACCTTCTCCGAGGGGGGGCCGGGCTATGGGCCGCCTTTACCCTGTCCCTCAGGAAGACAAGGACTTACTACATATGCCTAAAGTTGATGCGCTGGTGGCAGCAGTGACAAAGAAAACTACCATTCCAGTGGAAGGCAGTGCGGCCCTAAAAGATCTGCAAGACCGTAAGTTGGAGGTGCTGTTGAAGCAAGCGTTCGATTCAAGTGCCTTATCGCTCCAAGCCTCTATTTGTGGAACTTATGTCTCTCGGGCATCTATTCGGTGGCTTCAGAGTGACTTTGTTGCCGGCAAAGAGGTTGGGACATGCGCGGAAAGTGCTAGACTAGAATCGTCTGCGGCGTATTTAGCGGACGCCTTTTATGATTTGGTAAGAATTTTGGCGAAGTCCATGGCATCTGTGATTGCGGCAAGGAGATTCCTCTGGCTGCGCAATTGGGCTGCGGACGCGTCCTCTAAAACGCGACTCAGTAAGCTCCCCTACAAGGGTAAGCTGCACTTTGGGGAGGCGCTCAAAGATAGTTAAGGATTTGGGGGATTCCAAGTGGTGACGCCTCCCAGAGGATCGCCCGAAAGGACCTCGGCCTGGGCCCCTAACTAGAGGGCAAGGTAGGGAATTACGCAAGTTCCCAGGTTCTCGGTTTGTGCCTTATCAGAGAGGTCGTTTTCTGACTCGCGGGCAGTCCTTTCGAGGAGCGCGGGGGTTCGGCAGAGGGTTTTTTAGTTCCCAGCAGAACGCCCCCAAGAAGCCCCAATGAAGGGCGGCCGGCTCAGTCGGAAACCCCTGTGGGGGGACGGTTGCAGAGTTTTCTTTCTGTCTGGGCCGACATTACGACAGACCAATGGATGCTGGAAATCATCCGCGAAGGCTATGCACTAGAGTTTGCACAACCTCTAGGGAAAGCGTTTCTAACATCTCCTTGCGGATCCCTGGTAAAGATGACGGCGGTAAACGATACACTACAGCGTTTGCTTCGGTTACAGGCAATGGTACCTGTTCCCAGAGACCAATACGGATTAGGTCGATACTCGATTTATTTCGTAGTCCCCAAGAAGGAGGGATCTTTTCGTCCCATTCTGGATCTCAAGCACGTAAACCGATGTTTGAGGGTTCCACACTTTTGTATGGAATCCTACGGTCGGTTATTCAGGTGGTGAAGCCCGGGAAATTTCTGTCCTCCATAGACTTAACGGAGGCATACCATCACATCCTGATCAGACCGGAACATCAAAATTCCTAAGGCTTGCCGTGCCCATTAGGGTGGTCCATAAAAATGAATTCCTGAATTCCTTTGCTCCCTGACCTGATTCTGGTTCCATTTAGGTAGAAAACACTGTGTACAAAGTTTGAAGCCAATCAAATAATATTTAGGGGTGGCTCAACAAGTCTTGAGATTTCCCCCTGGGAGCAGATGACGAAATGTTGCATCATCTTGTATCATCCACTCAGTTCCACGCTGATTACATTTGATTGCGTCATATTTGAACTAATCTCGTCTCTGAGAGGTGGCAAAGACATTGTACTATTATCTTTGTATCTTTATTCTTTTCAGATGGCAAAAAAACGTGGTTTTTATCTCATTGAAGAAATGTCCACCACAATTCTGGGGGCCAAGCTCCCCAGCAAGGAGCAAGTGTTAAGTGTATTTTTACATCACCATATGACATTAAACAAAGACGTTAGTGAAAGTGCATCTATTGTAACAAGTGAAGTAGAAGCTTACTGGGAAAAGGCCAGGCTTCCTGTTCAAAGAAATGACAAAATTCAAGAAAAAGTAAAGAAATTGCTCAATCAGTGGAAACTTTTGAAGAAAAACAAAGGGAGAGGTGGGAAACAAGAGGCAAATGAAAAAGAATTCCAGGTTGCAATGAAAAACCTATTTGATGTGGCGCATGCCAATGCAATGTCTTTAATTCATATTCAAGAAGGCAAAGAATTCTTAATAGCGCAACGAGAACCAGGGTGCCGCGGCTCAATGTGCGCGATGGACAAGAAACTGGCCAACACTGAAGCAAGATCGCAACAGCGAGAAGAACAACTGAAAAGGCGCAGACAAAAACATGTTGCCGAAGCCGAGGCAACTACAAGCCAAGTTCAGCTGGAAGGATCTTCTTCCTCAGCAGTCAGGTGAAGACTCGTCGACATCTGCGGATTCAGATAATGGACAGAAGAAAGCAACTCCACAAACGAAGCAGTTTCGACCTAACAATGTCTGGACCCCAGAGCTTAGAGCAGCCCTGGATCGGACAGGGACAACGGATCGCAATGCTCTGTTTGTGGTAGCTGAAACCGCCAGAAATCTGGGACATTATCCTGGGGAGCTCAATATCAGCCGCTCCAGCGTCAAGCGCCATAGAGAAAAGCACGTCAGCAACAATGAACGGACCTGCACAACGCATTCAAAGCCGAAGGCAAAACATGCATTGTGCATTGGGATAGCAAGTTATTGCCATCTCTCCTCTGTTCAACCACATCCGTTGACCGCCTTCCAGTTTTGATAACGGCTGTCTCCACTGGAGAAACACAACTTCTTGGTGTACCAAAACTGACATCAGGAACGGGCGAGAATCAAGCTGCAGCAGTTTATGAACTGTTACAGGAATGGTGTTTGGATGAAAAGGTTGCAGGCTTCTGCTTTGATACAACTGCATCGAACACGGGACGTCGATCAGGAGCGTGCATTCTTCTAGAACAGAGACTCCGTCGCACAGTCCTTCATTTGGCATGCCGCCATCACATTTACGAAATAATTCTTGGTGCAGTATTCTCTACATGCTCTGGAGCTTCATCGGGTCCCAATGTCCAACTCTTTCGCCGGTTCCAAAAGAATTGGGGCTCCCTTGACAAGTCCAACTATCAAACTGGAAAAGACTTGGAGGTGCTGCAACCTGACAGGGATCGCATCATGAAGTTTGCGAAATCCAAGTTGGCACAGGGCAATCACCGAGATGATTACCTGGAATTCTTGGAGTTAACGATTGTCTGCCTTGGAGGGAATCTTCCTAGTTTCAATTTCAAGAAACCCGGAGCTTTCCATCATGCCAGATGGATGGCAAGAGTCTTGTACTGTCTCAAGATTTGGATGTTCCGAGGACAACTCAAAGATCTTACCCAACGGGAGGAGTCCTGTGTTCGTGATGTGAGCATTTTCTCCATCCTGATTCATGTGGAAGCCTGGTTTTCTGCCCCTGATGCCGCAGTTGCTCCTCGAACAGATTTGGAGATGTTGAAGAAACTACACTCTTACCACAATGACCGTGTTGGAAGAGCAGCCAGAGACAAACTGCAACAGCATCTGTGGTATGTGTCAGAGGAGCTTGTGGCACTGTCACTGTTCGATGAAGCTGTTTCAGCACCGACAAAGCGGGCCATAGTGTCGGCCATGATCCCGGCAGAATCAGATGAAAGCGATGAGGATGAAGACGAAGATCCCCCAAAGCGGGTCGAATTGAAAAGTTCCATGATTCCACCACTTGAATCTTTTGCAACTCGCAAGTCAATCCGTTTCCTGAAACACCTTGACATCAACAGTGATTTTCTTAATGAGATCCAGAAGACTGGGAAGAGAATGTATCATTCAAAGACGGTCTGAAGAAAGTAAAAAATCTTCCAGTGATCAACGATGTGGCTGAGCGAGGGGTCAAACTCATTGAGGAGTTCAACGGCCGACACACCACAAAAGAAGAGCAACTCCAGTTCCTTCTGGGTGTTGTCTCGCAACACCGTAAGATGTTCCCCACATCGTCAAAGTCCTTACTAGCATCTGGACCACATTGAGTGCTTGGCAAGCATGATACCCCCGTCTATGAGCGGATAATACCCAGTGGTCTGACGAACCCTGGGGGGGATCCATGGGCCTGATAGATAGGGACCTTGAGCCACCCCTAAATATTATTTGATTGGCTTCAAACTTTGCACACATTGTTTTCTACATAAATGGAACCCGAATCAGGCCAGGGAGCAAAGAAATTCCTACTTTTATTTTTTCCCCTATGGCAGTGGACCACCCTAGTGCCCATGGGCCATTTTCAGTTCAGGGCGTTGCCGTTTGGTCTGGCCACAGCTCCGTGTACGTTCACCAAAGTGGTGGTGGTGGTGGCGGCAGCGTTAAAGGAAGGAATTCAGGTTCATCCCTACCTAGACAATTGGCTGATATGAGCAGGGTCTCAGTCGGAGTCAGTCATGGCAACCAACTGGGTGGTTCAATTTTTGGAACAGCTCGGCTGGGTAATAAATCGGTCCAAGAGCCACCTTAGTCCGTGGAGGCGGCTGACGTATCTTGGCGCGTTGTTCGATACTGAACATGGGTCGGTGTTTCTGCCTGAGGACAGGATACAGAAGCTTTGGAGACAGATGAAAGTTTTTTTGAGCATGTGGGCACCCACAGCGTGGGGATACCTGCAGCTACTAGGATCTATGGCAGCGGCATTATATTTGGTACCATGGGCCAGGACTCATGCGACTGCTACAGCAATCCCTGCTGTCCAGATGGTCTCCGCAAATTCACTCCCTGGGTCAGCAGCTAGACTGTCCAGAGAGCGTGAGGGTCAGTCTGCAATGGTGGTTGGATACCCATCAGGTTCGCGCAGGAGTTTCCCTGGTGGAGCCAGAGTGGTTGCTAGTAACAACAGACGCCAGTCTTTCGGGCTGGGGATCACATTGCTTGGCGCATGTGACACAGGGGATCTGGTCTGAGGAGGAGAGCGCTTGGTCATTCAATCGCCTGGAAATGAGAGCGGTCAGATTAGCACTTCAGGAGTTCCTCAGTTTGGTACGAGGAAAAGCGGTTCGCATTTTCTCCGACAATGCGGTGACAGTCTCTTATATAAACAGACAGGGAGGCATGGGTTTGCGCAGCCCTCCTGGAAGAGAGTCAGAGTTTAATGCATTGGGCGGAGGACCTTCTTCTGGCCATCTCGGCAGCGCATGTGGCTGGAAGGGACAATGTTCAAGCCGATTATCTCAGTCGGAATGTCCTAGATCCCGGGGAGTGGGAACTAAACGTGGCAGTTTTCCACGACATCACACTTCGATGGGGACAGCCGGTCACGGACCTCATGGCTACCCTGGGGAACACCAAAGCGACTCAGTTTTACAGCAGGTACAAAGTTCATATGTCAGAGGGGCTCGATGGTCTGGTTCAGCCATGGCCAAAGGGGCATCTACTGTATGTGTTTCCCCCGTGGCCTTTGATCGGCCGGATAGTATGGAGAATTGCGAAACACGAGGGAGACGTGATTCTCATTGCTCCGGATTAGCCCAGGCGGCCATGGTATGCGGATCTGGTCAGGTTGCTCATCACTCCTCCATGGAGGCTCCCATGTCGAGTCAATTTGTTGAACCAGGGGCCAGTGTTGATGCCGCAGGTGGATCGGTTCTTGCTTACAGCTTGGCTGTTGAGAGGGACCGACTCCAGCGTCGAGGGTACTCACCGGCGGTAATTGAAACCTTGTTGAAATCTAGGAAGCGGTCCACTTCCCTGGCATACGTTCGCGTCTGGCGGATATTTGAGAACTGGTGTGGGGAACGTAAGATTAGACCATTTTCCGCATCCTTACCGGTGATCTTGGCCTTCTTGCAAATGGGACTTAGAGAAGGGTTTGGCGTTCAGTACGTTAAAGGTTCAGTTGGCGGCGTTGGCGTGTTATAGAGGAAAGGTGTTCGGCAGTGTGTTATCGGCTCACCCAGATGTTTGACGCTTTCTTAGAGCTTTGAAGCTTCTCCGTCCGCCCCTAAGGTCGGTGGTCCCTCCGTGGGATTTGAATTTAGTGTTGGATGCTCTAACACAACCACCTTTTGAACCGGCGTCAACGGTGAGTCTGAGGGAATTTTCTTGGAAGACAGCCTTCCTTGTGGCCTTGTGTTCGGCAAGGAGAGTCTCGGATCTTCAGGCTCTCTTGTGTCGGCCGCCTTATGTTCAGTTTACAAAGGAAAAAGTAGTGCTTCGAACGGTGCCTTCGTTTCTACCTAAGGTGGTATCCAGTTTTCATATAAATCAGGTCATTTCGCTTCCAACTTTTCCGCATAATGAGGGCAGTGACATGGGTCAGACTCTGCGAAAGTTGGATCTAGGTAGAGTGCTGCGTAAATACCGTCGTAAAACTGAGAGTTTTAGGAGATCAGACAGGTTATTTGTACTCTTTGGGGGGCCTCAGAAGGGGGAAGCTGCATCAAAAGCGTCAATTGCCCGATGGGTAAAGTGAGCGGTCTGTGCAGTTTGAGGCGAGCGGTAAATTACCTCCGCAAGGGCTTCGAGCTCATTCTACTAGGGCACAAGCCACTACTTGGACGGAGCTCGCGTTGGTGCCTCTGATGGATATCTTTCGGGCGGCGTCCTGGTCGTCATTGCATACTTTTACTAAGCACTATCGTTTGGATGTTCATGCAAGAGCAGACGCAATTGTTAGGGCCTCTGCTATATTAGGGGGGCTCGCAGATCCCTCCCATCTTTAGGAACTGCTTTGGTACTTCCCTATGGTTACCTGGACTGGCCTGGAGAGACGAAGAGGAAGGAGAAATTAGGCCTTACCTGCTAATTGTCTTTCCTTGAGTTCTCTCCTGGCCAGTCCAGGTCCCACCCTCTGGATCTGCAAGAGTTTCTTCCTTAACAAGAAGTTAGAAGTTCAATTTGGGAGATTCTGGGAGATCTAGGGGTTCCGATAGGGGAGATGGGGGGTAAGCGATTCTTTCAGAGTGGCTGCAGTGGGTCTTTCCTTTTCCTCTGAAGGAGGGGAAGGCTACTAGCGTTTTGAAAGAAAAAGGGATAGCGCAGCTAAGAAAAGCCAACACAATATGTGCAAGGAAAAAAGAAGTTAATAGGCGGCTAGAGCAGTTTGTTGTTTTTCGGTTACGAGCTGCTTGGGCGATAGGAGACTGAGTCTTGGACACTAGAGGGAGCCGGATAGCCTGTCAGCAAGACTTTGAATTACAGTCCTCAGCTGCTGGACGAGATTGACTACCCTACGGTTACCTGGACTGGCCCGGAGAGACCTCAAGGAAAGACAATTAGCAGGTAAGGCCTAATTTCTCCTTTTCATCTATATGTTGTGTGTGGGGGGGGGGAGGGGGGACGTTAGCATGTGTTCATAAATGCCCATTTGTTTTTATATGTCCAGTGTAATGTGAGTGATTGCAGTGGCATCCATTACATAAGAAATGCCCTATTGGGTCAGAACAAGGTCCATGTAACCTTTTTCCAGCAGGTCACAAATATCTGGCAGGTTCCCAAAAAGGTACACTGATTCCACAGTGCTTAAGCAGTGGATTTCCCAGGTCCTCTTTAATAGTGGTTTATGAACCGTTCTTCCAGGAACTTGTCAAAACCTTTTTTTTTAAATCTAGCTATACTAAGAGCTTTAACTACATCCTCCAGCAACTAATTCCAGGGTTTGATTACATGTTGAGTGAAAAAATATTTTCTCTAATTAGTCTTAAATGGTTTACATTGTAGCTTCATTGCATGTCCTCAAGTCTCTTTGTACTTTTTGATGGCTTAAACAACTGATCCACTGTTCTACTCCATTCATTAATTTATAGACCTCTATCGTATCTCCCCTCAGCAGTCTCTTTTCCAAGTTGAACAGATAAGTATCCTGGCATATGCTCTCTCCCACCTTACTCTTCTTGCCTGCTTTGATTAGGGAGAAGAGGCCGGAAGGGAGGACTACTGCTGGTGGGGCAGCAGTTGCGCAGAAGTAACACTAATGTCACAGGGCTAGTAATAGCAGTATTACACTTTGGGCTTATGCTGAGGGGAGCTGTGCTGCAGGAAGAGATGGAGGGAAAGCAAAAGGTTGGGTAGAAGGAAGGAGCAGATGGGGAGGTGGTGGTGTGACTTTGAAATGAGGATTGAGCTGCTGGAGGGATGAAAGAGTATGTTTTATGAAAAGTTTTTATGAACCTTGATGCAGGCCATGGTTGAAGTAGCAATTGGTAGCTTTGAAGTTTTGTTGTAATTCAAATAAAACTTAAAAATTCTTTAGCTGTAACTTTCTATCTCCAGGAACAAGCAGGAATGAGTCTTCACATATGGGAGACGTCGCCGACGGAGCCCGCACGGGAATGCTCCCCAGCATCCAATCAGAAAGCCTTTGGGAGCATCCTCCGTGCCTGCGCGGTGGCTTCCCGCCCTTCCTACTGCCTCTCCCCAGTTTTTCGTTTTCCGCGGAGCAGGCAGGACGTCCCTCCTGCCACCGCAGAGCTTTTTCACCTTTTTTCTTGTTTCTGTAGTCGCGGCTTTTCCCGCCGACAGCGGCACCTCTGTGCCCCTTTTTGTTTTCTTCTTTTTCTTATTTTTTTCGTCGCCCAGCGGGACCTTTTTTCCCCTCTGGGCGTCGAGGCCTACCGGGCTTACAGCATGGAGCCCCAGAAGTGCCCTCCCTGCGGGGACTTAGTTTTCCACATGGACTCCAATGCCTGGTGCCTCTCTTGTTTGGGGCCTGACCCTTCCCGCCCGGGTCCTCCGGGCTACGGTGTCGGGGGAAGACCTTCCCTTTTTTGGGTATCCCTCGATGATGTTTTCGCGCCCACGGCACGGTCATCGGGTTTCTCTTCTCTCCAGGATCAGGTAACCACACAACAGTCTGTTAAGACTAGCCAAGTCTTGAGGGGTGAGTCTCATGCGCGGCATGACGACGGCCCCGGCCAACCCCTCAAGTCCTCCTTGGCTACTATACCCCGGCGGGAGTCCTCGGGCTCCAAAGCATCTACGGGGTTTCGGGATGTTCCTGGGGTTCGCTCCTCACAGAACATTCCCGAGCCATGCTCGAGGGAGGTACCCGCTTCGAGCGGTGCCGATGCATCGGTGTCGAGTGTTCCACTCTTCGCCAGGGATCGTCAGCTGGTGTCCTCGGCGCCTCCGGGGCCGATCGACTCGACCGAGTCTGACCTCCCTATATCCAAGCCACGCTCGGGTGTGGTATCCGCTCTGGGCGGTGCAGACCCCCAGGCGTCAGTGTCGGTGTCGGTGTCGAGCGTTCCGCTCCTCGCCGAAGATCGTCCGGGGCCGATCGAATCGGTCCAGTCTGGCGTTCCTTCATCCCTGCCATACGCGGGGGTGGTATCTGCTACGGGCGGTGCCGACCCCTCGACGTCGGCATCAGTGTCGAGCGTTCCGCTCCTCACCGGGGGTTGTCAGCCGCAGTCCTTGGCGCCTCCGGGGCCGACCGACTCCTGTCGGTATGGCGTTCCTACGAGGGTGCCGCTCCCCACCGGGGATCGCCAGCCGCTTCCCTCAGCAACTCTAGGGCCGACCGACTCAACACGGTCTGGCGGCTCTACGTTCAGGCCATGCGCGGAGGTGGTACCCGCTTCGGGCGCGTCGGAGTCGATGGTTCCACTCTTCGCCGAGGATGGTCCTCTGGCCTCGCTCCCTTCGGGGCCGGTCGCTTCGACCCGCACTGGGTCGCCGGTATCCCAGCCCTGCGCAAGGGTGGTACCGGGTTTGAGCAGCACCGCTCCGCCGGAGACGGCAGGGGTGTCGAGCGCCAGGGACCGCCGTCAGCATTCCCCAGGACCCTCGGGATGTGTCGATCAGCCCCAGACGGGCGACCCCCCGGCATCGTCACGGCCGTCGAGGGCCCCGCCCTTTCCTAGAAAGGGGGCCCCGGGGTCTTCGATCGCTTTGATCCAGCCTGGATCCGCGCCGTCCCGCAACGGTGCCCCGGCGTCGGCGAAGGAGTTTTGCTCTTTCCCCCCCGCAGGGGCTTGTCATCGGGCGACCTGGGTACCCTCGGGGACGGGTCGTATGCCCCGAAGAATTTCCCTCTGGGCCAGACGGGCTCTAGAAGGGGCCCGGCATCTGGCAGTGCCCGCCGCCCGACATCGGCGCCGGCGTCGAATGACCCCCTCTCCACCGAGCTTCGTCCTCGGGGACCCTTGATGCTCGCGACGCCGATCGACGTGGTTCCGATCCGCTCCCCGGGCTCAGCACCGCCGGCGCGGCCGCCCCCGCCGGGGCCCTCTAGAAGGGAGTCGATCTCATCGCTCGGTTCGATGCTCAGCCTGGAATCGCTTTCCAGTCTCGAAGGCTCGGCCACGACACGTCTCGGGATCGGCCCCTGTCTCCCCCCGCAACGCGGAGCGGAGATCGTTGGCCACTGCCCTCCGGCTGCCGCGGAACCGCTTCAGTTGCCGGGGGCGGCGCCGCCCCCGGGTTCGGGGCCAAGGCCGATTCCGGCGGCTCCGGCGGTGCCATCGACCCCCTCGATGCCTAGCTTGGAATCAATTCCAGGAGCCGACGACGCCATGTTGACTGCCCCGATCCGGGGCTCTTGGTCCCCTCCTCTGCCCAGCGGGCATCAGTCTGAGAGGCTTTTCGGTGCCCTGGCGGCCTCTCCCGCCACCGCCTCCCACGGCATAGCCCCTCCGGGGGAGCCGTCTTTTCAGAATTTCCTCCTTGACATGGCGGATTTGCTGGCCATCCCTATCCTGGACCTAACTCCAGGCCCTGCGGAAGGGGCCGCCATGATGCTTCCTCTGCACCCCTCCCTGCAGGATCTCCTGCTGGGGGCTTGGCGGTCGCCTTTGAGGGTTCCGGCACCGTCGACTGCGATGCATGCTCTATATCGGGTGCCCCCCTCCCCGGGGTTTCGGCAGCACCAGCTTCCACATCGTTCCATTGTGGTGGAATCGGCGCTGAGGAAGGCCGGAAGCAAGGAAAAGCATTCTTCTCGCCCTCCAGGCCGCGCCTCGAAGACGCTAGATACCCTAGGACGTCAAACCTTCCAAACGTCTATGCTGGTGTCCAGAATTATTTCATATATTTTTTATATGAGTGTCGCTCCGGGAGGTCACCGAGAGATTATCTCTGTTGTCTCCCTTCTTATCTGCAACCAAGGCCTTTGAATATTCCTTGCTTCTTTATCACTGCAGGAATATCTCTGTGTTCCTTTCTCGTGCTTCTCTAGACTCCTTCCTGTCGGTCAGCAGATGCTCTGCTGTTGCCATTAGAGCACGCCGTACAGCATGGTTGCAGGCGTCCGAGTTGTGTAGACGGGCACAGCATAGCCTGGATAATTCTCCCTGTGACGGAGATCACCTCTTCAATAGCGAAGCCTTACGTCAGGTCACGCAGTGCTTCGCTAACCTTCCCAGTGTTAGAAGCCATCCTAGGGCCCGGCTTCCCCCCCGGCGGTGGTACACACCTGTCCAGACCCTCCTTCCCTAGGAAGAGGAAATGTCACCCCTCGGCCCACCCGCCAGGTGCGCCCAAGCAAGGGACCTCTCACCCTGGGTTGAAGTTCCCGGGCCCGCGTCAGAACTCTCATACCAAGCAGTTTTAAGCTCCGGTGGGCGGCTGCCTGCAGTTTTTCCCTTCTTACCAGAAGTTTACAATTGAGATGGGGCTCGTTCAGTAGGGCAAATGGTTCGGGGGCTTATCCAGGGGTTCAGGTATTCTCCTTCCGTTGGTAGAGGGAGACCACCTCTACTCCCTGACAGCTCTGGCCCACGGTCAACTGGCTTACCCTTAGGTACGGCCCCGAACCCTTCTCGGCCAGTATTCCCCTGCTGATTGCTTCCGTACCAGAATTTTTCCCTTCCAGCCGCTATAGTCCCCCAATGATTACCAAGGACTATGCCCTCATGTTCCCCGATTAGTGCGGGGGGCGAGTTCTGCGTGCAGGTCCTGGGGACACCTATAGGGCCTCAAGCCCCCTGATGTGTTCTTCCGGACGGATACTATCCTCTGTCCTTCACGCTACCGTGCTGTTAGTTCGCCGATCTGCCCTTGTTCCACTGGAGTAGATCCCTCTCCCGGACGGATCTTGATGCCACCTCCACGGATGGACGTTCTGTGGATCAATGGCAGGTTCCTCGGCGTGCCTGCGTTAGTGCCGGGGTGGGGCGTTCTACATGCCCGACGACCTAGATATACCAGATATCACCTGCTCGATAGGCACACGTTTTTTGGGGATGCCCACAGTGCCTGTGTTCTGCCGCCCATTTTTTTCCCAATGGCCGGTACTTACGCACCCCCCCCCCCCTCCGGGGTCCCTACTGCTGTGAAGTCAACAGCTTCTATTTTCAGTTATGCCCTCCTCCCGGAGGTTCAGACCCTTGTCTCCCTATCTCTTCGCTAGGGCAAACTGTGTACCCCTTCTGCTCCGGGGTACTCCCCTACTCTCCTACGGAATAGGCTATCCAGATCGGCAAGTCTTCTACTGTTAGTCCTTTGAGTTATGGACTCTGCTCCTAAGGGAGTGCTCAGCTTGCATGAAGCTTTCTTGAAGGCCTGCCATCCTTTTCCTGACCCAGCTGACTCCTGGATCTCCTGGCCTTCCAGATTGGAACTTCCTCCTCGCTGCGGTGAAGTTCCCTTGAAGACCTCGCTACTGTGTCTACAGGACCTTCATCACAGTTCTACTTCCTACAACTCAGTAGGTAAGCTCTACATGGTACTAAGCCATTAATTCATTAAAACTTAATGATGCTTCCATGCTTTCTAGTGACTACTCTGCCGGTAGTCTTTTGGGTTGCTGTTCCTCTCTCTCTCAACTCCTACCCCCCATCCCTCAGGGGATGCCGGGGATTCAGGTTGGGCAAATGCCATCCCGTCCTGGGCCGGGCCTACGGGATCTCCCCCGGGCATCCTCAGCTAGGGAGTCCCCATATGTGAAGACTCATTCCTGCTTGTTCCTGGAGATAGCACAGTTACTTACCTGTAACAGGTGATCTCCGGAACAGCAGGAAAACGGAGTTACTTACCTGTAACTGAGTTCTCCGGGGACAGCAGGATAAGTCAGCCACACTTGGTGACGTCATCCGACGGCGCCGAGACGGAAGTACTCTCTATAGCTCAGAAGGGCTTTTGCCCTTCTGAGCATGGGCCAACAGGCCCCACCCCCCTGCCCGCCCCTAGCCGGCCAGTTCGTCACTAGCTGAGCCTTTTTCCCCGTAGGAGGCGGGCCCTAGGAAGAGGCGGACCCCATCCCAGGGGAGGTGGGCGGGTATGTGTGGCTGACTTATCCTGCTGTCCCCGGAGAACTCAGTTACAGGTAAGTAACTCCGTTTTCTCCTAGGACAAGCAGGATGAGTCAGCCACACTTGGTGCCTCCCAAGCTGCCACGTGCTGTGGTGGATGGGGGAAGGCCGAGACACTACTTCAGGGCTGGTTTGAGCCTTTGTGAAGCAGGATGCTGCAACGGAACTGCCGTACTGCAGTGGCGAAACACGCATGTGAAGTAGCAGCGTTGTGAGAGGGTGCAGTAGGAAGGCCCTTTCCGTGTGAGCTTGTGATTGTGATGCACGCATGTGTAGGAGGTGAAGTTACCCGCATGCTGGTTGCGGATGCGAACACACATATGCAGAGGGTGAAAATAGAGGTACACCTGGAGATGAGTCATATCGATCAGTAGTAGTGCGATATTCAGCCATCGAGCAATAGTAGGGTGCGGGATTCACCGCTGTCGTGAAGCATGCCATCTAGCAGTAGTCATAGTTGTCATCGCGTAGCAGTAGTATTGCGGGGTCACCGCTGTCGCGATGCACGCATGTGCAGAGGTTGCGAGGACGAGGCACACCTGCACCATAAGAGATGTAGGTACTTCGCAGTAGTAGTTGCCATGAAGACGAAGCAGGGCATCGGTAACACTGAGCATTCACATCATCTAACACCTCACTAATAAGAGAGGCTCCTCCCTCTTTTATTTATTTATTTATTTATTTATTTATTTTTTTTTTTTTTTTTTGAGAACAATAGAATGGCAGGATATCAGAGGGACCGAAAGACGTGACCTGGATTGGCCACTGTTGGGGACAGAATACTGCACTGCCAGTGGTACCCTGCCTTCAGGGTGCATGTCCCACTCCCTGCATGCTTACACATTGTTGCTGGCATCTGCGCCATGGCCAGAACTGCCCTGCCTATGGGGCAATCTGAGATAAGGTGTTGTCAGAAGACCGGGTGTTGGTTTCACCCACGTTGGACCCCGGCACGGTATGCATGTATGGGAGGTATTGAGTCTGGAGCCAGTGTAAGAATATCCCTGCCTGGCTGAGGCTCCTGTCTGGTCTAGGCAGGAATTAGTTATTGACAGGTCCTCCTTGGAGGAATGCAAGTACTGTGTAGGAGGGAACAGGGTTGGGTCCCTTGACGCTGGTGCGTGATCACCCGACCGTGTGCCATCCTGTCTCCGTGGGGCTCTGTACCTCCCAGGGAGCGTGGTGCGTAGCCGATCCGGGGAGTGGCTCATATCTGGAGAGCTGCGTGTTGGGTGAGTGCCGGGCCTCTTGGTGGGTGAGCGTCCCGCAAAGATCGGTTAACGTAAAGTGGGTCCAGATAATCTCAGCAGCAGGGGTTGCCCATTTGCCACCGTGGGCAGCCCTACAGGAGACAGTAATTGGATTTGGACAACTATCCAGAGGTTCGTCAAGGAGAGACTGCGACTCGACGGCACTTAACCACTAAGCTTCATTTCAGCAGTAACATGAGCAGGCAAGGGCTCAGGCATTGGTTAATTGAGGATGGTGCTAAGCTACCTGAAGTTGAGGCTGGTTAGTTCTTGTTAGGTCCCTCCTGAGACGTGTAGCTCTCCCTGATGGGTTCTCCTTGACGTGGTGGTGGAGAGTTATAGCGGTAGGTGCTTACAGCAGCGGTGAGGCACCGGAGGGCTCGTGGAGGGTTACGTTTGGAGTAACCTGGGAAGGAGAAGACATCCCATTGCTGCCATGTGCTTTGGGAGCCGAAGCGTTGCTATGTCAAGTGCCAGGCCTCCTGTCGGTAGGCGCTAGGCTGTCAGAACACGGCGCTAGGCTGTCAGAACACGATGGTGGGAAGATAGAAGAAGGCAGGATGGCTTCTGAGTGCAATTGCTGGTGCACTTTCTGATGCATGTAGCAAAGAGACTGCCCACTTACAGGCCCAAAGCAGTGATCTTATCCGCTTGGTACGTGCCTCATGGTCCTAACCACTAGGCACGTGTCCCCATTGGGAATGTCCCAAGCGTTGTCCAGAGCGATATTAAGGGGTGGTCAAAGCTTTGTCCATAGGCAATGCTGGGAAAAACAGGGATGCATTGTATTTCCCCTTGTGGCCATAGCCGACAACACCAGAGAGACAGGGTGGTGACAGGAGCCCCATCTGGGACCTGAGCACTTTGTCAGAGGGAGGCGGCTGTTCAGTTGACAGTGGTGAGAGCCTCTATAGATGAGCACCTTTGTGGGAGCCTTTGACTTGCTTGAACACCCCGGCCTGTATGAGTTGTACCACGCTGTAGCCACTCTAGAGGCGGACCTTGGTGAAACAGGGCTCCAAGAGCTCTGTATCAGATGGCACCGTTTGTGCCCTATCACCTTATTCTTTGTTAAGTGGTAGCTTGTCGTGTAATAAGGAAGGTGCGGCAGTTGCTGGCCAGCGAGGAGCAGAGCCACGCTTAGGCCCGTGAGTCATGACATAGTTCACAGGTGGGAATATGTGGACTGGATTGGCAGTAGCCCCAGCTGGGCTTTGAACCTGTGACCTTCCGTTCTTGCACACACTGTCTGTGTGCACTGTACCACCGTGTTGCCACTGTCCTAAGTAGCTTCATGCCTTGTGAAGCAATAATGCCGGAGGTGTGGGCCTGATGGAACGGGTCTTGACCAGTCTGGCAGTTGTCTTACATTCCCTATGTATACATATATATATATATAGGAGTGGAGGAGTAGCCGAGTGGCTGGAGCACCGGCCCGGCAAACAAGCAACCAGGGTTCGATTCCCACTAGTCCTCGTTGTGGCCTTGGGCAAGTCAGTCAACCCTCCACTGCCTCAGAGAAAGGCCTGGAAATCCACCTCCGGTGACACTGCCAGGAAAAAACCCAGGAGCTTCTGGGTCACCAGGAGTCAGGACTGACTCTAAGGCACACATTGCATAGCATTTTTGTATGTATATATATATATATATATAATAATTTAAAAATTTTTTTTTTTTTTTTTTTTTTAATGCAGGCTGTGTTTAGGCCCCGATTTTGCCTGACACCAGCACTTATAAGGGGCAAGACCGCTCATAAGGGCGAGATCCAAGATCCAAGGAATTCCACGTGGAGGAAGAGCCTGTGGACCTGCCGACAGCGGATTGCTGCTTTAGTTTGACAGTGTATGAGGAGAATGGCGGCTGGATCATTGCCACAGGCCTGTTCTCTGATAACAGGGCTGACCGCACTGATGCCGAGGGTCTCACCCAGGGACCTGGTGGTGCGTGAGCTCTTCCTCTCATGGCCGTTAGGCGCGGTGATGGTCTTAATGGAGAGTGGTGGAATCCAAGCTTGGTTTCAGTTGCCAAGGCAGGGTTCGAAACCTTAGGCTATTCCTCCACTCCATCTGGCCCAGCAGGAATGTGGTAGCTATTGCACCATGCAAGGCTACCCCTTCAGCAAGAGCTTCCCTTCGGTAGTAAATTATTGTTAGTCATCAGGTCCACTCGGGAATCAACTCATGACCTTGTATCACAGGTCAGTGTATTAACCATTGGGCTGCAGCTCTGTTAGGGATTCCTTTCACTAATTGCTGTCCAGGGCAGGCAGTCCATCGCCATGACATATGCAGGACAGGGAGGTTCGGGCAATAGTCCTGCGCCAGAGGGAGAATTTAAACGTATGGCCGCCGCTGCTGCCGCCGACCTCCTTCACCACGTTCGGCAACAGGCAATGCCAGGTGGATTCTCCTAGTAAGAGCGGCTGGTCCTTGATCTCTAGTCAGGAGTATGCTCGCCCCCGTCCTGCAGAAGGTATCCTGGTGCCAAACACGACATCCTGGCACTGCGACTCACTGTCTCCAACCCCTCAGATGACTCGAGGGCGCTCCCATGCTGGCCAGGACAACATCAGACCGCAGTCTTGCTGTCACTTGCAGACTAAACAGGGGTTGACCACCTGTAAGGTTTTCCTTTTAGATAACGGCCCAAGCTGCCACACCTGCATGGAATGTCTCCTTGGCCGCAACGGCAAGGGATTGCAGCGAAGAATTGTGTGTGTGTAGGGGGGGGGGGGTGCTGGAATCGTCGGCGCTGACAGGGGTGATCTGTTGCCGGCGCGGGCTCATGGCGCCACTTGAAGCAAGGCGCTGAGAACTCCTTCCCCCGATGCTACACCGCTCCGATTGGCCAGATGCGGAGGCTCTGACGCAGGGAACGGGTTTCTTTAGTGCAGCCTAGTACAGAGCTCTCAGAGTAGAAGGCTTGGTGCATCCCACCTACCCGCGCCATCCGGAGAGGGAAGCGGACCCTCCTACAGCTTGGGCGGAGCTGATGCTCGGAAGGAGCCGACGCTGCAGGGCAGATGCCGAGCAATCAGGCAAACTCCCTGCTCGGAGCGGCGCCGATGCTGCAGGAAGGAGACGGCAATCAGGCCAATGGCGCCGCAGGGGAAGACGGAGGCCGTGATGTCATAGGCCAGGTGACTGCCATGCAGGAACCTCGCGGCCGCAGAAGGGTGGGCGGAGACTTGCCGGTCTGGGCAAGATGGCCGCCTCCATGGTCCCCCACGTGAGGTGGACCCGTGCAGAGGAGGGGGGCGCCGAGCTACAGCTGGCCGGGGACGGAGGCCCGCAGGCACGTCCTGGGCTGCCGAGTCTCCCTGAACTGCGATGGCAACCGGGAGTTTGCGGCTGAGGAGGCGGCTCACGAAGGGCAGCTGTTTAACATACCTAAGAAGGTGAGACTCACTCTTTTAGTTGTTTAGATCTATAGTGCAATTTCGTTGCGCTGTGAGGTGGGGAGGATCGCTGACCTCGCCTCTGACTGGTCAAGATGGCTGCCCCCATGGTCCACACGTGAGATGGGGAATCCCGGAGCGAGCCGAGTAGAGGAGGCTGGCCGGGGACGGAGGCCTTCTCAGGCACGTCCCGGCTGCCGCGAGGGCTGCTTTCCGCGAGTTTCCTTCTCCGGTGTGATGGCAGAGCAGAGGAGGCTGGCCGGGGACGGAGGCCTTCTCAGGCACGTCCCGGGCTGCCGCGAGGGCTGCTTTCCGCGAGTTTCCTTCTCCGGTGTGATGGCAGAGCAGAGGAGGCTGGCCGGGGACGGAGGCCTTTTCAGGCACGTCCCGGGCTGCCACGAGGGCTATCTTCCCACCAGTCCATAGTCTGGTATTCTTCTGCCCTACGGAAGGAGAGAGGAGGAGGCTAGCCGGGAACGGAGGCCAATTTGGCACGTCCTGGGCTGCCGAGGACTACTCCCGTCTGGGAGCTTCCTGCTTCTTCCTGGAGCACGAGTAGTTCAAGAAATCTGCTTCCAATGATAGAAAATCATCTTTCTGTAGAAACGTAGACAGAAGCGTCAGATTAATTGAAGTGGATAAGAGGGATTTTCCTCTTTCTTTAGATGGTAATCTTTGTAGAGAGTAGAGAGGTCCGTCTTGCTGGCAAGGCGGAAGAAGTGAAACTGGCCGGCTAGGGGCGGGCAGGGGGGTGGGGCCTGTTGGCCCATGCTCAGAAGGGCAAAAGCCCTTCTGAGCTATAGAGAGTATTTCCGTCTCGGCGCCGTCGGATGACGTCACCAAGTGTGGCTGACTCATCCTGCTTGTCCTAGGAGAATTAGTCTTCACAACCCGCCCGCCTCCCCTAGGAGTTGTATCTCTTTCTCTCTCTATTCCTTCCTCTCCTCTCCTTCTGGCTCAGCTATGAAACTCAACTGGGGAGAGGCAGTAGGAAGGGCGGGAAGCCACCACGCAGGCGCGGAGGATGCTCCCAAAGGCTTTCTGATTGGATGCTGGGGAGCATTCCCGTGCGGGCTCCGTCGGCGACATCTCCCATATGTGAAGACTAATTCCTGCTGTTCCGGAGATCATCTGTTACAGGTAAGTAACTGTGCTTTTTGTAAAACACACTCTTCTTTAGTTTGTCATACAGTGGTGCACTTCCCCATTTTTAAAAATTTAGACATGAGAACAGCAGTCTTCTGTCTGGGTCTCCGGTGACCTGCTTTCTCCACAGCAGACATGCCCTCAAGTGTCTGATTTCTAGGTGCCTCTATTGTATGGTTGCTGGGGGTCCTCTTCCTCTGGGGGGGGGGGGGGCGGGGGAGGCAGGGTTTTAGAGACACTTTCTTCCTAGCATCTGCAACCCTAATTGGCCAAAGGATAGGAACAAATCTGGGTTAAATTTCCCAAATTCTCCAGGTCATTCACGTAGCAGCACATTGTACTGTACCTGAGGAATATGGCTGGATCCAGATCAATGTTTAAAAAAAATAGTCAGCAGGAAAAACTCTACCATTTGTATCTTACTAATGCAAGAAGCACATGACATAAAATGTTGTCAAAGCAGAAGTTTCTCTTTCAACAGGACTTTTCTCCTCTTCTGAAAGATTTGCCTGCTTTCTGAGCTGCTGTCCTAGCTAGTGCACATTTTTATGTGGTTCTCTACATTTTTGAAAGGGCTGTTCATTCTTGCCTGCCTGACTCTCAGCAGACCTTTTGTCCCCTCCAGGTTCAAACACAGTCTCGTCACTGAACTCATGTTTCTTTTGTGGAACCTACCTCCATGTACTCTCCCTTTTTCTTGAATCTTTCTCTGCTTTCTGACATGTTAGGATCTCGCCTTAATCAGGTACTCTTGTGGTGCATTGCTGTGTTTCAGAGGCAGAAAACATCATTTTTTTCCATTGCATTAAATCTTAGCTGTCAAACCTTTGACCACTCTAAACATACTTAGGTCTTATGAATATTTTTTTTCTTATATTTTGGAAAAGACAAACTTTCCTATTTGCCTCTTGGCATTATTGCATATGAAAAAATTAAGAACTGGCAGTTGGGCTTCTCAGCAAAGTGCCCCAGGGATCAGTCCTTTCTCTGTATGGTAAACTCCATTTTTCATGGTTTGTCACGTAGACAGTTGTTAATCCGGTTTTTCACTTTGGACTGAGCTGCACCTTGCCCAGCTTCTTAAGTTGTCTGGAGAACAGTTTCAAAGGAATACCTGAAATCTCATTTATATTTGTAGAACAAGTCAGATGATATGCATGTTTCCTTATGCTGCTAGACCACTTCAGATGAGTGGGTTATGCTCCCCTGCCAGCAGATGGAGGCACACTTGAGCAACTTTCAGTGATGTCATTGCTTGATATATCCTCTGGTACAGCACTGAGAGAAGCCAGCATTGTCTGCCTTCAGCAAATGTCATGTTTGGACTGGTACAGCAGTGAAAGATAGGCCTAACTCTCCTTGCCCGCGCTACATTTCAGAGGCCTTAGATTGAGTCATGAAGGGCTCAGAGCGCAGGTACTCCCATGTCTTCTAGAGGAGATGGTCACCCTTTTTGCACTCTGTTCCCTATGGGTTATGAGCTTTAGTGAGTGGGAAAGGAGCAGGAGAGCCCCACAAGGCCCTTGAGGGAGGTTGGTGTTGGGCCCAAGCCTCTCTTCCCTTTTTCTGTCTTAATGTTTTTCTCTCTGTTAGGCCTGTTTTGCTTGTTTGTGGAGCTGTCTTTCCGGTGAATAGTAGGCAGGTCCTTTTATACCAGGTGAGCCTGCTGCTTTGCTATGTTTATTTATTTTTATTTAACAATCAAAGCAGTTTACATTGTAACGTAAACTTGGTAATGTACATTAAACAGGGACATTGATAACTTGGAATTTTCTGAGGCAATGGAGGGTAAAGTGATTTGTCCAAGGCCACAAGGAGTGCTAGTGGGAATCGAACCCTGCTCTCTTGGTTCCTTAGCCAGTGCTGTAACCATTAGGTGGCTACTCCACTCCATAGCCACTTTCCATAGCCCTGTATGGTAGCGCACAGCTTAAAGAGAAAAACACCTGATCTGAGCCCCCGGCATCCTAAGATCCTGTCTTTGCTTTCCCCTTGACCAAGTTAAGATGGCTTAGTCCTTTGGCCCCATGGGGTGGAAGTTCCCTTTAAGGACTACAAAAGGGGACTGCTACTTCTGGAGAGAGATCTGCAATTGTAAGTATATACTTCTGGGAATTTTTCTAAATCTTGGGGGGAAAAAAGAATTCTTTAGATCAAAGCTGATTAATCTATCAACCTAGTATATTTGTTTAATCAGTCAGGGCCTAGTAGCAGCAAAGAATTTTCAGTTTAAATTTAAAACACAGCAGCTTTCTGGTTAAATTTAGAACACAAAACTCCCTCTATCCAAGCAAGGCTGTGGGACTCCCCCTGGAGAGATTGGTCAGAGATTATTTTAGAAGCACAGGACAGGGTACTGTTTAGCAGCCAGCTTTTAATAACTCTTCTGTCTCCAGGAACAAGCAGGAATGAGTCTTCACACGTGGGTACATCGGCACCGACGGAGCCCGCACGGAAAATGCTCCCTAGCATCCAATCAGAAGCCTTTGGGAGCATCTCCCGCGCCTGCGTGGTGACTTCCCGCCCCTCCAACAGTCTCTCCTCAGTTTTCGTTTTTCCGCGGAGCCTACAGGACGTACCTTCCTGTAACCGCTGAAACCTTTTTTTTTTTTTTTTTATATCCTTAACTTTTCTTGTTTTGTGCGGTCGCGGCGTCTTCCCCGTTGATACCGGTCCCTCCGGTGTCTCTCTCTCTTTTCCCTCGTCGAATTTTCTTTGGTTTATCCTTAAGGCCTACTAGGCCCCCTTTTTTTCCACATGGAGCCTTCATCCCCCTTGAAGTGCCCCCACTGTGGAGACTTGGTTTTCTTTTTAGACTCCAAGGCCTGGTGTATATCATGTTTGGGCCCTGACCCTTTTTCCCCGGGTCCACGGGGCCTCAGTGTCAGGAGAAGACCTTCCCTTTTTCGGGTATCCCTCGATACCATTTTTCCTCCTCGGGTGAGGGCCTCGGTTTATTCTTCTCTCCAGGATCAGGTAACCCACAAACAGTCTGTTAAGACTAGCCGATCCTTGAAGGGCAAGTCTCATGCCCAGCATGATGACGGCTCCGGCCTTGCCCTCAAGACCACATCGGCAATAAAACCCCGGCGGGAGTCCTCGGGCTCCAAAGCATTTACGGGGTTTCAGGTTGTTCCTGGGGTTCACTCCTCACAGAACATACCTGAGACATGCTCGGGGGTGGTATCCGCTTCGGGCGGTACCGATTCCCCGGCATCGGCACCGGTGTCGAGTGCTCCACTCCTCACCGAGGATCGTCAGCTGATGTTCTCGGGGCCGATCGATTCGATCCTGACTGGCTTTCTTGCACCCCAGCCATGCGCGGGGTTGGCACCGGCTCCCCCGGCGTCGATGTCGAGTCCTTCACTCGCCGCCGGGGACGGCGGTCTGGCTTTGAGCGGTACCGCTCCCCCGGCATCGGCACCGGTGTCGAGGGGCCCACCCCTCACCAAGGATTGTTGTCTGGCGCCCTCGATACCTTCGGGGCCGGCCGGTTCGACCCCGACTGGCGTACCTGCATCCCAGCCATGCGCGGGGTTGGCACCGTCTTCGAGCGGTTCCGCTCCCCCGGCATCGGCACCGGGGTTGAGTGCTCCACTCTTCACCGGGGGTCGGCGTCCGGTGTCCTCGGTAACCCCGGGACCGGTTGACCCAACCCGGGCGGGCTCTTCGGCCTCCCAGCCTTGCACGGGGGTGGTGCCACCCACGGGCGGTGCCGGACCCTCGGCATTGCCACGAGTGTCGAGTGCTCCACTCTCCACTAGGGTTCGCCCTATGGCACCCCCAGTACCTTCGGGCCCGATCGACAGGGATCTAGGTAGCGGGCCCGTATCCGGGCCGGCCGCGGGGCAGATGCCAGCTTCCAGCGATGCCGCTACCCCGGCATCGGTGTCGGTTGTCCCACTCTTCACCGGGATTCGTCACCGGGTTGCCTGGTCAGAGCCGATCATTACGCCCCAGGGGGGCGTCCATCTCCCTTCATGGGGAGTACCGGCTTCGGACGGTGCCGAGTGTTCCTCCCATTCCGGGGCATCGTCTTCGGACGTCCGCGGTGCCTCCGGCTCCGACTGCTCCGATCCCGGTCGTCTCTCTTGTGGGGGCGTCGCCGATACCACCACCGACGTCGGTGCCTTCTCGGCGTGCATCGATAGCCTCGCTCACTTCGATGCCCAGTCTTGAATCAATCTCCAGTCTGGATGCTTTGGTTACGGCATCGCCGAGGCCACCTCCGACGTCAGTATCTTCTCTGCATGCACCGAGAGCTTCGCCCTCTTCGATGCCCAGTCTAGAATCGATCTCTAGTCTGGATGATTCGATTCTGACGCGGTGGGAAACCGAGCCAGGTCGTCTCCAACTACACAGTACCGAGGGCAGTCTTCAAAGCCCTATGGTTAGCCCGGTGCCCTTTCGGCAACCCTCGCTACCTTCCCCACTGGCACCGACACCGGCGTCGGTATCGGAGTCGATTCCGGCTGCTCCTTCGGTGCCATCGCTGCTTTCGATGCCTAGCTTGGGATCGATAACGGGTGCTGATAGGGCAATACTGACGGCCGCGAATCGGAGATGTCAGTAACGCCCCCAATATGACAGAAGTTTTTCTCTGCACCAGTCCCGTGGGTCTTCTGGTGTCCACGACCCTCATTTGGCCTCGGCCGACCCGGGAATGGCTTCTCTCGGAGATCCTTCATTTCCGAAGTTTCTCCTTGACATGGCTACTTTTCTTGCCATCCCTTTTTCTGGCCCTGCTCCGGCCCAGGTTTCGGTCATGCTTCCTTTGCACCATTCCTTGCAGGTCCTCCTTCTGAGGATTTGGGAATCACCTTTGAAGGTCCCTGCGCCCTCTGCGGCCATGAATGTTCTGTATCAAGTGCCTCCCTCTCCGGGGTTTCAGAACAACCAGCTTCCGCATCATTCCCTTGTAGTGGAGTCGGCGATGAGGAAGGCCAGAAGTAAGAAGAAACACTCTTCTTATCCGCCAGGTCGTGCATCTAAAGTACTTGATGCCTTTGGCCGTCAAACCTTCCAGACTTCTATGTTGGCTTCCAGAATCATTTCATATATATTTATATGAGTCTTACGCTTCAGGAGGTCACAGAGAAATTATCTCTTCTGTCCCCCTTCTTGTCAGAACCTAAGGCCTCTGACTATTCCTTGCTTCTTAATCATAGCAGGGACATCTCTTGGTTTCTTTCCCGTGCTTCCCTAGACTCCTTTGAGTCTGTTAGCAGATCCTCAGCTATCGCCATTGGAGCATGTCGTACTGCGTGGCTGCAAGCTTCTGGCTTGAACAGAAGGGCACAACATACACTGGGTAACTCTCCTTGCACTGGAGAACATCTTTTCAATAGGGAGGCTTTACGTCAGGTTGCTCACTGTTCCACTGCCTTCCCTGGCTATGGAGACCATCCCAAGCCTCCTTTTTCCCCGGGACGTGGGAAATGTCCTATGAACCCTTCTCTCCCGAAGAGGAGGAGGGTTCACCCTTCTTCTGCCCACTCCTCTGGTGTACCCGAGCGAGGGACGTCTCCTCCTAGCCTGAAGTCTCCAGGCTCAAACCAGTCTACTCGTACCAGCACCCATAGGTTCCAGCTGGGTGCGCCATACAGTTAACCTCTCCTCTGTAGAGGTTTCTTTTCTCAAACCCTACGCTGGGTTTTTTTCCTTTTTTCCAGTATGCTATGCCCCTGGTATGTTTCTCCATGGGTCACTGACTTCTCCCATTCTTCTACCATGAAGGGAGGTTGCATCTATCCCAGGATAGTTTCGGTCCCCACTTGGACTTTTCTCCTTCGGCGGACTTACCACGTAGTGGGTCACTTTCCTGATTCCTCTCTTCCAGGTTTTCCCCTGTTTGAGTCGGTGCAATACTGAAATACTACTTTTTCTTTCCAGCGTAGTCTGGTTGTCTTCCTCCAACGCATATTCTGAACGACTCATCGGGCAGGGACGGAGTCTCCGCCACCCCTGCTTGGTTTCTCTCTGTCCTTATACAGGAGAATCCCCTCTATGGTTTTGTCCTGTTGCTGTCGGTTTATCTTGTACTTCTCCCGCGCAATGCCCTCTGCATTCGGAGAAGTTTCTTATTAGCCCTTGCCACAAAGCATCGATCTTAATCTCTGCGGGGTTGTTTTATTGTGGGAGATAGGTTCCTTGGCTTGAATGTCCACGGAGCTCTCTTCCGTCTGGAATATACCCCTGCTTCTCAGGCAGGGAGCCACAATATCTCTTCCGATGGGTTCACCCCTATTGTTGGACCGTCACATTCCCCATGTGAAGGTCTTCTCTGTGGCTCCGTGGCAGGCATGTCGTCTTAAGATTATTTCGTGTATGCCTTCCGTTTGCATATCTATATGCATATATATATATGTTTGCACATGTCAGGAGCTGTTCATAGCGCCCTATGTCATGCCTCCCCCCCATGACTATCGGTGCTTAGGTTTATTTATTTATTTATTTTTCTATGAGGTCCAGACAGTCACCTTGCCTGGTTTTATATGGCTCAGTGACTGGGACTGGTTTTTTCTGACCACTACTGCTGTGACGTCAACAGCTTCTATTTTTGTTATACATCTCTGTCTATGCAGCCTTCCCTCAATGTCTTCCTATCTCTGGCCAGTTAGGACAGACAGTGTGCATTTTTTCCGTATTCCTGAGTTCCCTTCGGTCCTCCTTGGGAATGGGGGTTTTCTTCCATAACCCCTCTTCCCTCCCGGACTGAACCAAATTACCAGATCGGTCAGTTACCTTTGTTTTCAGTCCTCACTGTCGATGACTCTGTGCCTGAACGAGTCCCAGCTTTCTCGTAAAAGCCTCCCTGTGGGGACCTGCCGATCTTCTTCTACCCTGGTGGACACCTGGGTCCTCTGCCCATTCCAGTCTGGGCCTTCTCGCTGCTGTGGAGTTTTCCTGAAGATTCTGCCACTGCGTCTGTCTACTTCCAGTAGGTAAGCTCTACCTTGTGCCAGTTCATTAAATTTTTAATGCTGCTTGTCATACCTTCTAAAGACTTTTCCCTGTAGTCTTTAGTTTCGCTGTTCCTCTACAGCTCCGCTCTACTCAACTCCTACCCCCCATCCCTCCGGGGATGCCGGGGATCCAAGTTGGTAAATGCCGTCCTGTCCGGGATACGCATTTTATGGGATCTTCCCTGGCATCCTTAGCTAGGGAGTCCCCACGTGTGAAGACTCATTCCTGCTTGTTCCTGGAGATAGCACAGTTACTTACCTGTAACAGGTGATCTCCGGAACAGCAGGAATTAGTCTTCACAACCCACCCTCCTCCCCTAGGAGTTGTATCTGTCTATTTCCCCTTCCTCTTCTCTCCTTATGTCTCAGCAATGAAACCCAACTGAGGAGAGACTGTTGGAGGGGCGGGAAGTCACCGCGCAGGCGCGGGAGATGCTCCCAAAGGCTTCTGATTGGATGCTGGGGAGCATTTTCCGTGCGGGCTCCGTCGGCGCTGATGTACCCACGTGTGAAGACTAATTCCTGCTGTTCCGGAGATCACCTGTTACAGGTAAGTAACTGTGCTTTCCTGCCCTCCCTCCCCGACACCACCCACTTCTGGGATAATCGTAGCTTTATTTTATAGGTGTTTAAACCTCTTAAAGGAAAGGAAGTGCCATATTCACACTCAGGTGCAGCTGTTCTCATAAGCATACATTAAGGACCTGAGATTAATTAAACTTCAGGTGAAAAAGTACATTAAATGTATTAGGTATACTTTTATGAAACCTCATTTTTATTGTTTTTCAACCAAGCTTTAACAATAACACATTTTTATCACATCACATCATATCCTATTCCAAAACTCTACATAGAAATCATCTACAGCTCTTGCCGTTAGCAAACAAAAAATAGCCATCCTATCAAATTTTTCCCCTTGTGCTTCCCCTCCTCCCAGCAAGACACCCTAAACATTTATCCTTTGGCACGTCTAATAATACTGAATGGATAACAATGCACAAGCTTTCTATGCACAGTCGTCTGCTCAATTGCCCTTCCTCCCCCCCTCCGCACTCCCCTCCCCTACAGAATTCCACACCCCTCCCCTCCCCCTCCCTCTCCCTCCCCCCTTGGATATTTACTATACTCTTTCCAACCCTCTTCTTTGATTCCACCTCTTCCTCCCCTCCCCAGCTCTCGTTAGGGTCTTGCGCGTGTTGCTGCTGTGACTGGGGCCCAAACCCTCGTGAAAATCTCTATTTTCTTTCCTCCTAACATTCTTGCGATGTGCTTTTCCATGTCCATCATATCCTGCATACTCAATCCCGACGCTCTGCTCATCATCCATTGTCGCAGAATACACTGCTTCACTGCCAGGAAGCCCTTTTCACACAGCCATCGCTTACTACTTGCCATAGGGAACTCTCCTTCAAAGGAACCAAATAGGCACCATTCTGGGGTCAATTCCACCCTTTCAAGCACCCACTCACTCAATTTCCTCCCCACTTCTTTCCAAAATCCCTGTATACATGTGCACCACCAAAACCTGTGCGCAAATGTTCCTTTTTCTCTCCCACAAAGTTTACACACATCTGTTGAAGCCAATCCCGCCCTAGCTGCCCAAACATCATGGACATAAGCCCTCCAAAGAAACTTATATTGCATTTCTTGCATCTGGGCGGACTCTGATACCTTCTTTATTGCTTTAAATGCCCCTTGTAGGCGCTCCACCGAGCCCTCTGGCATCTTATCCACTTGCCACTTCCTCGCCAAGGATTCTAAACCCCCGCTCTCCCCCCACTGGGCACAACTCGCCCCGCAGCATCCGCCCCATAATTTTACCATCCAAAGCCCTAAAGAGATCTATCATTCCCCCCCCCCCCCCCTTCTAACAGGGTGCTATTATGCTTTTGAAGATCTTAGATAATGCCTCACCTGCAAATAGAAATAAAAATCCCGTCGGCCCAACTGATACCTCTCTCTCAAGGACAAAAACTAATCTAGTTCTGCGTTCCCTTCCATTTTTAAATGTCCTACATACTGTATTCCACTCTGAGCCCACTTCACAGCTACACTCTCCGGCCCATGCAGCCCCGGCGGGAAAGTCTCATTCCCCACCAGCCCAAGGCAATCTGTGCTCTTCCAAGGTGTCTTCCTGAAAACGCAGAGGGCCCTCCACGCTTGTCTGAGGGCCCCCAGATACCCCGAGATTCTCCATGCCACTGGGAGATCCTTATTAGCGCTATGTAGAAAGTAGACCCTGTGCTGCCCTCCCGAGACACTATCAGTCAGTTCTGTTGGCAGCATTTCTGCCGTACTCTCTATTAAATCCCTTACTGGTCGGGCCAGACTCACCAGATTATAAATCCGCAAGGATAAGAACCCAGCCCCCTCCTCTTCACTCCTCATCAGCATCTCTAATGAAATCCGGGCTTTACGCCCTTTCTACAGAAATATAGATATGTGTCCCTGCAGGACTTTCATCTCTCTCCTTAATATCCACACTGGGATATTCCTGAGCAAACAGATCACCTGGGCAGCTCTACCATCTTAAAGAGTGCTTTGCAACCTTTTAATACTTTTATTTTCATTTTACAACAAGCAAAAGAAACAACACACCAAAGGAAGCAAATACAAACATACAATAAGGAAAAGCAACCCCAATTACCCCCCACCCCTATGCTTCTTCTCTAAGCTGATAAGTATCATCATATAAGCGCTTACAAACAACAGTAATTGTACATCAAAACAAACAGAAATAGTATCTGCGATACAGAATGATCATGTGACAGAGATTTACACAGATTTAAACAGTCAGATGAGAGCATTGAGCAGTTTGAACATAGTCGTTGAGCATCTTCCATTTAGACAAGTGGTGGGGGGGTCTGAGCGGAAGAAGCTAACATACGAGGTATTTGCTCATATTTACTGTAGAGACAGACATGATTCCACCATTCATTGGGGCTCAGATGGGAGCTATTTTCCCAGTATTTCGTAATAAGGGAAATAGCTATGCCCAGCATAAAGTCTAAGAGGAAGTAAGCCGATTTGGGAAGAGAGGGGATCCCCGCAGCTGAGCGGAGTCCCACTATCTTCCAAGAGAGGGGCTCTTGAAAGTGCAAAATAGATTGAATACGACCCCAGACCCGACTCCAGTAATACTGTAATGCGGGGCATTCATACATAACATGAGTGAGGGAACCAATGGCCGCATGGCAGGTCCAGCATCTATTGCTCTGGGTGGCGTTCCATTTGGCTAACCTGTCAGGAGTATAGAAACATCGGTGGGCTAGAAAGAAAAGTATCTGAGTGAGTGAGGCGGAGCGAGAGACCCGTGTCACCTCGCTCCTCTAGCCACACTGGTCTACTCGGTGTTAGGTCTTCCAGCCAACGAGCGCCTTGTTTGAGAAGAAAAGAGTGGTGGTATTTCAGGAACTATCAAAAAACCAAGCACAGGGATATTCACCTTGCGTAGTGACATGTAGTGAGAAAGACATGGCAGCATGATCTGAAATATGGAGAGGATGAATCTTAGCCGTGTCCACTTGGGGTATCAGTGTTTTGGAGATAAGAAAAAATCTATTCTAGATTGTGAGTGATGAGGGGCTGAGAAAAAGGTGAACTCTAAGTCGGAGGGGTGAAGCAGCCTCCATATATCTACTAACGCAAGATCTTTCATCAGAGCTGTAAGGGTATCAAGACTCTTGGGTGGACCACTCGTTCTAGGCGGCTGTCTATCTATCAAAGAATCAAGTACTTGGTTGAAATCGCCGCCGAGTATTAATGGAGTATTGGCAGAGGCCTGTGCCAACTGCGCAATACTGGCATAGTAAGAAGGGTTATCCACATTCGGAGCATAAGTACAAATACACGTAATTTGACTATCTCCAACCTTAAGGTGTGCACGGGCCCATCTACCCTCCTTATCAGAGCTAGTATCCAGTACAGTAGCTTGCAAAGACTTCTTAACCAAGATGGCTACCCCACACCGTTTGGAAACGGCGGAAGAGTAGGCAGCCACCATGTAAGGCTTAGCATTAAGTATCAGTGTTTCAGCGGAGTTGAAATGCGTTTCCTGAAGAAACACTAAATCAGCATGCTCATGATTAAGATAGCTAAGGATTTTCCTTCTTTTGATTGGACTATTGATGCCCTTTACACTCAGTGATAAGAGCCTACATAAGGCCATTCTGAAAAGTTAAAAATTCTGAAAAAGAACGTGATAACGCACATAATTTCACAATGTCCCTCATATTAACTGTATATGGCTGTACACATGACATGATAGAAAGTAAGCTAATAAAAAACAATGAAGCGCCCCATATAAAAAAAAATAAGCACCGAAGTGCATTAGAGAAGAAGCAAAACCCCAGAAATTACTGGCGACCATGTGTCTGCGGGGAGAAACCCCAGAGAAGGCCTAATTGAAACATATAACCTGTATAGCTGTGCATGCTCCGAATCCAACCGAGGTGCACATCATGGAGGGATAGGAGACCAAGAAAGTTATATATAGACAGAAAGAAAAGTCCAGGCAGTCTCTGTTCCAGGCGGTGATCACCGCGTCGGGCCATTCAAAATGGCGGGCAGATCCGGCGGGTTACAGATCCAAGTTGTTGGATTAGCGCATCTGGTCTGCTTCTTTGGAATCTAAAAATGTTGCTAGTAGATCAGGATCTTCGAATGTCCTAGTTTGGTTATGGAGAGTCACTCTGAGCTTCGCTGGATACAATAGGCCAAAGCGAGCCTGTAGCTGTTGAAGTCTAGGGCGAAAAGCCAGGAGTCTCTTCCGACGGTCAACTGTGGGCTTTGCCAAGTCAGGGAAGAAGGAGACTTTATGACTTTCAAACTCCAGATGATGATTCGCCCGGGCAGCATTTAGAATCTGCTCAACTTGTTGATATCTCAGTAATCGAAAGATGATAGGCCGGGGGGTCGTCCGATTGAGGGCCATATTGGTAGGAACACGATGTGCTCGGTCAATTTCCAGATCTCTGTGAAAAGTGATCTTCAGCAAGGAGGGAAGAGTTTTGACCAGGAATTCTCCTATATCTCCTGCTTCGGCCCCCTCCGGTACTCCAATGAGCCTTACATTATTGCGACGGGCTCGATTATTCCTATCCTCTAACTCTTTTTGAAGATTCTGTATCTGACGCTCAGCCTTGTCCAGTTTCACCAAGCGCACCGCGTGCGAGTCGAGGACCCCCGCCATGTTGTCCTGCCGTAGTGAGAGACCTTCAAGCCGGTCCTGAAGCATACCGAAGTCTTCTCGCATGGCTCGGAGCGCTTCTCCGTTGGACTGTACCAGTTCCTTCACACCGCGTATTTCCTCCAAGATCTCCTGTTGCATTTCGGGGTTGTCCCGAAGTGGAACTGTCTTTTGTGGGGAAGACAACTCTGTTTTGGAGCGTTTTCCGTGTGAAGAAGAGGGAGACCCGAAGTCTAAGCGCGCTGGTTTGTGGGCCGCCATCCCCCCCGAGGTACCCCGGTAAGTTCGGAGCAAAATATTAAGTTTAGGTAGGTATTAAGTCAGGATTCTTAGTAGGCCTCTCGGGAGCTTCAGCGCGAAGCGTCTAACCCGCTGGACATCAGGCTCCGCCCCCCATGCAACCTTTTAAAGAAATAGGCAGCTCCCCCCATTTCTTCAATCGCTCTATTGTCTTCTCTAGCATAGGTTTGACATTAACACTATACAGTTGGGATATCATTTCCGGGATTTGAATACCTAAATACCGGATCTGCCTCTTAGCCCACACTAATGGAAATCCGGCCTTCCCACCTACTCCGTACCCACCCTCCCACATCTAATGCTAAAGATTTGGCCCTATTGATTCTTAATCCAGAAAATGAGCCAAACTCTTCAATCCGTTTTAGCACCAGCTCCAAAGATCTCTGGGGTTTAGCTGTTCTATATTGTTTTCCAGGTTTCTCCTGCTGTGTTACTGCTCCCCTGTGCCTCCGGACCCACTCCGTGCAAACCGGAAGTGACGCGACTGCGTTCACGCGGTCGCGATCCCTCCAGGTACACCAGTGCTCTTTAAATTCAATCTGTCTACAGCATTCCGCGCCGTGGCGGCGCGCGCCGAAGGAGCGCGACCAAGGAGCAGGTCCTGCTCCTTGGTCGAGCTCCTTGGGGCGAGCGAGGGGCGCAATCACGGTTGAATACTATCTTTCTGATATCTGGAGTTTTCTTCCTGTGGATATCTTTAGCCTTTCTGGGAAATTGTTTCTGGGATTCTGTCCACTACTCAGGTATGTCAGCTATTCCTGTTCATTGGGGGCGGCGCCCCTTGCCATCAACAAAATGTTTGCCTGGCTCTCTTGCTCGCTGTAACAGCAATCTAATTCCTTGTAAATCTGTACGGCCTCTATCCCAGCGGCCTTTCCTGGCTTCTGCATCTGCTGACTTGGCCCTTACTAATGTGTTTCAGGTTTCTTTGCTTAACTGTCGTTCTCTTAGTTCTAAATCTTTATTGGTGTCTGATCTGATTCTTCAACATTCACTTGATCTCTGTTTTCTTACGGAGACCTGGTTGAGGGAGGGTGATAGCCCTGTTCTCGCTAGCTCTCTGCCTCCTGGTTTTTCGGCTTTCTCCTCTCCCAGGTTAGGCGGGGGGGGGAGGGGTGGCATTGCTTTACCGCTCTGCCATTTCTCTGGAAGAAGTAACATCCCCCTCTGCTGCACTTCCTGAGTCCCTTCTTCTCCGTCTTCATTCTTCTCCCCCACTTTACTTCCTCCTTCTTTACCTTCCACCTTCCCTTTCTACTGAACGCTGGGAAGGAATTCTTCAGTTCCTTTCTGATATTGTTTTGCAGTTTCCAAATATTATCATTTTAGGGGACTTTAATATTCATGCAAACAACCCTAGTCGGCAAAGGGACTTTGCCTTTTTGAATTTCTTCCAGGATATCGCTTTTCACCAGCATGTTACAGGCCCTACCCACACTGCTGGTCACACTTTAGATCTTGTGGTATCCTCTTCCACGTTGACGGCTCAGATTTCCCCTCCCTCCCTGATTGATGTCCTTTGGTCGGACCATCGTTGTGTCTTATTTTCTGTCACTTTTTCCCCACTCAAACACCTCCTTCTTTGGTATCCTCTACACTCCCTCCTCTCCGTCGTCGTTTAACCCCTGACACCTTGTACTCCTTTCCCCCCGCTTCCTCTGTTTTTCCTCCGGATTTCGCATCACTGTTGTCTGATTGTCAGGCTTCCCTTTGGGACTCTCTCCTAAAGGATGCCCTGGATCAGCTAGCGCCATTACGTCCTTGCCCTCGTCTGCCCAATCCTGGTCATTCTTCTTGGTTTCATCCTGGCCTACGGCTCCAACGGGCTCAACTCCGCCAGATGCAGCGCCGTTGGTCTCGCCACCCTTCGGCTGATTTATCCATCCGTTTTAAACAACTCTACGCCGCGTACCGTTCGGCTATTCAATCTGCCAAGCGAGCCCATTATGAAGCTGCAATTAAGGATGCGGCAAATTCTTCTCGCCAGCTTTTTCAGATTTTGCACAAACTCTCATCCACCAGCTCTTCACCCACCATGATCACTCAGTCCCCCGACCCTCATTCACTGGCTTCTTTCTTTTCCCAGAAAGTTCTTGACCTTCGTGCTTCCTTTCCCACTTCCCCCCCAGCCCCACCTCTGCCACCTCTTTTCCCTTATAACTCAGCTGCCAGTGACCCTGCACCGCTGTCACCTACCACTATGCCCAATCGGGCTCTTTCCCATACATGGTCCTCTTTTCATCCGATCTGTTCTGCCGAAATCCTTTCAATATTGTCCACTTCTCGTAAGACTACATGTTCCCTTGACCCTATTCCCTCCCGCTGGTTGTCTGTTCCCTCCCTACAACTAGTTCCCATTATCACTACTATCATCAACACAAGTTTTTCCTCTGGTTTGTTCCCTTCTCCTTGGAAATCAGCTGTCGTCCATCCTCTTTTAAAGCAACCTTCCCTTGATCCCTCTGTCCTTGCAAACTGGTGCCCTGTTTCAAACTTTCCTTTTCTGGCTAAACTTCTTGAACGTTTTGCATTTCTTCAGTTGTCTTCTCATGTTGAATCCACAAACACACTTCACCCCCGTCAGGCCGGTTTTCGCCAGGGCCATAGCACTGAGACTGTCCTTCTTGCTGTTCTTAATGAAATACACGTTGCACATGACCGTGGTGATCTTACTCTTTTAGTCTCTCTTGATTTATCGGCGGCTTTTGATTTAATTGATCACACTCTTCTTCTCACTCGTCTTGCTGAGGTGGGGTTACGTGGTGCTGTTCTTCTTTGGTTTCGTTCTTTTCTCACCTCTCGCTCTTTTTCTGTTACTTTGAATGATCAGTCCTCTAGTTCCTTTCTTCTTACATGTGGTGTCCCTCAAGGTTCTGTTTTGTCCCCTCTGTTGTTTAACATTTTCCTGGCCCCTCTGCTCCTGGTACTACAACAATATCCTGTGTCTTGCTATGTCTATGCTGATGACATTATTTTGCTCTTTCACACCTCTCCTCTTCTTTTAGATCTTTCTGCTTTTAACGCTTGTCTTTCTCACGTGGCTTCTTGGCTTTTGCAGCACTTCCTTCGTCTTAACCCGTCTAAGTCTACTGCTATGTGGGTCTCACTTTTGGGGTCATGTCCGTCAGTTGCACCCATGATTGATTCTGTCCCTGTTCCTTTGGTGTCTTCGGTATCTCGGGGTGATTCTTGATTCTTCTCTCTCTTTCCATGATCATATTTCTTCTTTGGTTCGGCGTTCTTTTGCCATTCTTCGTCGTCTCCGTGCCGTTCGTTCGATTCTTCCCCTTGGATCCCTGGCCACTCTTGCTCTTTCCCTTGTTATTAGCCGCCTTGACTACTGTAACGTTTTTCTGGCCAATCTCCCTAAGTATCAACTTAAACGTTTACAGCTCATTCAGAACACTGCCGCCCGTCTTATCACCCTCACCCGCCGTTCTGATCATATTACCCCCATTCTCATTCAGCTCCATTGGTTACCCCTCTGTGTCAGGTTCCACTACAAACTTTTGATCCTTACTCATCGTGCACTCCACACTAATAACCCTTTATACTTGGCTGACTTAATCTCGCTTCATACACCCTACCGCCAGCTTCGCTCTCTTCATGCTAATCGTCTGGTTCTACCGTCCCCATCTCATGCCCATTTGGAGAAGACCCGCCATGCTGCTTTCTTTTTTCTTGGACCTTGTTTATGGAACGCCCTGCCCTCATCCCTCCGCTTAGAGCCTTCATATTCACAGTTCAAATCCACTCTCAAAACTCACCTGTTTCAAAAAGTGTTTAATCTCCCTCCCTGATTTCCCCCTCTGATTTTCCTTCCTGTTGCCGTCCCTGGTTATTGTTCTGTCTTGGTTTGTTAGTCTTGTCTTTTCCCCTTTGTCCTTGTTTAGTGGTCTTGTCTATGTCCTTTTTGTTTATTTACTATTGTTAATCATTGCTTGCAGTTTGTTATTCGTTGGGTATTGTCTGTTTTTTGTTTATTTTACTTTTTACTGCTGTTAATTACTATTTCTCGTTTTGCATATTGTTAATTGGTGGTCGTTTTATGGTTTTATTGTATAAATTTTTATTGTTTTTAAACTTATGTTTTAATGTTGTACATGGTTTTAATTTTGTGCCCTATTTATTTGCTACTTATTGTTCTCTGTATTGTTGTTATGCTTTCCTTTCTTTTCTGTTATTTTTGGCGTTCCTTTTCCGTAGTTTGCAGTGCTGCCTTTTTATATTGTTTGTACACTGCTTAAATGTTTTTAACGTAAGCGGTCTATCAAATATGGAATAAAGTTAAAGTTAAGCACAACATATCATCTGCAAATGCGCTGACTTTAATTCCCCCACCTTTCCATTCTATGCCCTTCGCTTCCTCTAACTGTAGTAGCATTCTTAACAACGGCTCCATCTGGAGCACAAACAGCAGAGGGGACAGAGGGCACCCCTGCCTTGTCCCTCTCTGCAGAGGAAAGGGTTCCGATCTTTCTCCCGCCACTACTACATAAGCTAGAGGGTCAGTGTAGAGGGCTTTTATCCATCCTACAAAGGCTCCCGCAAATCCAAACCTTTGCAGAACTTCAAACATATACCGCCATGAGACCCTGTTGAATGCTTTTTCTGCATCTAGGCTTACTAAATGCAGTGGAGACCGTTGCTGCACACTTCTCTCCATTCCCAATAACACTTTGCTGATGTTTAGAAATGCTTCCCTCCCTTTGACAAAACCCGATTGGTGCTTACCTATTAATCTCGGGAGGATATTTTGCAGCCTCTCCGCCATGATGGAGGCCAGGATTTTCATATCATAATTATCGAGATCAGTCTATATGAGGCCGGGTCCTCCTTGTCTTTCCCCTCTTTATGTATCAAAGAGATGGAAGCCGTTCGCATATCCCTCGGGAAAACCTTCGACCTCTAAAACCTCCATATACAAAGCTGCCAAAGTGGGGACCACTTGAGGCGCCAACATTTTGTAGAACTCGGTGCCATAGCCATCTGGCCACGGGGTCTTATGCGGCTTCCCCGCTCCAATAACCTTTTGTATCCCCCCCCCCCCCCGAAATAGGCTTATTTAACTCTAACCGTTCTGCTTGTGTCAGCTGTTGCAAGGAAACCTCCAAAAATCTTGCTTCCTGCTCCCTATCTTCTTCCTCTGGGGTATACAAAACTTTATAAAATTACCGAAAGACTTCTGCCACTTTCTTCGCCCCTGTTTGCTTAAACCCCTCTTTATCCTGAATAACTGCTACCACCTTAGTACCGCCCCAGTCTTTCACCAAGCGCGCTAAGAGCTGTCCCGATCGGTTTCCAAACCTAAAAAATTGATGCCTATAATACTGCATATTGTAGACTGCCCGTTCTTGAAGTAGGTTATTTAATTTCCTTTGGGCGGCCAAATAAGCCCATGTATCCCCTGTGGGGTGCTGCAACGTGGCCCTCTTCAAATCTTGTAGTTCCCGCATCTGAACCAGAATCCCCTCATTGATCGTCTTCGCTACAAATGCAATTATGTATCCCCGCATTACTGTCTTCCCAGCTTCCCACAGCAAAGGTACCGAGTCAACACTATTCTCGTGTGCTCTAAATATTCCTCCCATTTCTGCTTTAAATAATTTTGGAATTCTCGGTCCTTCCTCATATGCCTAGGAAAGGACCATTTATAACCCCCCCCCACTCCTTCCCCCCCCCCCTCCAGTCCATTCTCACCATCGCGTGATCCGATACTACAATTGGTTCAATCTCCACGTGCATCACCCTCTCAAAATGACTCTCTGAGACCAAAACATAATCAATTCTGAACCACGTTTGGTGCACTTTTGACAGATGTGTGTAATCTTTCTCCCCATCATGCAGTACCCTCCATGCATCTACCAGTCCCCCAATTTGACACAAGTAACTCACTCCCTTATTGTTCCACCCTCCTCCAAGTCTTATCCAAGTCTGGGTTGTGCGGACAGTTAAAGCCCCCTGCTAGTACTATCGGAACTTTTGGCACCTCTCCCACTTTCCGTAGGAGGAGTCTAAAAAATTTATGATCGTAAACATTTGGGGCATATATATTGCCTAAGAACATCTCCTCCCCATTTAGGCGCACATGCATGAATATAAATCTTCCTAATGGGTCTGTCTCTTCCCTCAACACCTCCACTTGGATCCCTTTCTTTACCAAGTTCGCTACTCCTCGCTTCGTCCCGCCGGAGGAGGCAGCGTACACTTGGCCTATCCAGTCTCTCCGCAGCTTATCGTGTTCTTTACTGCTTAAATGTGTTCCTGTAGGAGAGCCACCTGGGCTTTCCCTCTTTTGAGCGCTTGCAACACTTTTGTACGCTTAATAGGCGTTTTCATTCCTCCCACGTTCCAGGTAATTATGCGCAGCTCATGATTCATTGATGCCCCCCTCCCTTCTGATCCCTTGTACTTCAGTGCCACTCCATGATACACATATGGGGGGCTGCCCAGCCTCAGTCCCCCGTCCATCATCTATCAATCTCCCCCTTTACTTCCGATTGCTATGATTATGCTGCATGCAGTTTGCCTTCTCTCACCTTCTCTTGTTGGCCACTTAGCCCCTAGAGTCCCCTTCACTCTCCCCTCCCCCCAACCACTCCCCCCCTGCCCCCTCCCTGCCCCCTCCCCTTCTCTGCCCTTCCCTCCAATCCCTTAAAAAAAAACTCATTTCCTACCCTCAGCACCTCCCCACTGAGGAAATGGTCCCCGAGTAGATGCTGCAGGGCTGCCTCAGCATCCTCTTCACTTCGCTTACCCCCTCCCGCACTCGTCCACACCTCCAGTCACATTCACCCCCCACCTTCTGGCCTTCTTTTTCACAAGACTAGGATGGGCGGAGTTGAAGACTACATAACCCTTATGCTCTATCTGCCGCCCTCCTTCCCCCCCCCCCCCCTCTTCGGAGAGGGACAATCAACATATATTTAAACATATAAAGAAAATACAATAATAAAATAAAAGACCCCCAAAGCTGAGCAAGAAACATATAAAACTCAAGATCCCAACGGTTCCCACTTCTGTCAACAACTCAGCAGTCTGTTCATGTCCTTTCCCTCTCTTGCCCGCTACTACACCCATACACAGTCCTGGGCCTTCACGATGCACACTCCTTCTCAAGCAGGCCGCTGTCCAGCTCCGCTACAAACTTCTTCGCCGCCTCTGGGGAGTTGAAGACATGGTTCTGTACGGAGTTCGATACCCGTAGAGTTGCAGGATATGCCAGCGTGAACCTCACCCGCTTCTGAAACAGAGCCGCACATACTGACGTGAACTCTTTTCTCTTTGCCGCGACCACTGCTGAGTAATTTTGAAAAAGCAGCAATTTTTTGTTTTCAAGTTTTAACTCCTGCTTTCTCCTGTAAGCCTGAAGTAGCTGCTCTTTGTGTTGGAAATTCAGAATTCTCGCAATCACCACTCTAGGGCATTGCCTTGCCTCCATTCTTGCCCCCAGACGGTGCGCTCGCTCAACTTTCATTTCGCCTACTAGCGACTCCAGCTCCAGTTCTTGTGGCAGTAACATATGATCCATTGTTGATTCGGGTATCCCCACAATGTGCAAGTTATTTCTGCGTGATCTATTCTCAAGATCATCCACTTTTTCTAACAGGGCCTCAATCTTCACCTGTTGAGCTTTACTCTCTCGCACTTGCCACCCTTCTGCATCCTCGATTGCCGACACTCTGTTCTAGTTCATCCACCCTGTCCGAACTCCGTCAGCAACTCTCCCATCGACTCCAGCTTCTTCAGTATTTGATCAAATTTAGGGTCCAGTAGTTTCACTATTTCTTTTGCTAAGTCCTCTGCAGCAGAATTGGCGCGCTCTACGCCTGGCGACGGCGGCTGCAGCACCGCAGAGGTGGAGGCCCCGCTTTTCAGGGTTCTTTCCCCACTCCTTACACGCTGGTAAAGGCATTATTTTCCTATCTGCCACGCTCATCCACTCTTCCCCAGGTATTCAGCAACCAACTTTCCATTTCTTTCATTTTTGGGTGGGAGTACTGACAAGTTTTATATCGATTAATGCCGAGGCAGCCCTGGAGTGAGCAGAGAAACGTGCTCTCACTCATGCGTCACTTGGGATTCCTAGGTATACTTTTATTAGTGTAAGTATCCCCAGCAACTCTTGATAAGTAAAGAACTTAAATATCTAAACACAACCTTAAATGAAGATGCAGACAGCAGTCCAGCAGCGAGATGGGGGCTTTACAGTCTTTTGCATTGAGTGTCACATGTATGATTTTCTCCCAGTTGGTGAGGGGTCTTGCGTGTGCACAAGGTGCAAGGAGCTCTTTGCTCTCAGGTAACGAGTCTGCTTTCTGGAGGCAAGAGTAGCAGACTTGGAAGACAGAAAGGTACATAGACGAGACCTATAGGGATGTAGTCCTGAAGTCGCACCTCTAGTCTGGCAGCATCCCTGTTGCCATGGAGGAGAGAGGTCCCGTGAAAGGAGAGCACCACCCTGATGTGGCAGGAAGTGATCCTATAGCTAGGACCTGTCCTCCAGGTGATGTAAAACCCTCACACCGAGGAAGTTTCTCCAGGGCCATGTGCCCATGAGGGAAGGGTTAGGACAGCCGTTATAGTTGGTGATTCGATCATTAGGCATGTAGATAGATGGGCGGCTGGTGGACGTGCTGGTAATATACCTGTCTGGTGCGAAGGTAGTGGGCCTCATGTGCCACCTAGACAAGGTCTTAGATAGTGCTGGGGAGGAGTCTGCTGTCTTGGTACATGTCAGTACAAATGACAGGAAAATGTGATAGGGAGGTTCTGGAGGCTAAATTTAGGATTTTAGTTAGGAAGTTTAAATCCAGAACTTCCAGGGTAGCGTTCTCTGAAATGCTTCCCGTTCCACGCGCAGGAACCAAAAGGCACGCAGAGCTCTGGAGTCTCAATGCGTGGATGAGACAGTGGTGTAAGGATGAGGGTTTTGGATTTGTTAGGAACTGGGGAACATTCTGGGGAAAGGAGGGGCTCTTCTGAAGGGATGGACTTCACCTTAACCAGTATGGAACCAAGTCGCTGCCATTCTTAGCTTTTACCTCCTTACTCACTGGATTGGAACCTCCCAGGCCCTTTATACGCCACACGGCAAGATTCCAGTCTTGAATAGCCATGGAAAAAGATGGTATGGTCCCCCATACTCCCACCCTGGCAGTGACGCTTACACGCGCCGCTCCCACCTGATACATGTAGCACTCCAGTTATCTAAGACACCCATCCAGGACAAACCTTTGAGTTACCGACCTCTAAAATGTGCCATCATCAACGCGTGTTCTATATGCAAAAAATGGCCCGTTGTCCTAGAACCAATCTCCCTTTATGACCTAGAGATACTTATGATTCTCCAGGACCAAGCAGGAAGTCAGTCCTCACTTATGGGTGACGTCGGCGCCGACGGAGCCCTCGCGGAGCAATTTTCCCCAGCTTTCAAAGAAAGCCTTTGGGAATTGCAGCGCGCATGCGCGGTCCCCTTCCCGCCCAAGGGTGCCATCTTAGCCAGTCTTCTTTTTTCCGCGGAGCCCTACAGACGTGGTCTTCTTGTCCCCGCTGAAAAAGTTGATTTTTCGTGATTTATTTCTCTTTTTTCTTCGGTTCGACGCCGGTCTCTTTCCTGCCCGGACTCGCGACGCCGTTGCGAGTCCTTCTCTTATTTTTCGGTTTTTCTGATTTTCTGTCAGTTTCGTTTTCGGTTTTTTGCTGGCAGCCCGGTCCTTTGACCTTGCAGGGGCCCTTTTTCCCCCGATGGCTGCCAGTGGTTTCAAGAGGTGTGTTCAGTGTGACAGAAATATGTCACTCACTGACACACACGATAATTGCCTCCGCTGCCTTGGACCGGATCACGAGGAACTGATCTGTGGGGCCTGCAGCAAGATGTCCTCCAAAGCGTTAAGGAGTCGGCGGCATCAGCGGGAACGAATCTTCGCTGATCCCACCCGTACCCGGACCTCGTCGGAGGCCTCGGCGTCCAGAGGCTCCAGCTCTGACCGTCGCCGGAGTTCCTCCGACAGGGGTTCTCCCTCCGGGGACCATCATCGGAAGGTGAAACCCGCGAGGGCGGCGTCGGTGGACGCTCCTGGTTCCGCGAGGGCCAGGTCGCATAGCCCCGATAGCCGTCCTGGGTCTTTGGAGAAGGAACATCTCCCGAAGCGGCCTCGTCTGGAATCGGAGTTGCCTGCTCGGGTAAGTCCTGTAGTCCTCCTGGACTCGCCTCCGAGGGGTCCGACGTCGGGGGCTGCTGGGTCACCTGAGGTCGGACTCAGGTTGACGGCCTTGGAGAGCAGACTATCTGCCTTCATGGACCAGCAGCGGGCACTGATCGCTAGCCTCGCTGGCGCCTCTGCCCCGACCGCCGGGACGTCGACGTCTAAGTCGACCCTGGAGACCGAGCCGATCCTCGGTCGAGGTCACCCTCGGCCTCCCGTTCGGGACCGAGGTCGTCGACACCGACTCTCTCGGCGTCGGGGCGGCCGACGCCTCCGCCCGCCCGGACCGACCCCACCGATTCCTCCTCGGAGTCGGCCTGGGAGTCTGAAGAGGAAGAGTCACCTGATTCTTTTCGGACTCGGTGTGTCCCCTCGGACTCGCCTGAGTCCGAACCTCGGAAACAGTCCCCTCCGGAGGATGCCCGGTTCTCGGACTTCGTCAGGGATATGGCCAAGGCTTTGGCCTTCCCTGCGGATCCCGAGGAGGAGCCTCGAGCCGAAGAACTCGACGCCCTTCAGTACGACTCTCCCGCCAGGGAGCACTTTACTGTACCGGTTCCTCCCATGCTGGAACGACTACTCTTCCGCATGTGGGAGAGTCCGGCATCGTCGCCGGTGTTAAGCAAGCGGGTCGATTCCATCTATCGAGTCCGCAAGAGCCCTGGCTTCCAAAAAGCACAGCTGCCGCACCATTCCATGGTGGTGGAATCGGCCATGCATAGGCTTAAGAGCCAGAAGATGCACTTCTCGGTGCCTCCTGACAGGGAGGCCCGCAATCTGGATGGCCTCGGTAAGAAGTGTTTCCAGGGCTCTATGCTTGCTTGTCGGGTCCAGACCTACCAGCTCTACATGGGCATGTACCTTAGAGACCTGGCTAAAGAGCTAGCCGGATTCTCTGCTGGGCTGTCCGAGGAACCTTTGCGGAGGTTCCTAGCCTTGACAACTGGTATTCGGGAATGCTCCAAATTCATTTCTCGAGCAGCCTATGATGGCTTTGAAGCATCGGCTCGAGTGGCCGCAGCCGGCATCGGTGCCCGCCGACAGGCTTGGCTTCAGTCGTCTGACCTTGAACCCTGGGTGCAGGACAAGTTGGTCGATGTCCCCTGCCGAGGTGAGAACCTCTTTGGCAAGCCCATGGCTGAGAAGGCTGCACAAATCGAGACGGAGACTCTCACCAGAACTAGGCTCTCTAGGAAGACCTCCGCCCCTTCCCAGAAGAAGAAGGGCTCGGGAAAGAAGTCCTTTTACCCGAGAAAGGCAGCTGCCTATAAACACTACCCTCAATATCAGGCCTCCGCAGCTCCCCAACAGGGTCAGCAGGCCAAGGGACGGGGTAACGGGTCCCGTAGGCAGCAAGCCCCCAAGCCTGCACCACCGGCCCCTGCTCAGCAGGGTGGGGGTTTTTGACTTCATCAGCATAGCCTCTCCCCCTCAGCTGGTTCCTCCCAGCACAGGAGGCCGGCTGGTTCACTTTGCCCACAGGTGGTCCAACATCACATCAGATGCCTGGGTGCTTCATGTTGTGAGAGAAGGCTATCTTCTCCACTTCCACCAGGTCCCTCCCTCCTATTTCCCGGGAGAACCTCCACGACTCCCTCTGCACAGGGACTTACTCCTTCAGGAGTTAGCAAGTCTTCTTCAGGAACAGGCTGTGGAACCGGTGCCCCACCACCTGAGGGGTCAAGGCTTCTATTCCAGGTATTTCCTAATACCAAAAAGAACGGGAGGCCTCAGACCCATCCTGGACTTGCGCAACCTCAACAAGTTCCTCGTCAGGGAGAAGTTCAAGATGCTTACCCTTGGAATCCTTCTGCCCTACCTCCAGCAGGGAGATTGGCTATGCTCCTTGGATCTAAAGGATGCCTACACGCACATCCTCATCCACCCAAGCCACCGCCAATACCTAAGGTTTGTGGTGGCAGGAAATCATTACCAGTACAGAGTACTGCCCTTTGGCCTATCCTCCGCACCACGAGTCTTCACAAAATGTCTCGCGGTGGTGGCGGCTTATCTCCGGCTTCAAGGCCTCTGTCTTTCCGTACCTAAACGACTGGCTCATCAGAGCATCGTCCTCTCCAGAAGTCACAAAAGCCACACACCGCTCTGTGACTCTTCTGCAGTACTTGGGCTTTGTCATAAACTTCGCAAAGTCCACTTTGCTCCCCTCGCAAGATCTCGAGTTCATCGGCGCAGGATTGCACACTCTTCAGGCACGAGCTTTCCTGCCTCTCGACAGGGCTCAACGGCTCATGGACCTAGCCGGCCGTTTTCGCAGCCAGTCCCTGGTCTCAGCCAGGCGCTTCCTGAGACTACTCGGCCATATGGCGTCCACCGTCCACGTGACCCCCAATGCCCGCCTGAATATGCGGCCTGCTCAGTGGTGCCTTCGCAAGCAGTGGCAACAGGCCACGGGCGGTCTAGCCGACTTAGTGCGCATCTCTGGCCCGCTGGCCTCTTCTCTACAGTGGTGGCTTCATCGGCCGAACCTGGTGCTCGGAATGCCTTTTCAGTCTCCTCCGCCGGCTCAAGTGCTGACGACCGATGCTTCTCTCCTAGGATGGGGAGCGCATTGCCAAGGGGCATGTACTCAAGGTCTCTGGACCACGTGGGAGTCTGCGCAGCAGATCAACTTCCTGGAGCTCAGAGCAATCCGTCTGGCTCTCAAGGCTTTCTCCCACCTGACTTTTCACCAGTCCGTCCTTGTCCAGACGGACAATCAAGTTGCCATGTTCTACGTGAACAAACAGGGAGGCACGGGCTCCTTCCTTCTCTGTCGCGAAGCACAGAGGCTCTGCTCTTGGGCCGTCAGCCACGGCATTCTTCTCAAGGCAGTTTATCTCCCAGGCCAAGAAAATTGCCTGGCGGACAAACTCAGCAGGATCCTCCAGCCGCACGAGTGGCGCCTGGATCCCTTGGTAGTTCAGAAACTTTTTCTGAAGTGGGGCCTCCCCACGATGGATCTCTTTGCCAGTCCTCTCAACCGGCAACTTCCTCGCTTCTGCTCTCGGCAGCCGCATCCCCTTCGAGTAGCGGCGGATGCTTTTCTGCTCTCATGGTCGAAAAGCCTTCTGTATGCCTTTCCTCCCATACCGCTAGTCTCTCGAACGCTTTTCAAGGTTCTCCGAGACAAAGCTTCCATGATCCTGATAGCTACTCGCTGGCCCAGACAGCCGTGGTTTCCACTCCTGCTGCAATTAGCGGTAGAGGATCCGTTCCCTCTGGGGTTTCAACCAGATCTCCTAACACAGGATCAGGGGTCCCTGCTACACCCCAACCTCAGATCTCTACATCTGATGGCCTGGCTGCTGAAAGGGTAGTCCTTGCTCCCCTTCTACTGCCGGCAGAGGTGGAAGAGGTCGTCCTAGCTTCCCGGCGACCTTCTACCCGCAAATGCTACGCCCTTAAATGGCGTCGCTTTTCCGCTTGGTGTGCCCAGCAGTCTCAGGATCCCTTCTCCTGCTCGGTGTTGGTGATCTTGCAGTACTTGCTCTACCTCTCTAATCTGGGACTTAAGTCCAACTCCGTCAAAGTTCACCTCAGTGCTCTTTCAGCACATCATGTGCCGGTGGACGGCAGACCTCTTTCCAGCGACCCTCTCGTAGCGAGGTTTCTCCGAGGTCTCCTTCTACTTAAACCACCTCTGCGCCCGCCAGCACCTGACTGGGATCTGAATGTGGTTTTACAGCGGATCACCTGTCCGCCTTTTGAACCTATGGCTACCTGTTCTCTCCGTTTTCTTTCTTGGAAAACCTTATTCCTGATAGCCGTCACTTCCGCTAGACGCGTAAGTGAATTGCAGGCCCTCGTGTCTGATCCCCCTTACACTCGGTTCTACAAAAATAGGGTAGTCCTACGGACTCACCCAAAATTTCTTCCAAAAGTGGTCTCCCCTTTTCACATCAATCAGGAGGTGGTACTTCCGACCTTCTTTCCCAGGCCACACTCCAGCCGAGCTGAAATGGTCCTGCATACCCTGGACTGTAGAAGGGCGTTGAACTTCTACCTTGACCGTACGCGGGAGCACCGTAAAGCTGCTCAGCTTTTCGTGTCTTTTGACCCCAACAAATTGGGGCTCCCTGTCTCCAAGCGTACTCTGTCCATCTGGGTTGCTGACTGTATCGCTTGGGCTTATGGGGCAGCCGGACTCTCGCTAGATAGTCGGGTCACGGCTCATTGTGTTCGGGCGAAGGCTACGTCAGTGGCTTACCTCCGCTCTGTTCCATTGGCAGACATCTGCCGGGCCGCTACTTGGTCTTCGAGCCAGACTTTTGCGGTCCATTACTGCCTCGAGAGGGAGTCCCGCAGGGACAGTGCTTTCGGACAGGCAGTCCTCCGAAATCTCTTCGAGGTTTGAGCAACTCCTACCCTCCATCCCGGATGGGGGCTACCGGTGGGTAATAATTCAGTGAAGATTCCTTCCTTCTGTGCTGCTGAGCTAGAGGGAGCTCATTTTTGTGCTTAGGGTCTCCGGTAGCCTTAAGCTTGGGAGTCCCATAAGTGAGGACTGACTTCCTGCTTGGTCCTGGAGAAAGCGTAGTTACTCACCTGTAACAGGTGTTCTCCAGGAGCAGCAGGAATCAGTCCTCACAACCCTCCCTCCTCCCCTTGGAGTTGCAATTATCTGCTTTAGTTTTTTTGCAAATTTTTATGCTGTCTTTTAGCTATGTCATCCGACTGGCTAAGATGGCACCCTTGGGCGGGAAGGGGACCGCGCATGCGCGCTGCAATTCCCAAAGGCTTTCTTTGAAAGCTGGGGAAAATTGCTCCGCGAGGGCTCCGTCGGCGCCGACGTCACCCATAAGTGAGGACTGATTCCTGCTGCTCCTGGAGAACACCTGTTACAGGTGAGTAACTACGCTTCACGGAAACCTGGCTATCATCGGAAGACAACGTCGTCCTCAACCAACTACTACCCCCCAATTTCTCCATACATATGAGACATAGGGATAACAAAAAAGGAGGAGGAGTGCTCATAATCACCAAATCAGACCTTAACTTCCACACATCAGACTCCTCTAGCTCAAACAGCCTGGACATTCTCTCCATTGCAAACCAGCAATGCTCCCTCAACTTGTTATATAGAACACCTTCTACATCTCCAGATGACCTTCCAACCATTATTGACCTTGCTGCCAACACCCTCACTCCCAATAAACCAAATTGGATAATGGGTGACTTCAATCACCCATCCTTACCCCAAAGCCACGCAAATGCGTTCCTTGGTGCAATGGAAGACCTGGGTCTCAAACAAATCATCAATGAACCCACACATACAAAGGGGAATATTCTTGATATGGTATTTGTTCTGCAGCCAGTCATGGAACAAAACCGCAATCTTCCAATATCAATCGTTGATGTACCCTGGTTGGCCCACAAATTGATTATTATGCAGATATCCTTCAACAATGACCAGCTGAACAGAAGTCGGACTACGAACAACACTTCACAGCCACAAGAAGCTTTCTCCCATTCAACAGGGAACACATCCTATCTGAGACCCAATCACTCCTCAACAATACCACGCCGGATCTTGATGAACTAATCTCTTCCTGGAACTCCAACCTGCTTGCCATCTCACAACACCCGAACCCCAAGAACACAGCAAGGACCAAAAGAAGCTCCGCCCCATGGTTCTCTCCTGAGCTGCGATCTTCTCTTACTCAACTACGCAGACTTGAGCGCCGATGGCGCCGATTGCTCTCAACTGAAGACCAGACCGCCTACCGAACCCACCTTTCAATACACCGAGAAACAATCACAACCAAAATGAGACAATATCACACTGACACCCTAAAGAGATCTCTGAATAAACCACGTGACCTCTTCAACTTGGTCAAATCCCTCTCAAAGGAACCATCGCCCGAACAACACAGTGAGATCCACCCACAAAAATTCGCTGACTACCTGCAATCCAAGATCGTTCAAACCGACAAGGTCTCAGCAGTCACGTATCAAGAACCAATGGGCCTATCCCCACTAAAGAAATTTTCCACACCATCCACTAAATGTATTGAAGACACCATAGCATCTCTCAACACCTCCACTGCACAGACTGACCCATGCCCAGCTTTTTGGATCAAGGAGATGCGTGATGTGTTCAGCCCTGTCATCGCAAATATAATGAAGCTCTCCTTCACAACAGGATATTTCCCCACAACACTCAAGCAGACTTCCATTAGGCCACTATTGAAAAACCCCAAACTAGACCCCCAAAGAGTCGATTCTTATAGGCCAATAGCCAGTATCCCCCTCTTAGCTAAAATAATTGAGAAAGAGGCACAACGGCAAATTCAAGATCACATAGATACCGCTGCTCCCCTAGATAGCTGCCAACATGGGTTCAGAGAATATCATGGGGTCGAGACACTACTCACTAGTCTATTCAACGATATCATCACTGGCATTGACAACGTCCGACAAGGTTTTGTGCTCATCTTCCTAGACATCGCTGCGGCGTTCGACTCCATGAGTCACAAAATTCTCCTCGGATGACTGAAAGAGAAGGGCGTCTGCAACACTGCGCTAGGATGGTGTAAATCTTATCTGGATGGAAGATGGCAATATGTGAAATCCGGATCAGAAGAGTCAAAACATTTCCATCAAAAGCAAGGGGTACCTCAAGGCTCCTCGTTATCCTCCTTATTATTCAATATTTACATGCAGCCCATATGCAGCATCATAAGATCATTCAATGTGAACTGTTTGATATATGCAGATGACATTCTCTTATACATGCTGTTCTCCACAGCTCACATGGATCTGGCACCGCTTATAGACTGTTTCAATGTGGTCTCAGCGTGGCTCCAATCACAGAACCTACGCATTCAACATAAAAAAACAGGTGCTCTTCATCACCAGAGACCCCAACTTTACTCCCCCATCCCATGTCAGTGTCGAGGACGCTGATTTACAAACTAAAGAAACAATAAAATACCTTGGAGTTACTTTGGATCAACGTCTGGATATGAAACATCACATAAGCAGCATAGTCAAAGCCGTTTATTTCAAAATCCGCTCACTCAAACACCTACGCTCCCTGTTGGACCCAGACGATTTCAGGACCATATACCAAGCACTAATCCTGCCACACTTTGACTTTGCAAACGCATCTTTCAAGGTCTCCCCCAATCCACTCTAACCCCCTTGCAGTTGGCCATGAATTCCGCAGCAAGGGTCCTCTACGGAGCCTCCAGAAGCGACCACGTGACCCCCATTCTCAAACAGCTTCACTGGCTACCTATCCATGGGAGGATCATCTTTAAAACCCTACTCCTATCATTCAAGGCAATCAAAGGTATTTCATCCTCCTCACTCACAGATCTTATTCACTTGGTTCCTCCCAACAGATCCAGAAGAGCAACAGCCGTAAACCTTTTAACAACCCCAAAGGCATTGACAAAGTGCAACATGACAACCACAAACAGGGCGCTTATTTTCTATGTCCCCAAATGCTGGAATGCTCTACCCCCTGACATTAGGGTCATTGCCGACCTATATCAGTTCAGGAAGGCACTCAAATCCCATCTTTTCCTCCAATACTACCCAACCAGCAATCGAACCTAGATACCCCTCTGAAGAAATGACCCACTCTAGAAAGACCCTTACATTCGTTATGTGATTTTCACCTAACCTTGTTCCGTGTAAATATCTCATTGTATATAGTTAACCCCTGTTATCCAAGTTTGCATTCCTGTTCGATGTAAAACCAGACAGCTTGTTGTTATGGTCGTTATGTTACGATGTAAACCGCGCTGATACCGAATAGCGCGGTATATAAGAAATTGTAATACAAAAAAAATAAAATTAAATAAATAAAATTAAACTTTAAAAATGGGAGAGCAGCTTTTAAACTAGATAATAGGGGGGAGCCGACAGTCGCCCAAGAGCACATGGTTCGGAGCAATGTATCCTTGAAGGATACTAACAAAAATATGACATTAAGGCACATCAGCAGAGAGGTTCCAATAAAGACAAAGGTAGCCCAACTGCCCTTGAATACGGAGCAGACAGAGCTTAAAGATTCCAAATTACCCCTGCCTACCGATAACCAGATTAATATGAATAAAATGCAGTCTCTAAAATGCTTGTATGCAAATGCTAGAAGTCTAAAAAAATAAGATGGGAGAGTTAGAATATATAGCACTAAATGAGAAGTTAGATATGCTTGGTATCTCAAAGACATGGTGGGAAGATGACAACCAGTGGGACACTGATACCTGGGTACAAACTATATTGTAATGATAGAGCTGATCAAATTGGTGGAGGGGTTGTGCTCTGTTAGAGAGGGCATTGAGTCACAAAGGATTAGTTTTGCAGGAAAAAAATTTTGCTGTAGAATCTGTGGATTGAAATGCCATGTAACAAGGGGAAGGCAATGGCAATGGGGTTGTACTATCGACCGCCTGGCCAGAATGAACACATGGATGATGAAATGCTCAAAGAAATCAGGGAAGCTAACAAAAGTTACAGAACAGTAATAACAATGGGTGATTTAATTTACCCCGGTATTGACTGGGTCAGTGTCACGGCAGGACATGCTAGGGAGTAAAGTTTCTAGATGAAATAAATGACTGCTTCTTGGAGCAGCTGGTTCATGACCCGACCAGAGGGGAAGCCATTTTGGACTTAGTCCTTAGTGGAACACCAGATCTGGTGCAAGAGATAAGGATGGGGGGCCACTTGGCAATAGAGATCATAGCATGATCACGTGTGACTTAACTAATGGAGGAGGGATGGTAAGGAAATCCACAGTACTACCTTTTAACTTTCGAAAGGAAGACTATGATAAGATGAGGAAAATAGTTAAGAAAAAACTAAAAGGAGCAGTTGCAAAGGTTAAAGACTTAAATCAAGATTGGGTAGTGTTTAAAAATACTATCTTGGAAGCCCAGACCAGCTGTATTCCACGCTTTAAGAAAAGTGGAAGGAAGTCCAAACAACTGCCAGCATGGTTTAAAGGTGAGGTCAGAGAGGCTGTTGCCAAAAAAGCATCTTTCAGGAAATGGGGAAAAAAAGAGCCAAAGGACAAACTGGAAACAGCACAAGTAATGGCAAGTTAAATGAAAAGCATTGATAAGGCAGGCAAAGAGGTTTTGAGAAGAAACTTGCTGTGGAAGCAAAAACACGTAATAAAGACTTTTTCAAGTACATTCGTAGCAAAAAAAGCCCTGTGAGAGTCAGTTGAACAATTAGATGATAGAGAGTTAAAAGGGGCAGTAAGAGGGGAGAAGGCTGTAGCAGAGAGACTGAATGAATTCTGTGCTTCGGTCTTTACTGAGGAAGTTGTAGGGATGTTACCCATGACTGAAGTGTTATTTAAAGTGATACTACGGAAGAATTGAAAGAAATATTGATACACCGGGAAGATGTATTGCAACTATTGATAAACTGAAGAGTAGCAAATCACCTGGACCGGATAGTATACATCCAAGGGTGTTGAAAGAATAAATATGAGATTGCAGACCTGCTATTAGTAATCTGTGAACTATCATTAAAATCATCTGTAATACCTGAAAACTGGAGGATCGCCAGTGTAACGCCAATTTTTAAAAAGGGTTCTAGGGGTGATCTGGGAAACTAAAGACCGGTGAGCCTGACGTCAGTACTGGGAAAAATGGTAGAAACCATCATAAAGAACAAAATTACTCAGCATGTAGATAGTCATGGCTTAATGGGAGACAACCAACATGGCTTTAGACAAAGGAAGATCTTGTTTTATAATCTGTTGTTTTGAAGGTGTGAATAAACAGGTAGACAAAGGTGAGTCGGTTGATATAGTGTATCTGGACTTTCAGAAAGTCTTTGACAAGGTCCCTCATCAGAGACTTTTGGCAAAACTAAAAAGTCATGGGATAGGAGGCAGTGTACTATTGTGGATCAGGAACTGGTTAAAAGATAGAAAGCAGAGGGTAGGGCTAAATGGCCAATTTTCCTAATGGAAAAAGGTGAATAGTGGAGTACTGCAGGGATCTGTGCTGGGTCCGCTTGCTTTTGACATATTCATTCATAAATGACCTGCAAAAGGGGAATAACGAGTGAGGTTATCAAATTTGCAGATGAGACACATCTATTTAAAGTTGTTAAAACCCATGAGGATTGTTGAAAATTTGCAAGAGGATGTTGATAAATTGTAAGACTGGGCATCAAAGTGGCAGATGAAATTTAATGTGGACAAGTGCAACGTTATGCACCTAGGAAAGAACAACCCAAACTATGGTTACACGATGCAAGGTTCCACATTGGGAACCACCACCCAGGAAAAAGATTTAGGTGTCATTGTGGATAACATGTTAAAACCCTCTGCCCAGTGTGCAGCTGCGGCCAAGAGAGCAAATAGAATGCTATGTATCATAAGGAAAGGAATGAAAAATAAGAGAGGATATTATAATGTCTCTATTGTTCCATGGTGCGACTGCACCTTGAATATTGTGTGTAATTCTGGTTGCTGTATCTCGAAAATGTACAGAGAACAGCCACCAAAATGGTAAAGGGGATGGAAGGATACTCCTATAATGAGAGGCTGAAAAGGTTAGGGCTCTTCAACCTGGAAACATAAGAACATAAGATATGCCATACTGGGTCAGACCAAGGTCCATCAAGCCCAGTATTCTGTTTCCAACAGTGGCCAATCTAGGTCATATGTACCTAGCAGTTTCCCCAAGAGACACAAGTTCCACAATGCTTGTACTGGGTCAAGCATTGATATCTTCGGTCACTTCTTAATAATGGTTTATGGACCTTTCCTCCAGGAACTTGTCCAAACCTTTTGTAAACCCAGCTACACTAACAGCCTTTACTACATCCTCCGGTAACAAATTCCAGAGTTTGATTACACGTTGAGTGAAAAAATATTTTCTTTTATTAGTCTTAAATAGTTTACCCTGTAGCTTCATTGCATGTCCCCTAGTCTTTCTATATTCTGATAAGGTAAACAATCGATCTACGTTTACCCGTTCCACTCCGTTCATTAATCTATAGACTTCTATCATATCTCCCCTCAGCCGTCTCTCTTCCATGTTAAAGAGCCCTAACCTTTTTAGCCTTTCTTCATAGGAGTATTTTTCCATCCGCTTTACTATTTTGGTGGCTCTTCTCTGTACCTTTTCTAAAATCGCTATATCCTTTTTAAGATATGGCGACCAGAATTGCACACAATATTCAAGGTGCGGTCTCACCATGGAACGATATAGAGGCATTATAATATCTTTTGTTTTATTTTCCATTCCTTTCCTTATCATACCTAGCATTCTATTTGCTCTCTTGGCCGCCGCTGCACACTGGGCCGAGGGTTTTAACATGGTATCCACAATGACGCCTAAATCTTTTTCCTGGGTGGTGGTTCCTAATGTGGAACCTTGCATCGTGTAACCATAGTTTGGGTTGTTCTTCCCTAGGTGCATAACCTTGCACTTGTCCACATTAAATTTCATCTGCCATTTTGATGCCCAGTCTTCCAATTTATCAAGATCCTCTTGCAATTTTTCACAATCCTCTTGGGTTTTAACAACTTCAAATAGTTTTGTGTCATCTGCAAATTTGATAACCTCACTCGTTATTCCACTTTCCAGGTCATTTATGAATATGTCAAAAAGCAGCGGACCCAGCACAGATCCCTGGGGTACACCACTATTCACCTTTCTCCTTTGGGAAAATTGGCCATTTAGCCCTACCCTCTGCTTTCTATCTTTTAACCAGTTCCTGATCCACAATAGTACACTGTCTCCTATCCCATGACTCTTTAGTTTTGCCAAAAGTCTCTGAGGGACCTTGTCAAAGACTTTCTGAAAGTCCAGATACACAATATCAACCGACTCACCTTTGTCCACCTGTTTATTCACTCCTTCAAAAAAACATAACAGATTAGTAAGACAAGATCTTCTTTGTCTAAAGCCATGTTGGCTGTCTCCCTTTAGGTTGTGACTATCTACATGCTGAGTAATTTAATTCTTTATGATGGTTTCTACCATTTTTCCCGGTACTGACGTTAGGCTCACCGGTCTGTAGTTTCCCGGATCACCCCTGGAACTCTTTAAAAATTGGTGTTACATTGGCGATCCTCCAATCTTCAGGTATTAGAGATGATTTTAATGATAGTTCACAGATTACTGATAGCAGTTCTGCAATCTCATATTTCAGTTCTTTCAACACCCTTGGATGTATACCATCCGGCCCAGGTGATTTGCTACTCTTCAGTTTATCTAATAGTTGTAAGACATCTTCCCGATGTATCAATATTTCCTTCAATTCTTCCGCACCTTTAAATACCACTTCAGTCATGGGTAACATCCCTACATCTTCCTCAGTAAAGACCGAAGCAAAGAATTCATTCAGTCTCTCCGCTATCGCCTTGTCGCCTCTTAGTGCTCCTTTAACCCCTTTATCATCTAATGGACCAACTGACTCTCTCACAGGTTTTTTGCTACGAATGTACTTGAAAAGGTCTTTATTTCGCGTTTTTGCTTCCGCAGCAAGCTTCTTCTCAAATTCTCTTTGCCTGCCGTATCAATGTCTTGCATTTGACTTGCCAGTGCTTGTGCTGTTTCCAGGTTTCATCGTTTGGCTCTTTTTCCCATTTCCTGAAAGATGCTTTTTTGGCAACAACAGCCTCTCTGACCTCACCTTTAAACCATGCTGGCAGTTTTTTGGACTTCCTTCCACTTTTCTTAAAGCGTGGAATACAGCTGGTCTGGGCTTCCAAGATAGTATTTTTCAACAACACCCAAGCTTGATGTACGTCTTTAACCTTCGCAACTGCTCCTTTTAGTTTTTTCTTAACTGTTTTCCTCTCATTTTATCATAGTCTCCCTTTCGAAAGTTAAAAGGTAGTACTGTGGATTTCCTTACTATCCCTCCTCCACTAATTAAATCAAAGGCGATCATGCTATGATCACTATTGCCAAGTGGCCCCAACACCGTTATCTCTTGCACTAGATCGGGTGTTCCACTAAGGACTAGGTCTAATATGGCTTCCCCTCTGGTCGGTTCATGAACCAGCTGCTCCAAGAAGCAGTCATTTATTTCATCTAGGAACTTTATCTCCCTAGCATGTCCTGACGTGACACTGACCCAGTCGATACCGGGGTAATTGAAATCACCCATTATTATTACTGCGCTGTAACATTTGTTAGCTTCCTTGATTTCTTTGAGCATTTCATCATCCATTTGGTCATTCTGGCCAGGTGCTTGATAGTACAGCCCCATTGCCATCGCCTTCCCCCTTTTATATGGAATTTCAATCCATATAGATTCTACAGCAGATTTTGTTTCCTGCAAAACGTTAATCCTTTCTGAGTCAATGCCCTCTCTAACATAGAGCGCAACCCCTCCACTTATTTGATCAGCTCTATCATTACGATATAGTTTGTAACCAGGTATCAGTGTCCCACTGGTTGTCCTCCTTCCACCATGTCTCTGATATTCCAATCATATCTAACCTTTCATTTAATGCTATATATTCTAACTCTCCCATCTTATTCTTTAGACTTCTAGCATTTGCATACAAGCATTTTAGAGAATGTATTATCTCCAGGAACAAGCAGGAATGAGTCTTCACATATGGGTACGTCGGTACCGATGGAGCCTGCACGGGAACGCTGCCCAGCTTCCAATCAGAAAGCTTTTGGCAGCATCCCTCGCGCCTGCGCGCTGACTTCCCGCCATCTCCAGAGCCTCTCTTCAGTTTTCGTTTTTCCGCGGAGCCGGCAGGACGTCGTCCTGTCACCGCAGAAACTTTTCTTTTTACTTACTTTACTTTTTGTTTTCTTGTGGTCGCGGCTGTATTTCCCGCCGCCACCGGTACCGCCGGTGGATTTTTGACTAAATTCTGAGAAACCTTTTCTTCAGTTTTTTGCCTTAACTTGTTGGGCCTACCAGGCCTCTTCCTCATGGAGCCTTCTTTTCCTAAGAAGTGCATTCGATGTGGAAACACCTGTTTCCTTTTAGACTCCAATAGTTGGTGTCTCAATTGTATGGGTCCTGACCCTTTTTCCCCTGACTTGTCAGGGGATACTTTTGTGAGGAAACCTTCAGTTTTTAGAGTTTCCCTCGATACCGTTTTTTATTCGGCAGTGAGGGAACCCGGTTTCTCCTCTTCAAAGGATCAGGTAACCCACAAACAGTCTGTTAAGACTAGTCAATGCTTGAGTGGTATGTCCCATGCCCAGCATGGTGACGGCTCCGGCCTTACCCTCAAGAATCCATTGGCATTACCCCTGCGGGAGTCTGCGGGCTCCAAAGCATTAAAGGGGTTTCATGTTGTTCCTGGGGCTCACCCCTCGCAGAACATACCTGAGCCATGTCCGGGGGTGGTATCCGCTTCGAGCGGTACCGATCCCCCGGCATCTGCACCGGTGTCGAGTGTTCCACTCTTCACCAGGGATCGTCATCGGGCATCCTCGGTACCTTCGGGACCGATCGATACGCCACGAATTGACTTCCCTCGATCCCAGCTGTGCACGGTGCGGGTATCCGCTTCCAGCGGTACCGATGCATCGGCTTCGGTGTCGAGTGTTGCACTCTTCACCAGGAATCGTCCTCTAGCATCCTCGGCACTTTTGGGGCCGGGCGATACGATACCGATGGACATTTCCATATCTCAGCCATGCTCAGGGACGGTACCAGCTTCGATCAGTTCCGATACCCCGGCATCGGCACCGGTGTGGAATAACGTTCTCCCAGCGAGAGGTTGTCATCGGGCATCCTCAGTACCTTCGGGACCGATCAATGTAACCCAAACTACTTTACCGGTATCGGCATCGCCGATACTACCACCTACGTCGGTACCCTCGAAACATGCATCGATAGACTCGCTTCCTTCGATGCCGAGTCTTGAATCGATATCTAGTCTCGAGGACTGGGTACCGACGCGTCCCGGAACCGACTCCCGTCGTTTCCAGATAAGCAGTTCCGAGGATCCTAGCCATAACTCTCGCATGATCTCGGTACCATTGCAGCAGTTCCCGATGACAACTTCAACTGCTGGCCCTGTGTCAGTATCGATGTCGATGCCTGTTCTTGCACCGATGCCTAGTTTGGAACCGATACCTGGGGTTGCTGATGCAGTACTCACTGCCTCTAAGTCACCATACCAGTATCCTTGTCCATCTACTAGGTTTCTCTCCTCACACCACGGTACGTCCTCTGGTGCTCAGCCTCTTTCTTTAGCTTTACCAGGGAAGGTTCCCATAGGAGATCAGTCTTTTCAGGCTTTTCTCCTGGATATGGCAACCTTTCTTAATATCTCTATCCCTGGTTGTGATGCTATTCCTGGCTCACCGGCACAAATGGAAAATATGATGCTTCCTTTACATCCTGCTCTGCAGGATCTCCTTCTGAGGGTCTGGAAATCACCCTTACGGCTTCCTCTACCTTCTACAGCCACTGAGGTTCGGTACCGGGTGCCTCCCTCCCCAGGATTTCAGAAGCCTCAACTTCCTCATCGTTCCCTTGTAGTGGAATCAGCACTGAGGAAGGTTAAGAGCAAGAAGAAGCATTCTTCTTTTCCGCCAGTTCGTTCTTCAAAAACACTCGATGCGTTTGGTCGTCAAGCCTTCCAAACATCTATGCTGGCCTCCAGAATTCTTTCATATATTTTCCACATGAGTCTCACACTCCAGGAGGTCACGGAGAGATTGTCTCTTTTGACCCCTTTTATGCCAGAGCCCAAGGCTACTAATTATTCCTTGCTACTCAATGATAGCCGGAATATATCTTGGTTCCTTTCTCGTGCTTCTATAGACTCTTTTGAGTCTGTTAGCAGATCCTCTGCTATTGCCATTGCAGCACGTCGCAGAGCCTGGCTCGAAGCTTCAGACTTGAGCAGATGGGCACAAACTATATTGGCTCATTCTCCTTGTACAGGAGAAGGTCTCTTCAATAAGGAGGCTTTACGTCAGGTTGCTCAATGCTCCGCTGACTCTCCTTCCACTAAGGACCATTCCAAGCCACCTCCTTCGAAAGGTAGGAAATGTCCTACCAAACCTTCTTTCCCTAGGAAAAGAAAGTTTCATTCATCTCCTGCCCATCATTCGGCTGTACCTAAACAAGGGACACCTCAGCCTAGTCTGAAGTCCTCCAGCTCTGGCCAGTCTCAGCATTCCCAGCAACCATAGGGGTTGGGAATTCTACTCTACAGTTCACTTCTACCCATTAGAAGTTTATTCACTGTGCTTTTCTTTTTCAGTGTACTAAGCTGTCGAAAAATTTTTGTTCAGGGACTATAGACTTCTCCTCTTCTTACTCTCTAGAAGAGCAGTTGCAACTATCCCCTGATAGTTCTGTCCCAACTGAACATTTTTTCCTTCAGTTGACGTACCCTATGGGTGCATCACCCTCCAATTACTTGCTCTACCCTCTCAGCCGGGCTTTTTCCCTAACACTGGGGTACCATACTGAAAGGCTTCTCTAGCAAGCTCGTTCCTCAGACAGGGAGAAGGGAAATCTCCTCTCCTTTCTTGTCTGTTTTTCTTTATTGGGCACAGGACAATCTCTCTGCTGTTTCCGTCAGCAGCTGTGCCTGCAGGAGTTAGTGCTTGTATTACTGGTGCTTTTTACAAGTTCCAGTCCCTTGTTCAAAATTTTGTCTAGCCTCAGTAGTGATTCCAAGCTACTCGTCAGCTATCTTGGATCCTCCTACTCTTTTAGGCTTTCTCACATTATTCTATCCATCTCCTCTCCTAGGATATGGCAACACACCTGACTTCAGTCAGTTTATCTCATATCTCTCCTGCACAATGCTCTCTGCAGTCTTCAGAGAAGCTTTCTACTATGAGGGCCTTGCTATAGAGCATTGACCTTGTCTCTAAAGCTTCTCTATTAGTAGGGAAAAGCTTATAATCCCTTCCCATGCCTGTGAGGGTTCTCCACACCCTCAGGCCTGGGGTGTTAACATGAAATATAAGTTCTTCTGCGTGAAAATCCAACGTTGATGTTTACGCATGCTACCTCTGGGTCCCTCCAGTAGGTCCCTCTGGTATCTTCTTCTGCGTCTCTACATATCTGCCATGTCAGTGTTCTGTGGAACTCCCGCCTTGTTCCTTACAGATTCATATGATCATCTGTTCTCACGCAAACATCACGGTTATCTTGTTGGATTGCCTTCTTGCATCCCTCAATCCACGGAAATAGATTCTCTATACATATCCCAAGTGGGTTCACCCTCTTGTAGAGCGAAGAATCTTTTTCTTTTATATTCCCCATGTACAATTATGGGGCTGGGTGGTAGACATGTATCTTCAACTTGTTATCTTGTATGTAGCATCTCCATATATGTCTGCATACCTATATCATTACTCTGGTGGTGCAAAACCATGCCCCACAAATGTATATATATTTCGGTATATCATATCTATATATATCTATATATCTATATCTATATATCTATATATCTATATCTATATATATATCTATATATCTATATCTATATATCTATATATCTATATCTATATATCTATATATCTATATCTATATCTATATATCTATATATCTATATATTGATACATTGATACATTTCTCCACCCATATCCTAATATACACATATGGACATCTGTGTATGTATACATATGTGTCTATATATGTGTCGGGGGGCTTCTTAAGGGTTGATATGTCTTACACACTATCACCCTTACTGTCTATACTAAATGTTTTACCTTCTAGAGGTTTTAGACAGTCTGTCGCCCTACTTCGCATATCATATTACGATGCAGAAACTGTCATGCACCTATAACTACTGTGGTGCTAACATTTTCCATTTTTTCTTTAAGTCCTTGAAGCATCAAGCTTCAATATTTTTCCTACCTCTCGCCAGCTAGGAAAAATAGTGTACATCTTTATCTTTGAGTACACAGCTGTTCTCCTTGGGAATAGGGGTTTTTCCAGTCCCCCTCTTCCCGCCAGGACAGGGCTAGTTCTCCAACTCCGTCAGTCTTCTTCCTTTAGTCCTCAATGTTAATGACTTTATGCCTAAAGGAGTTTTCAGCTTTTTCCCATAAAGCTTCCATTGAAGACCTGACGTCTAATCCTACCCAGTTGACACCTGGATCGTCTGCTACCTCCAGGTCTGGACCTTCATCCTCACTGCTGGGAGGTCACCTTGAAGATTCCACCACTGCTTATCCAGTAGACTCCATCATGCTCTCTACTTCCTACAATACAGTAGGTAAGCTGCATATTTTACGTGTACATTAAAGGTGTTTTTAATGCTACTCATCATATATACCAAGGACTCCTGTAGTCTGTAGGGCCCTGTGGTCCTTGGCTATGCTGTTTCTTTCCTCAAAGCTCCTTTATTGTCAACTCCTACCCTCCATCCCACTTTGGATGCCGGGGATTCCTGGAGACAAAATGCACCCCTGGTCCAGGCTCCTGCATTTTTATGGGATCTCCCCCTGGCATCTCCAGCTCAGGAGTCCCCATATGTGAAGACTCATTCCTGCTTGTTCCTGGAGATAGCACAGTTACTTACCTGTAACAGGTGATCTCTGGGAACAGCAGGAATTAGTCTTCACAACCCTCCCACCTCCCCAAGGAGTTGCATCTCTTATCTTCTTCCTTTCCTCTCCTCGCCTTTGTCTCAGCTTTGAAACTCAACTGAAGAGAGGCTCTGGAGAAGGCGGGAAGTCAGCGCGCAGGCGCGAGGGATGCTGCCAAAAGCTTTCTGATTGGAAGCTGGGCAGCGTTCCCGTACAGGCTGTTACAGGTAAGTAACTGTGCTTTATTCATGTTAATTTGGCTATTGTTAGACATGGGTAAATTGGAATCTTTAAGCTCTGTCTGCTCCATACTTGAGGGCATTTGGGCTACTTTACTCTTTTGTGGAACCTCTTTGCTTTTGGTAGTATCCTTCAAGGATACATTCTTCCGAACTATCCGCTCTTGGGCGACTGTCGGCTTTCCCCTAATATCTAGTTTAAAAGCTGCTCTATCTCCTTTTTAAAGGTTAATGCCAGCAGCCTGGTTCCATCGCACTGATGCAGAATAGCGTGGTATATAAGAGAATGTAAATAAATAAATAATAAATAAATAAAATCCCGGTTCAGGTGAAGCCCATCCCTTCGGAAGAGCCCCTCCTTTCCCCAGAATGTTCCCCAGTTCCTAACAAATCCAAAACCCTCATCTCTGCACCATTGTCTCATCCACGCATTGAGACTCCGGAGCTCTGCCTGCCTTTTGGGTCCTGCACATGGAACAGGAAGCATTTCGGAGAATGCTACCCTGGAAGTTATGGATTTCAACTTCCTACCTAAAAGCCTAAATTTTGCCTCTAGAACCTCCCTACCACATTTTCCTATGTTATTGGTACCGACATGTACCAAGACAGCAGATTCCTCCCCAGCACTATCTAAGACCTTATCTAGGTGGCGCGTGAGGTCCGCTACCTTCGCACCAGGCAGGCATGTTACCAGGCGATCCTCACGTCCACCAGCCACCCAGCTATCTACATGCCTAATGATCGAATCACCAGCTATAACGGCTGTCCTAACCCTTCCCTCATGGGCACATGGCCCTGGAGAAACTTCCTTGGTGCGAGAGGGTTTTACATCACCTGGAGGACAGGTCCTAGTTACAGGATCACTTCCTGCCACACCAGGGTGATGCTGTCCTGTCACGTGACCTCTCTCCTCCATGGCAACAGGGGTGCTGCCAGACTGGAGGTGGGACTTCAGGACTATATCCCTGTAGGTCTCGTCTATGTACCTCTCTGTCTTATGTTTTCCAAGTCTGCTACTTTAGCCTCTAGAGAACGGACTTGTTCCCTGAGAGAAAAGAGCTCCTTGCACCTAGTGCACACGTAAGACCTCTCACCAACTGGGAGAAAATCATACATGTGACACTCAATGCAAAAGACTGGAAAGCCCCCATCCCGCTGCTGGACTGCTGTCTGCATCTTAGTTTTAAGTTTGTGTCTAGATCTTTAAGTTCTTACTTACTAGGGGTTGCTATGGGTATTTATACCAATAAAACTGTACCTAATACGTTTAATATACCTTGTTCACCTGAAGCTTAATTAATCTCAGGCCCTTAGTGTATGACTGATTTGGGTAATGAGCTTCACCTGAAAGCACCTCCTGTCTTTTAAGATGTGTAAGTACCTATAAAGCTATGATTATCCCAGGGGAGGGAGGGAGGGAAACAACACTTATTAAAAGAGGGCTGCTACACAGTACCCTGTCTTGTGCTGTTGAGGTAAGCTAAATTCTGATTTGATTTAAATTATAGCTCTTAGCTGCTGCTAGGCTCTAACTTCTTATGAAATTTAAACTACAAGCTCTCTGCTGGGTACTAAATTTAACCAGAAAGCTCTCTTCTGTGTGTTAAATTTAAACAAAAAGTACTTTGCTGTTACGTGGCCCTGAGGGACTATTAAATTTAAACTACAAGCTCTCTGCTGGGTATGAAATGTAACCAGAAAGCTCTCTTCTGTGTTTTAAATTCAAACTTTAATTGCTGCTACTAGGCCCTAACTGATCCAACAAAAAAAACAGTGGGTTCACAGATTAAGTAGCTTTAATACAAATAATTCTTTTTAGAAAATTACCAGAAGTATATACTCACATTTGCAGATTTCTCTCCAGAAGTAACAGTCCCCCTTTCTAGTCCTTCAAGAAAGGCGGTTTACATTGAACAAACTGAAATTACATTGAACAGGTGTAAGACTTCTATAAGCCACAAGACCACCTAAGGCTGCACATAAAGCCCAGAGCTGTCCTCTGGAGAGGATGAATTCTTTGGGACCTGTGTTGCAGTAGGTGGCAGTCCTGATGGAGCACCTTCATGAAGCCTATAATCCCCTTTATTGGATGCAGAGGTCCAGCTGGTCGGGGTGTAACTTAGTCTCTTCCATTAATGGATTTTGGGCTCCTTAGAAGAGTGTGGAGTTTGTAGACTGCTTCATTGTGCTACCTGTCCTTGGTCCCTTGAGTGTTGGTCCTGGTCAGCCTGGGACGTCTGATTCACACTAGGTGAATTATAGCAGATCTTGCAAGGCCTCGCTGGGAGAGTCTCTCTGAAGCTATCTGCTCTGGTGGGATATGTTCTTTGGTGCTTCCAGCAGTGACAGGTTTTTTTTCTCCTGTCCTCTTTGCGGTGGGACTAGAGATGTTGTCACTGATATGCAGATCCATGAAGGGAAGTTCTTTCTGGTATGTGCTTGGCCTAGAGATGGTGATTTTCAGACTCCGCATGTCTCCTTCGTAAGGGGCCCTGAATGTCTGGCATGGCATTGGTTGGGTAAGATACGGCTCTTGGGCCACATCTTGGCGTTTGTTGTATACCAGGGTGAACAACATTAGCTATTTCTGTGTCTGCATTTTGTGCTGCGTCTTTGGGTTTGGGCTTAGTCTTGAACTTAGATGCAGCATCCCATACCTTTGCAAAGGTGATGGGGGTGGCAGCACCTCTTTGCATGAAGACAACTCGGTTGCTTGTGCTTGGACTTGGGATGACCTGATTAGTGTCTCTTTGGATTGTCCAAAGAAAACACAGGCTGGGGAAACTATGCCTGAAAAGACTGCCCTGGCTCTCTCCCATGATCTTGAGCTCCTGAGGGGATCTGTTCTTTCTTTCCTGAGTTAACCTTTCTCACAACAGAGGATTCACTCAAGCCTCAGATGACTTGAGGGCAGGAGATTTTTGGTCACCTTTGCAAGCCAGAGTCTCCTCCAACCCTCAGTTGCAGAGCATCATCCTTGGGGCCAGATCCTAGTCTTAGGGTGTACATTTGTGGTCAACATTATTGGCACCCTTGCAGTTCAACTACTTAATGTCCAATATCTCTTTAAAAAAAAAAAAAAAAAGGTGGCCAGTGAAATAGCTTTGGACTATATATGCATATATATTTGACACACAAGAATCAAAACAAGACCAATAAAAAAAGGAAATAGTATTAAAAACCGGGACATTGCCAGGACATGATTATCCCAATCAAAAATCACCAATCTAATCCCTGAAAAATTCTAAACATTGTTATCTCCAGGAACAAGCAGGAATGTAGTCTTCACATATGGGTATCGTCAGTACTGACGGAGCCTGCGCGGGAACGCTCCCCAACATCTAATTAGTAAGCTTTTGGGAGCATCCCACAGCGCCTGTGTGCTGCCTTCCCGCCTTTCCCAACTGCCTCTCTCCAGTTCTTCGTTTTCCGCGGAGCCAGCAGGTCGTGTTCCTGTCACTGCAGAAAATTGTTTCGTATATTCTTTATTTTTTTGTGGTCGCGTCTACCTTCCCCGACGCTATTCCAGTACCGCTGTTTCTTTCTTTCTTTCTTGTCAAAAAAAAATATATATATATATTCTTTTTCCAAACTTTTTTCCAGGTGCGAGTCATTTTGGGCCTTAGGCCCAAAATTTCCTCCACTATGGAGAAACCCACCTCGGGTTTTAAAAAATGCACTGTGTGGCGGTACCATCTCTGTCACCGACACCCATGAGTGGTGTCTTAAATATTTAGGTCCTGACCACTCCATCTCCGAGTGTATGGCTTGTGCCATGATATCCAAAAGGGATTGACAGAACCAAGCTGCCAAGCTCAGTGCCCTTTTTCCTTCCGATGCAGCTTCGGTGGCATCAACGTCTTCCTCCCTTGGATCTCAGGTAACTAAACATAAGTCCAGCCGGTCCTCAAAGGGTAGATCTCCTTCTAAGCATCAAGATGCCTCTGGCGTTGCCCTTGAGGGTTCCATACTGGCAAAAGTTCCCCGACGGGAGGCTTCAGCTTCCAAAGCATTATCGGGGCTCCAGGATGTTCTCGAGGCCTCGACCTCGGCAGAACTACTGGTGCCATGCTCTGGGGTACCGGTTGCTTCTGGTACCAATACCCAGGCATCGGCAGCGTCGATAGACCAGAGGTTCCTGGCTATTGAACGCAGTCTGGCGGCTCTCCTTGCGGCATTGACTCCCTCGGAACCCTGTCAGACTGTTCCATTGGTGCCGACAGCATCGACATCGACATCGACATTGACATCGGTATCGGCTTTGCCGGCACCCAGTCATGCGATGCCTTCCGGTGCTGATACACTGGTACTGATTACTCCCGGTACTGACTTCGGTCGGTAGGGTATCGGGCTCTTCAAGAGCATCCGGACAGACGGTACTTCGAATCCTCGGAAGACTCTGAGGATTCTGATAGCTCTGCCGGTACTGGGATACTTCTCCCGGAGGAGCCTTCCTCTCCTAAGCATAGGATGTCTCCTCCAGAACATATTTCCTTTCAGGATTTCATCAGAGAGGTGGCTCGTGGGTTGTCCATTACTGTGACTCCTGAAACAGAGCCCAGAGCTAAGGAGTTTGAGATTTTACAATATCCCAAAGCTCCTAAAGAGGTGGCTACCCTACCTATCGATGAGATTTTACGTGATCTCATGTTGATAATGTGGGAGACACCTCTTACCACCTCTCCTCACTCTTGCAGACTGGATACCATGTATCGAGTCCCTCCTTGTCCTGGCTTCCAAAAAACTCAGCTTCCCCACCACTCCATTGTGGTGGTGTCAGCTATGAGAAGGATCAGAAGTGCAAAAAGACATGCCTCTAATCCTCCAGGACGTGAGTGTAGGACCTTGGATGCCTTTGGACGTCGTACCTTCCAGGCTTCCATGCTTTCTGCCAGGATCAGTTCCTATATTTTATATATGGGAATGTTCCTTAAAGAGGTCACAGGGGATTTAGAGGTTTTGAGCCCTCTTCTTCCTGAGGACAGAAGGCAGGATTTTCTCACACTGGTTAAACATGCCCAGGATGTTTCAAAGTTTGTCAACCGTACAGCTTTTGACTGCTTTGAGTGCATAAGCAGAACCTCTGCCATTGCCATAGGTGCACGAAGAATTGCCTGGCTCCAGGCATCCGACTTGGAGCTCTGGGTGCAGGACAAACTGGGAAATATCCCTTGTACAGGTGAGAATCTATTCGGCAAGGATTGGCAAGAGAAGGCCAATGAGATGGATGCTGACAACTCTACTTTGGATAGACTATCCAAAGGTACAGCTGATCCTGCCAGAAAAATCTTTCAAGAAGCCTTTCTTCTCAAAAAAGAAGAGGTTTTATCCCACTTATTCCCAACAGGGACTCTCTGCAGGTCAGCTTGTCCGAAAGGGTCAGCAACCGCCTAAACAAAGGAAAGCAAAGACTGCCAAGCCTCAAACGTCTCAGCAGTCTCAGCCTCCACAAGGTCTTTGACTTTCATCTAGAGAACTTAGCCTTCCTGGCCCTTAATGGACCAGAGCCTTCCACCATTCCAGGAAGGTTATGTCACTTTGCCCCCAGGTGGGAGCAGATAATAGAAGAGCATTGGACACTCTCCATTATAAGAGAGGGGTACAAGCTGCACTTTCTGTGCATGCCCCCTCCCACAATGGTAAGACAGTTCAACTCTGACCTCTCTCATCAACCTGTTAGATCAAGAGGTCACTATACTTCTTGCCCAAGGGGCAATTAGAAGAAGTACCCATTCATCAACAGGGTACAGGGTTTTACTCCCCCCTATTTCCTTATCCCAAAGAAAACAGGGGGATACAGACCTATTCTGGACCTCAGGGAATTGAACAAATTCCTGTTCAAGGAGAAATTCAAAATGATTTCTCTAGGAACCCTGCTGCCATACCTTCAGAGTCAGGATTGGCTTTGTTCTCTAGATCTCAAGGATGAGTACACCCTTGTTCTCATCCATCCAACTCACAGAAAGTTCCTTCGGTTCCTTTTCCAAAGAAAGCACTACCAATACAGGGTGCTTCCTTTTGGCCTGGCCTCCACTCCAAGAGTGTTCACTAAATGCATGGCTGTGGTAGCAGTATTTCTCCGCACTCTAGGCATATTCGTCTTCCCTTACTTAGACGACTGGCTCATTCGAGCCCCATCAGAGTCAGAGGCCAGGACTTCCCTATCTTGCACAATGCGTATCCTTCAGTATTTGGGTCTGGTCATAAACATCCCAAAATCCAGTCTAACTCACACTCAGTCTCTAGAGTTCATAGGAGCTTTGCTGGATACCAAAAGGGCAAGGGCCTATCTCCCCCAGGCCCTTTGCCTTCGCATGGTGCAGTTAGCTTCTCAAGCAGTGCTAAAACCTCTTCTCACTGCCCGAGAAATGCTACAACTACTAGGCCACATTGCATCCACCGTGCATGTGGTTCCTTATGCTCGCCTCCATATGAGGGCAGCCCAGTGGACCTTATCCACCCAATGGACTCAGGCATCAGGGTGCCTGTCAGACAAAATAGGAAACACAAATCGCCTTATTTTGTCCCTCTAATGGTGGCAGTCCACTCAGGACCTGTTGCTGGGGTCCCCTTTTCAACAACCCTTACCCCAAGCAACTCTCACAACAGATGCTTCACCAGTGGGTTGGGGAGCTCATCTACAAGACCTCTCCGCCCAAGGCACCTGGACTCCACAGGAGACTCATCTACATATCAATCTCTTAGAGCTCAGAGCAATCTTCCTTGCTCTTCGAGTGTTCCATACCTTGCTCAGTTACAAGACTGTCCATATGAATGAGGACTATCAGGTAGCCATGTTCTATGTGAACAAGCAGGGGGGAACAGGCTCTCTGTCGCTTTGTAACGAAGCTTTGCGCCTATGGGCCCTCGCCAGAGAGCATCAGATTCACCTCCTGGCAGATTATCTTCCAGGCATTCAAAACTCTTGGGCAGACACTCAGTCGAGTTCTGCTTCCACACGAATGGTCTCTACATGCGGACCAGGTGACCAAGATTTTCCAAATTTGGGGAGCCCCGGACATAGTCCTCTTTGCAGGTCCGTTGAATGCGAAACTTCCCCGGTTCTGTTCCAGAATTTATTTATTTACTTATTTGTTATTTATTTAGAAGGATTTAGTATACCGCCTTATCGTTAAATCAAGGCTCAGGGTTCTCAGGCCAGAATTCCGGCTCAGGGTTCTCGAGCCAGGGATGCCTTCTTCCTTCACTGGGGTCAAGACTTCCTTTATGCCTTTCCACCCATTCCCCTAATTCCCAAAACCCTGTTCAAGCTTCAGAGAGACAGGGGGTGAATGATTCTCATAGCTCCACATTGGCCACGGCAAGTGTGGTACCCCCTGCTTCTTCATCTCTCTCAAGCCCCCTCCCTGGAGTTAGGGTCTGCTCCAGATCTCCTGTCACAGGAGGACGGAAGGTTATGGCATCCCAATCCCCAGTCTCTGCATCTCAGAGCTTGGTTGCTGAAGGCCTAGATCTTCATGGTCTTAACCTTCCTCAGCAAGTAAAGTATGTCCTTTATGCTTCCAGGAAACCTTCCACTAGACGCTCTTATGCTTTCAAGTGGAAAAGGTTTACCATATGGTGTTCGCAAAAGGGTCTTAACCCCTTAGCGATACCTCTGGGATCATTACTTGAGTATCTCCTTCATTTATCCAATGCAGGACTTAAGACTAACTCAGTAAGAGTCCATTTGAGTGCTATTGCAGCTTCCTTCAAGCCTCTCAATGGACAACCTATCTCCTCCCATCCTCTTATAGCAAGATTTATGAGAGGCCTTCTTCTAACTAATCCTCCCATTGGGCCACCACCGGTGGCATGGGACTTAAACCTGGTTCTTGGTCAGCTCATGAAGCCACCTTTCGAACCCTTAGCTACTACTTCTTTAAAACTCCTTTCTTGGAAAGTTATCTTTCTCATTGCAATCACATCAGCACGTCACATCAGTGAGTTGCAAGCACTAGTGGCTGATCCACCTTATACAAGGTTTCATCATGACAAGGTAGACCTTAGGACTCATCCACACTTTATGCCAAAGGTGGTCTCGCCTTTTCATCTTAACCAAGCGGTCTACCTGCCTGTGTTCTTTCCAAGACCTCATGCATCAAATGCAGAAAGGAATCTTCATACTTTGGACTGTAAAAGAGCTTTGGCCTTTTACTTGCAAAGAACACAGCATTGTGGTAGAGTCTGCTGTGAAAAAGATCAAGAGTACAAAAAGGCATTTTTCTGCTCCTCCAGGAAGAGAATGCAGAACCCTGGATGCCTTTGGCAGGAAAATTTTCCAGGCCAGTATGCTTGTAGCCAGAATCAACTCCTATAGCCTCTATATGGGGATGTTTCTGAAAGAGGTTACAGATCATCTACAAACCTTATCTCCTTTTATGTCAGAAGATAAGAGAGAAGAATATATCACCTGGCTTAAACATGCTCAGGATGTATCCAAGTTTTCCAACCGTGCAGCCTTTGACTCTTTTGAAGGTGCCAGTAGAGCCTCGGCTATTGCCATAGGTGCATGCAGAGTTGCTTGGTTACAAGCCTCTGATTTGGAATCCTGGGTACAGGATGGTCTGGGTAACCTTCCCTGTACAGGGGAAAACCTCTTTGGCAAAGATTGGCAAGCAAAAGCCAATCAGATGGATGCTGAAAATTCTGCTTTAGATAGACTTTCAAAGTCTACTACTGCTCCTTTTAAAAAGAGGTTATTCAAAAAAGGATCTTTCCCAAAAAAAGGGAAATTTTCTTCAGGTTATGGTCAGCCCTCTTCCCAAGGTCGTTTTGCTACAAAGAGACAGCAACAACCAAAACAGGCCAAGTCTCAGGCTGCAAGGATTGCTACGGCCCAACAGCCTCAGCCTCCTCAGGGCCTTTGACTTTCCACTAGAGAACTTAGCCTTTCTGGCTCTAGAACATCCAGAGCCTCTCACCATCCCAGGAAGGTTGGCTCACTTTGCTCCCAGATGGGAACAAATCACAGCAGAGCAATGGACCCTCTCCATCATACGAAATGGGTACAAGCTTCATTTCTTAAACCTTCCTCCTCACACCATGGTGAAACAGTTCAATTCTCCAACATCTCTCCTCAACCTTCTAGGTCAAGAGATTGCTACCCTTCTTGCCCAAGGGGCAATAGAAGTACCCCTTCTTCAACAGGGCTCAGGGTTCTACTCCCCCTATTTTTTCATTCCAAAGAAAACAGGGGGCTACAGACCCATACTAGATCTCAGAGAATTGAACAAGTTTCTATGCAAGGAGAAATTCAAGATGATCTCTCTCGGAACTCTCCTTCCATACCTCCAGAGTCAGGACTGGCTTTGTTCTCTAGATCTCAAGGATGCGTACACCCATGTCCTCATCCATCCAACACACAGAAGGTTCCTTCGGTTCCTTTACCAAGGAAAGCACTACCAATACAAGGTGCTTCCCTTCGGTCTGGCCTCTGCTCCAAGAGTGTTCACAAAATGCATGGCAGTAGTAGCTGCATTTCTGCGCACTCTAGGAATATTCGTATTTCCATATCTGGACGACTGGCTCATCCGAGCTCCATCTCAGTCAGAGGCCCAGACTTCCCTGGCCTGCACAAAGCGTGTTCTTCAGTATCTGGGGCTGATAATCAACATTCCAAAATCCCATCTCACCCCTACTCAGTCTCTAGAGTTCATAGGGGCCTTACTGGATACCACAACTGCAAGGGCCTATCTTCCCCAGGCCTGTTGCCTACGCTTGGTGCAGTTAGCCTCCCAGATTCAGTTAAAATCCCATTTAACTGCTCGAGAGATGTTACAGCTCTTAGGCCACATGGCATCCACGGTGCATGTGGTTCCTTACGCTCGCTTTCACATGAGGGCAGCTCAGTGGACCCTATCCATCCAATGGACTCAGGCATCAGGTTGCCTGTCAGACAAAATAGCAACCTCTAGTCGCCTCTTTTGGTCCCTCCACTGGTGGAAGTCCACTCAAAATCTGTTGCTGGGGTCCCCCTTTCAACAGATGTTACCCCAAGCAACCCTTACAACAGATGCCTCCCCAAAGGGTTGGGGAGCTCATCTACAAGATCTCTCCACCCAAGGCATCTGGTCTTCACAGGAGACATCTCTACATATCAACCTCTTAGAGCTCAGAGCAATCTTTCTGGCTCTGAGTCTTCCGCACCCTGCTCAGCTACAAGACAGTCCTCATCCACACAGACAACCAGGTAGCCATGTTCTACGTGAACAAGCAGGGAGGGACGGGCTCTCTGTTGCTTTGCAACGAAGCTCTGAGATTGTGGGCCTTTGCCAGAGAGCATCAAATCCATCTCATGGCAGTGTATCTTCCAGGAGTTCAAAACTCTTGGGCAGACAGACTCAGTCGAGTTCTGCTTCCACACGAATGGTCCCTTCATGGGGACCAGATAGCCAGAATCTTTCGAATCTGGGGAACCCCAGACGTAGACCTGTTTGCAAGTCCGTGGAATGCCAAACTTCCCCAGTTCTGTTCCAGGATTCCGTGTCAGGGAGTTCAGGCCAGAGATGCCTTCCTCCTTCATTGGGGGCAAGATTTCCTCTATGCCTTTCCTCCTATTCCCCTCATTCACAAGACACTGTTCAAGCTTCATAGAGGCAAGGGGTCTATGATCCTCATAACACCACATTGGCCACGCCAAGTGTGGTACCCTCTACTTCTGCATCTCTCTCAAGCTCCCTCCCTAGACCTCGGGTCTGCTCCATATCTCCTCTCCCAGGAGGAGGGAACCTTGTGGCACCCAAATCCTCAGTCTCTTCATCTCAGGGCCTGGTTGCTGAAAGCGTAGACCTTCAGGGTCTACACCTTTCTCAGCAAATGAAGGACATCCTTCATGCTTCCAGAAAGCCTTCCACCAGACGTTCATATTTTTTTAAATGGAAAAGGTTTTCCATTTGGTGTACAGAGAAGGGTCTCAACCCTCTTGCAATACCTTTGAATTCTTTACTTGACTATTTGCTGCATTTGTCTCATGCAGGCCTTAAAACAAATTCAATCAGAGTCCATTTGAGTGCTATTGCAGCATCCCTTAAGCCTCTCAATGGACAGCCTGTTTCCTCTCATCCTCTTATAGCAAGATTCTTGAGAGGCCTTCTTTTGACTAAACCTCCCATTAGACCACCTCCAGTGGCATGGGACTTGAATCTGGTTCTTGGCCAGCTTATGAAGCCTCCCTTTGAACCCTTAGCCACTACCTCCTTGAAATTCCTTTCCTGGCAAGTTATTTTTCTCATTGCACTCACCTCAGCTCGCCGTATCAGTGAGCTGCAAGCTTTAGTGGCTAATCCTCCTTGTACAAGGTTCCATCATGACAAGGTAGTCCTCAGAACTAATCCACACTTCATGCCTAAAGTGGTCTCACCTTTTCATCTGAACCAGGAGGTGTATTTACCTGTCTTTTTTTCCAGGACCTCATGCATCAAGTGCAGAGAGGAATCTTCATACTCTGGATTGTAAAAGAGCACTTGCTTTCTACTTACAAAGGACACAACAACATAGAAAGTCCTCTCAACTTTTTGTTGCTTTTGACCCTTCTCATTTAGGACTTCCAGTCTCTAAGAGAACTCTGTCTAATTGGATTGCTCAGTGTATTTCCTTCGCCTACCAGAGTAAGAACCTTTCTCTGGAGGGCCATGTCACAGCTCACAATGTGAGGGCCATGGCAGCATGTATGGCTCATCTTAACTCTGTGTCCATCGACCAAATCTGTCGAGCGGCCACCTGGGCATCGGTTCATACCTTCACAGCCCATTACTGCTTGGACAAGGACTCCCGCCGGGATGCCTTGTTTGGTCAGGCTGTTCTCAAACACCTGTTCCATACCTAATCAACTCCTACCCTCCATCCCTGACTGGATGCCTGAGATTCATAGGGGGAGCAGGAGCCCTTCCCAGGGACTCACAATCTGGGTGATCTCCCAGGCATCTCTATGTGAAGACTCATTCCTGCTTGTTCCTGGAGATAGCACAGTTACTTACCTGTAACAGGTGATCTCTGGGAACAGCAGGAATAAGTCTTCACAACCCACCCACCTCCCCTAGGAGTTGTATCTCTCTATCTATCTTTCCTTTCCTCTCTCTCTCTTTGTCTCAGCTTTAAAACTCGAACTGGAGAGAGGCAGTTGGAAAAGGCGGGAAGGCAGCGCGCAGGCGCTGTGGGATGCTCCCAAAAGCTTTCATTTCTGGACGCTGGGGAGCGTTTCCGCGCAGGCTCCGTCGGTACCGACGATACCCATATGTGAAGACTTATTCCTGCTGTTCCCAGAGATCACCTGTTACAGGTAAGTAACTGTGCTTTACTCACCTGTAACAGGTGATCTCCGGGAACAGCAGGAATAAGTCTTCACAACCCACCCACCTCCCCTAGGAGTTGTCTCTCTCTATCTCTTTCTCTTTCCCTCTCTCTCTTTGTCTCAGCTTTAAACTCAACTGGAGAGAGGCAGTTGGGAAAGGCGGGAAGGCAGCACGCAGGCGCTGTGGGATGCTCCCAAAAGCTTCCTAATTGAACGCTGGGGAGCGTTCCTGCGCAGGCTCCGTCGGTACCGACAATACCCATATGTGAAGACTAAATTCCTGCTGTTCCCGGAGATCACCTGTTACAGGTGAGTAACTATGCTTTTTGTCATAGCGTACCGAAGGAGGATAGAACTTTTTATCATCCACTCCAGATGGTATACTTCTTTTTACTCAATAAAGGTTCACCAAAATCGCCATTAGAAAAAAACCAAACTTATCTTAAAACATTGCTGTGATGTGGTACATGATATCTGAGGCACGACGTGCATGTTTCGGGATATGGATCCCTGTTTCAAGTGTTTCTGCCAACTGTCTTGCTGCCAAATGCCATAAAATGCCAACTTTTTTATAGCCCTATCAATAATACCAAAAACCTGGTTAAAATATGAACAAACACGTGAACCAGGAAAACTAACACACCGGTGAAGAAAGCAAAATTCTTTTTGTTGGAATAGCCATCCCAGTAAAGAGGAAAAAACCTCGTACCGCTGTGGCCAATTCCTTTTTAATAAAGTATTTGTTAAAGGTCAGTATTTACTTAACTGAAGTCTAGTAGTCCATTATGTTCAATCAGCAATGTGGCAAGTGACTTAATCACCCATAAGTGAGGACTGATTCCTGCTATTCCTGGTGAACACCTGTTACAGGTGAGTAACTATGCTATCCCATCGTGACTTTGGGAGGGGAAGGCCATCTCAGCTTAGCCTATGGTTGCTCAATTCATGAGTGGTTTGCTCCTTTCAAAGCCCCTGCTCAAGCCCCCGACAGTGGCTTGGGATCTCAACCTGGTACTCGCACAGCTGATGCATGCCCCTTTTGAGCCGCTGGACCCATGCCCTCTAAAGTTCCTGACCTGGAAGGTCCTCCTTTCTGGTGGCAGTAACGTTATTGTGAGTCATCAGCGAGCTCCAGGCTCTGGTCGCTCACATTCCATCACCAGGTTTCATCAGAATAGGGTGGGGCTCCGCACGCACCCCTGCTTTCTGATGAAGATGGTCTCTGTGTTCCACCTCAACCAGTCAATTAGTCCTACTAACTTTCTTCCCCCAGCCTCATGCTAACCGGGAAGAGGCGGGTTGCATACGTTGGAATGCAAGCGAGCGCTATCCTTCTACCTGGAGCACACAAAGGCACACTGCCAGTCCACCCAGCTGTTTCCTTCAACCTTAGTAAGCTGGGTGCTGCTGTCTCAAAGTGCACACTGTCCCTTTGGCTGGCAGACAGCATCGCTCTCGCGTATCCCCAGGCTGGGTTGGGCCTTGACTGTCATGTCATGGCTCACAATATATGTGTAATGGCTATGTCGGTGACCTTTCTCTGCTCTGTCTCTGCAGAGAAAATCTACAGGGCTGCGATGTGGTCTTTTGGTCCTTTGCAGCCCATTACTGTTTGGATGGGGATTCCCGATGGGACAGCAATTTTGACCAGGCTGTGCTCCGGCAACTCTTTGGGTCTTAGTCAACTCCAGGCTACCTGCTATAACCACTCAAGTTGATGTCTGCTAAGGATGCTGAATCAGATGAGTCCCTCTGTGGGACTTCCTTTTCTGTTTCTGGCTTCTCCAGTTTTGTTGCCACTGTTGGGTGGTTTATCTTCTCAGGTTCCAGTAGTTTGTAGCTTGGGATTCCCATACGTTAGGACTGATATCCTGCTTGTTCACGGAGAAAGAGTAGTTTACTCTCCTGTAGCAGGTGTTCTCTTTGAACAGCAGGAATTACATAAGAACATAAGATATGCTAAACTGGGTCAGACCAAGGTCCATCAAGCCCAGTATCCTGTTTCCAACAGTGGCCAATCTAGGTCATACGTACCTAGCAGTTTCCACAAAAGACACAGGTTCCACAATGCTTGTACTGGGTCAAGCATTGATATCCTGGGTCCCTTCTTAATAATGGTTTATGGACCTTTCCTCCAGGAACTTGTCCAAACCTTTTTTAAACCCAGTTCCACTAACAGCCTTTACTACATCCTCCGGTAACAAATTCCAGAGTTTGATTACACGTTGAGTGAAAAAATATTTTCTTTTATTAGTCTTAAATAGTTTACCCTGTAACTTCATTGCATGTCCCCTAGTCTTTCTATATTCTGATAACGTAAACAATCGATCTACGTTTACCCGTTCCACTCCGTTCATTAATTTATAGACTTCTATCATATCTCCCCTTAGCCGTCTCTTTTCCAGGTTAAAGAGCCCTAACCTTTTTAGCCTTTCTTCATAGGAGTATCCTTCCATCCCCTTTACCATTTTGGTGGCTCTTCTCTGAACCTTTTCTAATAACGCTATATCCTTTTTAAGATACGGCGACCAGAATTGCACACAGTATTCAAGGTGCGGTCTCCCCATGGAACGATATAGAGGCATTATAATATCTTTTGTTTTATTTTCCATTCCTTTCCTTATGATACCTAGCATTCTATTTGCTCTCTTGGCCGCTGCTGCACACTGGGCCGAGGGTTTTAACATGTTATCCACAAATGACGCCTAAATCGTTTTCCTAGGTGGTGGTTCCTAATGTGGAACCTTGCATTGTGTAACCATAGTTTGGATGGTTGTTCCCTAGGTGCATAACTTTGCACTTGTCCACATTAAATTTCATCTGCCATTTTGATGCCCAGTCTTCCAATTTATCAAGATCCTCTTGCAATTTTCCACAATCCTCTTGGGTTTTAACAACTTTAAATAGTTTTGTGTCATCTGCAAATTTGATAACCTCACTCGTTGTTCCACTTTTCAGGTCATTTATGAATATGTCAAAAAGCAGCGGACCCAGCACAGATCCCTGGGGTACACCACTATTCACCTTTCTCCTTTGGGAAAATTGGCCATTTAGCCCTACCCTCTGCTTTCTATCTTTTAACCAGTTCTTGATCCACAGTAGTACATGGTCTCCTATCCCATGACTCTTTAGTTTTGCCAAAAGTCTCTGATGAGGGACCTTGTCAAAGGCTTTCTGAAAGTCCAGATACACTATCAACCGACTCACCTTTGTCCACCTGTTTGTTCATACTTTCAAAAAAACATAACAGATTAGTAAGACAAGATCTTCCTTGTCTAAAACCATGTTGGCTGTCTCCCATTAGGCCATGACTGACTGTATATGGAGTAATTTTATTCTTTATGATGGTTTCTACCATTTTTCCCGGTACTGACGTGAGGCTCAGCGGTCTGTAGTTTCCCGGATCACCCCGGAACCCTTTTTAAAAATTGGTGTTACATTGGCGATCCTCCAATCTTCAGGTATAAGAGATGATTTTAATGATATTTCACAGATTACTAATAGCAGGTCTGCAATCTCATATTTCAGTTCTTTCAACATCCTTGGATGTATACCATCCGGCCCAGGTGATTTGCTACTCTTCAGTTTATCTAATAGTTGTAATACATCTTCCCGATATATCGATATTTCCTTCAATTCTTCCGCACCTTTAAATACCACTTCAGTCATGGGTAACATCCCTACATCTTCCTCAGTAAAGACCGAAGCAAAGAATTCATTCAGTGTCTCCACTATCACCTTGTCGCCTCTTAGTGCCCCTTAATTCCTCTATCATCTAATGGACCAACTGACTCTCTCACAGGTTTTTTGCTATGAATGTACTTGAAAAAATCTATTTCGCGTTTTTGCTTCCGCAGCAAGCTTCTTCTCAAATTCTCCCTTTGCCTGCTTTATCAATGCCTTGCATTTGACTTGCCAGTGCTTGTGCTGTTTTCAGGTTTCGTCGTTTGGCATTTTTTTCCATTTCCTGAAAGATGCTTTTTTGACAGCAACAGCCTCTCTGACCTCTACTTTCAACCATGCTGGCAATTTTTTGGACTTCCTTCCACTTTTCTTAAAGCGTGGAATACAGCTGGTCTGGGCTGCTAAGATAATATTTTTCAACAGCACCCAAGCTTGATGTCAGTCTTTAACATTTGCAACTGCTCCTTTTAGTTTTTTCTTAACTATTTTTCTCATTTTATCATAGTCTCCCTTTCGAAAGTTAAAAGGTAGTACTGTGGATTTCCGTACTATCCCTCCTCCACTAATTAAATCAAAGGCGATCATGCTATGATCACTATTGCCAAGTGGCCCCAACACCCTTATCTCCTGTACTAGATCTGGTGTTCCACTAAGGACTAGGTCTAATATGGCTTCCCCTCTGGTCGGTTCATGAACCAGCTGCTCCAAGAAGCAGTCATTTATGTCATCTAGGAACTTTATCTCCCTAGCATGTCCTGCCGTGACACTGACCCAGTCGATACCGGGGTAATTGAAATCACCCATTATTATTACTGCGCTGTAACTTTTGTTAGCTTCCTTGATTTCTTTGAACATTTCATCATCCATTTGTTCATTCTGGCCAGGTGGTCGATAGTACACCCCCACTGCCATCGCCTTCCCCTTTTTACATGGAATTTCAATCCATAGAGATTCTACAGCAAATTTTGTTTCCTGCAAAACTTTAATCCTTTCTGACTCAATGCCCTCTCTAACATAGAGCGCAACCCCTCCACCAATTTGATCAGCTCTATCATTACGATTACAATTAAGTGCTCACAACCTTCCACCTTTCTGGGGAGCTGCTTTTTAGCTCCTCCTGTGTTGTTAGACTGGAGAAGATGGGCAGGTGACTATGTATAGAAGAGCTGTACTGGTGCGCTTCTTGTTAGGAGAGGGGGATGTCTATACTGTTGCTCTCAAAAGCTAAGGTAGATGAAGATACTGAAAGTTGGACTGGTGATGGGGTTTCGAGTGCGAGAAGAGAAAATGAAAAAAAAAAAATTAAGACGTGCAGTCTGTAAGCTACTGATGTAACCTAGCAGCATTGACATCCCTTGTGCTGCACTGCCCCTCACAGACACACTGTTGCATTGTATAATCATTCTAGCTAAAAGTGGTCAGTCAGGTTTGTTCAAAGATATATTTTCCCAGAATTTTGCGAAAATTATTAATCTCATTTTATTTTGACTTTTCATTGCTTCCCCCCCCCCCCCAAAAAAAAAATCTTTTATGAAGACTGTTTTCAGACAGCCCACATAGCTGCAAAGTTCATGAGTAGTTTTTATAGCTAATCTGGGCTGCCCAAATACTAGGCAAACTAGGCAGTCGCCTAGAGTGGCAGCATAGAGTAAGGCATTCAAAGTTGAACAATAGATTGACAGCTGGGGGGAGGGACATAAGGCACCAGCACCTTGAACTGGCCCAGCCAGGTAGCTAATTTTTAAATAGTGGGTATTAATTAGTTAATGAAGTATCTTGCCCGAGATCAAAAGGAGCCAAAGTTTGAGAAATGGGTTTTGAGCTATTTCTTCTATGGTTCTCAATCCCCTGCTATAACTAGGTCACTATTCCATTCCTTGCATTTTGTTCCCCCTTTTGTACCTCTTCTCAGCACTGCAAATGCGCCTCAGTTCAGCTAAAAAATGTGCATACTGCAGAAGCACAAATGTTTTTATTTTACAGGGTTTTTTTATACCACTTTATCCTTCAGTCAAAGCGGTTTACATTATAACTTTAAACTTGGTAATGTACATTAAAACTTGGATTTTTTTTTCTGAGGCAATGGAGGGTTAATTGACTTGCCCAAGGTCACAAGGAGTGCTAGTAGGAATTGAACCCTGGTCTTTTGGTTCCCAAGCCAGTGCTATAACCATTAGGCGGCTACTCCACTCCATATTTGGCCAATAAATTTTTGAAAAGGCAACTTGTACCTGCTAAACTTACATAAATAGGTTTCTTTGTATTAGAATTACACTGGTCAACATTGAAATCAGTACTGACTTTAAAAGGCCCTAATCTGTAATATCTTGGTGAGCTGAACATGAATATAACATTAAAAAATTTTATTGGCTCTCGTTTTGAAGATATTGCATGTAGTTCATTTTTGATGTTTCACCATGTAAATTTATCCAGTAGGACATCAATAACATCCCAAACAAACCTTGAATGATGTAATATTGCATCACAATGCATAATACCAGCATGCACACATCATCCAAAGTTGATTGCATCATTTTCTGATGCAGTGCAATACTACTGCCAGACAGCTGCTGAAGCCATCTGACGTCAGCAGTGTACTATACGCAGTCAGAAAGGTTGAGCATTTAAAATATTTCAGACTGTGTGCGAGACAGTTTAAGCTACTGTTACATGTAACTTTTATTAACCCTGGAATTACCGAGATTTTATGCACACACTGAATACCGTTGCGGTAATAAATGACCGCATGACGAATTTTAATTGTTAACCATGAAAAATTTAAACTAAACAGACAAAATATTATTCTGAATTAATTATTTATTATATGAAGGCTAAATGTTTTGAAATTTAATGCTTTATCATAAAATTACATGCTTTATCATAAAATTGCATGAAGAGTTGCCATGAAAGCAGTTTTTGCATGCACTTGATGAACACAGTAAAGTACTACAGTCATTTGCATGAGACACAGACAATTTCTGAATGTTCTTTGCAAACATTGCGCTTGCAGGAGGTGCAAACTATGTTGCTTTTCTTGTGTTTTTCTCTGGAACAGCAGTGACACCTTGCCCTTTTCTTTGGGATCCCGACATTGCAAACAGCATCAGTGGCTTCTTCAGTGCTGGAAGAAGTCTCTCTGCAATTACAGTCAAACCTCGGTTTTCATTTGCCCCGGTTTTCATACGCTTCGGTTTTCAACGTCTTTTCTGACTGAGATTTTGTCCCGGTTTTCATGCATTGCTTCGGTTTTCAACGTCTTTTGACTGAGATTTTGTCCCGGTAGCAGGGAAGAAAAGCTGTCAACGTAAGCAGGAGATGTTGCATGAATGTGGGAGGCAGTTCTTTCTCTTGCAGGGTACGTCTGAAGCTATATCATTAAGATTTTCTGCCATTCTGAAGCATTGAGCAGATAATGTAAAGGTATTTTAATGGACTGAATTCAATGTGATTCCGAAGAGAGCTGGGCACAGCAGCTTGTCAGGGGTGGCTAAGGCCAGATGTTAACATACTGTACTGTACAGTACTGTACTTAGCTTGCTTTCAGTGATGTTAAATGTTCATTTATCCATTTCATTAGTCATTATATTTATTTCTCATTGTTTTCTGTATGTAAAAATATAGTTATTCTCTATAAAATGTATTTTTTGTGAATATTTTGGGTGTCTGGAACGGATTAATTGGATTTACATTATTTCTTATGGGAAATATTGCTTCAGTTTTCATACGTTTCGGTTTTAGTCAGACTTTTTCGAACGGATTAATCATGAAAACCGAGGTTTGACTGTACTCTGAAGCAGCTGTTTTCCTAATTCCAAGAGGAATAGACGATGTCTGGGCTTTGACTTGGACTGCCATTCTGGATTTAGTGACATCCAAACAATGAAGGCATTCAAAGCACTGATGTCCAACATATTGTAGAAGATTGTCACTGGCCAGCGTCTTGTCATTCGTTTTGTGGTATACGTGCGCAACATTTGATCTGCTGTATCTACTCCACCTTTACTAGAATTATAGTCCAAGATCATGCATGGGTTTTTTTTTGTCTGGACGTGTGTTATCTACTTCTTCTTGATCATGCAAACTGCTCAGAAGAACAACCACTTTTCCTTTCTTCAGGCAATAGGAAACCAGAGTGGGGTCTTCGCGAAAGGCAAACAGTGAAGTGAATACCTCTCGGCCCTTTGCTGTTACAAATTCTGGAGGTAATTCTTTTCTGTTTCAAATTGTCCCCAAAAGTGTCATTTGTTTTTCTAGCAATTTCTGTGATGGGGATAAACTGCAGAAGAAATTGTCAACAGTCACATTTCTGCCAGAACGCGTCAATCCTTCAGTGAGTTGCAGCACAACCCTTTCACCCTGATTCTGTTCCTGTTTTGTCAGAGTTCCCTTCCTGTATATACTTGAAGACGCAAAGCATATGACGTTGCACTGCCACACAACATCCATAGCTTTATGCCATATTTGCCAGGTTTGCTGGGAATATATTGTCTGAATGGAAAATGGCCACGAAATGTAAGCAGTTTCTCATCCACGGTAACATTTTCACCAGGAACAAAGGCGTCACTTAGAGTTGCTTCCCAGGTATCAAAAACGTGTCTGGTTGGAGCAAGCTTATCCACGCCTCGTTGTTCATGTCTGTTGGTTGAATCATCAAATCTGAGAGCACAAGAAATTTGCTGAAAACGTTTATGAGCCATATTTTTGCCGAAAACAGAACGACCATCTTCAAGGTTCCACAACTGAACTATGGATTCATTTTGTGACTTGTACACGTCTGAGAGGATCAGAAGTCCAAGAAAATGTTGAAATTCTCAGTCTGTCAAATCTTTCCAGGTGTCGTCATAAATGTGTCTTCTTTGTTTGCTTGTCCACATCATGGTTTCATTCAATAAGTTCTTCCTCATCAACAAGTGGAATGCTGCGAGAGGGCCATCGACATTTCGTACCGCATACCTTGTAGGACCTTGTTGTACGGGCATGACATTAGCTCTGGCGTATCTTCCAGCAGCTTGCTTTATAGGTTTCCTGTTCCATGATGTGGCATCCTTAGATACATAGCCTTCAATGGTAACATTTGTGCTTATAGTTGATGACCTCTTAGCTCCTCTACGACCACAACTAAGATTCCTCACAGATGATACTGACACCGGGGACTCCTGCCTTCTTCCCTGTCCAGCACAGCCTCGACCTTTGCCTCGACCTGTAACTTGACTCTTTGCTGCAGGCGATGTTACCGGCTCAACATCAGTCTCACATTCACTTGGCGACCAACTGCTGTCGCCATCTGAATCATGACTGTCATCAGATTTATCACCCGAACTTGGCTGATATGCTTCTTCGCTTGCTGAATATGCTGGATCATCAGACGACTCAGAGCCGTCACTGTCAGCATCTCATTGCAATATTTCTCTTACTTAGGCAGCTGAATACTTTTGTTTTGACATCATAAACAATAACCTAAAATAAATAAACAAAGATAAAGTTGAATAAAACGCAAAACAGTTTTACTATAGGTGTACAATAATCATGATGAATGAGCTGAAAGCCTTTAGATTTCATCGGAAATAATGAGAGAACTTTTGATATCAATTACAGAAAATGTGTAATTTTCATAAAATAAGAGTACAGAAAATAAATGATACATAATGATAAATACCTTAGTCAGATCAAAAAATTCACAAAACTGCAAATTGTATCATGATCCAAACCGGACGTAAGCAGCTGGGGTCAAAAATGACCCCACTGGTACTCTGTGCTGCAATTCATCACTAGCGTCACCTAGCGGATGAAAATTATTCCTCTCATGACACAACATAAAGAGAATATTGACATGTGAAAAGTCATAAAAAGATTGCATTCTTGAACAACTAGTTTCCGAGATACGTGTTGTGAATCGTGCAATGGGGTCACCTTTGACCCCATCAGTACTCCCAGGGTTAATCATATAATTTTAGCCATTTAGGTACAATACAGAACAGTAATGCCGCTAAAGTGCGTTAATACCGTTGACAATTTCTGCTACATTTGTGGGGAAGTGATATTTGCCAATCAGAAGAAAAGTATCACTTCTCAACTGAAGAAGGCATATCTTTACTTCGGATGCAAGATTGGTGACCAAGACAAGCCTTGGGCCCCGCATATATGCTGCACTACATGTACAGCACAGCTTTCACAGTGGTTGAATTGCAAAAGACCATCAATGCCATTTGCAGTCCCCATGGTGTGGAGAGAGCCAAGCAACCACATAAATGACTGTTACTTCTGCTTGGTGGCTCCTCTTTCCAGCGGAATAACGAAGCAAAAGAAGTCCGTCTGTATTGAGACCAGTTCCACATGGTGAGGGACTTCCTATTACAGAACCTCCATCAGAATATTCTCTTGATTCATCTGAGGACAAGGGTGAACCGACCTGTTTTTCTAGGCATGCAGTGACCCAGATTTTCACTGGGATGCATTATCAACTCCACACAGAATAACACAGGAAGAACTAAATGTCCTGGTTTGTGATTTGGACTTATCCAAGAACAAGGCAGAATTGCTAGGATCAAGACTCCAACAATGGAATCTTCTAGAAGAAAATGTCAGCATTACTCCATATCGAAAGCGCCACCAGCAGTTGGAGCCTTTCTTCAGAAAGGAAAGTAATCTGGTATTCTGTTCCGATATTGAAAGCCTCATGAATGCCTTAAAAATCACTCATGACCCACAAGACTGGAGACTATTTATAGACTCTTCGAAACTGAGTCTGAAGGCTATGCTTTTGAACAATGGAAACAGTCTTCCATCTATTCCAGTAGCGCATGCTGTCCACATGAAAGAGACATACAATAATTTAAAGCATCTACTGACTTCCATTAACTATAACAAGTGCAGCTGGCACCTCTGTGGTGACTTGAAGGTAATTGCCCTTTTAGTGGGACTCTACTCTCCGGCTGGAGCCCCATCACCCTACCTTTAAACACGCCCTAAAAACCCATCTCTTTTCCCTTGCCTTTAATCCCCCTCCCCTCTAGCCTTTACCCTTTACCCTTTCCCTATGCTGACCTTCCTCTCTCGTTCTTTATCTCTCTATCCTCTATTAAGTTGTAACTTTCCTTTCCTTTTCTGGCCTTGTGCCTATTGTAATGAAGATTTATTTTATCTGTTTATCACTGAAGGGCGGTCAATCAAGCCAATAAACATAAACATATATAAAATACATGTGTTTCTTATGTGAGTGGGATAGCCGAGCAAGGGATTGGCACTACTTGCGGAAGGAATGGAATCGCAGACAAAATGTAACAGTTGGAGAGAAGAATATCCAGCACCCAGCTCTGGTTGAGATCACAAAATCCTGCTACCACCCCTTCACATCAAACTAGGTTTGATGAAAAGCTTTGTGAAAGCCATAGACCGCACTTCACCTGCTTTCCAATACCTGCATGAAAATTCTGTCGACTCAGCGAAGCAAAGATTTAAAGAGGGAGTTTTTGTGGGTCCTCAGATTTGAGAGCTCTTCAAAGATGACCGGTTCAACAACTTGCTGCAGGGTGATGTGAAACAAGCATGGAATGCTTTTCGCCTAGTGTCAACAAACTTTCTAGAAAATGTTAGGGCAGAAAACTACAAGGAACTAGTAGAAGACATGCTGATGCAGTATCAGAAACTTGACTGCAATATGTCTCTAAAAATCTATTTCCTTGATTCCCATCTCGATTTCTTTCCTGACAACTGCGGTACGGTTAGTGATGAACAGGGCAAACGTTTTCACCAGGATATCGCAATGATGGAGCAAAGATACCAGGGAAAATGGTCTACTACAATGCTGGCTGACTACTGCTGGACACTCCCCAGAGAAGCTCCCGAACAGCTATACAAGAGACAGGCGAAAAAATCTAAGAAGTAGTTTGACTTGTTTTTTTACAGGTATTAACCGAAGGCCTATTATATTTACTATTGACACGCATTTCGTAATGTAAACATTAATTCTTGTAGATTACAAAAAAACTAGAGCCAACTTTGCAATTTCACTGTCATATTCATGTTCAGCATATAAAAATGTATAAGAAATTACTATTTTTATTTCAGTAACATGACTTTTGTAAAAATTTGTTGACCAGTGTTATCAGTAGGGATACAGTTGGTATAATGGTTAATGCTCTTTTCTTTTTTTCTTTCCCACACTTTAAAATCTGCAGTATCATAACGTCCACTCCATATGTGTATAGACCATTTAGTCTGTCTCCATATACAATGAAGTAACTCTGTCTTACAGCATGGGGTATGGTGCATGGTGGGTCGAATGTGAAAGCACGTGACTCCTACAGCAAGACTCCAAGGCTGATTGTGTCACGCTCCCATGCGGGGAAGGTGAAGGAGGTTGCTCAAAAAACATTTGGAAATGGCACGGAGATCATTCCAGCTGGTGGAGCAGGTGTGTTGAGTCTTTAAGATATATCCTATAATACATATTCCTTGAAGCTCTTTAAAATGTTATGAACAAACAGTACCCTGGTTTGGAGAAGTTTATTTTTGTTTTTACTGCCTCATACCTCCCTCCCCCATTCAAAACCTTTTCCTTGGTGCAGTTTGTTCAGCTAGCATGAATCGCTGTGGTTGTAGCAGATGTTTTCTATCTCATTCCTCCCTCCCCTGAGAGCAGCTCTGTCACAGTACATGCAGCTCAGCCAGTCTCATCAGCTGAGAAACTTGATATGCAGACTACATCAGTAAATGAGGGTCTTAAGAAATATGAAAGAAAAAAACATTTTCCCTCTAAAGTCTGAGTTAAATTTAAAAAGTCAAGAGACAGTTATGGACCCTTAATATGGACCTGGTTTTCCCCATTTTTGATGGGGGTAGTAAGTTTCCCTCTGGAAATAGTTTCAGAGCAGTCCTTTTACCCTTAACACTTTGCATACGTCAGTGCTAAGACTTTGTGAACCCCTAGGATGGTCTGCATTAGCACAAGTTATGTTCAAAATATGATTAGATCCTAATCTAAACCCTGATAAGAGAGCGCTTATCGAATCAAAATAATTTGGCCAAAATAGTCATAGGATTTTCACAAACTCCTTCTTTTGTAACCCTTTCTAGGCCTACTTATAGTATAGCACTGAAGATAATCCAATTAAGTGGTCTCTGGATAGAGAAATACTGTAGTGGAAAATCTCTGCTAAAGATGCTTCTAAAATAGAGTTCTTTAGATCCCGGGAAGGTGGCTTTATAAATGAAGTCTAATAAAAATATATTATGCAGTCACAATATAAATAGGAGTTATGATTTTTGTTTAAGAGGGGTGGGAGGGATTAGAAATTTTGTGGTGAAATAAGAATTGTGTGTGATTGCATTCTGCTGTCTTTCTTTTTGGCATGTTAGTGTGGAATCTTCACACCTTGTTTTGTAAGCTGTTAAATTTTAAACATTGCAAATAAAATAAATTAATGATGAATATGAGTTGAAAAAAACAAATGCCTGTCCAATGGAGTCCTTGACAATTTAACACAGCAATAATAGGAAGGAGGCACATACAGGGCATTGCTCAAAAGAATATAGTCTCTGACTTTTAATTTTGTTTGTGCTACATGCAGATTATAAATAAATGTCGGATTGTATTTGCTGCCATGATCAAGGACCATGGGAGTGTAATTTTTAAAATCATCAATACAATAAAATACAAAACAATAATAAATAAAAAGGAAAACCATACAAACAAAAGCATATCATTTTAAAAACAAACAGGAATAGCTTAGGGGCAGGCTTACTACAAAATGCACTGGTAGCATGTATTAGGGCTCAAAGGTTAGCGTGGATACCCATGCTAATTTTTGGAGGGTGTGTGTCCATCACCTTGCCATTTAGTGCAATGTTAATGTGCCACACCGAGCTAACTGGCATGCAGGTGCACTTGACACCACCTCCAGGGATGGTGCTAAGTGCATATGCACTATCAACTGCCTTTAGGTTATAAGTGTTTTTGGGCATGCACTCGCATTAAAGCGCTGTCCAGGCCTATCTCCCACGTAAACCTGCCCAGTCCCCACCTGATCATGAGCTATCTAGTTAGCACAGGATTTTTATCGCAGGGCCCCATGCTTACTTAGCGTGGAGCGCTTACCACACGTTAAATCCCCATGCTAGTGCTAAGCGCAGGTTAGTAAACATGCCATTTAATCCTTACCAAAAACATGACAGAATAACACTTTCAACATTTTTCCTAAAAGTTAAATAACTATGTAGTTTGATGGCAATGTAGATGATAACTTATTCCACATATCGGGGCTAACAGTTAATATGTGCTTTAGCATGTGCTAAGCGGTTAGTGCAGGATCACCGTAATAGCTACTGCACGCTTAAACAGCCATTGTAGTTAAAAACCTGTGCTAGCTGCTGCGAGGGCAATGGGGAAGTTGGGGGCGGAGAGTAGATGTTGACCGCACATTGCTGTTAACCCAGGGTAGTCCTTGCACTAATTGTCAATGTGCAGTTGGCATGGATGCACTGAATTCCACCTCAGCAGATGATGGCAAATGTGTCTGCATTAATTTGAATTATGCTATGGCGCAGTGAGGTACTTTTCAGTGCAGTTACTGCATGGGGGGATATTCTCGGCATGATCTGAGCAGTTAGCACACAGCCTTACACTTACAGAATGGTAATATTTGTTTTTGGGACGCCCACTGGCATTCCTTGTGGCCTTGGGCAAGTCAATTAACCCTCCATTGTGTTGGAAGAGAGGCCTGGAAGTCTACATCTGGTCACACTGCCAAGAAAACCAAGGAACTGCTGGGCCACCAGGAATCTGCATTGACTGAAAAAATGCACACATTGCATTCACATGGCACATGCAAAAAGCTATTACATTTCAGTAAACATGCCCCAATGGGAGCTATGACAGACAGACAGTCTTACTCGTCATCCACATCTTACGCATCTACCACTTTTTCCATAAAGAAATATTTCCGCATATTACTCCTGAGTCTATCCCCTTTCACCCTCATCCTATGTCCCGTCGTAGCAGAGCTTGCTTTCAATTGAAAGAGGCTCTCCTGTGCATTTATGCCACAGAGGTATTTAAACGTCTCAATCATATCACCTGTATCCCACCTTTCCTCTAAAGTATACATATTAAGATCCTTAAGTCTGTCCTCGTATGCTTTATAACGAAGACCACTAACCATTTTAGTAGCCGCCTTCTGTACCGACTTCATCCTATTTATATCCTTTTGAAGATACAGTCTCTAGAATTGCCACAATATTCCAAATGAGGTCACACCAAAGTCTTATAGAGAGGCACTATCACCTCCTTTCTTCTGGCCATTTCTCTCCCTAGGCACCCAAGCATCCTTTTAGATTTTGCTATCACCTTTTCTACCTGTTTAGCTACTTTAAGATCAGACACAATCACACCTAGGTCCTGTTCTTCTTTTGTGGACAGAAGTACTTCATCCCCTATACTATATTGCTCCCTTGGATTGCTGCAGCCCAAGTGCATGACCTTCATTTTTTAATATTAAATCTCAGCTGCCAAATTCTAGACCATTTTTCAAGCTTAGCTAGATCACTCCTCATGTTTACACCTTCCTGGGTGTCTACTCTGTGGATGATACCAAAATCTGCAATAAAGAGGTAAACCTTACCCTACAGCCCTTCTGCAATATCACTAACAAAGATGTTAAAAAGAATCGGACGAAGGACAGATCCCTAGGGCATACCACTGGTAATTATCTCCTCAGAGTGCAGTCCATTTACCTGTACTCTTTGTCGCCTCACACTCAACCAATTTCTAACCCAAGCAATAACTTTAGGGTCCATCCCTATGGTGCTCAGTTTGTTTATAAGTCGCCTGTGCAGAACGGTGTGCTTTACTGAGATCTAAATACAGCACATCAGTGCTCTCCCTGGTCACCCAGTCAAAGAAATCAATCAGATTTGTCTGACAAGACCTGCCTCTGGTGAATCCATGCTGCCTCAAATCTGGTAATCTTTTGGACTCCAGAAACCGCATCATTTTTTCTTTCAGTAGCGCTTCCAATAATTTACTCATCAGAGGTTAAACTAACCAGCCTGTAGTTTTCAACCACATCCTTACTCCTGCTTTTGTGTAAAGGGACAACATGAACCTCTCTCCAGTCCTCTGGCACCACTCCTGACTGAGGCATTGAAAAGGTCAGTCAGTGGAGCTGCTAGAACGTACCCAAGTTCCCTCAGTATTCTCGGGTGTATCCCATCTGGTCCCATTGCTTTGTCTACTTTGTGTTAGTGAGAAACTAGCTTAACAGTCCTCTGAAAATTGTTCAAGATTCCACTTGCTTCTGTTCCTTTTTGTGGGTGTTTTCTGAGGTCCTGCTCCTTGTTCTTCATCTGTGACCACAGAACAAAATTTAAGCAATTCTGCTTTAGAATACTTAGAATAGATGTTGCCTGTAAGTTGAAGCTATGTTTTGGATTGTTCTGGCTTACGAATGTAGGTTATATGTATCATGCCATTGGTCAAATTAGTATTTTTTTGTATATACTTTAGGTCCATCACCAGCCAGCACACAAAAACAGATTTTAGTCAGCCCAGTGTTAGTAGGAATCCAGTGAAGAGCCTTTAAGAAGAGTGATATCCATTGTCTATCCCATTGAAAAACCAATCTAGCAGCAACGTTCATAACAGCATAGCTTTCAGAGATACCATCGGAAGGCCACATATTAATATCCAGCCCGGATTACTGTAACACAGTGTAGGACTGATCCATGGAAAACTGATATCTTAATCCATCTCAATAACCTCAGTTTGTAAAAATTACGCTTTGGAAACTAATACCCTTAAATTGCAAGTTAAAGTCAAGACTCGGACTGCTCACTGTCATGGATTTAATTGCAAGTAATGTTCTCAACCATTTACTTACAGCTTCTAAGCATAGATCAAGCCTCTTCTGCGAGTGATCAGCAATTTTAAGCAATATAGAGGCTATATATTGGCATGCATCTATATTCCAATACCAAAACTGTGAACCAACTTGTCCAGTAGAGCAAGACAAATATTAAATATTTGTGCCAGAATCGATCGTTGTAGAACACCGCAAGTAAGTGGCTTCTGAATTGACAAATCAGAGTTGGTAAAAATCCCGAACATCTGATTTACAGGATTGAATCCTATGGTGTGCATTATCTTTGCTACCTAGACTACTCAACCCAGAAGGGCACAACTGCCACAAACAAAATGTAATTATCATTCAGCATTCCTATTGGTGCAGTCTCATTACTATCCCTTCTCTAAATCCAGACTGCTTTGGGTGAAGTACACTAGTTTTCTTGTTATAGCCTAAAAGTTGATCTTAATCAAAGAGGTTTGAAATTGGTCTATAGTAAGTCAAGGTTAGATTTTAGAATGGGCTTAATCCAGACTTCCTTCCAGATGTTAGATGCCCATCAGCTAGATTTATATTAACCACACTACATAAGTAAGGTGATATTTCCATTTGGATCAACAAAAATAGTGGGAATTGGGTGTGCAGGAGAGGTGGCCTTGCCCATCAAGGTCAGTAATTTCTCAAGAGCAAGGGTAGAAACAACATTTAAATGTTGGCAGGCTGTTAAAGTTGCTTTTGAAATCATGTTAGATAATTGAATTCCATAATCCGATAGAATGGGTGAGAGAATGATTGAGAAAAATCTTACTCTCCGGGAACAAGCAGGACATCAATCCTCGCATATGGGTGACTGTGCTTTCGGAGCCCTCACGGAAGTATCCTCCCAGCTTTCAAAGAAAGCCTTTGGGAGATGCTACCACCCATGTGTGGTCCCCTTCCCGCCCAAGGATGCCATCTTGCTCACTCCTTTTTTTTTTTTTCCTTCCCCCTCTATGGAGCCCTTCAGATGTCTGTCTGCTCTTCCCCCGGAAAAAAGTTGATTTTCTTGACCTGAGTTTCCTCTGGTAGTGCACCAGTCCTTTTCCTGCCACCGGAGCCTTCTGCGCTGGCATGGAGTCTCTTGGTTCTTTTTTTTCCCTTCTTGGCACCTTTGTTCCCTTTTTTCCAACTGGCAGTATGGCATGTCTTCGACCTCGCTGGGATACTTTTTTCTCCCATAGCTATTAGTGGTTTTAAAAAAGTGTGATCGGTGTGACAAAATAATGTCCTTGACTGACACACACAACTCTGCCTTCATTGCCTGGGACTGGATCATGACCCCACGGCATGTGGCCTCTGTAAGATGTCCACCAAGGCCCTCAAGAGCTGCCAGCAGCAGCACAATAAGTTTTTCCTGGAGTCCCCGGTACCTCTGAAGGCCAAGGCCTCCTCTGAAACCGTGGAATTCCTGGGTGGCCTCATGGACACCGACCGACACCGTGGTTCCTCAGAAAGGGGGTCTCCCTCAAGGGAACTCAAGAAGAAGAAAGTCTCGAAGGCGGCATCCTTGGATGGTTCAGATGGGCCGGTTAAGTTCTGAGCCAGGTCCTGCAGTCCTAGGCGCTCATCCGAGGGATCTGAGAAGGAACAGCTTGCAAAGGTACCCCGGAAGGACCCTACTTCGGGCCAGCCTCTGTCGCCTGACACCATCCTTGTCAAGGACTCCCCCCTCGGGGGAACAGACGGCGGGCCAGATTCCCTCGGTGCCCGCGTGCCAATGGCTGCGGAGCCTTCTGGCCTGGCTTCCAGAATGTCTACCCTGGAGTGCAGTTTGTCTGCCTTCATGGACTAGCAGTGGGTGCTGTTGTCTGGTACTACTGCTTTCTCCACCCAGACCACTGGAGGCCCAGCTGATCCTAGAGGTTCTTCGACCTTGAGTCTATCCTCGGCCGACGTCTCGATCCAGCTCCCATTCCAGCCAGCATGCTTGGCACCGGCCACGGGACCTCCGAGGGCCACTGGTGGGGGATCAGCTCTGGAGCCTACGAGCCATCCTTCCCTCGAGTCCTCAATGGACTATTCTGACTTGGAAACGGAGAACGAGGAGTCGCCGGACACCTGTCGCCACTGAGACGTCCCCTCGGACTCCCCTTCCCTCCCTCAAAGCCCCGACGTCTGTCTCCACCTGAGAACATTGTGTTCCTCGATTTCGTCAGGGATATGTCCAAGGCCCTAGAGTTCCCGATGGAATCGGATGAGGATCTTCGGATGGAGGAGCTTGAAATCCTCAAACATGAGGCTTCTCCGAGGTAATCGCTTATGGTGTCCATCCCTCCCATCCTCGAACAGCTAATGCTACATATGTGGGAGACACCGGCATCAGTGCTGTTGGTGAGAAAATGGCTCAACTTGATGTATTGAGTCTGCCGGAGCCCGGGCTTCCAGAAGTCACAACTGCCGCACAACTCCATGGTGGTGGAGTCAGCCATGTGTCGCCTGAAGAGTCAGAAGATGCACTCTTCAGTGCCACGCCCCCTTCTCCAGCAGGGAGGCATGTACCCTGGATGCCCTCGCAGAAAGTGCTACCAGGGTTCCTTGCTCATCGGCTGGATTCTGGCATATTAGCTGTACATGGGCATGTACCTGAGAGGCCTGGCAAAGGAATTCACTGGGTTCTCAGTTGGTCTTTCTGAGCAACCCCCTGCAGCTGTTCAAGAACCTGGCCAAAGCTGTCCATGAGTGCTCCAAGTTACTCGGGCAGCCTATGACTACTTTGAGTCAGCGGCTTGAGTAGTGGTGCTGGGCATCGGTGCCTGACACCAGGCTTGGCTACAGTCTTCCGACCTCGAGCAATGGGTTCAGAACAAATTGGTCGATGTCCCATGCCAAGGAGAGAACCTCTTTGGCAAACCCATGACTGACAAGGCTGCCGAGCTGGAGACAAAATTCATGACAAGGAGCAGGCTCTCTAAAAAGACCACCGCCCCTCACCAACAGAAGGGCTCTGATAAAAAGCCCTTCTACCTGAGGAAAGGGTCTGCTTACAGAAACTATCCATCTTTTCAGGCCTCCCTGGCTCCCCTTCAGGGTCAGCAAGCCAAGGGACATGGGCATGGCCCTTGTAAGCAGAAGGCTCCCAAGCCCCAGGCATCGGCCCTGGCCCAGCCAGGGGGGAGTTTTGACTCCTTGGGCATAGTCTCCCCAAGGAGGTCAGCAATCCACAGGGGGACATTTCATTCATTATGCCCAAAGGTGGCCGGCCAGCCATCACCACCGGTTCTTGGGCACTCCAAGTAGTCAAGGAGGGCTACCTCCTCCACCTAGCAGACACCTCCCCCTTTCTTTCCGGGAGGGCCCACCAGGTCTTCGAGGACAGAGCTGTATAACCAGTCCACCATCTTAGGGGCAAAGGTTTCTACGCCAGGTACTTTCTTGTACCAAAAAGAACTGGAGGCCTAAGGCTCATCCTTGACCTGCGCAATCTGAACAAATTCCTGGTGAGGGAGAAGTTAAAGATGCTTTCCCTTAGAACTTTGCTGCCTTACCTCCAGCAGGGAGATTGGCTGTGCTCCTTGAATCTGAAGGATACCTACACACCACATCATTCACCCCAACCTTAGATAGTACCTGAGGTTCATGGTGGGGGGCAGCCAATACTAGTACAGGGTGCTACCTTTCGGCTTGGCTTGTATTCCAAGGGTTTTCATCAAATGCCTGGCAGTCGTGGCCACCTTCCTCTGCCTTCAGAGGGTGTTCATCTTCCCCTACCTGGACGATTGGCTCATAAAGGGAGGCATGGCCTCAGAAGTGCAGCAGACAATGGCATGTACCATCCAGGTCCTACAAAATCTGGGGTTTGTAATAAACTACCCCAAGTCCCACCTCCTTCTGACAGAGTGGAGTTCATAGGAGCAAGACTAGACACCCTGCAGGCAAGGGCCTTTTTCCAGGGAACCGAACCACTCAGCTTAGAGCTCTGGCCCTGGACATCAAATGCTGGCCTTCTGTTCGCTCAGCAACTGCTGCGCACCTACTCTGACACATGGCCTCCAAGGTCCATGTCACCCCAGATGCCCGCCTTCGCATGAGGGCCACACAGTGGTGCCTTTGGGACCAGTGGACATAGGCCACAGGCCATCTCCGCAGCAGAGTTGTAATGATCTGCCGGTTGGCAGAATCCCTGTCCTGGTGGCAAAATTCCCAATACCCTGAGACAGGGATGCCCTTCCAGACTTAAGGGTTCTCACAACGGATGCCTCCCTGCTGAGATGGGGAGCCCACTACGAGTAACTTCACACCCAAGGCAGCTGGTGACAGGGCAAGAGCAACCAGCAAATCAACCTTCTGGAATTGTGGTCGATTCACCTAGCCCTTCGAACCTCTTGCCTCTGCCTATGGCGCCAACCAGTGTTGGTCCAAACAGACAACCAGGTGGCCATGTTCTATGTGAACAAGAGTGAGACACAGGGTCCCTTGCCCTCTGCCTGTATGAATATGCCCTCTATGTAGTTCAACAGGGCATATTCGAATGGGCAGTATACCTTCCGGGCCAGGGCAGCGCACTGGCCAACAGATTGAGCAGGGTCCTCTAGCCATACGAGTGGCAGCTGGACCTCAGAGTAGCCAGCCAGCTTTTCCACCTCTAGGGAGAACCATAAATAGACCTGTTTGCCAGCCCGGACAACTACCAGTTGCCCCACTTCTGCTCCCAGCAAGCCTACCCTTCCCAGGTGGCGTCAGATACATTTCTCATCTCGTGGTTGGAAACTCTGATGTACGCCTTCCCACCCACATGACTAATTGCCAAAACGTTGTTCAAGACCCTCCGTGAAAAGGCCGTGCTGATCCTGATAGCCCCTCAATGGCCCAGGCAGCTGTGGTTCCCGTTATTTCTCCGGCTGTTGGAGGAGACGTCCATTCCATTGGAGCACTCCCCAGGGCTCCTGTCACAGGAGGGGGGGGGCACTCTCTTGCACCCCAATCTGGGGTATGGCTGCTGAAAAGGTGACCTCTAGCCCCTTTCAACCTCTGAGTAAATGAAGGAGATCCTGCTGGCTTCCTGTAAATCCTTCACCAGGAAAGCATACTCCTTCAGGTGGCACAGATTTTCAGTCTGGTGCGCAGAGCAGGGGATTAGCCCATTCTCCTTTCCGGTGCAGATGGTCCTGCAGTACATTCCATCTCTCACACTCTGGACTCAGATCGAACTCCGTCAGAGTACACCTCAGTGCTCTGGTGGCACATCACCATCCGATGAATGGCAAACCCTTCTCATCCCAGCCGTTGGTGACCTGCTTCATGAGGACTCCTTTTATCGAAACCCCTGGGACCTCAGTGTTGTGCTGGCACAGCTTACTCACCTGCTTTCTGAGCCCCTGACTACTTGTCATCTGTGATACCTTTTGTGGAAGGTGATGTTCTGGTTGCGCTCACCTCTGCTCACACAGGGTCAGCGAGCTCCAGGCCTTGGTGGCAGAGGCACCTTACACCAGGTTCTATAAGAACAGGGTTGTGCTCCACGCACACCCCAAATTCCTTCCAAAGGTGGTATCGCCTTTTCACCTCAACCAGGAGGTGGTGCTCTTTCCGAGGCCTCACGCCAGCAGGGCAGAAATTGTCCTCCACACCTTGGACTGTAAGAGAGCCCTGTCTTTCTACATTCAATGTACCCAGGGCCACCGTAAAGCTTCTCAGCTTTTTGTCTCCGTATGACCCCAGTGGACTGGGGAAAGCGGTGACCAAGCATACGCTATCTACCTGGGTGGAGGACTATTTCAGCCTTGCCTATGAGCAGGTGGGACTTCAGCTCGACAGATTGGTCACGGCACACCATGTCGGCCTCTGTGGCAAGCCTGTGCTGTGTCCCAATGATGGACATCTGTCGGGCCACCACCTGGTCTTCCGTCCATACATTTGCAGCTCACTATTGCCTGGAGAGGGAGTCCCGATGGGACAGTTCCTTCACTCAGGCCATGCTCTGTAATCTTTTTGGAGTCTAGGCAACTCCTACCCTCCAGCCCTTCTGTGTTTAGGCTACTGGAGTGCTGGTTTCCTTTTGACACACGGGTCCTACTGCAGTCTGCACCTGCAGACTCAATTGCTCTGCTTACAACCTTCCTTGAGGGTGACCGTGTTTTTTTTTTTCTCTGTAGGCTTTCAGTAGCCTGTAGCTAGGGAGTCCCATAAGTGAGGACTGACTTCCTTCTTGTTCCCAGAGAAAGCGTAGTTACTCACCTATAACAAGTGTTCTCCGGGGACAGCAAGAATCAGTCCTCTCAACCTTCCCTCCCTCCCCTTGGAGTTGCTTCTTTACCATATTTTATTTTTTTGCCGCCCTTAACTATGTCATCTGACTGAGCAAGGTGGCACCCTTGGGTGGGAAGGGGACCATGCATGTGTGATGGCATCTCCCAAAGGCTTTCTTTGAAAGCTGGGGGGATGCTTCTGCGAGGGCTCCATCGGTGCAGATATCACAGATGTGAGGACTGTTTCCTGCTGTCCCCAGAGAACACCTGTTACAGGCAAGTAACTACGCTTTGTCGTATTGCTGGCTTCAACTTTGGCTCATTGCCTAAATTAGCTTTTAGAATTGTTATTATTCTTTTCTGAAACATTTAATGCAAACTTTTTCTCTTACCCTGAAGGTTATAAAGTCTTATCCCTGCTAGAAGTGACTGATGATAATCAAGAGCAAGCAGATGTATACATTCATACGGCATATATCAAGAAGTGGGATATATGTGCAGGCAATGCTCTGCTGCGTGCCCTAGGAGGACACATGACCACTCTGAAAGGAGAAGAGATTGTCTACACTGGTTCAGATGGCAATGAAGGGGGACTTCTAGCCAGCATTGGTATGGACCATAGTGCGCTGGTTGAAAAACTGAGTGAAAAGCTCCCAGATTTGGAGAAGTCTTTGCATAAATAGACCCTCCCAGTAGGAAAGAAGTATGAATTCTCCTTTTTTGATGTCTTTCCGATCTGCCTAAGGAATAAGGCATGGAACTAACCTCTGAATGCACAGGGCAGCCCAGCACACTTTGGACAAATATGATTTTATAGAGGAGCAGATAACATAACATGTCGACAGTGTTCCATTTTTAATTTTTTTGAGACTGTTCTTGTGTTCAAGCTGTGTAAATTTGTCACTAGATGAAATGTCAAAGAAAAAAAATAGATCTATGCTTTAGTTTTAAAATCAGTAATGTCTTCACATGAATCTTAAAAGTTCATAATCTGCAAAGTTGGGAGCGGTTTCTCACAGAACTTCAGCAGAATGAATTGGTTTCTCTCGTTATCTTGTATTGCTATCTCACTAACTCGGCTGAAAAGCATGCCCTGTGGCTTATTCTCTCAGACAGAAACAATAGAAATAAGAAAAGGTTAACTGGATTCATTTTGTGAATTGTTTTTTTCTAACCTATTTTCAAATGATAAAGGCACTGAAGTATTTTTTTTGTTTTGTTTTTGGTGGCTTCTGAAATTTGCATTGATTTATTCAGATAACTCTACTCACTGACTTATTTTGTACTGTTTATTTCAAACCAGTACAGAGTTCCCTGGTTTCAATTTGATGACGACATGTTTGTTTCCATGCAGCGTTTTTTTTTCCCCTGAATATTTGGAATGGTCTCGCATACTTCAACATAATGCTAACGAGAATACAGTACCAACTGTTGCCACCAGATGGCAATCAGACTACCTCTATACTACCTTAGTGTTGGCAAAGGGGACATAGACTTGCTAGCATTTTAATCTTGTTCTTTGATTATGGTTGTGTGATTTACTGAAGAGTTGGATATCCTCTACATAAATCCCTTTGTATGCTGTGGTGCAGTCTAACTTCCTATGTCGGAAAGCTGCATATAATTTGAATTTTAGATTTTACTTTTTCCAAATTTGAGATGAGTTACAAATTCTCCCAGTTAACTTCCCTGACGTGTTCCTTTGTTTTAAATGAAGGCAAGAGTATTCATAAACAAGGTTTCCAACATATATGCCACTTTGTGTGTTCATTTTGGATATCCTGAAAACCAGCTAACTATGAATTTACTAGGAAAGTCACTTCCCTCTCTAAGTGTACTTGGATCCAAGTTCTTTATCGTCCCTCCAGTCCAGTCCCGCGCCTCTGGGTTGTGCACTTCTTCCAGCAGCTTGGAGACTGAGCATGCCATCTTTCTGATGACACCAGGGTACTTATACAGCTGGCACCACCTACCAGCCCCAGTAACTCAGTCTCTCAAGCAGATGGAGAGAGCTGATACCAGGGTCTGGGATCACCGAAGGGACAACTTAAGAGCATTTTTATTTTGACAGATTGCTGGTAGAGAAAAGATCTTTCTCCATTGTGGAAAGAACTTTGTATTGTCTGCCGGGTGGAATAGATAAAGCCTCTGTGTAAAAAAAAAAAAAAAAAAAAAAAAAAAAATGAACACTGAGTGGGGATTGCTCAGCTGCCCGTTTCTGGAGTGCAGGGGAAGGAGCGGTTTTTTTAGGCACCGGCAGACAGGCGACTCCTGAACCCACTTTAGGTGAGGAGCCACCAGGAATAAAGCATTATGGCTACTGATCAAGCCAGGCCTTAGCTCCTGCTCAGGTGGACACCAGTGAGAGGGCTGAACCGAGAGGAGCAGCAGACAAAACTGCTTTTGTCTTTTTTTTTTTTTTTTTTTCCCGGTGCAGGCACAAGAGAGCGACTTTAGCCCAGTGAAAAGTAATCTTTCATTTTCAAGGACTGTTGGAGCCGAATCAGGATGCTCTGTCCCTGCTGAAGGCCTTTGGAAAACTTGCAGCCTCGTGGAAGGCGGTTAAATGGCTGAGATGGCTATTTTGTCAGTACGGGAAATGGAGCAGTGTAGAATTCAGAGAGGGGAAGCAGGCTTCGGATGCAAGGGAGCCCTTTTCCATCGCGTTTTGTTGTTTTCTTCACTTCCTGGGTCTTCAGGGAGTATCTAGAAGGTTTTTCAAGGCAACTTAAAAAATAAATTAAAAATAAATTAAAAAAATAAAAGGTGAAGCTCCCCCTGCCACTATCTTGCACACTGCCAGCCGAAGCAACAGGTTTTTGGCCTGCGGTGCTATGACACTGGTCTGTCTGCAGGGTTTTGCTGCAGGGGTGGGGCGGTGTCTCACTCCATGGAAGAGGGCTTCCAGTTTAGAGCAGAGCATCTGGGAGTCTTGGAGGGACATGAGGAGGTCTCTCGTGGCTGTGGAACAGTGACCACAGTGCCGGAGTTCCTGCGTTGGTGGAAGAGCCGGCTGGGAGGGGGGGTCCCTGTCCCTAGTCCCCTAGTCCTTACTCAAGCGTGTGGCAGGCGGTAGGGGTCTCCTCAGCCTTCTACATCCCTAGCCAGCGCCTTGGGGTTGGGCGCCAGCATGTTGCCTTTTCTACAGAATTGAGGGGAAGGCTCATGCATCGAGTTGTCTGCATGAGGCAGCAGGAGGTAGAGCACTCAGGAGAATAAAAACAAAATTTAAAAAAAAGATGAAGAAAGGAGCAATGCAAGGATAGCCAGAGGTGAGTGGAGCCAGCAGTAGTAAACCGGCTGGAGGACCTCTGGATTGGAGATGGGGGTTCCTCCACCCATTAGAGCGATGGGCCTTGAGAATGAGATAAATCCAGGGCGCCCGGCAGGAGAACTGGAAAAGGAGAAATTCCACGGGAGGAATTGCACATTGGGCACATCTTCTGTAGGGAGGAGCTAAAAGGCTCTCATCTTTCATCCCTTCATCTTGCAGGCGCTTAATAGACTAGTAGTAGTGCTCCAGAATGCAAATCCTTTGGAGAGCCCACTGTTTCAAGCTGTCTGCAATACACAGTTGGTTTTCCCCGGCATAGGGTTATTACCCAGTGGCTAAGAGCAAAATGCGATGTCCTAGAGGCGTCCCAAGAGGGGATTCGCAGGGGTGGCCACACTCCATCCTTACCGGAGGAGGGACACAGTAGCCTAATGGTTAGAGCACTGGCTTGAAAACCAAGAGACTGGCGCTCCTTGTGAACTTGGGCAAGTTGCTTCCCCCGTCATTGACTCAGAAAAACCCAAGTTATGAATGTCCCTGTTTCCACATTTTCTGAAGGGGATTCGGAGGGATCAACAGGTACTGGTCGAAGCAGGTGCAACAGCTGGGTGAGCTGACTCCAGATTAAGCAGCAGAGATGGCCAAGTTGGAATTGGGGGGCTGCTTATCTGGCAGATACTTACTATGATCTCATTGGGGGGCTGTCCAAAAACATGGCCGCCTTGGTAGGGGCTTGGTGCTATCTTTGGCTCGGGAACGGGGCTGTGGACAGTTCCTCTAAGTCGCGTCTTAGCGAGCTCCCTTTAAAGAAAAGCTTATGTTTTGGGAAGACCTAGACAAGCTGGTAAAGGATTTGGGTGAGTCAAAAGGAGGACGTCGGCCAGGGTTTAAGCTGAGGCAGAGTCGCAACCCTACAGCGGCTCGGGGCCAGCCGCAAGACTCCAAACATTTTTGTACCCTTGTTTGAACCTCTTCCAAAGGGGAAGATTTTCCCAAGATGGGACAGGGGTTCCATGGGTTTCGAGGAGCAGGCAGGGGATTCAGAGCAGCCGCCTCCTTGGGGCCCAAGAAAGCCCAGTGAAGCGAGGAGGGCCCAGGCAGAGGTGCAGCCCTTGGGAGGTTGGCTACAGAAATTTACTTGGCCTGGATCCTATTCACTTCCATCCGGTGGGCCCACTTGAGGTCATCAGGGAGGGCTATGCCCTCAAGTGGGCCCATCCAGTGAACCAATGTTTCATTCGGTCACCCTGCAAAAGCGCAGGTCAAGACAGCTACAGTGGAGGAGACCTTGTCTCATCTCTGGCAGCTCAGAGCCGTAGAGCCAGTTCTCTAGGACCAGTACAGCTGCAATCGAGACTCCATTTAGTTTGTGGTACCCAAAAAGAAGGGTACGTTTTGACCAATCCTCTATCTCAAAGGCTTGAACTGATGTCTCCACATGCCACACTTTCACGTGGAAACGCCAAGATCAGTGATTGTGGCAGTAAGGACCAGGGAGTTCTTGACTTCATTCGACCTCATGGAGGATTATCTGCACATTCTCATCTGGGCAGAACATCAGCAGTTTCTTCGCTTCGCGGTACCGCAGGGCCATTTCCAGTTTCGAACCTTGTCCTTAGGTCTGGTAACTACCCCCTATACCTTCACCAAGGTCATGGTGGGGTGGGGGGGGGGGCAGCACTCCGCAAGGCAGAAGTTCTTGTTCACCTGTACCTAGATAACTGGCTGGTCTGGGCAAAGTCCAAGGAAGACAGCGTGGGTACTGAAATGCCTCCAAAGTCTCGGTTGGGTGGTCAACCTGGCCAAGAGTCAGTTACGCCCAACCCAGGAGCTGAAATATTTGGAAGTATGCTTCGACTCCTGTGTGGGCAGGGTCTCCCTGCCAGACCATTGGGCGCAGAGCTTCTGAGGTTGATCCAGCAAATCCGGCAGATGGCAAGGCTCTCAGCGTGGCATTATCTGCAGGTGCAGGAGACCATGGCGGCCACCCTTGAGCTGGTTTCATGGGCAAGGGTGCACATGCAAGGGCTGTGCTTTGGTGGTGGTTTTCATCAGAGTCAGCCTGTATCCCAAATACTTCCCTGCCCGGGGAGCACCAGAGGAACACTCAGGTGGTGGCTCTGCCCTGGAAACCTGGAAAGGGGCATGCCACTCAAGGCCCCTATGTGGAAACCGCTGGTGACAGAGGCCAGTCTATTTGGTTGGGGAGCCCATTGCGAGGGACAGTTTGTCCAGGGGACATGGACTCCGCAGGAGGCCCTATGGTCAATCAACAGGCTTGAGAGGCGAGCTCTGACTTTAGCATTAGAAGATTTTGCGTAAGGGTTACAGGGCAAAGCGGTCCAAGTCATATCGGATATTATGACCACAGTGGTATATATCAACTGGCAAGAAGATGTGGGCAGTGCAGCCCTGGAGGAAGAAGCAGAAAGGCTGTTCGAATGTGTAGGAATTCATCTCCAGGTGTTGGCGGCGCACGTGGCGGGCGTCCATGTGATGGAGAACTACCTCGGCCGAGTATGAGTGGCCCCAGAGAGTGGCAACTCAACCAGGAGGTGTTCAAGCAGCTGATCCGGCATTGGGATGCTCCAGTCATGGACCTAAGGGCAACGTTCAAGTCTGAAAAGGCCGGTGGTTTCTTCAGCAGAAGGAGAGAGGATGTCTGAGGGCCTGGATGCTCTGATATAGCCCTGGCCTGAGGTGGGTCTTCTCTGTGTTCCCCCGTAGGAGCTCATAGGCCAGGTAGTCCAACGGATCGAGGCACACAGGGGGCTAGTATTCTGGTGGCACTGATCTGGCCGAGATGCCTGTGGTATTCCGACCTTGTTCACCTCCTAGTGGATCGGCTGTGGCATCATCTTGCTTGAGAGAATCTCCTTAGACGGGCTGCTGTGCATGCCCCAGGTGGATCGATTCTTGCTTTCGACTTGGCTCTTGAGAGGGCTAGGTTAAAGAAGAGAGGGTTTCCATCACAGTAATACAGTTACATTCACATGTGGCACATCTTTGAGTCATGGTGCACGGAGGGGCGGACGCATCCTTCTGCGTCCTCCATTTTCAGACGTCTTGTCCTTCTTGCAATCTGGATTTGAGAAAGGTGTGGCAGCCAGCTTGTTAAGGGTGCAGCTGGTGGCAAGTTCCTATTATCACAGGAAGGTGGCATTAGGTACTCACCAAGATGTATGGAGATTGCGGAGGGTGGTGAGCCTGCTTTTCCCTCCTGGGTGGGTGGTGGTTCAGGCACTGTCAGGCGAACCACTTGAACCGTTGATTAGAGCGTCCTTGAAGGATCTCACGCAGAAGACGACCTTCTTAGTGGCCATTTGCTCGGCTCGCAGGATTGCAGAGCTTCAGGCTCTATCATGCCAGGAACCATTCCTTTCCTTCTTGAAGGAAAACGTGGTTTTGTCCGGTTCCTTCATTTTTGCCTAAGGTTGGGTCCAATTTTCATGTGAACCAGGCAGTTTCATTACTGGTTTTGAAGGACGCAGCGGGTGTCATTTTCCAGCTGTGCCGTCTGGATGTAAGAAGAGCCTCCAAGTACGTGCAGAGGACAGCTTTGTTTTGGAACGCAGATTGCCTCTTTTTGCTTTGGAGAGGGCCGTGCAGAGGTGTGGCGGTGGCAAAGGCCACCATATCCAGGTCTGCATGTATTCTGAAGTACCTGCAGGGTTGCGGGCACATTCCATGTGGGCTTAGGCAGCCTCATGAGCAGAGTATAGCTTAGTAACACCGGCGGAAATTTGTAAGGCGGCAATGTGGTCATCACTTCTCTTTTGCCAAGCATTATCGCTTGGATGTCCAGGCGGCAGAGGATGCTCATTTTGGATCAACTGTGCTTCAGGCCGTTTGGGCGAATCCCTCATTTTAGTTAACTGCTTTGATACATCCCAGAGGTGCATGACTGGACTTGGAAGGACAATAAGGAAAGGTAAATTAGACTTACCTGCTAATTATTCTTACTTGAGGAGCTCCAGTCCAGTCCCGGATCCCTCCCTAAGTGTTATCTCCAGGAACAAGCAGGAATGTAGTCTTCACATAAGGATATCGTCGGTACCGACGGAGCCTGCGTGGGAACGCTCCCCAGCATCCAATAGGAAAGCTTTTGGGAGCATCCCACAGTGCCTGTGTGCTGCCTTCCCGCCTTTCTCAACTGTCCCTCTCCAGTTCTTCGTTTTCCGCGGAGCCGACAGGTCGCATATCCTGTTACCGCAGGAAAAAAATCCCTTCTATTCTTCTTTTTTGTGGTCGCGTCTGCCTTCCCTCGATGCTACACCGGTACCACCGGTGGTTCTTTCTTTTCTTTAAAAAAAAAACTAAAAAAATCCCTTTCTTCTGGAGTCTTTCCAGCGATTTTCTCTTCAGGTGCCACGTGCCATTTTGGGCACTAGGCCCAACTTTTCCTTCAAAATGGAAAAACCCGCTTTGGGTTTTAAAAAGTGTTCTAAGTGTGGCGGTACCATCTCTGTCACCGACACCCATGAGTGGTGCCTCAAATGTTTAGGTCCTGAACACTCTATTTCAGAGTGTGTTGCCTGTGGGATGATGTCAAAAAGGGGCCGGCAGAACCAAGCTGCTAAACTTAGCACCCTTTTTCCCTTCAATGCAGCCTCCGTGGCATCGACATCTTCCAGGACTTCGTCTTCCTCCCATGGATCTCAGGTAACTAAACATAAATCTAACCGGTCCTCAAAGGGTAGATCTCCTTCTAGACAGCGAGATGCCGCTGGCATTGCCCTTGAGGGACTTTCACCGGCAAAATTGCCCCGGCGGGAGGCTTCGGCTTCCAAAGCACTAACGGGGCTCCAGGATGTTCTCGAGGCTTCAACCTCGGCAGAACTACTAGTGCCATGCTCTGGTGTACCGTCCGCTTCATCTGGTACCGATACCCAAGCATCGGCAGCGTCGATAGACCAGAGGTTTTTGGCTATTGAACGCAGTCTGGCGGCTCTTCTCACAGTCTCGATGTCCCTGAAACCGCTTCAGACAGTTCAACCAATACCGGCACAGACTGCATCGACATCGGCAGGTATTCTACTGGGACCGAGTCATGCGTGTCTATCCGGCATCGACAAGTCAGTACTGGACCACTCCGATGCCGACTTTGATAGGTACCGGTACCGTGCCTTCCACGATCACCCGGATCGGAGATACTTTGAATCCTTGGATGAGTCTGAAGACTCTGAAAGCTCTGCCGATACCAGAGTACTACTTCGTGAGGATTCCTCTTCTCCTCAGCGTAGGATGTCTCCACCAGAGGATATGTAATTTCAGGATTTTATCGGAGATGTGGCCCGAGGTCTTTCCATCACTTTGGCTCCTGAAAAAGAGCCTAGGGCAAAGGAATTAGAAATTCTGCAATACCCTAAAGCTCCCAAGGAGGCAGCTACCTTACCTATTCATGAGATCTTGCATGATCTCATGTTAAGGATGTGGGAAACACCTCTAACCACATCTCCTCACTCTTGAAGACTCTACACCATGTATCGAGTTCCTCCTTGTCCTGGGTTTCAGAAGACTCAATTACCACACCATTCCATGGTGGTGGAATCAACTATGAGAAGGATAAAGAGTGCAAAAAAGGCATACATCTAATCCTCCAGGACGCGAGTGTAGGACTCTTGACGCCTTTGGACATCGAACCGTCCAGGCTTCCATGCTTTCTGCTAGGATCAGTTCCTATATCTTATATATGGGAATGTTCCTTAAGGAGGTCACAGGAGATTTAGAGCTTATGAGCCCTCTCCTTCCTGATAAGAGGCAATCTTACCTCACCCTTGTTAAACATGCTCAGGATGTTTCCAAGTTTGAATCGTGCAGCCTTTGACTGCTTTGAGTGCATAAGCAGAACCTCTGCCATTGCCATTGGTGCACATAGGATTGCCTGGCTCCAGGCATCTGACTTGAAAATTTTGGGTACAGGATAAACTAGGGAATATTCCTTGCACAGGAGAGAGTCTCTTTGGCAAGAATTGGCAGGAAAAAGCTAATGAGATAGATGCGGACAATATCACTTTGGATAGATTGTCTAAATCTACAGCTGATCCTGCAAGGAAAAAATCCTCTAAGAAACCGTTCTTCAGTAAGAAGAAGTTTTATCCTTCCTATACCCAACAGGGGCATCGTTTAGGTCAGTCTGCCCAAAAGGGACAGCAACAACAACCTAGGCAAAGAAAGACAAAAGCAGCTAAGCCTGAACCGGCTCAGCAGACTCAGCCTCCACAGGGGCTTTGACTCCTATCTAGAGAACTTAACCTTCCTGGGATGGTGGAGGGTTCTGGGCCGTTCAGGGCTAGGAAGGCAATGGCATTTTGCCCCCAGATGGGGTCAGATAACAGTAGAAAATTGGACTCTGTCTATTGTAAGAGATGGATGCAAGCATCAATCTCCAGGAACAAGCAGGAATGAGTCGTCACATATGGGTACGTCGGTACCGACGGAGCCTGCGCGGGAACTCTCCCCAGCGTCCCAAAAAAGGAAAGCCTTTGGGAGCATCCCACAGCGCCTGTGCGCTGCCTTCCCGCCCTTCCCAACCGCCTCTCTCCAGTTCTTCTTTTCCGCGGAGCCAGCAGGTCATGTTCCTGTCACCGCTGAAGAGGTTCTTTATTTTATTTCTTTGGTCGCACGTCTGCCTTCTTCGACGTCGGACTGGTACCGCCGGTCTTTTCTTTCTTTTTCTCCAAAAAAAAAAAAGTTACTTTCCGTTCCACTTCAGTGTATTTTTTCTTCGTTGGGCCCTAGGCCTAACAGAAAATTCCTCATGGAAAAGCCCGCGTCCGGGTTTAAAAAATGCACTAAGTGCAGCGGTACCATCTCTGTTACCGACACCCATGACTGGTGTCTGAAGTGTTTGGGTCCTGACCATTCCATCACGGATTGTCCGTCCTGCTCCATGATGTCTAAAAGAGGTTTACAGAACCGAGCAGCCAAGCTCAGTACACTGTTTCCCTCTGATGCAGCTTCGGTGGCATCGACCTCTTCCAGGGCTGCTTCTTCCTCCTATGGATCTCAGGTAACCAAACATAAGTCCAGCCGGTCCTCGAAGGGTAGATCTCCCTCTAAGCATCGAGATGCCTCCGGGCTTGCCCTCGAGGATCCTGCACCGGCAAAAGTACCCCGGCGGGAAGCTCCGGCTTCCAAAGCTCCTCCTATGGGGTCACAGGTTGACATCGATGGCACGGCCTCGACCGATCACCTGTTGCAATGTTCTGGGGTATCGGTGGAATCTGCCAGTACCGACCTCCAGACATTCATGGCGTCGATGGATTAGAATGTTCTGACTATGCAGCGTGCCATTACGGCATTCATACAAGCTGCAACGTCGCTGGTACCGCAACAACCTTCGTTGTCGGTACCGGCTCCGACATCGGTTCCGGTGCCGGTACCGATTGCATCGACATCGGCTTCAGTGTCGACTGCAGCGGTACCCTGTCCGATGATGCCTATCGGTACCGATCCGGTACCGATGACTCCTGATGTCGATACCACCCGGTATGCGTATTGGGCCTTACAGGAGCATCCAGACAGGCGATACTTCGATTCCTCCGAAGACTCTGATGCATCGGAGGCCTCTGTCGAAGCATCGGTACTTCTTCCTCAGGAGCCCTCTTCTCCAAAAAGAAGAATGTCCCCTCCAGAAGACTTGTCTTTTCAAGACTTCATAAGGGAAGTGGCCAAAGGGCTTTCTATCTCAGTAGCCCCTGAGACAGAGCCTAGAGCCAAAAAATTGGATATTTTGCAATATCCCAAGGCTCCTAAAGAAGCAGCCACTTTGCCAGTTCATGAGATCCTTTGACCACATGCTAGGCATATGGGAGACTCCTCTCACCATCTCTCATTCTCGCAGGTTGGATACCATGTATCGTGTCCCTCCTTGTCCTGGATTTCATAAAACTCAGCTTCCTCACCATTCTATTGTGGTGGAGTCTGCTATGAAAAAGTTAGAGTGCAAAGAGGCACTCATCTGCTCCTCCAGGAAGAGAATGTAGAACCTTAGATGCTTTTGGCAGGAAAATTTTCCAGGCCAGTATGCTTGTTGCCAGAATCAACTCCTATAGTTTCTATATGGGGATGTTTCTGAAGGAAGTTACAGATCATCTGCAGACTTTCCTCCCTTTTCTTCCAGAAGATAAAAGGGAAGACTTCTTACCTGGCTTAAGCATGCCCAGGATGTTTCCAAATTTTCCAACCGTGCAGCCTTTGACTCTTTTGAGGGGGCCAGCAGAGCCTCGGCCATTGCCATAGGTGCACGCAGAATTGCTTGGTTACAGGCTTCTGATTTGGAACCCTGGGTCCAAGATGGATTATGGAATCTTCCTTGTACAGGTGAAAACCTGTTTGGCAAAGATTGGCAAGGAAAGGCCACTCAAATGGATGCAGAAAATTCTGCTTTGGATAGGCTTTCAAAATCTACCTCTAATCCTGTCCAGAAGAGGTTGTTCAGAAAGGCATATTTTCCCAAGAAGGGAAGATATTTATCCTGTTTATGGTCAACAGACATCTTCTGCAGGTCGTTTTGCTGCAAAGCATCAACAACCTAAACAGGACAAGCCTAAGGCTGCAAGGAATACTGTAGCCCAACAGCCTCAGCCTCCTCAGGGCCTTTGACTTGCAACTAGAGAACTTAGCCTTTCTGGCTCTAAAAGACCCAGAGCCTCTCACCATTCCAGGAAGGTTAGCTCACTTTGCTCCCAGATGGGAGCAAATCACAGCAGAGCAGTGGACCCTTTCCATCATAAGGGAGGGGTACAAACTTCATTTCTCAAACCTTCCTCCTTACACCATGGTGAGGCAGTTCAATTCTCCAACATCTCTTCTCGACCTTTTGGTCAGGAGATTTCTACCCTTCTTGCCCAAGGGGCAATAGAAGAAGTACCTCTTCTTCAACAGGGCTCAGGGTTCTACTCCCCCTACTTTCTAATTCCAAAGAAAACAGGGGGCTACAGACCCATATTAGATCTCAGAAAATTGAACAAATTCCTATGCAAGGAGAAATTCAAAATGATTTCTCTAGGTACTCTCCTTCCATTCCTTCAGAGTCAGGATTGGCTTTGTTCTCTAGATCTCAAGGATGCGTATACCCATATACTCATCCATCCAGCACACAGAAGGTTCCTTCGGTTCCTTTATCAGGGAAAGCACTACCAATACAGGGTGCTTCCCTTTGGTCTGGCCTCTGCTCCAAGAGTGTTCACAAAATGCATGGCAGTAATAGCTGCCTTTCTACGCACTCTAGGAATATTCGTATTCCCATATCTGGACGACTGGCTCATCCGAGCTTCATCCCAATCAGAGGCCCAGACTTCCCTAGCCTGCACAATGTGTGTTCTGCAGTATCTGGGACTGGTGATAAACCTTCCAAAGTCCCAACTTACCCCTACTCAGTCTCTAGAGTTCATAGGGGCCTTGCTGGATACCACAACTGCAAGGGCCTATCTTCCCCAGGCCCGTTGCCTACGTTTAGTGCAGTTAGCCTCTCAGATCCAGTTAAAAACCCATCTAACTGCTCGAGAAATGTTACAACTGCTAGGCCACATGGCATCCACTGTGCATGTGGTCCCTTATGCTCGCCTTCACATGAGGGCAGCTCAATGGACTTTGTCCACCCAGTGGACCCAGGCATCAGGGGGTCTGTCAGACAAAATAGCAACCTCCAGACGCCTCTTTCGGTCGCTCCAGTGGTGGAAGTCCACTCAAAATCTGTTGCTGGGGTACCCCTTCCAACAATTGTTAACCCAAGCAATCCTTACAACAGATGCCTCTCCAAGGGGTTGGGGAGCTCATCTTCAAGACCTCTCCACCCAGGGCATTTGGTCTCTACAGAAGACCTCCCTACATATCAACATCTTAGAGCTCAGAGCAATCTTCTTAGCTCTGAGTCTTCCATACCCTGCTCAGCTACAAGACAGTCCTCATCCACACGGGCAACCAAGTAGCCATGTTCTATGTGAACAAGCAGGGAGGAACTGGCTCTCTGTCGCTTGGCAACGAAGCTCTGAGATTGTGGGCCTTCGCCAGAGAGCATCAAATTCATCTTCTGGCAGTATACCTTCCAGGAGTTCAAAACTCCTGGGCAGACAGACTCAGTCGAGTTCTGCTTCCACACGAATGGTCCCTTCATATGGACCAGATAGAATCTTTCGAATTTGGGGAACCCCGGACATAGACCTCTTTGCAAGTCCGTGGAATGCAAAACTTCCCCGATTCTGTTCCAGAATTCCGTGTCAGGGAGTTCAGGCCAGGGATGCCTTCCTCCTTCATTGGGGTCAAGACTTCCTATACGCCTTTCCACCCTTTCCCCTAATTCCCAAGACCCTGTTCAAGCTTCAGAGAGATCGAGGGACTATGATCCTCACAGCTCCACATTGGCCACGCCAAGTGTGGTACCCTCTACTTCTGCATCTCTCTCAAGCTCCCTCCCTGGACTTGGGGTCTGCTCCAGATCTCCTGTCTCAGGAGGAGGGAACGTTGTGGCACCCAAACCCCCAGTCTCTCCATCTCAGGGCTTGGTTGCTGAAGGCTTAGACCTTCAAGATTGGCATCTTTCTCAGCAAGTAAGGGATATCCTTCATGCTTCCAGAAAGCCTTCTACTAGACGTTCCTATGCTTTTAAATGGAAAAGGTTTACCATTTGGTGTGCTGAGAAGGGTATTAACCCTCTAGCAATACCTTTGAATTCTTTACTAGAGTATCTCCTGCATCTTTCCCATGCAGGCCTCAAAACGAATTCAGTAAGGGTCCATTTGAGTGCTACTGCAGCATCCCTTAAGCCTCTCAAAGGACAACCTGTCTCCTCTCATCCTCTTATTGCAAGATTCATGAGAGGCCTTCTTTTAACTAAACCTCCCATTAGACCACCTCCAGTGGCATGCGATTTGAATCTGGTTCTTGGTCAGCTCATGAAGCCACCCTTTGAACCCTTAGCCACTACCTCCTTGAAATTTCTTTCCTGGAAGGTTATCTTTCTTATTGCAGTCACCTCAGCTCGCCGCATCAGTGAACTGCAGGCCTTAGTGGCTAATCCACCTTATACAAGGTTCCATCATGATAAGGTAGTCCTTAGGACCAATCCACACTTTATGCCTAAAGTGGTCTCACCTTTTCATCTTAATCAAGAAGTATATTTACCTGTCTTTTTTCCAGGTCCTCATGCATCAAGTGCAGAGAGGAATCTTCATACCCTGGATTGTAAGAGAGCTCTTGCTTTTTTACTTACAAAGGACACAGCAACATAGAAAGTCTTCTCAACTCTTTGTTGCTTTTGATCCCTCTCATTTGGGACTTCCAGTCTCTAAGAGAACACTGTCCAATTGGATTGCTCAGTGTATTTCTTTCGCCTACCAGAGTAAGAACCTTTCTCTGGAGGGCCATGTCAGAGCTCATAATGTGAGAGCCATGGCCACCTCTGTCTCGTTTAAATTCTGTGTCCATCGACCAGATCTGTCGAGCGGCCACCTGGGCCTCTGTTCATACCTTCACAGCCCATTACTGTTTGGACAAGGACTCCCGCCGGGATGCCTTGTTTGGTCAGGCTGTTCTCAAACACCTGTTCCATGCTTAATCAACTCCTACCCGCCATCCCTGGTTGGATGCCTGAGATCCATGGGAGGAGGTAGAGCCCTTCTCAGGGTCTCACTACCTTGGGGATCTCCCAGGCATCTCTAGCTGGGGAGTCCCCATATGTGAAGACTCATTCCTGCTTGTTCCTGGAGATAGCACAGTTACTTACCTGTAACAGGTGATCTCTGGGAACAGCAGGAATAAGTCTTCACAACCCACCCACCTCCCCTAGGAGTTGTATCTCTCTATCTATCTTTCCTTTCCTCTCTCTCTGTCTCAGCTTTAAACTCGAACTGGAGAGAGGCGGTTGGGAAGGGCGGGAAGGCAGCGCGCAGGAGCTGTGGGATGCTCCCAAAGGCTTTCCTTTTTTGGGACGCTGGGGAGCGTTCCCGCGCAGGCTCCGTCAGTACCGATGTACCCATATGTGAAGACTTATTCCTGCTGTTCCCAGAGATCACCTGTTACAGGTAAGTAACTGTGCTTTTCCTCAGCATGCCCCCTCCTACAATAGTAAGACAGTTAAATTCTCAGATCTCTCTCAATGACCAGTTAGGTCAAGCGGTCACTGTGCTTCTTGCCCAAGGGGCAATAAGAGGTACCCATTCCCCAACGGGGTACAGGGCTTTACTCCCCCTATTTCCTTATTCCAAAGAAAACAGGAGGACACAGATCCATTTTAGACCTCAGAGAATTGAACAAATTCCTGTTCAAAGAGAAGTTCAAAATGATTTCACTAGGAACTCTGCTGCCATACCTTCAGAGTCAGGATTGGCTTTGTTCTCTAGATCTCAAGGATGCGTACACTCATGTTCTCATCCATCCAACTCACTGAAAGTTCCTTCTCTTTCTGTTTCAAGGGAAGCACTACCAATACAGGGTTCTTCCTTTTGGCCTGGCCTCTGCACTAAGGGTGTTCACAAAATGCATGGCTGTGGTGGCAGTATTTCTCCGCACCCTAGGAATATTTGTCTTCCCTTACTTAGGCGACTGGCTCATTCGAGCCCCTAAAGAGCCAGAGTCCAGGGTTGCCCTCCCTCGCACAATGCGCATCCTTCAGTATTTGGGACTTGTCATAAACTTCCCAAAATCCAACCTTGCTCCCACTCAGTCCCTAGAGTTCATAGGAGCTCTGCTGGATACCACACAGACAAGGGCCTACCTTCCACAGCCCCGCTGCCTTTGCATTGTGCAGTTAACTTCCCAAGCTAAAACCTCACCTCACTGCTCGGGAAATGTTACGGTTGCTAGGCCACATGGCATCCACCATGCATGTGGTTCCTTATGCTCACCTCCATATGAGGGCAGCTCAGTGGACTCAGGTGTCAGGTTGCCTGTCAGACAAAATAGCAAACTCAGATCGCCTTATTTTGTCCCTCCAATGGTGGCAATCACCCCAAAACCTTTTGGTGGGGTCTCCTTTTCAGCAACCCCCACCCCAAGCCACTCTAACAGATGCTTCACAGGTGGGTTGGGGAACCCACCTGCAAGGCCTCTCTTCTTAGGGTACCTGGACTCCACAGGAGGCCTATTTACACATCCATCTCCTAGAACTCAGAGCAATTTTCCTTGCTCTTCAATTATTCGACACCCAGCTCAGCTACAAGACAGTCCTAGTTCAAACGGACAATCGAGTAGCCATGTTCTATGTGAACAAGCAGGGCAGAACAGGCTCTCTGTTGCTTTGCAACGAATCTTTGACTATGGGCCCTCACCAGACAGCATCAGATTCATCTCCTTGTGGTGTATCTTCCAGGCATTCAGAACTCTTGGGCAGACAGACTCAGTCGAGTTCTGCTTCCACACGAATGGTCTCTCCATGCAGATCAGGTGGTGAAATTTGGGGAACCCCGAACATAGACCTCTTTGCAAGTCCGCTGAATGCCAAACCTCCCCGGTTCTGTTCCAGAATTCCGACTCAGGGTTTTCAGGCCAGGGATGCATTCCTCCTCCATTGGGGTCAGGACTTCCTGTATGCCTTCCAACCCATTCCCCTAATTCCCAAAACCCTGTTCAGGCTTCAGAGAGACAGAGGTCATATGATCCTCATAGCTCCACGTTGGCCACGGCAAATGTGGTACTCTCTGCTCCTACATCTCTCTCAAGCTCCGCCTCTGGAGTTAGGATCTGCTCCAAATCTCCTTTCTCAAGAGGACGGGATGCTGTGGCATCCCAATCCCTAGTCAATGCATCTCAGGGCCTGGTTGCTGAAAGCCTAGAACTTCACGGTCCTAATCTTTCCCAGCAGGTAAAGGATATCCCTTGTGCTTCCAGGAAGCCTTCCACAAGACGCTCTTATGCATTCAAGTGGAAAAGGTTTACCATATGGTGCTCGCAGAAGGGTCTTAACCCTCTTGCGATACCTCTAGAATCATTACTGGAGTATCTCCTTCATTTGTCAAATGCAGGGCTTAAGACCAATTCAGTGAGAGTTCATTTGAGTGCTATAGCAGCTTCTTTCAAGCCTCTAAATGGATAACCTATTTCCTCTCATCCTCTCATAGCAAGATTTATGAGAGGCCTTCTTTTAACTAAGCCTCCCATTAAGCCAACACCGGTGGCATGGGACTTAAATCTGGTTCTTGGGCAGCTCATGAAACAACCTTTTGAACCATTAGCCACTACCTCTTTGAAATTCCTTTCCTGGAAGGTCATCTTTCTTATTGCAATCACACCAGCACGTCGCATCAGTGAATTGCAAGCGTTGGTGGCTGATCCTCCTTATACAAGGTTCCATCATGATAAGGTAGTCCTTAGGACTCATCCACACTTTATGCCAAAGGTGGTGTCACCTTGTCATTTAAACCAAGCGGTTTACTTTCCTGTATTCTTCACAAGGCCTCATGCCTCAAATGGAGAAAGGAATCTTCATACTTTGCACTGCAAAGGGCTTTGGCCTTTTACTTGCAAAGGACACAGCAGCATAGAAAGTCCTCTCAACTTTGTTGCTTTTGTTCCTAGTCATTTGGGACTTCCAGTCTCCAAAAGAACACTGCAGATTGGAGGATCGCCAGTGTAACACCAATTTTTAAAAAGGGTTCCAGGGGTGATCTGGGAAACTACAGACCAGTGAGCCTGACGTCAGTACTGGGAAAAATGGTAGAAACCATCATAAAGAATAAAATTACTCAGCATGTAGATAGTCATGGCCTAATGGGAGACAGCCAACATGGCTTTAGACAAGGAAGATCTTATCTTACTAATCTGTTATGTTTCTTTGAAGGTGTGAATAAACAGGTGGGCAAAGGTGAGTCGATTGATATAGTGTATCTGGACTTTCAGAAAGCCTTTGACAAGGTCCCTCATCCAGAGACTTTTGCAAAACTAAAGAGTCATGGGATAGGAGGCAGTGTACTACTGTGGATCAGGAAGTGGTTAAAAGATAGAAAGCAGAGGGTAGGGCTAAATGGCCAATTTTCCCAATGGAGAAAGGTGAATAGTTGTGTACCCCAGGGATCTGTGCTGGGTCCGCTGCTTTTTGACATTCATAAATGACCTGGAAAGTGGAATAGCGAGTGAAGTTATCAAATTTGCAGATGACACAAAACTATTTAAAGTTGTTAAAACCCAAGAGGATTGTGGAAAATTGCAAGAGGATCTTGATAAATTGGAAGACTGGGCATCAAAATGGCAGATGAAATTTAATGTGGACAAGTGCAAAGTTATGCACCTAGGGAAGAACAACCCAAACTATGGTTACACGATGCAAGGTTCCACATTAGGAACCACCACCCAGAAAAAAGATTTAGGCGTCATTGTGGATACCATGTTAAAACCCTCGGCCCAGTGTGCAGCGGTGGCCAAGAGAACAAATAGAATGCTAGGTATGATAAGGAAAGGAATGGAAAATAAAACAAAAGATATTATGCCTCTATATCGTTCCATGGTGAGAGCACACCTTGAATATTGTGTGCAATTCTGGTCGCTGTATCTTATAAAGGGATATAGCGATTTTAGAAAATGTTCAGAGAAGAGCCACCAAAATGGTAAAGAGGATGGAAGGATACTCCTATGAAGAAAGGCTAAAAAGGTTAGGGCTCTTTAACCTGGAAAAGAGACAGCTGAGGGGAGATATGATAGAAGTCTATAAATTAATGAACGGAGTGGAACGGGTAAACGTAGATTGATTGTTTACGTTATCAGAATATAGAAAGACTAGGGGACATGCAATGAAGCTACAGGGTAAACTATTTAAGACTAATAAAAGAAAATATTTTTTCACTCAACGTGTAATCAAACTCTGGAATTTGTTACCGGAGGATGTAGTAAAGGCTGTTAGTGTAGCTGGGTTTAAAAAAGGTTTGGACAGGTTCCTGGAGGAAAGGTCCATAAACCATTATTAAGAAGGCACCCAGGATATCAATGCTTGACCCAGTACAAGCATTGTGCAACCTGTCTTGGGGAAAACTGCTAGGTACATATGACCTAGATTGGCCACTGTTGGAAACAGGATACTGGGCTTGATGGACCTTGGTCTGACACAGTATGGCATATCTTATGTTCTTACTGTCCAGCTGGATTGCACAGTGTGTATCCTTTGCCTATGAGAGTAAAAACCTTCCTCTTGAAGGCCATGTTACAGCTCACAATGTGAGAGCCATGGCAGCCTCTATGGCTCATCTTCACTCCGTGTCTATCGACGACATTTGTCGAGAAGCTACTTGGGCTTCAGTTCATGCCTTCACAGCTCATTACAGCTTAGACAAGGACTCCCGCCGGGATGCCTTGTTTGGTCAGACTGTTCTGCAACACCTGTTCCATACTTAATCAACTCCTACCCACCATCCCTGACGAGATGCCAGAGATCCATGGGGGGAAGTGGAGCCCTGTCCCAGGGACACACAAGTTCTGGGGTCTCTCCCTGGCATCTAAAGCTAGGGAGTCCCCATTTGTGAAGACTCATTCCTGCTTGTTCCTGGAGATAGCACAGTTACTTACCTGTAACAGGTGATCTCTGGGAACAGCAGGAATAAGTCTTCACAACCCACCCACCTCCCCTAGGAGTTGTATCTCTCTCTCTATCTATCTTTCCTTTCCCTCTCTCTCTCTTTGTCTCAGCTTTAAAACTCAACTGAGGAGAGACAGTTGGGAAAGGCGGGAAGGCAGCACGCAGGCGCGGTGGGATGCTCCCAAAGGCTTTCTGATTGGATGCTGGGGAGCATTCCCGCCAGGCTTCGTCAGTACCGACGAAACCCATATGTGAAGACTTATTCCTGCTGTTCCCAGAGATCACCTGTTACAGGTAAGTAACTGTGCTTTGCCTGGCTTCAGACATCAGACTTAGGACAATGGGTGCAAAATAAACTAGGAAATATTCTTTGCACAGGAGAAAAGCTCTTTGGCAAGGATTGGCATGTGGCAAGACAAGGCTAATCAGATTGAATCTGAAAATATTACCTTGAACAGACTATCAAAGTGTACAGCCAACCCTGCAAAGAAAGTCAAGAAACCCTTTTTCAACAAGAAAAATGTTTTACCCATCTTTCACCCGTCAGGGTCACTGTCCAGTTCATGTTCCCCAAAAGGGGCAGCAACAGACCAGACAGCAGAGGAAGCCACAAGTTCCTAGCACTCAACCGGCTCAGCAGACTCAGCCGCCTCAGGGGCTTTGATTCCTTCCTAGAGAACTTAGTCTTTCTGCCCCTGAAAGGTCCAGAGCCCCTTACCATCCCGGGCAGATTATACCATTTTGCCAGAGTTTGGCAACAAATATCAGAAAACTGGACCCTTTACATTGTACGAGAGGGGGTATAGACTTCATTTTCACAGCATGCCCCCTCCTGCAATCATAAGACAGTTCAATTCTCAGGTCCCTGCCACCAATCTCTTGGGTCAGGAGGTCTCATCGCTTCTTGCTCAAGGAGCAATAGAAGAGGTACCCATATCCCAACAGGGTACGGGGTTCTACTCCCCCTACTTTCTCATCCCAAAGAAAACGGGGGGGGGGGGGGGGCGAGACACAGACCTATTTTGGACCTCAGAGAATTAAACAAGTATTTGTTCCGGGAAAAATTCAAGATCTCCCTCAGAACACTCCTGCCATACCTTCAGAGTCAGGACTGGCTATGTTCTCTAGATCTAAAGATCTAAAGGATGCATATACACATATTCTCATCCATGCAGATCACAGGAAATTCCTTAGATTCCTTTTCTAGGGAAGACACTTCCAATACAGGGTTCTTCCCTTCGATCTGGTTTCTGCCCCCCAAGAGTCTTCACAAAATGCATGGCAGTAATAGCAGCATGCAGTAATGCATGGCAGTAATAGCAGCATTCCTGAGAACTCTAGGAATATTCGTCTTCCCCTACTTAGATGACTGGCTCATTCGAGCATCAACAGCTCCAGAAGTCAGCTTCGCTCTCTCGCACCATGCGAATCCTTCGATACTTGGGACTGATAATAAACCTCCTAAAATCTCATCTCACCTCTTCTCAATCTCTAGAATTCATAGGTACTCGTCTAGACACAAGGCAGTCAAGGGCTTTCCTGCCACAGCCATGTTGTCTTTGTATAGTACAGCTAGCCTCCCAAGCAGCTATGAAGGTCTTCCTGACTGCTCAGGAGATGCTTCAGCTTCTGGGGCATATGGCATCCACGGTCCATGTGGTTCCCTATGCTCACCTTCATATGTGAGCAGCCCAGTGGACCCTATCCTCTCAATGGACACAGGCCTCGGGTCGGCTTATGGACAAAATCAGAAATTCCACACGTCTCATTTTGTCCCTGCAATGGTGGCAGTCACTGGAAAACCTTCTCGTGGGTTCTCCTTTCCAGCAGCCTTTATGCCAAACCACCCTAACAGATGCGTCCAAGTTGGGTTGGGGGGCTCACTTGCATGATTTATCAACTCAGGGTCTCTGGACCCCACAGGAGGCTTGTCTTCACATAAACCTCCTAGAGCTCAGAGCCATTTTCCATGCTGTCCGAGTTTTTCAGGCCCATCTCAGCTACAAGACAGTTCTGGTCCAGACCGACAATCAAGTAGCCATTTTCTGTGTGAACAAGCAGGGTGGAACAGGCTCTCTCTCGTTATGCAACAAAGCTTTGCAACTGTGGGCCCTCGCCAGAGAGCTCCAAATCCACCTTCTAGTGGTATATCTTCCGGGCATTCAAAATCTTTGGGCAGACAAACTCGGACAAATACTGCTGCCACACGAATGGTCTCTGCACTCAGACCAGCTTGCTCGAGTGTTTTGAATCTGGGGAACGCCAGATATAGACCTCTTTGCAAGTCCACAGAATGCCAAACTTTCCCGATTCTGTTCTAGAATTCTGGCTCAGAACTGTCAGGCAAGGGATGCTTTCCTCCTCCATTGGGGTTGGGACTTCCTCTATGCCTTCCCACCCATTCCCCTCATTCCCAAAATTTTGTTTGTTTCAAAGAGACAGAGGTCATATGATACTCATAGCTCCATGTTGGCCACGGCAGACGTGGTATCCTCTGCTTCTGTGTTTATCTCAAGCCACACCTCTGGAGTTGGCATGTGCTCCAGATCTTCTTTCCCAGGAAAATGGGACGCTATTGCACCCGAATCCCCAGTCCCTGCACCTTAGGGCCTGGTTACTGACAGCCTAGGATTCCTAGATATCAACCCATCTCAACAGGTAAAGGATATCCTTGTGGCTTCCAGGAAGCCTTCCACAAGGCGATCCTACGCCTTTAAGTGGAAGAGATTCTCTGTATGGTGTTCTCAAAGGGGACTTAACTCCCATACAGTGCCTGTCGAATCGCTTCTGGAGTATCTACTCCATCTATCAGATTCTGGTCTTAAAACCAATTCAGTAAGGGTCCATCTTAGTGCCATTGCTGCTTTTCGCGAACCTCTGGATGGACAACCTATTTCCTCTCATCCACTCGTAGCGAGATTTATGAGAGGTTTACTTTTAATAAAACCTCCCATTAAGCCACCGCCGGTGGCATGGGATCTGAATCTTGTTCTCGGGTAGCTCATGAAACCGCCCTTTGAGCCTTTAGCCACTACAGCTCTAAAGTTTGTTTCTTGGAAGGTCATTTTCCTAGTTGCCCTCACTTCTGCAAGACGCATCAGTGAGTTACAGGCTTTAGTGGTGAATCCTCCTTATACAAGATTTTCTTAGGACCCATCCTCACTTTATGCCAAAGGTGGTTTTGCCTCTTCATTTAAGCAAAGCGGTTTAAATTCCTGTATTCTTCCTTGGACCTCATGCCTCTAATGCAGAAAGGAATCTTCATATCTTAGATTGTAATAGAGCCTGAGATTTTTACCCTCAAAGAACTAAGCAACATAGAAAATCATCTCAGCTTTTTGTTGCTTTTGATTCTAGTCATTTGGGACTTCCAGTTTAAAAAAGAACTCTCTAGGTGGATTGCAAATTGCATATCCTTTGCATATGAGAGTAAGGGACTTTCTCTCGAAGGCCATGTCACAGCTCACAGTGTGAGAGCAATGGCAGCCTCAATGGCTAAGCTTCGTTCTGTGTCCATTGATGACATCTGTAGAGCAGCCACTTGGGCTTCGGTACACACCTTTACAGCCCACTATTGCTTAGACAAGGACTTCCATCGGGATGCCTTGTTTGGCCAGACTGTGCTCCAGCATCTATTTCAGACTTAGTACAACACCTACCTGCCGTCCCGGGTTTCGATGCTAGAGATCCATGGGAGGAAGCATGGGGTTCATAGCTTGCTGGGGTCATTCCCCCTGGCATCTCTCAGCTGGGGAGTCCCCATATGTGAAGACTACATTCCTTCTTGTTCCTGGAGATAGTGTAGTTACTCGCCTGTAACAGGTGATCTCCGAGAACAGCAGGAATAAGTCTTCACAATCCACCCACCTCCCCTAGGAGTTCTCTATCTCTCTCTTTGTCTACTCTCTCCTTTGGTCTCAGCTATAAGCTCGACTGAAGAGGGAGAGTTGGAAAGGTGGGAAGGCAGCACGCAGGCGCTGTGGGATGCTCCCAAAAGCTTTCCTATTGGATGCTGGGAAGCGTTCCCGCGCAGGCTCCATCGGTACCGACGATACCCCTATGTGAAGACATATTCCTGCTGTTCCCGGAGATCACCCGTTACAGGTGAGTAACTATGCTTTGTGTCAATTGGTCGACTCCCCGGCCGTGAAACTGAAGTGGAGAAGGGAAACAGCAAGCATGGTACAATCGGCCTTGTGGGGGAGTGGGCTGGAAGAGTTGTCAGTCTTGCTCCCGCTGATTTGAGATGCATGGGCGCTTTACAGGTGAGCCGCCTCATCCTGGTGGGGAGGAGCATCTATTTAGCTGAAAGACTGTTTGTTGAATGTTTAACTACTTGTTTGTTGCTCTTATGAATCTGCTTTGTTAGTAGGTGCTGAGGCTTGTAGGCTGTGCCAGCTGTATAAGTACCCTGGTGTTGTCGTCAGAAAGATGACATGCTCAGTCTCCAAGCTGCTGGATGAGATGCACAACCCAGAGGTGCTGGACTGGACTGGAGTTCCTCAAGGAACAACAATTAGCAGGTAAGTCTAATTTACCTTTATACCTGAAGCAGTAGATGGTGAAATGACTTGCCCTAAGTCACAAGCAGCGTCACTGGGAAAAGCAGGATTTGAATCCTGAGCTTCCTTGGTTCTCAGCCTACTCCCATATATCCTGAACATTGAGAACAAAATGCATGCTTCATGTATCCTATTTCCCCCTCCTCCCACAGGGTGGCACATTTCCCATTTATACACATACAGGAATGCTTGCAAGAGCATATTTGCTTAGGAATAAAAATTGGTCAATACTTTAGGTATGCTTATATAGTCGATGGTGATGTCAACTTCAGAAGTATATTTAAAAACTTTTGGCATTTAAATTCATAATGCTTGTAATTTAGTAAGAGGGGTGCAACCAGGGCTGATTTTTATGGGGGTCTGGGATTAACGAGTGGGCACAAAGCAGTGTGAACATTGATGCCTCCAGTTCTCCTTTGTCGATTGTTCTGCTGCCGCTGGGTGTGCCTGAAGCCAAAGTGGAGGGGTTACGGCCTGCCCAGGCCCACTTTGGCTACACTCCTATTTGGTAACTTCATCTGTTTAGAATTTAAGTGTGAAGCATTCTAGAATCAGAGCTTATTTTATACAAAGAACAGCAAAGTTCAGCTGCTATCTATGTAACTTTCAGCCAGATGCATAAACCACAGGTATAACTTTTGAACAGGTTATCTGTTTAAAGTTGTACATAGATTTCGAGCATCACTTTGTATGTCTTCAAACGCAATGTGTGTCTGAGTCAATGCTGACTCCTGGTGACCCAGCAACTCCTGGGTTTTCTTGGCAGTGTGACGAAGTGGTTTGTCAGGCTTTTCTTCCGAGGCAATGGAGAGTTAGGTGAATTGCCCAAGGCCACAAGACGTACTAGTGGGAATTGAACCATATAGTAACATAGTAAATGATGGCAGATAAAGACCAGTATGGTCCATCTAGTCTGCCCATTCAATAGTTTATTTTGATTTTATCCTGTTGCTGTAAAAGGATCCACTGTGTCTGTCCCACGCCATTTTGAATTCTCTCACTGTATTTGTCCCCACCACTTCCATCGGGAGGGCATTCGTAGCATCCACCACCCTTTCAGTGAAAACGTATTTCCTGACATTGCCTTCAATTTACCCCCTTGCAGCTTCATGTTATGCCCTCTAGTTTTACAACTTCCACGTCTTTGGAAGAGGTTTGTTTGTTCATTATTTCTCTAAGTATTTAAAGGTCTGAATCGTATCTCCCCTATCCCTCCTCTCCAGAGTGTACATATTTAGGTCTTCAAGTCTCTTCTCATAAGGCTTTTGACACAGGCTCCAAATCATTTTTGTCGCCTTCCTCTGAGCAGTTTCCAGTCTTTTTACATCCTTTGCAAGATATGGTCTCCAAAACTGAACACAGTATTCTAAGTGAGGCCTCGCCAGTGACTTATGGTCTTTTGTTTACCAAGCTCATGCTCTAAGCATTAGGCTGCTCTCCACTCCCCTGTATGTCTAGGTTTGCTAAAAATCTGTATAACTTTAAAGGGATAAATTATCTGCTTAAGTTATATGGCATTATTCTTGCTGAAAATTATCGTTGCCCTTTTAAATTATTTGGATAGAGGTTGGAAAAAAATGTTAGGGAGGGCTAAGAGGTAGTAACGGAGAGCAATTAAGGATTATCTTAGAAGAAAAATAAGCAAGTTGTCCTCAGGATGCAGGTTTTAAAGGAGTCTAGGCATTTCAGAGTGCTCCTGCAGTTCAAGTCAGGCTTTTATAGTCGCTCATCCTCCACTTCTATTAATCCTATCTCCAGGAACAAGCAGGAATGTAGTCTTCACATATGGGTATCGTCGGTACCGATGGAGCCTGCGCGGAAACGCTTCCCAGCATCCAATAGAAAAGCTTTTGGGAGCATCCCATAGCGCCTGCGTTCTGCCTTCCTGCCTTACCCAACTGTCCCTCTCCAGTTCTTCGTTTTCCACGGAGCCGACAGGTCGCACATCCTGTCACCGCAGCAAATTTCCCCCCTTTTTTTTTGTGGTCACGTCTGCCGTCCCTCGACGCTATACCGGTACTGCCGGAGGTTCTTTTCTTTTTTCCTAAAAAAAAGACCAAAAAAACTTTTTCTGGAGTCTTTCTCCAGTAAATTTCTTCTCGGGTGCCACGCGCCATTTTTGGCACTAGGCCCAATATTTTCCCTCAAAATGGAAAAACCCGCTTCGGGTTTTAAAAAGTGTTCTAAGTGTGGCGGTACCATTTCCGTCACCGACACCCATGAGTGGTGCCTCAAATGTTTAGGTCCTGACCACTCTATTTCAGAGTGTGTTGCCGGTGGGATGATGTCGAAAAGGGGCCAGCAAAACCGAGCTGCTAAACTTAGCACCCTTTTTCCTTCCGATGCCTCCGTGGCATCAACGTTTTCCAGGGCTTCATCTTCCTCCCATGGATCTCAGGTAACTAAACCTAAATCTAGCTGGTCCTCAAAGGGTAGATCTCCTTCTAAACATCGAGATGCCTCTGGCGTTGCCCTTGAGGGACTTTCACCAGCAAAATTGCCCCAGCGGGAGGCTTCGGCTTCCAAAGCACTAACGGGGCTCCAGGATGTTCGAGGATTCAACCTCGGCAGAACTACTGGTGCTATGTTCTAGGGTTCCGGCCACTTCATCTGGCACTGATACGCAAGCATCGGCAGCGTTGATAGACCAGAGGTTCTTGGCTATTGAACACAGTCTGGCGGCTCTTCTCACGGTCTCGATGCCCCTGAAACCGCTTCAGACAATTCAACCGGTACTGGCACAGACTCTGGTACTGGCACCAACTGCATCGACATCGGCAAGTATTTTACCGGGACCGAGTCATGCGTCTCTATCTGACATCGACAGGTCGGTACCGGACCATTCCGATGCCCACTTCGATAGGTACCGGTACCGTGCCTTGCATGATCACCCGGATCGGAGATACTTAGAATCCTCGGATGAGTCTGAAGACTCTGAAAGCTCTGCCGATACCAGAGTTCTTCTCCTCTGCATAGGATGTCTCCACCAGAGGATATGTCCTTTCAGGATTTTATCCGAGATGTGGCCCGAGGTCTTTCCATCACAGTGGCTCCTGAAAAAGAGCCTAGGGCAAAGGAATTAGAAATCCTGCAATACCCTAAAGCTCCCAAGGAGGCAGCTACCTTACCTATTCATGAGATCTTGCATGATCTTATGTGAAGGATGTGGGAAACACCTCTGACCACATCTCCTCACTCTCGAAGACTCAACACCATGTATCGAGTTCCTCCTTGTCCTGGGTTTCAGAAGACTCAATTACCACACCATTCCATGGAATCAGCCATGAGGCGGATAAAGAGTGCAAAAAGGCATGCATTTATTCCTCCAGGACATGAGTGTAGGACTCTTGACGCCTTTGGACGTTGATTCTTCCGGGCTTCCATGCTTTCTGCTAAGATCATTTCCTATATCTTGTATATGGGAATGTTCCTTAAAGAGGTCACAGGAGACTTAGAGCTTATGAGCCCTCTCCTTCCTGATGATAAAAGGCAAGACTATCTTGCTCTTGTTAAACATGCTCAGGATGTTTCCAAGTTTGTGAATCGTGCAGCCTTTGACTGTTTTAAATGCATAAACAAACCTCTGCCATTGCCATAGGTGCACTTAGAATTGCCTGGCTCCAGGCATCTGACTTGGAAATCTGGGTACAGGACAAACTTGGGAATATACCTTGCACAGGAGAGAATCTTTGTCAAGAATTGGCAGGAAAAAGCTAATGAGATAGATGCTGACAATATCACTTTGGATAGATTGTCTAAATCTACAGCTGATCCTGCAAGGAAAAGATCCTCTAAGAAACCATTCTTCAGCAAGAAGAAAAGGTTTTATCCCTCCTATACCCAGTAGGGACATCGTTTAGGTCAATCTGCCCAAAAGGGACAGCAGCAACAACCTAGGCTACAAAGGAAACTAAAAGCAGCTAAACCTCAACCGGCTCAGCAGACTCAGCCTCCACAGGGGCTTTGACTCCTGTCAAGAGAACTTTGCCTTCCTGGCCCTGAACGGCCCAGAACCCTCCACCATCCCAGGAAGGTTATGTCATTTTGCCCCCAGATGGGGTCACATAACAGCAGAAAATTGGACTCTGTCTATTGTACGAGATGGGTACAAGCTTCATTTCCTCAGCATGCCCCCTCCTACCATGGTAAGACGGTTCAATTCTCAGACCTCTCTCAACGACCGGTTAGGTCAAGAAGTCACTATGCTCCTTGCTCAAGGGGCAATAGAAGAGGTACCCATTCCCCAACGGGGTACAGGGTTTTACTCCCCCTATTTCCTTATTCCAAAGAAAACAGGAGGACACCGACCCATTCTAGACCTCAGAGAATTGAACACATTCCTGTTCAGAGAGAAGTTCAAAATGATTTCTCTAGGAACTCTGCTGCCATACCTTCAGAGTCAGGATTGGCTTTGTTTTCTAGATCTCAAGGATGCGTACACTCATGTTCTCATCCATCCAACTCACCGAAAGTTCCTTTGTTTCTATTTCAAGGGAAGCACTACCAATACAGGGATCTTCCTTTTGGCCTGGCCTCTGCACTAAGGGTGTTCACAAAATGCATGGCTGTGGTAGCAGCATTTCTCCGCACCCTGGGAATTTTTGTCTTCCCTTACTTAGACGACTGGCTCATTCGAGCCCCTTCAGAGCCAGAGGCCAGGGTTGCTCTGTCTCGCACAATGCACATTCTTCAGTATTTGGGACTTGTCATAAACTTCCCAAAGTCCAACCTTGCTCCCACTCAATCCCTAGAGTTTATAGGAGCTCTTCTGAATACCAGACAGACAAGGGCCTACCTTCCAGAGCCCCGCTGCCTTTGCATTGTGCAGTTAGCTTCCCAAGCAGTGCTAAAACCTCACCCGACTGCTTCGAAAATGTTACAGTTGCTAGGCCACATGGCATCCACCGTTCATGTGGTTCCTTATGCTCTCCTCCATTTGAGGGCAGCCCAGTGGACCTTAGATCACCTTATTTTGTCCCTCCAATGGTGGCAGTCACCCAAAAACCTTTTGGTGGGGTCTCCTTTTCAGCAACCCCCACCCGAAGCCACTCTAGCAACAGATGCTTCACAGGTGGGTTGGGGAGCCCACCTGCAAGGCCTCTCTACCCAGGGTACCTGGACTCCACAGGAGGCCTATCTCCATATCAATCTCCTGGAGCTCAGAGCAATTTTCCTTGCTCTTCGGGTATTTCACACCCAGCTCAGTTACAAGACAGTCCTAGTTCAAACAGACAATCAAGTAGCCATGTTCTATGTGAACAAGCAGGGCGGAAAAGGCTCTCTGTCTCTCGGCAACGAAGCTTTGCGACTATGGGCCCTTGCCAGAGAGCATCAGATTTATCTCCTTGCGGTGTATCTTCCAGGCATTCAAAACTCTTGGGCAGACAGACTCAGTCGAGTTCTGCTTCCACACGAATGATCTCTCCATGCAGACCAGGTGGCCAAAATTTTTCAAATTTGGGGAACCCCGGACATAGACCTCTTTGCACGTTTACTGAATGCCAAACTTCCCCGGTTTCTGTTCCAGAATTCCGGCTCGAAGTTGTCAGGCCAGGGATGCTTTCCTCCTCCATTGGGGTCAGGACTTCCTGTATGTTTTTCCACCCATTCCCCTAATTCCCAAAACCCTGTTCAACCTTCAGAGAGACAGAGGTCATATCCTTATAGCTCCACGTTGGCCACGGCAAATGTACCCTCTTCTCCTACATCTCTCTCAAGCTCCGCCTCTGGAGTTGGATCTGCTGCAGATCTCCTTTCTCAAGAGGACGGGATGCTCTGGCATCCCAATCCCCAGTCTCTGCTTCTCAGGGCCTGCTTGCTGAAAGCCTAGAACTTCACGATCTTAACCTTTCCCAGCAGGTGAAGGATATCCTTCATGCTTCCAGGAAACCTTCCACAAGACTCTCTTATGCATTCAAGTGGAAAAGGTTTACCATATGGTGATCGCAGAAGGGTCTTAACCCTCTTGCGTTACTGCTGGAATCATTACTGGAGTACCTCCTTCATTTGTCAAATGCAGGGCTTAAGACTAATTCAGTGAGAGTCCATTTGAGTGCTATTGCAGCTTCTTTCAAGCCTCTCAATGGACAACCTATTTCCTCTCATCCTCTCATAGCAAGATTTATGAGAGGCCTTCTTTTAACGAAGCCTCCCATTAAGCCACCACCGGTGGCATAGGACTTGAATCTGGTACTTGGGCAGCTCATGAAACCGCCCTTTGAGCCATTAGCCACTACCTCTTTGAAACTCCTTTCCTGGAAAGTTATCTTCCTCATTGCAATCAATTCAGCACATCACATCAGTGAATTGCAAGCCTTGGTGGCTGATCCTCCTTATAAAAGGTTCCATCATAAGGTAGTCCTTTGGACTCATCCACACTTTATGCCAAAGGTGGTCTCGCCCTTTCATTTGAATCAAATGATTTACCTTCCTGTATTCTTTCCAAGGCCTCACCCCTCAAATGCAGAAAGGAACCTTCATACTTTGGACTGTAAAAGAGCTTTGGCCTTTTACTTGCAAAGGACACAGCAACATAGAAAATCCTCTCAACTCTTTGTTGCTTTTGATCCTAGTCATTTGGGACTTCCACTCTCCAAAAGGACACTGTCCAGCTGGATTGCACAGTGTATATCTTTTGCTTATGAGAGTAAGAACCTTGAAGGCCATGTCACAACTCACAATGTGAGAGCCATGGCAGCCTCAATTGCTCATCTTCACACTGTGTCTATCGACGACATCTGTCGAGCAGCTACTTGAGCTTCGGTTCATACCTTCACAGCCCATTACTGCTTAGACAAGGACTCCCGCCAGGAAGCCTCATTTGGTCAGGCTGTTCTTCAACACCTGTTCCACACTTAATCAACTCCTACCCACCATCCCTGGTAGGATGCCAGAGATCCATGGGGGGAAGTGGAGCCCTTTCACAAGGGCACACAACCTTCTGGGGTCATCTCCCTAGCATCTGTAGCTAGGGAGTCCCCATATGTGAAGACTACATTCCTGCTTGTTCCTGGAGATAGAATAGTCACTCACCTGTAACAGGTGATCTCCGGGCACAGCAGGAATTTAGTCTTCACAACCCGCCCACCTCCCCTGGGAGTTGTATCTCTCTCTCTTTTTCTCTTTCCCTCTCTCTTTTGTCTCAGCTATAAACTCAACTGGAGAGGGACAGTTGGGAAAGGTGGGAAGGCAGAACGCAGGCGCTGTGGGACGCTCGGGAGCGTTCCCGCGCAGGCTCCGTTGATACCGATGATACCCATATGTGAAGACTAAATTCCTGCTGTTCCCGGAGATCACCTGTTAAGGTGAGTAACTATGCTTTCTCTTAGCTTGCTTTGGTGGGGTGGAGGTGGTAGGATATAAGGGCAACAAAGAGGGTATGCTTGGTTCTGCAAATTAATTTTCAAATGGAAACTCCTTGCAGTGTTTCACTTTTTGAAAACAAAAATATGGTGCTTATCATGGGTACAGAGCACCTATGTACTGACTCCCATGCATTTGCAAAGTATAAACTGTGTGCTCTGCCAAGATTTCATATAATGTATACTTCTGGAGCTGTGCAGCTGTGGGAGTGCCATTCTAACCCCTCTGCAGTTCTTGTGGTCACTGCAAACCTCTGACAGATAATAAACATTAGAAATTCCATACTCTTCACAGCACCCTGCCTGGTTTAGTAGCTCAAATGAGGTTGCAGTCACATGGCTCAACCATTAGGAGATCTCCAGGAACAAGCAGGAATGTAGTCTTCACATATGGCTAACAACTGTTTTTAACTCTCCTGACATGTTCCTACACAATAAGATTTCCAGTATATGCTACACACTCGTGCATTTTCATTTTGGATATCCTAAAAACCCAGCTGTAGTGTCACCAGGAAAGGTTTAAGACTGAGCTCTTATCATATTTTTCTCTTAAAGGAGAATAATATCTACTCGTATATGTGAAGGTCCATCAGTTCCTTGTGTTATGTTTTAATACTGCAGGCCAGATCTACTAAAGAGGTTTTCCCCTTTTGGTAGTAATTTTATAGTAGGGTGTCTATCTTCAGGGGTTTTTAAAGAGCCTGTTTATTTTCAGTGTTAACCCCCCCCCCCCCCCCCCCCCCACCTTTACTCTTAAAAAGAAAATAAGTCATGCAGTTTGGGGTTCAAGCCAAAGGTCCAGCCAGTACACGATGGTGGTAGATGCTGATGTGTACTGAGAGAGGGGGACCTTGGTGTGATCTTGTCTGATCTAAAGGGAGTGGAACAGCATAAAAAGGTGGTGACCAGAGTCCGAGAGATACAAGCAGTGCATAGGAAAAAGTATGACCTGTAGAAAAGAGAGAAAATACCTCTGAAGAGGATGGTGTTGAGACCTCACCAAGAATATTGTGTCCAGTTCTTGATGCCCCAAAAGAATATGGAAGGGCTAAATGCAGAAGGACTACCAAAAAGATACAGGCGCTACACCGAAAGCCTTATGCGACGGCTTAATATGTGTATTCCAGAGGCAAGAGGAGATGGGAGAACATGATAGAGATATTGAAATATCGCAGAGAAATTTTACACAAAATGCAAACATGTTTCTGTGGTATAAGGCTTGAAGAAGGTTAGACACTAACATCAGAAAATGTTTGTTCAATGAAAGGGTGGTGGGTGTATCAAATGACCTCCCAAACAAACAACCAAGAAAGCATGGGATAAGCATGAGGGAAAGAAATCCAGAGATCAACTAAGGTCTATGGCAATGCACCAAGAATGGAATATGACAGACTACATGGGCCTATGTTCTTAACCTGCCATTGTTTGTTCATCTCATTTCACTGTGAGCTTTCCAAAATTAGGGGCTCATCCTTCCAGGATATCCGAGCTTGGGCTTTTTGTTTCCTTTAATATTTGTCATCATAGTCTGTCAATGTAATAGAAGAACACAATCACCAGGACAGCCTAAGGCTTATAGGCTGTAAAAGATTAAAGATTTCCCTGCGCTCTAGCAGAACAGATTGACAGTATTTAATGGCTAGCAAGTTTTCGGTTAATTCTGATAAAATAAGCCCCTTTGAGAAGACCTCAGAAAATGCATAAATCAGGATGATGGGTACTTACAGCCCACTCTGAGTGGGTTACTTGGGAATAGAATCAAACAAGTTGAAGGTGATATCTCTTTTATTGATCTAACAATATATTTGACAAGCTTTTGAGAGCTATATACTTCACTGAGTCTCTGAAGAGATAATATAGTTTTGTTTTATTCATCTCAGTGTATCTCCTACAACTTAATTGATTTCTTATTTGCACATATTCAAGTGGACTAATGGCAATTACAATTTTCTGCTCAAAATAGGATTAAAAAATGGCAATTTAAAAAAGCTTGGCTTCATATTGCCAAAATTACCAGAGTTTCTACTCAAGTGTCACAAATTTTAAGGCCAGCTGGCTAGCTGGGATATCTAGTTTTGAACGGGATGGGGGGGGAGGGGCTGAGGTGTGTTAATGGATCAAGAGGGAGTGAAAGGGGCCTCTCTAGTTAGCCTGGCTTAGCACTTGATCTAGTGGTACACTGATTTCTTCTCCCCCCCCCCCCCCCCGACAGATCCCAGTGGGGGTCTGTGCTGAAGGAAGGAAGGCATTGCTGATTGTGCTGCAGATCTTCACAACCGCAACACCTACAATATTTTAGGGGGGGGGGGGGCCCTGATTGTAACATTGAACCAGTAACCTCCAGGGCAGATTCACGCCCTATTCCAAACCCACCACCTCTTCAACACGTGAAAGGCAGTTATTGCAGAGAAGTGGCTACATAAGCTGCTACCGGACATACCCCTTAGTCTCACAGTGTACCTCTGTGTTGACTGCTTCTATAGATGCAGGTCCCTGGTGCCCTGACACTTCTCACTGGGTTTCAGAGATGTTGATTTCCTCCTCTTTGCTTCTTCCTTTCACAGGCAGAACTGCTTTCCACCTGAGCTATTCAGGGTACTGGCAGGGTTTGCATAGACGCACAGGATCTACTTGGTGTAGACTTAAGTCCAAGACACCGTCCTGCACTTCATCTCCCTCCCCTATTGCTCTTTGGCCTGTGGCTCCCCTCTAGAAGGAATGAGGGTCTGGGGATGGCCACAGACACCTTTACACACCCTCTGGTGCAGTGGCTTGCTGCCAGAGACAGATCTGCCTTTGGGTGGGGTTCACACAAGTTGGAGTTGCCTTCCAGCATGAATGTAACAGGGCAAAAGTGACCTCTCCTAGAAAATTATGAATTCATATCCAGATTGCACTGTAGTAATTTAGCAGGGCCACTGGAGATCTCTGCTGCTGAAAGTAATGACATCCAAGGGGTTTCTACATCTATATAGAAATAGTTTGATTTTGCTATAAGCCAGAAAAAGTGAGGCATGCTCAATAGGAATGTAAGGTTTATTTCAATTTACTGACTATATACTGGATTTATTTTATGAGCCTGGGTAAAGAAGTGTTGCCCTATTGGCTACATGAAAGTGTGGAAATAAGTGAATTAAAAAAAAAAAAGCCAATCCTTTTTATTGCATGTATTTAAGTCCTATTTTGACTAGCTTTGCATAAGTCTGAAAGGAAAAAAATGTAATTCAAGGACTTACCACAGATTCTTACAAAATATAGCAACATAGTATGTGACGGCAGAAAAGACCAGTATTGTCCATCTAGTCTGCCCAGCAAGGTTGCAAGAATAGGTGCACCTGCCGCTCTGTGGAGGTCACCTTTCCCCATGCCTTTGTTTAGGGGGAGTACCAACTGCTCCATGTAGGTCACCCCCTATTTGTTGAGATATAAGAGTTATATTTATTTAATTTATCCTGTTGCTGTAAAGGGATCCATTGTGTCTGTCCCATGCCATTTTGAATTCCGTCACTGTATTTGTCCCCACCGTTTCTATCGGGAGGGCATTCCAAGCATCCACCACCCTTTCAGTGAAAAAGTGTTTCCTGACGTTGCCTTTCAGTTTACCCCCTTGCAGCTTCATGTTATGTCCTCTGGTTTTACAGCTTCCCTGTTTTTGGAAGAGGTTTGTTCATCAATACTCTTAAGTATTTAAAGGTCTGAATCACATCTCCCCCGTCCCTCCTCTCCTCCAGAATGTATATATTTAGGTCTTCATCTCTTCTCATAAGTCTTATGATGCAGGCTCTAAATCATTTTGGTTGCCTTCCTCTGAACCGTTTCCAGTCTTTCTATCTCTTGCGAGATACGGTCTCCAAAACTGAACACAATATTCCAAGTGAGGCCTCACCAGCAACTTGTACAGTGGCATTAGTACCTCTTCCTTTCTGCTGGTAATTCCTACTACTACTACTGAGCATTTGTATAGCGCTACAAGATGTACGCAGCGCTGCACAAACATATGCAACCCAGCATCATTCTGGCTTTTGCCACCCCCTTGTCGCACTATTTCGCCACGTTGAGACACTCGGAAGCAATCACTCCGAGGTCCTTCTCCTGATCCGTGCACACCATCTCTCGCCCCCTATCGCATTCAGTTCCCTTCAATTTCTGCTTCCCAAGTGCATGACGCTGCACTTCACATTAAATCTTAACTGCCAAGCACACCATTCTTCCAGCTTTTGTAGATCTTTCCTCATGTTATCCACTCCCTCAGGGGAGTCCACTGTGTTGCAAAATTTTGATAAAACTGTTTTATATTTTGCATATTTTTCTATATAAAATTTTAAAACCCAGTCCTATGTGAAAGCGTACATCAAAAGAGAATTTCAAGGCTGAACTTTGTTTCAATCGGGCCTTGTGATTTACTATCCAGTTGGGACTTCCCTACCCCCATCCACTGCTATCCTGTAGTCTTTGCGGCCAGCTTACCTAATGAGATTTTTGTATGTCTAATATAACTTTAGCAAACCTATATGACTTGCATTTTACTATGAGTGTAAGTCTCATACACTTACTTTATAACTCTTGTGAATTAAATACATAATGAGATTACTTGAGGCCAACGTGTGTCCGAATATCTTTCAATCTGTGCCTACAATGGGGTTACCTTATGTGTAGTTGAACTTCTGTTTTTGCTAGGGGGAGGGGGTGTTTAGATGCTGTTTGTTTATACTCTGTAGTAGACCTAAAACTATGCATCTCAGAACTGACACAAGTGAATATCAGGTGCTGAGAAGTATAGTTTGTTTTATTCTACTGTACATGAAGTGGAGCAGTAGCCAAATGCTTAGAGCAGGGAAGCCAGGGTTCAAATCCCACTACTGTTCTGTGAGATCTTGGGAAAGTCATATAACCCTCCCTTGCATTGGGTACAAACTTAGATTGTACGTCTTCTATGGACAGGAAAAATGTCTACCATAGCTGACTGTAACTCACCTTGAAACTTCCGAGAAAAGGCATGAGCTAAATCCCTTTCCCTTAAGTGGTTTGACTTGGTCAGGGGTCACATCTTAACTATAGATACCACTGTCCTTTACACCCACAGAACTTTGAAAGCATGAGAGTTTTCACCCCATGAATGAATGGCTGAGGAACACAGAAATGTCACGTTTTACACTGAGAATAAGCATCCATTATTTGAACCGAGGAAAATAGCATAGATTTTAACATGAAGCAATTCCTTTTCAAATATTGTTTTATAATTATGAAAACATTTTTTAAAATGCTGTATTTGAACTTACTCGTCAGATAAACACGAAAAGTTGTATTTTATTTGATAATGGACTTAGCTTTTACCACTAATGCCAATTTCAGATTACAAATGCTTTTCTCGTAACATCTGCTTGTGTTGATCATGTGACTGTTTTTTGTCTAAGCTATGATGCCATGGCCTTCCCTGTCTTTCACAGCCCATCACTCCCATATGTCATAGCCTGAATACTGCAACCAAGAGGGCCTCAGACAGACATGATAGGACAAAAGGTGTTTTCTTGCAGAAAACATCTGAACTGAAAAAAGGTGTAGGGTTTTTTTTTTTTAATAACCTTGTTAGATAAAGAATCAGGACCCATCAGTGTGGGTTATTACAAGTTTCAAAATATTAACTACCAAATGGAGCTAATGGTGCTTTTTAACTTTTAAATGTTGGAATGTGACTCATTGAGAGGCTATTTGGTTCTCCCAATTTGTAAAAGGTTCAGTACTGTTTGCTATATTTGTATTTATTTAATAAGCACTTTTTAAAGGAGTGTGCGTTGTATAATAGATTTTTAATGCTGTTAAATAAGTAAATCTAAACAGCTATTTTGCATTGCTAGTCTGTGTGGCCTGATTCCACAATTGCTTAATTATGCTACGTTTTAAGATTCCTTTGCTGCTTTCCCCTCCCCCCCTCAATCATTGACAGCCACAGCTGCATCACCACCTTACCACAATATCAGAGGGGTATCTACAAGAGCCTTTTGAAAGGTGTATTGATCTAGCAAAAAGTTTGGTTATGTAGAAACTAAGAATCCTTAGACTATCCTGACACTAAAGACAAGGGAAAAAGACATGCAAACAATTTTCTTTTGTAGTCTGCATTTTGTATCTTCTAATTAAATGGCGCTTACAATACAAGTGCCAGATACAGACTTGGAAACACTAATTCACTGGCCACTATGTATATAAGAGGCGCTTACTTTATGCAATAAATGCAATGTGTGCCTTCGAGTCAGGCCTGACTCCTGGCGACCCAAAAGCTCCTGGGTTTTCTTGGCAGTATCACCAGAAGTAGATTGCCAGGCCTTTCTTCCGAGGCAATGGACCAAGTGACTTGCCCAAGGCCACAAGGAGTGCTAGTGGGAATCAAACCCTGGTTGCTTGGTTACCAAGCCAGTGTTCTAACCACTAGGCTACTCCTCCACTCCTGCTTACTTTATAGTGGGGGAAATTTATTAAATAGTACTACTTTTCTAGTTAACATTTCTGATTTCTGGGTCAACTTTCCTTTTTAAAATGGCTAGAAGTGATTTTTCTCCAATATGTATATTATTTTTAATAATACACAAACAACTAAGGAAAAATATAGATAAAAATGACTCGGTGTTAATGTAAGAATTGGTGAAGCAGTAATGTCCTTTATACAAATTGTGTCTGCATATAATATTGTGCCAAATGGATAGAGGGGGGTTCCAGAAATAAACTAACAATTGAAACTTTCTGAAGCTTTGTTTAATGGTGTAAGATGGATGTGTATGTGTTTGTTTTTATTGCAAATCCTATTTTCTCTGTTCCCTATTCAGGAGTTGATTTTGAAGGCTATAGTAAGTAACTGTTTGAGAGAGGCAAATGGAAAATAAAAATGTTCAAAGGTGGAATGTTGGCTATCCAAAGATGGGAGGCAGATTAGTAGTGAATTGTGTGATCTGGGTTTATATTCTTTGTTTGAAAACATTGGTGGTGTACATCTCACTGCATAGCTGTGATGTGTCATGAGAAGGACATGGAGTGTAAGATCAATACAGCACACCGCTGCCCACCTCATACATAGAGCACCAGAATCAGTGTATCACTCCAAATCTGCACCTACTACAGTGGCTCCCCGTTTCAAGCAGAATCAAATTTAAAGCCCTAACAATCACCTTCAAAATATTGCACAATTTATTCTCAGCCTACCTAAAATTACTCAAAACTTCATTCCAAATAAAGGAGCCAGGAGAGGCTACATGTAGAATAATCTAATAATACCCACGGATTTTAGAAAATGTAACCAATCTACATTCAGGTGAGCATTCTCACTAACCAACACTTTGGAACTCACTACCTGATGCAACAAGAAGCATACCGGACCTTGTGTCATTCCGAAAGAAACTCAAGACGTAGTTATTTACAGAGCCCTTTGGAATGAAACTAGATTATCCAAATACCAGCCCAACAGAATTTACATCCTAGCCTGCATTATAATATATACTATTAACTGTACCCTAATATAATGTTTTGATACCATTTAGTATTGATGCTCACATCTGATTAGTTTTCCCCATGTTTCGTTTACTGTACAATTCTTTAATTTAGTTCTGCATTCATTTAAATTTGTTTTATGTTTTTGCCATTGTTATAATGAACATTTTATGTTACCTATGTTTGTATATTCTGGTTCTCTGTAAACAGTTTTGATTCATTGACTAAGCGGTATAAAAAAACATAAGAGTAGCCTTATGGGCAAAGAAGCAGAGAAGCCAGGTTCAAATCCCACTACTGCTCTTTGTGATTTGGGCAAAAAACTTAACCCTCCATTTGCTCTAGGTACAAACTTATATTCAGATGTAGTAGATATTTATCTTCAGGAATAAGCAGGAATGTAGTCTTCACATATGGGTGATGTCTGTAGTGATGCAGCTCACGTGGGAACGCTCCCCAGCATCCAATAGGAAAGCTTTTGGGAGCATCCCACTGTGCCTGCATAGCTGCCTTTCTGCTTTTCCCACTCTCCCTCCTCGGTTCTTCGTTTTTCGCGAAGTCGGCAGGAAGCAAATTCTGTCACTGCAGAATATTCCTGGTTTTTATATTTTTGTGGTAGTGTCTGCCATCCCGTCAATGCTGGTATCAACTCCCTGTCGGTTCTCTCCTTTCTTTAAAAAAAAAAAAAAAAAAATTACTTTCTTCAGGCACATCGATACCATTTTAGACCCAGACCTTCCATTTTGTCACAGACACAATGGAAAAAACAATTAGTGGTTTTAAGAAATGTTCTGTCAGTACCATCCCGGCCACCGATACATGACTGGTGTCTAAAATGCCTAGGTCCTGAGCACCGACCATCAGAATGTCCCCTCTGCAGGAAGATGAAGGGAGGCCTGCAGAATCAGGCTGCAAAGTTAGACACCCTCTTTGCCTCCGCCATCTCTTTAGCATTGACCTCAAGGGCATTGTCTTCCTCCCATGGATCTCGGGTATCAAAACAAGTCTTCATCGAAGACTGCCCCCCCCCTTTCCCCAGGGTTGATCTCCTTAGCATCGATATGCCTTATGTGTTGCCCTAGAGGGGGATACACCTGCCAAACAACCCTGGCGGGAGGACCCTTCCTCCAAAGCCATCTTGGGGTCACAGGATGCCCCCAAGGGCTCCACCTCCGGAGAGCTCCTGGTGCTGTGGCCCAAAATTCCAGTGGCCTGCATTTCCGGTACAGATACCTAAGCATCGATAAATTCCGTGGATCAGTGCATCCTGGCTATCGAGTGGAGCTTAGTGGCCTTACTGGCAGCCTTGGTTCCAGTAAAACCTTTACAGTCTGTTCTGCAAACGCTGGCACAGTCTTCGGTACCAATGCACACCACATTGGGTTATATACTGCTCGCCACGCTACCACCCCTGCCTGCTCTTGAGTCCTTTTCTGGTACTGAGGTTCTGGCTAAACAGATTCAAGGTACCGGTACAGACTTCGATCGGCACAGAGTTTGGACGGAACGTGACCATCCCACCCATTGGTACTTAGTCTTTGGAATCTGATTTGACGGGTGATGAATCGGCCAATACTTGAGGTCTACAAAGTCTACCGGAGGACCCGTCTCAGACTCTGCAACGTTGCATGCCCCCACCAGAGGACATATCTTTTCAAGACTTTATGCGTGATGTTGCCAGGGCCCTTTCCATAAAAGTAACATTGGGGAAAGAGCCTAGGACGGAAGAATTGGAATTCTCCAAAACCCAATAGCTCCTGAGGAAGTGGCTACACTCTCCATTCAGTGCATTCTCCATGATCTCATGCTCCTTGTGTGACACCCCTTACCATATCTCCACATATGCAACGGCTCGATACCGGGTACCAGAATGTCTCGATTTTCAAAAGAAACAATTGCCGCACCATTTGATAGTAGTAGAGTCGGCAGTGTGTTGAATCAAAAGTGCAAAGACATTCTTCTAACCCTCCAGGTAGAGGATCGAGAACCCTGAATGCTTTTGGTCGACGTTGCTTTCAGGCTTCCATGCTATCAGCCAAAATTAGCTCCTACATACTCTACATGGGTATGTTCCTTAAGGAGGTATCTGGTGATTTAGAATCAATGGCTCCTCTTCTCCCTGATGACAAGAGAGCAGACTACCTCACCCTAGTCAAGCATGCTCAGAACATCTCAAAATTTGTCAATAGGGCAACCTTTGATTGCTTTGAGAGCACCAGTAGAGCTACATCAATCTTCATTGGTGCACGCAGAATTTCGTGGCTGCAGGCATCTGATCTTGAACAATGGGTTCAAGATAGTGGGGTAATCTTGCACCGGTAAAAACATTTTTGGCAAGGATTGGCAAGACAAAGTGTCTCAGTTGGAATCTGAGAACACTACCCTGAATAGGCTTTCTAGATCTACTGCCAACCCAGCTAAAAAGAAAGCAGCAGCAAAGAAAACCACTGTTAATAACAAGTAGTAGTAGTCTTTTTACATCCCTGCTTCTCAATGTCAGCATTATGCTCCTCAAAAGGGACAGCAGCCTCCAAAACAGCAGAAGTCTGACTCCTAAGACACAGCCACCTCAGCAGACTCAGACTGCTGCTGGTTTTTGGCTCCTTCTTAGAGAACATAGCTGCTCTGCCTCTGGAGAACCCCCATCGCCTCCACGCCGCTGGCAGATTGTGCCCCTTTACCTCAGTAAGAGAATATTGTTCTCAGCCCCCTCTCACTGTTCTGCTGTTGCAAGAAGTCACCTCCCTTCTACTACAGGGCACAATAGAGGAGGTTCCAACATCCCAGCAGGGAATGGGTTTCTATTCTCCATACAGCTAGTCCTCACTTAACGACCTACCTGTTTAGCGACCGCTCGCACTTGCGACCATCGCCTCGCCGTTACGACCGCTCACACTTACGACCATATCACCGACGGTGAGCGGTCGTAACGGCGAAGCGATGGCCGTAGGTGCGAGCTCTCACAGTCATTCCTGCTTGTTCATGTTTTCCCTCATCTGTCCTGGTGTTCCTTTTATCAGGTATGTCTGCACTTGCTTTTGTCAGCGTCGATTTCTCCTGCGCAGGATCCCATAAGCTGAAGTATGCCTTTCCTCGCTTAACGACCAATTCGCTTAACGACCGGGTCGTTGTAACGGAACTCGGTCGTTAAGCGAGGAATGGCTGTATTTTCTTATCCCAAAGAAAAGAGGAGGATACAAGCCCATTCTGGACCTCAGAAACCTAAATAGGTTTCTCGTATGCAAGAAGTTCAAGATGGTCTCTCTAGAGACCCTTCTATCCTATCTCCAGAGTCCGGATTGGCTCTGTTCTCTAGACTTAAAGGAAGCATACATTCATATCCTTATTCATCCAGAACACAAATCTCCTATGCTTCATGTTCCAGGGAAGGCACTATCAATACAAGGTCCTTCCATTTGGACTGGCCTCTGCCCCAAGAGTCTTCATAAAGTGCATGGTGGTCATAGCCACATTCCTAAAAAATCTGGGGATATTTGTCTTCCCTTACTTAGACAATTCACTAATAATAAGAGCAAGTGCATCTCAACAAGCCAGCCTGTCTTTCACAAACCATGCAGGTGCTACAGCACTTGGGATTCGTTGTAAATCTCCTAAAGTCCCAACTAGTTCCCACTCAGACTCTAGAGTTCATAGGGGCTTTCTTAAACACTCAGCAGTCAAGGGCATATCTGCCCCAACTCCGCTGCACTTGACTCAATCAGCTGGCCTCTCAAGCACATCTCAGAGACTTACTGCCAGGGAAATACTTCAGCTTCTGGGTCATATGGTGTCAACAGTGCATGTAGTCCTATATGCCTGCCTCCTCATGCACACAGCCCAGTGGGCTCTCACTTCCCAGTGGACTCAAGCCTCAGGCGGTCTTGGGGACAAGATACTAGTATCCCCCTCCCCCCATCAGCATCTCTGCAGTGGTGGTCTACCCTGGAGAATCCTTTAGGGTCACCTTTTCAAATGCCTCCACATCAGTGTACCCTGATGACTGATGCATCCAAACTGGGCTGGGGAGCTCATCTAAGGCATCTTTCCACTCAGGTCCTCTGGTCACCTCAGGAGTCACAACTTCAGATAAATCTCCTGGAACTTCGAGCCATCTTCAATGCTCTGAAAGTATTTCAGGAACATCTGTTACCACAGAGTTCTGGTCCAAACCAACAATCAAGTGGCCATGTTCTATGTGAACAAGCAGGGAGGGACAGGCTCTTGGTCCCTCTGCAGAGAGATTCTATATCTCTGGTCCTTTGCCATTGCTCATCACATCCACCTACAAGCGGTGTATCTTCAAGGTAAGCAGAATGTCTTGGCAGACTGAGTCGGATGATCCTTCCCCACTAATAGTCTCTACATGTAGACACTGTATCCTACATCTTTTAGACCTGGGGAACTCTAGAGAGAGACCTCTTTGCTACCCTGTGGAAGGCCAAGCTTCCATGTTTCTGCACCAGGACTCTCACCTCAGACAGTCAGCAGGTGGATGCTTTCTGTCTCAGACTCAGCTGATAGATCTTGGATCTGCTCCAGATCTTCTCTCAAATGGAAGGGACGCTGCTCCATCCCAATCTGTAGTCCTTTCAGCATTTTAACCTTTCAGGAGGTTAAGGACATCCTTTTAGCTTCCAGAAAGCCATCCATCAGACGTTCCTATGCCTTTAAGTGGTGTAGATTCTCACTTTGGTGTTCATAAAGGGATCTTAATCCCTTCTTGGCTCTGGTCGAGGCACTTCTCAAATATTTTGTCCACCTTTCCTCCTCTGGTCTCAAGACCAACTTGGTAAGAGTGCACGTAAGTGCAATTGCAGCCTCTCATCCCTTAAATGGGCAGCCCATTTTCTCACAGCCACTCGTCTCAAGCTTCATGAGAGGGCTTCTACTAACCAAGCCTCCCATCAGATTACCACCAATGGCAATGTGATTACCACCAATCTTTAATGTGATTCTAGGGCAACTTCTCAAACCACCCTTCGAACCTTTAGCCACAACTTCGCTCAAGTTTCTAACATGGAAGTTTATCTTCCTTATTGCACTCATTTCAGCACCTTACACTCAGTTCCACCATGACAAGGTTGTCCTTAGGACTCATCCTCACTTCATGCTGAAAGTCGTTCCACCCTTTCATCTGAATCGGGCAGTTTATCTTCCTGTCTTTTCCCTAGACCATATTAATCAAGGGCAGAGGCAACCCTCCACACACTGGACTGTAAATGTGCTTTAGCATTCTGTCTTCAGAGGACTCGAGAGCACCAAAAGGCTTCTCAATTGTTCATCTCCTTTGACTGTAATCATTTAGGGTTGCCAGTATCCAAGCATACCCTCTCCAAATGGATAGCAGATTGCATTGCTTTTACTTATGATAAGAACATAAGATATGCCACACTGGGTCAGACCAAGGTCCATCAAGCCCAGTATCTTTTTTCCAACAGTGGCCAATCTAGGTCATACGTACCTAGCAGTTTCCCCAAAAGACACAGGTTCCGCAATGCTTGTACTGGGTCAAGCATTGATATCCTGGGTCCCTTCTTAATAATGGTTTATGGACCAATTCTCCAGGAACTTGTCCAAACCTTTTTTAAACCCAGCTACACTAACAGCCTTTACTACATCCTCCGGTAACAAATTCCAGAGTTTGATTACACGTTGAGTGAAAAAATATTTTCATTTATTAGTCTTAAATAGTTTACCCTGTAGCTTCATTGCATGCCCCTAGTCTTTCTATATCCTGATAACGTAAACAGTTGATCTACGTTTACCCGTTCCATTCTGTTCATTAATTTATAGACTTCTATCATATCTCCCCTCAGCCGTCTCTTTTCCAGGTTAAAGAGCCCTAACCTTTTTAGCCTTTCTTCATAGGAGTATCCTTCCATCCCCTTTACCATTTTGGTGGCTCTTCTCTGAACCTTTTCTAATAACGCTATATCCTTTTTAAGATACGGCGACCAGAATCGCACACAATATTCAAGGTGCGGTCTCACAATGGAACGATATAGAGGCATTATAATATCTTTTGTTTTATTTTCCATTCCTTTCCTTATGATACCTAGCATTCTATTTGCTCTCTTGGCCGCTGCTGCACACTGGGCCGAGGGTTTTAACATGTTATCCACAATGACGCCTAAATCTTTTTCCTAGGTGGTGGTTCCTAATGTGGAACCTTGCATTGTGTAACCATAGTTTGGATGGTTGTTCCCTAGGTGCATAACTTTGCACTTGTCCACATTAAATTTCATCTGCCATTTTGATGCCCAATCTTCTAATTTATCAAGATCCTCTTGCAATTTTCCACAATCCTCTTGGGTTTTAACAACTTTAAATAGTTTTGTGTCATCTGCAAATTTGATAACCTCACTCGTTATTCCACTTTCCAGGTCATTTATGAATATGTCAAAAAGCAGCGGATCCAGCACAGATCCCTGGGGTACACCACTATTCACCTTTCTCCATTGGGAAAATTGGCCATTTAGCCCAACCCTCTGCTTTCTATCTTTTAACCAGTTCTTTATCCACAGTAGTACACTGCCTCCTATCCCATGACTCTTTAGTTTTGCCAAAGGTCTCTGATGAGGGACCTTGTCAAAGGCTTTCTGAAAGTCCAGATACACTATATCAACCGATTCACCTTTGTCCACCTGTTTATTCACACTTACAAAAAAAGATAACACATTAGTAAGACAAGATCTTCCTTGTCTAAAGCCATGTTGGCTGTCTCCCATTAGGCCATGACTATCTACATGCTGAGTATTTTTATTCTTTATGATGGTTTCTACCATTTTTCCCGGTACTGATGTGAGGCTCACAGGTCTGTAGTTTCCCGGATCACCCCTGGAACCCTTTTTAAAAATTGGTGTTACATTGGCGATCCTCCAATCTTCAGGTATTAGAGATGAGTTTAATGATAGTTCACAGATTGCTAATAGCAGGTCTGCAATCTCATATTTCAGTTCTTTCAACACCCTTGGATGTATACCATCCGGCCCAGGTGATTTGCTACTCTTCAGTTTATCTAATAGTTGTAATACATCTTCCTGATGTATTGATATTTCCTTCAATTCTTCCGCACCTTTAAATACCACTTCAGTCAGGGGTAACATCCCTACATCTTCCTCAGTAAAGACTGAAACAAAGAATTCATTCAGTCTCTCCGCTACCGCCTTGTCGCCTCTTAGTGCCCCTTTAACTCCTCTATCATCTAATGGACCAACTGACTCTCTCACAGGTTTTTTGCTACGAATGTACTTGAAAAAATCTTTATTTCCCTTTTTTCTTCTGCAGCAAGCTTCTTCTCAAATTCTCCCTTTGCCTGCTTTATCAATGCCTTGCATTTGACTTGCCAGTGCTTGTGCTGTTTCCAGGTTTTGTCGTTAGGCTCTTTTTTCCATTTCCTGAAAGATGCTTTTTTGGCAACAGCCTCTCTGACTTCACCTTTAAACCATGCTGGCAGTTTTTTGGACTTCCTTCCACTTTTCTTAAAGCGTGGAATACAGCTGGTCTGGGCTTCCAAGATAGTATTTTTCAACAACATCCAAGCTTGATGCAAGTCTTTAACCTTTGCAACTACTCCTTTTAGTTTTTTCTTAGCTATTTTCCTCATTTTATCATAGTCTCCCTTTCGAAAGTTAAAAGGTAGTACTGTGGATTTCCGTACTATCCCTCCTCCACTAATTAAATCAAGGGCGATCATGCTATGATCACTATTGCCAAGTGGCCCCAACACCCTTATCTCTTGCACTAGATCTGGTGTTCCACTAAGGACTAGGTCTAATATGGCTTCCCCTTTGGTCGGTTCATGAACCAGCTGCTCCAAGAAGCAGTCATTTGTCATCTAGGTACTTTATCTCCCTAGCATGTCCTGCCGTGACACTGACCAAGTCGATACCGGGGTAATTGAAATCACCCATTATTATTACTGCACTGTAACCTTTGTTAGCTTCCTTGATTTCTTTGAGCATTTTATCATTTGTTCATTCTGGGCAGGTGGTCGATAGTACACCCCCACTGCCATAGTCTTCCCCTTTTTACATGGAATTTCAATCCATAGAGATTCTACAGCAAATTTTGTTTCCTGCAAAACTTCAATCCTTTCTGACTCCATGCCCTCTCTAACATAGAGCGCAACCCCTCCACCAATTTGATCAGCTCTATCATTACGATATAGTTTGTACCCAGGTATCACGGTGTCCCACTGGTTGTCCTCCTTCCACCATGTCTCTGATATTCCAATCATATCTAACCTCTCAATTAGTGCTATATATTCTAACTCTCCCATCTTATTTGTTAGACTTCTAGCATTTGCATACAAGCATTTTAGAGACTGTATTTTATTCATATTAATTTGACTGTTGGTAGACATGGGTAATTTGGGATCTTTAAGCTCTGTCTGCTCCATAGTTGAGGGCATTTGGGCTACTTTACTCTTTTTTGGAGCCTCTCTGCTTTTGGTAGTATCCTTCAAGGATACATTCTTCCGAACCATCCGCTCTTGGGCGACTGTCGGCTTTCCCCTATTATCTAGTTTAAAAGCTGCTCTATCTCCTTTTTAAAAGTTAATGCCAGCAGCCTGGTTCCATCCCGGTTAAGTTGAAGCACATCCCTTCGGAAGAGCCCCTCCTTTCCCCAGAATGTCCCCCAGTTCCTAACAAATCCAAAACCCTCATCTCTGCACCATTGTCTCATCCACGCATTGAGACTCCAGAGCTCTGCCTGCCTTTTGGGTCCTGCACGTGGAACGGGAAGCATTTCAGAGAATGCTACCCTGAAAGTTCTGGATTTCAACTTCCTACCTAAAAGCCTAAATTTAGCCTCCAGAACCTCCCTACCACATTTTCCTATGTCATTGGTACCAACATGTACCAAGACAGCAGACTCCTCCCCAGCACTATCTAAGACCTTATTTAGGTGGCGCGTGAGGTCCGCTACCTTCGCACCAGGCAGGCATGTTACCAGGCGATCCTCACGTCCACCAGCCACCCAGCTATCTACATGCCTAATGATCGAATCACCAACTATAACGGCTGTCCTAACCCTTCATGGGCACATGGGCCTGGAGAAACTTCCTCGGTGCGAGAGGGTTTTACATCACCTGGAGTACAGGTCCTAGTTACAGGATCACTTCCTGCCACACCAGGGTGATGCTGTCCTGTCACATGACCTCTCTTCTCAATGGCAACAGGGATGCTGCCAGACTGGAGATGGGACTTCAGTACTATATCCCCTGTAGGTCTCGTCCATGTACCTCTCTGTCTGTCTTATGTTTTCCAAGTCTGCTGCTTTAGCCTCTAGAGAATGGACTTGTTCCCTGAGAGCAAAGAGCTCCTTGCACCTAGTGCACACATAAGACCTCTCACCAACTGGGAGAAAATCATACATGTGACACTCAATGCAAAAGGCTGGAAAGCCCTTATTTCGCTGCTGGACTGCTGCCTGCATCTTAGTTTTAAGTTTTTGTTTAGATCTTTAAGTTCTTTACTTACTAAGGGTTGCTATGGATATTTATACCAATAAAACTGGACCTAATACGTTTAATATACCTTGTTCACCTGAAGCTTAATTAATCTCAGGTCCTTAGCGTATGACTGATTTGGGTAATGAGCTTCACCTGAGAGCACCTCCTGTCTTAAAATGTGTAAGTACCTATAAAGCTGTGATTATCCCAGGGGTGGGTGGGTGGGTGTGGGGAGGGAGGGAAGGAAATAACACTTATTAAAAGAGGGCTGCTACACAGTACCCTGTCCTGTGCTGCTGAGGTAAGCTATATTATTATTTGATTTAAATTATAGCTCTTTGTTGCTGCTAGGCTCTAACTTATTATGAAATTTAAACTACAAGTTCTCTGCTGGGTTCTAAATTTAACCAGAAAGCTCTCTTCTGTGTTTTTAAATTTAAACGAAAAGTACTTTGCTGATGCTAGGCCCTGAGTGACTATTTAAATTTAAACTACAAGCTCTCTGCTGGGTATGAAATTTAACCAGAAAGCTCTCTTCTGTGTGTTAAATATAAACTTAAACTGCTGCTACTAGGCCCTGACTGATTTAACAAAAAATAGTGGGTTCACAGATCAATTAGCTTTAATAAAAAGAATTCCTTTCAGAAAATTCCCAGAAGTATATACTCAAAATTGCAGATCTCTCTCCAGAAGTAACAGTTCCCTTTTCTAGTCCTTCAAGACTGATGATGATGTAGTAGTTCTCTCTCTAGAAGGTTATGTCACTTCCCATAACACTGGAGCTATTGCCACCTTGATGGCGAACCTACACTTTGTGGCTATTGACAAAATCTGCAAAGCAGCAACGTGGTCTTCGGTCCATACTTTTGCTGCTCACTACTGTCTAACAAGGACTCCCACCAGGATGCCATGTTTGGCCAGGCTGTCCTCCAGCATCTCTTTCAGATTTAGTGCAACTCCTACCCTCTGTCCTAGAAATTTGATACCAGACATCTATGGAGGATCCATGACATTTTTCAGTCTCTCCTGAGGAAAACCACTACTGGTTCGGAGGTCTCTCTGGTATCTTCCAGCTAGGGAGACCCATAGGTGAAGACTACATTCCTGCTTGTTCTGGAGATAGCGTTGTTACTCAGCTATAACAGGTGATCTCTGGGAACAGCTGGAATTTAGTCTTCACAATCCACCCTTCTCCCCTAGGAGTTGAAGGGGTTTTTTTTCCCCTCCTTTTATCTCAGCTGCAAACTCAACTGAGGAGGGAAAGTAGGAAAGAAGCTATGCAGGTGTAGTGGGATGCTACCAAAAGCTTTCCTATTGGACACTGGGGAGCGTTCCCACTCGGGCTCAAAGGTGCCGATGTCACCCATATGTGAAGACAATTCTCCGGGAACAAGCAGGAATCAGTCCTCACATATGGGTGATGTCAGCGCCGACGGAGCCCTCATGCAAAGCAAATCCCCAGCTTTCAGAGAAAGCCTTTGGGAATTGCATCACAGATGCGCAGACCCCTAAGGGTGCCATCTTGCTCAGTCTCCTTTTTTCTGCGGAGCCCTTCGGACGTAGTCCTCGTGAAGAAAAAAAAAAGGTTTACATTTCTCTGTTCTTTTACCGGTCGACACCGGTTCCTCTTCCCGCCTTCGGCTCGATACACTGGTATCGAGTCCGTCTTGATTTTTCATTTTTTGCCCTTCATGACTGGCATTCACGCCCTTTTTCTTTTTCACTGGCAGCCTGGGTTTTCAACCTCGCAGGGGCCCTTTTTCCCCAGATGACTGCCAGTGGGTTTAAAAAATGTGATCGGTGTGTAAAGCTTATGTCCCTCACCAATACACATGACTGCTGTCTCCGGTGCCTCGGGCCCGACCAAGGCCCAACAGTCTGCGTAGGAAGATGTCCTCTAAGGCCCTGAAGAGCCACCAGCAGCAGCACGATAGGATTTTTCCTGAGTCCATGCCTTTGCAAGCCCGGACCTCGTCTGAGGCCTCTACGTCTTGGGGGGAGCATTCGGAGCCTGAGCAGCGTCGAGGTTCCTCGGGGAGGGGGTCTCCCTCAAGGGAACACAAGAGGAAGAGAAAGTCCTCGAAGGCAGCATTGTTGGATGGCTTTGAGCAACCCGGCCCCTCCCAGGGCCTGTCGTGGAGCCCCGAGTACTGACCGGAGCCCCGAGTACCACCCGGCAAAGGTTCCTCGTCGGGAGACGGATCAGCCAAGTAACCACTGTCCTGGTCGAGGACTCCCATCAGGGGGAACCAGCGTCGGGCCCAGCTGTGTCGGGACCCAAGCCGGTGGCTGTGGAGCCTTCTGGAATAGAGTCCAGAATGGCGGCCTTGGAGTGCAGTTTTACTGCCTTCATGGAGCAGCAGCGGGTGTTGATTGCTGGTCTGTCCGGTTCTTCCACCCCAACCACTGGGCCATCAATGTTGAAGTCGACCCCGGAGGCTGAGCTGATCCTCGAGACCTTTCGGGCTTGAGTCAATTCTCGGCCGAGGTCCCACTCAGCCTCCCGTTTGGTACTGAGGTCGTCGTCGCCGAGTCTCCAGGCATCGGGGCGGTCGGCGCTGGAGCCCATCGAATCCTCTTCGGAGGCATCAGGGTGCAAAACAGAGGAAGAGGGGTCCCCAGACACCTGTTGGCACAGGGATGTACCATCCGATTCCCTGGTGTCCAAACCTTGGAGAAGGTCCCCTCCGGAGGACACGAGGTTCTTGGACTTCGTGAGGGCTATGTCCAAGTCTTTGGCGTTCCCCACAGAATCTGAGGAGGATCCTCGAGTCGAGGAGCTCGAGATCCTACAGTATGAGCCCCCCCCGCCCCCCAGGGATACTCTTACTGTACCCATGCCTCCGATCATGGAACAACTGATGCTCCGCATGTGGGAGACACCGGCATCTGTGCCGGTTATCAAATGGCTCGACTCAATGGGTTTCAAAAATCACAGCTGCCGCACAACTCCATGATTGTGGAATCAGCCATGCGCAGGCATGCCTCGGTGCCTCCTGGCAGGGAGGCCTGCAACATGGATGCCCTTGGCAGAAAGTGCTTCCAGGGTTCAATGCTGACTTTTACAGTGGGTAGGCCTGGATTTGACATGGGTATGTACCTGAGGGACTTGGCGAAGGAACTCGCCGGGTTCTCGGCTGGTCTCGGAGGGGCCTTTGCAGCACTTCAGGAGCCTGTCCACTGCCGTCCATGAGTGCTCGAAGTTTGTCTCGAGCAGCCTATGACGGGTTCAAGTCAGCGGCCCAGGTAGCCGCGGCAGGCATGGCTACAGTCATCGAATCTCGAGCAATGGGTTCAGGACAAGTTGGTCAATGTCCCATGCCAAGGGGAGAACCTCTTTGGCAAACCCATGACCGACAAGGCCGCAGAACTGGAGACAGAGTACATGGCGAGGATACGGCTCTCCAAGAAGACCTCTGCCCCTTCTCGCAAGAAGGGCATGGGTAAAAAGCCATTTTACCCATGGAAGGGTGCTGCTTACCGAAGCTACCCCCATTTTCAGGCCTCCCTGGCTCACCAACAGGGGCAGCAGGCCAAGGGACAAGGGCATGGCCCGTGAAAGCAGAAAGCCCCCAAACCCCAGGCACCGGCTGTGGCCCAGCCTGGCAGTGGCTTTTGACTCACAGCATGGCCCCTTTTCCCACAGGGGACAGGCTTGCCCTCTATGCCCACAGGTGGACAGCCATTACCACCGATGCCTAGGTCTTGCAGATAGTCCAAGAGGGCTATCTCCTTCATCTGGCCCAGGTGCCCCCTCCTTACTTCCTGGGAGAGCCACTCAGGTCTCCCCTTCACCGGGACCACCTTCTGAAGGAGTTGGCAGGTCTTCGAGGATCAGGCAGTAGAACCGGTGCCCCACCACCTTCAGGGCAAGGGTTTCTATTCCCGGTACTTTCTGGTACCAAAGAGAACAGGAGCCCTCAGACTCATCCTTGACCTGTGCAACTTAAACAAGTTCATGGTGAGGGAGAAGTTCAAGATGCTCTCCCTTGGAATATTGCTGTCTTACTTCCGCTCCTTAGACCTAAAAGATGCATATACACACATCCTAATACACCCAGACCACAGGCAGTATCTACGCTTTGTGGTGGGAGGCAATCACTACTGTTACAGGGTACTCTCCTTTGGCCTGGCCTCGGCCCCCAGGGTATTCACAAAGTGCCTGGCTCTAGTGGCTGCCTTTCTCAGACTCCAAGGGGTCTTTGTCTTCCTCTACCTAGATGACTGTCTCAGAGGCATTTCAGCCAGCGAGGTCCACCAGGCCACATCTCGCACTATCCAGGTGCTCCAGCATCTGGGGTTTGTAATCAACTACCCCAAGTTCAGCATTGCTCCAACTCAACAGCTAGAGTTCCTTGGGGCTAGACTCGACACCCTTCAGGCAAAGGCCTATCTGCCTGCAGACAGGGCAAGCAGGCTTCTGGCTCTGGCACGTCAGGTGAGTCTCAGATCTGTAGTGTCAGCAAGACAATTTCTGTGCAGCCTCGGGCACATGGCTTCCACGGTCCATGTGACACCAGATGCCTGCTGCCACATGCTAATTGGTCACAGGCCACAGGTTGCCTCAGGGACAAAGTCAGTGTCCAGGCACCTAGTGCGGTCCCTGGATTGGTGGCTTTGGCCACTCCACTTGGAGGTGGGGATGCCTTTCTAGGCTCCTCTGCACACGAGGATCCTGACCACGGATGCGTCCCTGCTGGGCTGGGGGGGGGCCAGGTGTTCTGTACTGAGTGTGGTCCCCAAACAAGAAAGCACAACAGATCAGTTTCTTGGAGCTCCGTGCCATCTGCCTGGCTCTAGGAGTTTTCTGGCAGATCCTGGCCCACAAACCTGTCTTGGTACAGACAGACAACCAGTGGTCATGTTCTATGGGAACAAGCAGGGTGGCACGGGGTCCTGTCTCCTGTGTCAGGAAACCCTGGATCTGTGCTCATTTGCAGCCCGGCATGGCATTCATCTGCGGGCCGTCTACCTGCCGGTCCAAGACAACTGGTTAGCCGACAGACTAACCAGGATTCTCCAGCCCCACGAATGGCAGCTGGACCGTGGGGTAGCCCATTGGCTTTTCTAGGCCTGGGGATGGCCAGTGATGGATTTGTTTGCGAGTCTGGTCAATCACTAGTTGTCCTGGTTCTGCTCCAGGCAGCTGCACCCGCACAGGGTGGCCGCCGATGCCTTTCTGATATCATCGTCTGTGGGTCCCCTGTATGTTTTTCCTCCGCCTCTGGTGGCCAAGACTCTATTCAAGATCCTCCAGGACAAGGCCTCAGTCATTCTGGTAGCTCTGTGGTGGCCGACGCAACCCTGGTTTCCACTTCTACCTCAGCTAGCGGTGGTGGCCCCTGTTCCCCTGGGGTCCTCCCCAAGCCTCCTGTCCCGGGGGGGGGGGGGCACTGTCCTGCATCCCAACCTCAGCTCCTTCAACCTAATGGCATGGCTGCTGAAAGGGTAATACTCGCTCCACTCCTCCTCCCAAAGGATGTTGAAGAGGTCTTGCTGGCTTCAAGGAGGTCGTCAACTAGATGGACCTATGCCTTGAAGTGGTGTAGCTTTGTAACTTGGTGCGAGGGGCAGGATGTGGATCCTTTCTCTTGCCAGTTTGGGGTGGTTTTACAGTACCTTCTCTATCTTTTGGATTTGAGCCTCAAGTCCAACTCTGTAAGAGTACACCTCATTGCCCTTGCAGCAAACCACTTCCCGGTGGAGGAGAAGCCCCTTTCTGCCCATCCCTTGGTTTCTCGGTTCTTGAGGCCTGCTTCTTCTGAAGCCTCTGGTTCGCCCTCTGGCGACCAAGTAGGATCTGAATGTGGTTTTAGGGCAGCTTACTCGTCCGTCCTTTGAGACGATGGCAACCTGCCATCTCCACTACCTTTCTTGGATGGCAGTTTTCTTGGTGGCACTCATGTTGTCTTGGCGGGTGAGTGAGCTTCAGGTCCTTGTGTCAGACAGGCCTTACACCAGGTTCTATAGGAACTGGGTGGTGCTTCACACACACACCCCAAGTTCCTTCCGAAAGTGGTCTCCTCGTTCCACCTCAACCAGGAGGTGGTGCTGCCTACCTTTTTCCCCCAGGCTGCGTGCCAGTTGAGCAGAGACAGTACTGCATACCCTGACTGTAAGAGGGTGTTGGTCTTCTATATTCAGCATACGCAGGGCCATAGAAGGGCTCCTCAGCTCTTTGTATCCTATGACCCCAGTAAGCTGGGGATGGCCGTTTCCAAGTGTGCGCTGTCCACCTGGGTAGCGGACTGTATCACCTGGGCATACAGGGCAGCTGAGCTTCTGTTGGAGGGTTGTGTCACGACCATGACGGTAGTAGTGGCTCATTTCCGCTCTGTTCTACTGGCAGATATCTGCTGTGCTGCCACCTGGTCTTCGGGTCAGACTTTCTCAACCCATTACTGCTTGGATAGAGAGTCCCGATGGGACAGTGCTTTCGGCCAGGCTGTACTCCATAACCTTTTTGAGGTCTAGGCAACTCCTTTCCTCTGACCCTTCTGTATCAGGCTACTAGAGTGCTATTCTCTTAGTTAGATTCCTATTGTGGCTGCTTGCGGCTCTTGTAGAGGGAGCCTATTTTTCAGCTGTGGGTTCTTGGTAGCCTATAACTGGGTACTCCCATATGTGAGGACTGACTTCCTGCTTGTTCCTGGAGAAAGCGTAGTTACTCACCTGTAACAGGTGTTCTCCGGGGACAGCAGGAATCAGTCCTCATGACCCTCCCTCCTCCCCTTGGAGTTGCATCCTATTATTTTTATTCTTTTGCTGTCTTTTTAGCTATGTCATTTGACTGACTGAGCAAGATGGCACTCTTGGGCTGGAAGGGGACCGCACATGCATGATGCAATTCCCAAAGGCTTTCTCTGAAAGCTTGGGATTTGCTCCACACGAGGGCTTCATCGGTGCAGATGTCACCTATATGTGAGGACTGATTCCTGCTGTCCTTGGAGAACACTTGTTATAGGTGAGTAACTACGCTTTCCTGCCTTGAATTTTACAGATGATGCTAAATTAAATACAATCCAATTCTCTAAGCTACTGTAGTGTTTTGCCATGGCTTTTTGCAGTACACTGATCTGCCATCCAAGTGAATTGGACAAAGTGGGAGTAATTGTTACAAAGAATCTCATAAGAGGAGGTTTATAAAAATACCCCAAGTGTTACGTGTATAAAAGTAAAAGTAAAGATTTGGAAGTGCTCCGATTCTTATATAGTTAATAGTGAATGACTAATATTGTAAGAGTTCATAAAAGTAAATACTGACAAAGTGCACGCTTTTATGCAACCCGCTTGCAGTCCTGTTCTGTCCCTCTTTGGATAGAGCATAAGCAGAGTTGTCATTTGTGTGTATTTCAAAATACCTGAATTTGCATGTACCTTTTACATGCATAATATTTCACCTGCTGGGGGGCGGAGCCCGATGTCCAGCGGGATGGTCGCATAACGCTGAGGCTCCCGAGAGGCCTACTCAGAATCCTGAATTAACACCGGACAAACTTGAATTTCTGCTCTGATCTTGCCGGGGCATATTGGTGAGATGGCGGGGACCAAACCCACGCGCCTGGAATTTGGATCTCCAGCGGCTTCTCACGGTAAACGCTCCAAAACTGAACCCCCGTCCCCGCAGAAGGGGCTGGCTTTCCGCGAGGGCCCCGAAATGCAGCAGGAAATCCTCGCAGAAATTAGAGGGGTTAAGGACCTCGTGCAGTCAAACGGTGAAGCACTTCGAGCGCTGAGGGAAGATCTTGGTGTACTGCAAGGCAAGCTAGAGGGGCTCTCTTCGCGTCAGGACAAAATGGAGAGTATATTAGACTCCCATGCGGTCCGGCTGTCCAAACTCGACAAAGTTGAACGTCAGGTACGGGCCTTGCAGAAAGAAGTGGAAGATGGCAATAATAGAGCGCGCCGCAATAACCTACGACTCGTGGGCATACCGGAGGGAGCGGAATTGGGAGACATGAAGGAGTTTTTAGGTAAAATCCTCCCTTCCCTGCTCCAAATCACCTTTGCCAAAGAATTGGAGATCGATCGCGCTCATCGTGTACCCACAAACATAACGCTCAACAGGAAGACCCCGCGGCCTATCATCTTTCGACTTTTGAGATATCAACATGTGGAACAAATTCTCAGTGCCTCCCGGGCAAAGGGCCATATGGAGTTTGAGAGCCACAAGGTCTCCTTCTATCCTGACTTGGCTAAACCCACGGTCGACCGCCGAAAGCGCTTTCTGGAATTTCGGCCGAGGCTTCAACAACTACAAGCACGCTATGGCCTGATGTACCCGGCCAAGCTCCGAGTCACGCTTCACAATCAGACAAGAACATTTGAGGACCCTGATCTACTAGCGGAGTTTTTGGACTCTAAAGAAGCCGACTTGATGCGCTGACTTCCAGAATCTTCCTGCCAGTACTCTCACGTCCGCTGTACCTGCCATGTTGGATTTACCGCAGCGCAGTGAAGAGTCTGTCGAGGGCGGTTTGTTGCCTTATTTTGAAGATATTTGGGACCCGACTCCATCTACCCATAGCAGCCTCGACGAGTATCAGAGACAGTGTTTCTTATGGACTCTGGTGTTTCTTTTCTTTTATTATGTCAATATCTTCCTCTCTAGGGCCTCCTCCCGCAGACATCTGGTCGCCATATTCATTGGGGGTTTTGCTTCTTCTCTGAGTTACTTTGGTACATACTTTCAATATGGGTGTATTGGCCTGCCTACTTGGTGTTTATGTCATTAGTGTACAGATTCTGATTATGTTGTAAGTTTTCAAGCGCTCTTACCTAAATGTCTATTATCGATTGATGGCACCATGTCAGATTTTCTCATTGAGCGTACAAGGATTCAATAATCCGATAAAACGGAGGAAACTCCTAAGCTATCTAAGTCATGAAGCTGCGGACCTGATTTTCCTCCAAGAAACACATTTCAATTCGAAGGAAACTCTCAACCTCAATATTAAACCTCACATGGTGGCCACCTATTCCCCAGCCGTTTCTAGGAAATGTGGGGTTGCCATATTGGATAGGAAATCTCGGCATGCTACTATTGTTGCGACTTGCTTAGATACAGCGGGTAGATGGCCCAGAGTTCACTTCAAGATAGGTAACTTTAAAGCTACATGTATATGCCTTCATGCTCCAAAAGTGGATGACCCTGCCCTTTTGCTATTATTGCTCAGGTTACGCAGGCCTCTGCTAATACTTCCTTGATATCGGGGGGGATTCCAATTTAGTTCTTGATCCCCTGATAGACCAATCGCCGCCTAGGACAAGTGGTCCCCCCAAGAGTCACATCGCGCTTTGTAGTTTCCATGCTGCCTCAAAAGTGCTCCAATCATGCCGCCTTCTGTCTTTATTAAGGATGGGCTATTAGAACTATTTCACTCTATTAGTAGTACACATGGGATAGCCTCTAACTTTTCCAAACTATTATGTCAGGGTACAGATGCAGTCACCTGCAGAGTCCAACCAGCCTGGGATCGCTAACCGCAAACCACTTTAATCCCTGTGCATTGGAGCGTTTTCTGGAGTAAAAGAGTGCGGGTCTCCCGCTCTGCCTCAGTTACCCAAACTCAACTCTTGTCTTTTGCACATAGCTGTTCTTATATTCCAGGAAAATAGCCAAATGGAACACAACTGCCAGGGACCAGTGTAGGTCTTGCCATACTGATGTGGGAACCCTTGCTCATGTTCTTTATGACTGTTCTTAATTACAGATTTCTGGGGGCGGGTCTGGGGTCGTATTTCACTTATCTTACACCTTCACGAGCCTCTTTCTTGGAAGACTGTGAGACTCCGCTTAGTGGCGGAGGTCCCCTCTCTTCCTACGAAGGGTCGCTCTCTCCTGATTTCATGCTGGGTGTAGCCATATGTCTAATCCCGTGGACTTGGAAGGATAGCTCTCGACTTACTGTCAATGAATAGTGAACCTTGTCTGCTTATGTAGCAAATATGAGCAGATATTTCGGAGAGCTATTTTCCATGCCCAAATTCCTTCTTGCTTGTCTAAATGGCAGATGCTCAATGATCATGTATAATCTGTGTATTGCTTCGACATGTCTGTTTAATGTACATTCATCATGTTTCAGATCGCTGTTAGGTTTTGTAACTCAATAATGTCAGTATACGCCCGCTCCGAGAATGATTTAGTTTTCTAGAGAAGAAGCGGGGGGGAGGGGGGTGGCAGGGGTTTACTTTGGTGTATGTATCACATTCCATGTATGTATTGTCTTTTAGTTGTATGTCTTCCTTCCTTTGTTGTAAAACGAAAATAAAGAATTAAAAAAAAAAAAAATTTCACCTGCTTCCGAGTATGTATAATTGTTTGGCTACAATCTAGCTGCTATTTCTGCCATTTTGCCCCTAGAATGTTATAAATAGAAAGCATGCACCAACTCAGAGCTATGGCATGTAGACAGTACATTATAACATCTCCCTCACTCATAAGCTTCATTATACATGTGATTAATCACCTCCAAACTGTTACAGGCATTAGCTTTCTCATTCTTCTAGGCATGAACTTGGTCATCACCTTTCAGCCCTGCAGGTTTGCTTACATGTTCCCAGTCACTTTTAAAAAAAACCTCAGCAAGTAGGTATAGATCTCAGCCCAAAGGGGCAAGAAAGTCTACATATACTCAAGTATCACTCTTAACCCTGTCTTGTTTATTTGTATTTGCTATACTGCCCTTCATTAGTAATAGCAGCGTGGTTTACAATTAAAAAAACAAACATAAGCCTGGATTCCATAAGGCTGATAGTGGGATGTCCTATCCGACTTGCTGGTATTCCACCTCTGTCCCCTGCTACACACACAGAACTGCTGTGCATGCAGTGGGGGGAGAGAGGGAGGGGTGTGGGTGGGACTGAGCACCCTCCTGGATGTACAGGGCCAATTCTGCTCATGGCTCTGTATGTCCAGGAGTTGCTGTGGGGATGGCCTGTTTATTCTGCCTCAAAAGGTGGTATAAGCGCTTGTGCCTCCCTCTCCCCCCCCCCCCCCATATCCTTCCCAGCAGCCCACCCCTGGAGATCACCAGCACCCCCCCCCCCCTTTCCTGGAATGTGGAACAGGCCAAGATGGGTCCCCGCTTCTGGATCGGGAAACTGGCAGCCTCTGTTAGAGTTGGGTGGTCATATGATGTGTCGTACTCTGCCATGCTGCGCTGCAGGGAGGTTGTCCCCATGGCACTACTGGAGCAGCTGGGCTGTCTCCAAGGCCCCAATCCTGCATCCACAGGAGCGTCTTGCTCCCATAGTGCAAAATTGGGTGTGACGGTCCTGTCTTGGTCGAGGCAATCCAGTTGGCCTGGACATGGCCCATATTCGATTGGGCTCATAATGAATAAGAGGTAAGCAATAGTTCAGTTTTGGTAGGGAAGAGAACCCCTGAAACCAGAGGATAATTGCATTTATACTCTTATTTGTTCACAGACAGCCCCCACGGAAAGTCAGCCCAGGCCCTTCAAGGGTCGTCTAATGTTTGTTCAAAATGGAAAACTTTTAATGTGGTTTTAAATTTGGGATATGATGATTCCAGCCTCTACTCCATGAGCTAGAGTGGGAAGAGATAAGGAATTGCAGTGTGCTCCTTTTACAGCATACATATTAACATTGGTGACTTCAGAAAGTACAACGCATTATGTGCTGCAGTCTTCATAAGTCGATATGTCTATGAAAACAAATCCATTTTGTTTTATGAAGTCACCTTTGTTATAAAGAGGATGACATGGGATGGAGGGGGGGGGAGAGGAGGGGAGGAGAGCAACCTGTCTTCAGCCAGTTAAACCCACTGTTGTATAACTCGAGGAAGCACCACTTTGCCAATGCTAGCTTGACATAGTTCATATGTGTATAATTGGGGTAAAATAGCATAAAAAGTGAAGAAAATTCCGTGATCTGACCACAATACCACGGCTCTTTAGGTCTCTGGTCCATCAGTAGTGAGAGACAGGCAGAGAGTAATACAGAACACAATCACACACACACAAAGTGCTATTTTCTTTGAGCTCAGAGGGAAGACAATAAGCGGACTATGAACAGGCATAATTCCAGGCTTATTGAATTCAAAGTCCTCCTCCAAAAAGCTCCTTTTTATTAGAGAAAAAGAGGAAGTAACAGTCATTTATTATAACCATGAAATAACACAAGGTGTCGCCAAAGTTCTTTTTACAGAGTAAGATCTGATTACAGTATATTAGATGAAATTTATAATTGCAAAAGTTGCAAAAATTATGTTGTGTCAGCAGGGACTTCCAGCTGACTGTACAATGAACTTTATGCTTGCACAGTTCATAGCCTATGTTCTTTTTGCTTGCGTTAACACTGTTCCATCTATTTTAAAGACGGTTACAGAGAACTCATGATCATGACATCCTGTTCTATTTAAAAGGAAGTAGGTGAAAAGTCAAACTTCTAAACACATTTTGTATCAAGAAATTCATCCATCTTCAATTACATATTGGGGATTCTGGTATCCCTTTATCTGTCCATCCCTACAAAAAGTAGGGGCTGGGTGAAAAGGGTCCCATCTGCTTCTACTTGGCATGTCAAGTCATGTCATGTTTCCTGTAAAATAGTTATATCTAAGTTGTAATACCCTGTTGAATGTAATTTCAGTTTGTTCAATGTAAACCGCCTTGATATTGTGAAAGGCAATATATAAGAAATGTTAAATAAATGTCACCTTCAATTAAAAAACCTCCTGTAGATGACAATAAAGCCCTGTTGGAGCAGAGCCAAATCAAATACTCTATCTAAAAATTGCTTTAGCTTAGTCATAATAAATATATATATACCACATACCCCCAGAAACATCAACTGAATTGAGTAAGGAGGCTCTTTTTATTTTTCATTCCCTTCGTGTATGTCGTCACCTATCGGTGTTCCTTTAATGACTGACGTTTTAGAATTAAAAATTTACAGCAAGGTGGTATACAGTAAATTGTGTCCGGTGATTATTTTTAAAAAATGCTGGCTGTTTGGTTTTTATTAAACGAAAGGTGAATATATGGAGTTTAAAGTCCTGAGAGCCAAATGGGAAAGTTTTATATGGGTTTGGATAGGTTTATTGAGTATGGTTAGCTTTTAAGAAGTGGTTTATACTTTTGTGGTGATGTTTTTAGATACTCAGTATTTAGTATGTAGTTTTAACATAGTATTTAGATATAGGAGATGGGGTCTTTTCCCCGTCTTTTTTAATATTAGATATCAATATTGAAAGTGTAGAGATCTATAGTAATGAATATATGATCACATTATGACAAATTATGGTTACAATGGGCAATGTCAGTAAGTATGACATGATACAGGATATAATGTGTTCAGTCCTTGTTGAAACGTTTTGTAGCATTATATACACGTATACGTTTTGGAAGGTTTCAGCTGATCACATGATGATGTAAAAAGTGCCGCCGCGCCGGAGGGCAGGGTCCCGGGGCCGGTTGTAACCGGGTTCCCGGGGCCCAGCCTCCTTGCGGACGCAGCGCGGTTTGGGGGGGAGGGGAGCGCAGAGGAGAGGGTGGGCCGGCACCAGCGACCTGCGTGTTGACGCGGGTGAAGAGGATTGGTGCTGGTGCCGGCCGAAGGGGCGGAGCAACGGCTAGCGAGGGAGATCGCCGGCGTGCGCACTCCCTCTTTTCAGCGTGGGAGCCGTTTGAAAAGGTGTGTGTTGGGGACGCTCCGATTGGTGGTGGGCCTAGCTTTTGGCGGTGCAGGGCATTTGTGTTTAATTTTGCGGCGGGCAGTCAGCACGGTGTTTTTTTCTGCGGCGGTTTTTGCTGGCGGGTGATTTGTGGCGAAAGGGGGGTGGACAGTGTTGTTCAGTTGGGTACGTGGGGTGGTGGGCCTAGCTTTTGGCGGTCCGGGGGCTCTTCCAGGCGTTCTGGGCGGGCATTAAAAAAAAAAAAAAAAAAAAAAGAGTGTTTCTTTTAGCGCAATTTGGGGAAGCTTGCTAGGCCGAGGGTGTCCCCACTTTACCTGCGGGGTTTAAAAAAAGAAAAGAACAAATTAATATATATATAATTTAATACTACATCAATCGCTGTTGAGCGTTGAAGGGAATGGTTTGGCTTAATTTCTCCTTACACTCCATTGCGCTGTAGTTATGGTGCGCCGGTGTGGTAGAACACCGCTCAAAAGGGTGGCGGTTCGGGGTGCAGCTGGTAGGGGGCGAGAGGCAAGGAGGCCTAGGCGTTTGCCTCCAGCCGGGGACGGGGGTGTGACGGTGGTGTCCCGAGTTCCCCAGGGGGGGCGGGGTAGGGGGAGGTCGCGAGGGGCGGGCTCCAGGGGTAGCGCCGGCCGGTCTTCTCGGGCCAATGCGGGTGCGGTTCCTGCTGAGCTCCCTGGGCCCGGAGTGCTTGGGCCTTCGGGCTCGGAGGAGGGTGCCGGGGGAGTGTGTGAGGTGGCAGGTGGGCTGGGCACAGAGGGCCGGATCGGGGCTGGGGGCGCAGGAGCAGAGGTTGGTCCCAGGGAGGTGGGGGTTGCCCCGTTGGATGGGCAGTCCGTCTCTGCTGCCGGTGGGTACATCGGGCTCCCCCCACCCCCGCCGTTCCCCGGATGGTCTATACCCGGCTTTGGAGGTGGGCAATTTCCGCACTCTGGTTTTTTCGGGGCTTCGGGGCCCTGGCCGTTCGGTGGGTGTTCATGGGGCGGTTCGGGCCAGTGGAGTGGTGAGTTGGTTGGCTGGCGGGGGGCACCGGGGCGGAAAACCCCTTCAGCAGGGGGATGGCAGCTTGGGGAGGCTGGTGGCCTTGGGTCCTCAGCGTGGGGCTGGGGCGTGGGGGCACAGTGCTGTGTCCAACTCTTTGCGGGCAGCACCTGCCACTTTCTCTTCTCTTTTGCCACAGGTTTCTCCGAGTGATCGGCCTAGGATGGACCAGGCTGGCCTGGCTCGAGCGGGTCCTGCGAGTTCGGTGGAAGATCAGAGCGGCACAGCGGTCGGTGTTCTGAACGCCACTGCGTCTGTGGCTCCTTCCCACGCGGCTGGTGAGTATTCGGGGGGTGTGGGTGGTGCTGCGGGGGGAGTGCAAAGCCCCGATGCAGTAGTGGCGGTTGGCGGAAAAGAGACGGCGAAGCGCAAACACGGGCGTCGTCGTCAGCGGGCCTCCTCTTCATCCTCATCCTCGACCTCGTCGACGGCTTCCTCGGTCGACTCGGTGATTGCAGTGGGGGACAAGGAGGTGGTTGGGGGTTCCACGGTGGTGCGCTGCGCAGAGCTGTGGGAGGGTGTTCCGCGGAGGTTACGTCATCGGATTAAGCGTCGTAGATATATCGACATTTTCCGCTTTTTGGAGGGCAGGAAGCGCTTCGGGGAGAGTCGGAAAAAGCGTAAGGAGGACGAGAAAGCAGGTAGAGTGCGGAAGCCATCTCGCAACACCCTGAATTGGACTCGGGCCTTCTTGCGGTTAGCTAGTGTTTGTGGTCATTTTCCAGAGCAGTATGGGGCGCTGCTGGCTTATGGTGATACAATTTTAGCGGCGTCGCAGGCACATGAAGGGTGGGCCTGGCTGAACTACGATGAGGAGTTCAGGGACATGATGGAAGGTAATCGGCAGTTGTCGTGGGGCACGAAGGACATCAATTTATGGCTAACACAGATGTCCATGCGGAACCATGCTGGGGGGGCCGGGGGGGAGGCAGCAAAGCGGGGAGCGCGACTTCGTCGGTGGGTGTGCGGTCCTTTCGGGCGAACGCCACCCAGGCACCTTTGTCGAGAGGTAGTGCTCCAAGTGGGGATGTCTGTTGGTGTTTCAATAAATCGTCGTGTCCCTTCCCCGACTGCAAATTTAAGCACGCCTGCTCCCTCTGTGGGAGTGGGCACGCTGCCACCAGATGCAGTCGCAAAGGTGCTGCGGGAGCCTCAGCGGGGGGTAAGTGAAGGGGTTCTCGCGGCTTTGGCTCCTACGCCTCTGAGAGTGGAGGTCATGCGTCCGTGGTTGGTGGAGTATGGAAGGGCGAGACTGGGGGGGGCGTGGAGTTTGCTATTAGAGGGTTTTTCGGAGGGTTTTCGGATTCCGTGTCAAGGTTGGCCTGCGGGTGGGGGGTCGCGTAACGCTAGTTCGGTGAGCTCCTTAGCCGAGGTGGTCCGTGGGAAGATTGCGGAGGAGTGTGCCCTCGGCCGGGTGGCGGGGCCATTTCGCGAGCCCCCATTTACCCCATTCATAGTGTCCCCGCTCGGGGTGGTTCCCAAGAAGGAGCCGGGCAAGTTTAGATTGATACACAACTTATCTTCCCCTATAGGCTATTCCGTGAACGATCATATCCCTCGGGAGCAGTGTACAGTGCGTTACGCGTCCTTCGACGCAGCTGTTGCTCTTGTACGGCAGTGTGGGGCTGTTGCGTTATTGGCGAAGGTTGACATTGAATCTGCATTCCGTTTGCTACCAGTTCACCCTTCGGCCTTTCCCTTATTAGGTTTTACTTTCGAATCACTGTATTATTTTGATAAGTGCATGCCTATGGGCTGTGCGATATCCTGCGCTTATTTCGAGGCATTAAGCTCCTTCTTGCACTGGGTGTTGGGGCAGCTGATGGGGGTTCATAATATAGTACATTATTTAGATGATTTCTTGTTCGTCAGGCCCAGGCACGTAAAAACTTGTGACACCTTGCTGAAGGCCTTTTTGCGTCTGGCGGGTGACTTCGGAATCCCAGTGGCGGCTAATAAAACGGTCGGGCCCGTTACTCGTCTCACCTTTCTTGGGATCGAGATCGATACCGAGGGTATGGTGGTGCGTTTACCGGAGCAGAAGGTGGAGTGTCTCCGGGAGATCGTGGCCTCCGTGGGATCCTCGCTCAAGACCACCCTCAGAGTTATGCAGTCCTTAGTTGGACATCTCACTTTTGCTTGCAGGGTGTTGCCCATGGGGCGTCCCTTCGCACGGCGGTTATCGCTTGCTATGGCGGGGGTCCAGCTCCCGCACCATCGGATTCGCGTGACGGCAGGGATGCGCGAGGATTTACGGGTATGGGATTCCTTCTTAACTGGCTTCAATGGTCAATCAGTTATTCAGCTACGGGAGCTGTCGAATGCAGACTTGCATTTGTTTATGGATGCAGCCGGCAGTTCTGGGTTTGGGGCTTATTGTCAGGGGGCGTGGTGTGCTGAGCCGTGGCCTAACGATTGGGTGCAGTCCGGTTTGACTCGGAACATTACCTTTCTGGAGCTGTTTCCCATAGTGGTGGCCTTTTGGGTTTGGCCTGAGCGCCTACGGGATCGGCGTGTAGTTTTCTGGTGCGACAACGCGGCGGTGGTGGAGGTTATCAACCGGCAAGTGCCTCGGTACCCGAAGGTAGCTGCTCTGATGAGGATTTTTGTGTTGGCCTGTTTACGCATGAACGTCACCGCCAGGTCCCGGCATGTGCCTGGGTCTCAGAATTCCATTGCTGATGCTTTGTCCCGTTTCCAGTGGGAGCAATTCCGGCTGCTGGCTCCGGAGGCGCATCAGGTGGCTTCCCCGGTCCTGGAGCATCTTTGGATGGTTGGAATTCGGAATTGATGGCGCTGTTGTCTTCATCGGTGGCGCGCGGTACTTGGGCCCTGTATCGGCGAGGCTACTCTCAGGTGAGTGCGTTCCTGTGCACTTTGGGCTGGGGTGGGGGGAGGGTTCCCGATGGGTTGGTGGGACAATTCGTGCTCTGGGCGAAAGGGCTGGTTGGACCCGCACGGCGGTCGCTTCCGCGGTAGCTGGGTTTTCCTTTTTCTGTAAGGCGGCGGGATGGGGGAACCCAAGGGTTTCATTCTTAGTCAAGTACCTGTTGGCAGGTTGGGCTAGGGCGCACCCCAGGCCACGGGATTGGCGGCTCCCGGTTTCCCACGAACTTCTGCTGCGTATTTGCGAGGTCTTACCTCGGGTCGTGGCCTCTTCGTTCGAGTCCGTTTTGTTCCACGCGTTGTTTGTGACTGCCTTTTTTGGGGCGTTTCAGGTGTGCGAGCTGGTTCCTAGGTCTGCCAAGAGGGGTTCTTCGGGGGTCTCGAGCTTGCGCATGTCTCGATAGAGGTGTCTCAAGTCCGCATTTTCATTCCGCGGTCTAAGACAGATCAGGCGGGAAAAGGGAGTTGGGTGGTATTGAGCGCCATATACCCTATGCCGCCTTGTCCAGTGCATGCCTTGCGGGGCTATTTTCAGAGGCGCTCTGCTTTGATAGGTTCTTATTTCTTTTTACATGAGGATGGCAGACCGGTGACGCAGTTTCAGTTTACGGCTGTGTTGCGCCTGGTGTTGCGGTTCTTGGGTTGTGACGAGCAGAGTTATGCTTCGCATTCGTTTCGGATCGGAGCGGCTACGAGTGTGGCGGCAGCGGGTCTTGCGGGGCGGGTTATTCAGCAGATTGGGAGGTGGCGCTCAGGTGCGTACGAAGGGTACGTGCGCCCTTAGGTATGCTGCCTCGGTAAGGTGCGGGTCGGGCCTAGCACCTCTATTCGAGTAGCAAGGGGCGAACGGGGGGCGTGTGTATTAACAGTTTTCTTCCTATTTCAGAGTTGCCTGCTGGTGGCAGTCCGCTTTGTCCTTTCAGATGGTGTGTGCTCCGGCGACTGGTGGATCATCGGCCATTCCTTCGTTTATTGGGCTGAGCGAAGGGCGGCATCGCGGCCGCTGGGACTTCATCTTGGGCTGGCTGATTCTGGAGTTCGCCTCTGCTGGATGGGACAACGCGGGATGCGGTGGTGGCAACTCGTCACATTCGTCCAGACACAGATTGCACAGCGACGGCGGCCAGTCGGGCTTCTGATACACTTGGGTGGCAATGACTTGGCGAGTTGGTCTTGTCGCAGATCATCCGAGCTGTTCAGAGGGACCTTGGTTTGCTGCAGGAGCTACTTCCGGATGTGGCCATCATTTGGTCGGACATTATTCCGCGCCCTGCTTGCTGGACACAGCGGCGGTGGTCGCGGGGCCTGATCAAGATTAATAGACAGATTGGGCGTTGGGTTCAGCACACAGGTGGGAGGCAGGTGTTGCATCCATGGGCAGAAGTCTGGTGCAGTGGCCTGTACCGCTTGGATGGGGTGCACCTTGCTCCTGTTGGTCAGGATTTGTTGCTGAATGACTGGCAGGAGGCCCTTGAATTTTGGTGTTGGTCGCAGCTTTCTTTTGGGGGGTGGCGCAAGGATAGTTGGTCTACCTTGCGCCGGTGGCGGGGTAGCGAGCCGGCGCTCGCCGACCCGGCGGGGCATTTGAGGCGGATGCCGCTTGGCGGGGAAGCGGCAGTCTGGTAGGTTGGGAGAGATATCACGGTTGTGGTCTCTGCCCAATGGAAGGGAATTGCCGGCCTTTGCTAATAACATGGCAAGGCGGGCGGTGGGGGAATGGGGGTTGGATGATGCACCGCTTTGCTTTAAATGGCTGGTGGGGTATCATCCGGAACTCTTGCAGGGGGGGGGTAATGTTTGTTTATGAACGTTTGGTTGGCCTATGTTGGGCCGGTTGTAAAGTTATAAATAAAGCTGCGACCAACTGTTTGTTCACCAAATTTATGGTCTGTGTTTTCTGTTGGGAGAGAAGGAGAAAGGTGGGGGGTAGCCCATGGAGTAAGTTGGGCCGGGAGTGGGGGAACGGTGGTAGAGTGGCATGGCTGCTTGCAGGCAAGAGGTGGGCGTCCGGATATCTCGATTAGTTTTTCCAGTGGTCAACAACCTTTATAGTGCAAGTGCAGGCGTTTTAGTGAGAGCGAATAATCCTTCAACAATACCGACGGATGGTCAGAATAAAGGAATCCCTGTGTTGAATTGAGAATTTTGGGTATGTTATAGGTTTAAAACATGAATAATTCCTCATTTTTAAGTGACTGAATGGTGGGAGACCGGAGTTCTGAGAGGAAAATGATTTTTACAGTGTTTAATGTATTATATGATTCATGCATAGATAGACTTGAGCCTTATATGATAAAATTGTTTTATATAATAAGATGGGCATTATAACATGTTTGTAAATCATACAGTATTATATATGTTGAGTGGAAAGGGTTTTCATTTATAACGTATGCAGTTTAATTTAAAATAAGAAAAGCCTTTTTGATTAAAGAAAGGAAGTTGAGTGAGTTTCGCGCTACAATACAAGAGAACTTGCATTTATTATTTATCTTAGTATTTGATCACAGACCCTCATATGGTTTGGAGGGTTTTAAGTCGAGCATAAAATATTAAGAGAGCTCCCTGCGGTTAATAAAAACTATTTAGCACTAGTGCGGGCTTTCTTCTTTTTTAAAAATACGGATAGCTGACCTAAGAAGTGAAATCTTTGGATTGAAGGTACAATTTCACATGAGTCTTAGGTATATTGCAAGTTTTACAGCATGTATCATGCCCTCTTTAAGAAATTGAATAGTATTAATGGACCCTGGGTTGTAATTAAGGTTTTTTAAGGGTTACATATCATTTTAATTATTTTTTTAATCATTTATAAGTTCAAATACATCTTAAAATGAACCTGCAAGTATAGGGGATGGTTATTTATTTATTTATCTATGATAGCATTAGATTCAGGGTAAGGTTTTTAATTGATTTTTTTATTGGTTTTTAGTTTAAATTGTAGAAATATTTTGTATACCTAAAGATAAGATGTATGAAAATTTAGGTTAGAATATAATGATTATCTTTAGTCTTGGTGTACTCACTCCTGCTTCTTTAGTTTTTGATCACCATTGTGACGGATTATAATGTCCTCTTCTCTTCCAGTACAAGAACAATTAGATTGAACGTACCTAATAACAGAGGTATTAATATAGAGAATGTATGGTTACTCACCCTTTCAATGTTATGGTTATCTCATACAGTTTATCTTATATACTTATTTATCTATTTATATATTCTAATATCTATTTATTTATTAATGTGTGTAGCATTAACTAATAACATGTGGTGATTGTTCGAGATATTTATTTCCAAGGTATATGTTTGTTTTAATGGCTTGTAATGATTTTTATTAATTTTTATATTTTTATTGATATGTCTTATTACTAATAATTTATATATGATTATTGGTTTATGGTTTTTAAGTTTTTCATTGATATAATTTGGGGTTTTGTTTTTATGTTTTTGTGTCTCTGTTTTTATAAATATAGTGCGCCTAAATTTCCCCTGATGAAGTGAAATCGAAACATGGCCTGTGTCGGGCGATTTGGGCTGTTTCTGGTGCAAGAATTATTCAATGTTCAATAAAGTAATCCTTCCTGTTTAACCACGTATTTTGAACTGGGTGTCTGGATACAAATGGGCTACTTTTTTCAGAAGGAGAGATGAGATGGAGAGAAAATGTTGTAGTTGAGCAAATGAGTAGTCATCCACAAGCACAAAAAAGTGGTACACCATGGAATACTTAAAGCTGTACAGACATTGTTAGTACCTCTAGCCTGAGGAAGTGCTGAGAGCAAAAGTTGCCGCCTCTGAACAAATGAGATTGGATTATTGGGAATGTATGGCCTCTATTTATTATGCTATGTTAAATAATGCAGAAATTATGCACTAACATAGAAGGAAGCAGAGTGGGAGTGGCTAGGGACTGTCTTATAGTTAATGCCAAGATAGTAATTATGTGAACCCATGACAGCAGATAATGTATGCTAATACAGAGGTTTTTCAGTACCCTGTGTTAATTTTGGCTGTTTAATTCTTTATGTATAGAACAGGGGTTTGCAACACACTCCTCTGGACACAACTAGCCAATCAGGTTTTCAGGATAATTGCAATGAAGCTACAAAATAACCCATTTAATACTACTGTAATAAAGAAAAAATATTTTTTCACTCAATGCATAATCAAACTCTGGAATTCTGTTACCGAAAGATATAGTAAAAGCTGTTAGTGTAGCTGGGTTTAAAAAGGTTTTGACAAGTTCCTGGAGGAAAGGTCCATAAACCATTATTAAAGAGGACCAGAAAATCTACTGCTTGCCTTGGGATGAACATTGTGGAACCTGTGTGCCTTTTTGGGAATGTGCCAGGTACTTGTGACCTGGATTGTCTGCTGTTTGAAACAGAATACTGGGCTTGATGGACCTTGGTCTGACCCACTATGGCACTTATGTTATACATAAGAGAGATTTCTATACAATGGAAGTAGTGCATGCAAATTCATTGTCATTATCCTGAGAATCTAACTGGCTAGGGAGTACACCAGCTGTTCAGAACCACTGGCACAGATATAATAGTGTTTGGATGAAATAGTGTTGTGAAGAAGAGTTGTCAAGAGGATTTTTTTCTCAGAAAAGGTGACAAAACTGTTCTGATAAACAAGTGAGCATCAAATTTGCATCCAGTGTCAATGCTGTGTAAAACATCAACTATTGTTAATTTAGACATACAATACTAATTCAGTCCCCAAGGACTCCCACTCGGTAATACTGAACTAAAGAGTCACAGAGCCACACAGTATGTCAACACAGAGGAACTTCTATCAACCTCACATTCATAAGGTGATAATGAATAAAGAATAAACTGTGTAAGCATTAATTTAGAACACGCCTTAAGTGTAAGGAAGCCTCAGACCAGGGGGGAGTGGAAAGCACATACGTGGCTGTAAACCACTATCTCCCCTGTGATGTCATTCATTGGTCTTGGATGTGTTTAACAATTTTTAATGCATTTAAAAGAAAGGAAACCCTTAGCATTGTTCATTAGGAGCTCTTTGTATCCAGATAAGACGCCGAGACAGCTGGAATTGATGTCGACTTGAGTTTTGCCCTGACACAGCCTGAAAGTTTAAGAATATTCCAATAATGAATAGCGGCTATCCAGTCTTTGTGCTGAGCTCCATATGTATGATTACCGATTAGATGGAAATGGTAAGTATTTCTGTGTGCACTGCAGAAAGCTCCTCCCCTCAACCTCTGCCACCCTTTCTTCCTTTTCTAAGATCTCTGTAGAGGAAACCAAACATCATCTTTCTTCTTCCAAACTTACTACCTGCTCCTTTGCTCACCTGTCTCCTAAGCTCTATCTCCTCCACTGTTATTCCTTCCGTCTATCATATTCTCAGCCTATCACTTTCTACTGAAACTATTCCTGCAGCCTTCAAGCATGCTGTGATTACACCTCTTCTCAAGAAACCATCCCTGTTCTTCAAATTATCAATCATCTCCCTCCTCCCTTCATTTCTAAACTACTTGAATGTGCAGTTCACTGCCATTATCTTGACTTTCCTTCCTCTCAAGTCGTCCTGAATCTATTGCAATCTGACTTTTGTCCTTTACATTCTACTGAAACAGCTCTTGCCGAGGTCTCCTATGACCTGTTCCTGGCCAAATCCAAGGGTCTTTACCCAAGCCTCATCCTTCTTGAACTTTCATTCCCTGAGGCAAAGAGCTCCTTGTACCTTGTTTACATGTAAAGAATGTGATGTCTGGAGGCTAGAATAGCAAATTTAGAAGAAATAAGGAAGATAGAGAGGTACATAGATGAGATCTACAGAGGCATAGTATTGAAGCCCCTCCTCCAGTCTGGCAGCCTCTCCGCTGCCATAAGGAGAGAGGTCTCGTGAAAAGAGAGCATCACCTTGGTGAAGCAGGAAGTGATCCTGTAGCTGGGACCTGGCCACCAGGAAATGGACTGAGGAGGTTTTTCCAGGGCTATGGGCCCATGAGGGAAAGGTTAGGATGGCTGTTATAGTGGGTGATTCGATCATTAGGAATGTAGATAGCTGGGTGGCTGGTGGACATGAGGATCACCTAGTAACATGCCTTTCTGGTGCAAAGGTAGCAGACCTCACGTGCCAGATAGACAAGGTTTTAGATAGTGCTGGGGAGGAGTCTGGTGTCTTGGTACATGTTGATACCAATGACATAAGAAAATGTGGGAGGAGGTTCTGGAGGCCAAACTTAGACTTTCAGGGAAGAAGTTGAAATCCAGAAATTCTAGGGTAGCATTCTGTGAAATGCTTCTGTCCAACATGCAGGGCCTAAAGGGCAGGCGGAGCTCCAGAGTCTCAATGTGTGGATGAGACAATGGTGCAAAGAAGAGGGTTTTAGATTTGTTAGGAGCTGGGGAACTTTCTAGGGAAGGGAGGGGCTCTTCCAAAGGCATGGATTCCTCCTTAACCGGGATGGAGTCCTACTGCTAATATTAACATTTAAAAAGAGAGCAGCTTTTAAACTAGATAATAGGAGAAATCCAGCAGTCACCCAGGAGCGCATGGTTTGGAAGAATGTAGCCTTGAAGAATACTAACGAAACAGGGACGTTAGCTTTATTGGAACCTCTGTTTGGATGTCCTAAGTTACCCAAATGCCCTTAAGTACAGAGCTGAAAGATTCCAAATTACCCCTTTCAACTGATAACCAGATTAATATGATTAAAATATAACCTCTAAAATGCCTGTAGGCAAATGCTAGAAGTCTAAAAAAATAAGATCGGAAAGTCAGAATATCTAGCTCTAAATGAGAGGTTAGGTATGAATGGTATCTCACAGATCTGGTGGAAGGAGGACAACCAATGGGACACTGTGATACTTGTAGTTGTTGATATGGAAGGACAGACTAGATAGGCCATGTGGTCTTTTTCTGTCATCATGTTTCTATGTTTGGGTACAAACTATATCACAATGATAGAGTAGATCAAGTTGGTGGAGGGTTTGTGCTCTATGTTAGGACATTGAGTCACATTGGATTAAAGTTTTGCAGGAAACAAAATGGGCTGTAGAATCTCTATGGATTGAAATTCCATGTAAATAGGGGAAGGCAATGGCAGTGGGGGTGTACTTTGACTACCAGGCCAGAATGAACAGATGGATAATGAAATGCTGAAAGAAATCAGGGAAGCTAATAAGTTACAATACAGTAATAATGGGTGATTTCAATTACCCTGGTATTGACTGGGTCAGTGTCTCATCAGGACATGCTAGAGAGATAAAGTTACTAGATGAAATAAATGACTGCTTCTTGGAGCAGTTAGTTCATGAACAAACAAGAGAAGCTATTTTGGACCTCATCCTTAGTGGCATGTAGGATCAGGTGCAAGAGATAAAGAGTATTGGGGGCCACTTGGCCATAGTGATCATAGCATCATCGCATTTGATTTAATAAATGAAAGAAGGATGGCAAGGAAAGCCACAGTACTCCCATTTAATTTTCAAAAGGAGACTATGATAAAATGAGATATATAGTTAACAGAAGATCAAAAGGAGCAACTGCAAAGGCTAAAGATTTGCATAAAGTGTGGGAATTGTTTAAAAATACTATCTTGGAAACCCAGAACAGATGGAAGCCCAAAAAACTGCCTGCATGGTTTAAAGGTGAGGTCAGGGAGGCTGTTGCAGTCAAAAAAGCATGTTTAAGGAAATGGAAAAAGGAGCCAAATGACGAAAACGGGAAACAACATAAGCATTGCCAAGTTAGATGCAAGGCATTGATAAGGCAGGCAAAGACAGAATTTGAAGAAAGCTTGCTGTGGAAGCAAAAATGCATAATAAAAACTTTTTCAAGTGCGTTCGTAGCAAAAAACATGGGAAACAGTCAGTTGTACCATTGGATGATAGAGGAGTAAAAGTGGCGCGAAATGAAAACAAGGCCACAGCAGAGAGACTGAATGAATTCTTTGCTTCAGTCTTTACTGAAGAAGATGTAGGAAATTTACCCATGCCTGAAATGGTATATAAAGGGGATGTATCAGAAGAATTGAAAGAAATATCAGTAAACCTGGAAAATGTATTACAACTACTTGATAAACTGAAGCATACCAAATCACCTGGATAGGATGGTATACATCCAAGGGTATTGAAAGAACTGAGATTGTGCATCTACTATTAGTAATATTTGGACTATGATTAAAATCAACTGTAATACCTGAAGAGTAGAGAATGGCCAATGTAACATCAATATTTAAAAAGGGTTCCAGGGGTAATCTGGGAAACTACAGATCTGTGAATCTGACATCAGTACTGGGTAAAATGGTAGAAACCATGATAAGAAATAAAATTACTGATCATGTATATAGTCATGATTTAATGGTAGAAAACCAACATGTCTTATTAATCTGTTATATTTTTTTGAAAGTATGAATAAACAAGTAGACAAAGGTGAGCTGGTTGATAGTGTATCTGGATTTTCAGAAAGCCTTTGACAAGGTCCCTCATGAGAGACTTGGCAAAATTAAAAAGTCATGGGATAGGAGACAGGGTACCATTGTGGATCAAGAACTGGTTAAAAGATAGAAAGCAGAGGGAAGGGCTAAATGGCCAATTTTTCCAATGGGGAAAGGTGAATAGTGGAGTACCCCAGGGATCTGTGCTGGGTTCGTTGCTTTGTAATATATTCATAAATGACCTGGAGTGAGGTAATCAAATTTTCAGATGACACAAAACTATTCAAAGTTGTTAAAACCCATGAGAATTGTGGAAAATTGCAAGAGGATCTTGATAAACTGGAAGACCTGGGCATCCAAATGGCAGATGAAACTTAATGTGGAGAAGTGCAAAGTTATGCACCTAGGAAAGAAAACCCCAAATTATGGTTACACAATGCAAGGTTCCACATTAGGAACCACCACTCAGGAAAAAGATTTAGGCATCATCATGGATATTTATTTATTTATTTAACATCTTTTATATACTGCACTCTTCGTCATCAGCGCGGTTTACATTTTAACAAGTTGTACTTAAGCATGAACATATGTTAAGTTTACAGATAACAGGGAATGAACTTGGATAACTGGGGATTAAATAGACAACAAGAATTCAAACTATTTACAGCAAGAAATCACATGTTTATAATTCAAAGGCTTGGGGCTCTAAGGGGATTTGAAATGGGGTGAGAAATGAATATGGGGTGTACTTGACTAACCATGATCATTGGTTTGTGTCGGGAGGGAATGACTTAGGAAGTTACTTAGGAAAGATAACATGTTAAAACCCTCTGCCCAGTGTGCATCAGCGGCCAAGAGAGCAAATAGAATGCTAGGTATCATAAGGAAAGGAATGGAAAATAAAACAAAGGATATTATAATGCTTCTGTATCGTTCCATGGTGTGACCGCCCCTTGAATATTGTGTGCAATTTTGGTCACCATATCTTAAAAAGGGCAATAGCATTAATAGAAAAGGTACAGAGAAGAGCCACCAAAATGGTAAAGGGGATGGAAGGATACCCCTATGAAGAGAGGCTAAAAAGATTAGGGCTCTTCAATCTGGAAAAGAGACGGCTGAGGGGGAGATATTATAGAGGTCTGTAAATTAATAAATGGGGTGGAACAGGTAAACGTAGATCAATTGTTTGTCATCAGAATATAGAAAGACTGGGGGACGTTTTAATACTAACAAGAGAAAATATTTTTACACTCAACATGTAATCAAACTCGAATTTGTTATCGGAGGATGTAGTAAAAGTTGTTAGTGTAGCCTGGTTTAAAAAAGATTTGGACAAGTTCCTGGAGGAAGGGTCCATAAACCATTATTAAAGGGGACCCAGAATATCCACTGCTTGCCCCAATACAAGCATTGTGGAACCTGTGTCTTCTGGGGAAACTGCTAAGTACTTGTGATCTAGATTGGCCACTGTTGGAAACAGGATACTGGGCTTCATGGACCTTGGTCTGACCCAGTATGGTATATTCTTTGTTCTGATGAATCCTCCTCTACTTCTATCATGCTCTCAGTTAACGTGCCCTAATGGGATCATTCCGAGCCTCTGCGCCCTTGGCTAACCTCCCCGCACGAACCAGGTGTTCGTACGGGGAGGGCAGTGGGCGGTCCACGGCCCCAGATTTGCAGGGCCGAATCTGACATCGATCCTGTATGCCTGGGGCCACCAGACTGGATGGGGGACTTATTTCACCTTGGAGGTAGAATAAGTCCCCCTAGACATTGGGAGAATGGGTGCTGCAGCCACGGATGAAAGGTGAGGTGGATGCAGGGAATTCCCCACAGCCCAACCCTAGCCATGGAGGGCTAGATCGGGGGTTGTGCTGTGAGAAATGGAGACAGTCATTAGCGTCCAGGGATCCGTAGCTCCTGAATGGAGCCGCGGTGCCATGGAAACCGGATGCCATGGCGCCATGGCTCCTTTCGGGTGCCTGACTGATTTAGTCTGGCAGAGGCCTGTACATGCAGGCCAACTGGCATTGGGTCCCGGCCTGCACGTACAGCCCTAGTCACGTTTCTGATGCTGTGGGGGCTAGACATGCCCCGCGGATCAAAATCACATCTGCCCCTGTGCGTCTGATTCTGATCGGGCACACAGGGGCCTGGACATTCTGAACGGAATGCCCCACAAAGGGTCTGCCTTGGGTCTACTCCTTTTCTCTCTCTAGACCCAGTCCTTCAGTGTACTCATCTCTTCCCATGGTTTTCAGTACCGTCTTTATGCTAATGATTCTATACCTAAAATCTCTATCAATCCAGGCCCAGATCTCTGCCAGCCTATCTGACATTACTGCCTGGATATCTCACTGCCATTTGAAATTGAACATGGGCAAAAGCAAGCTACTTATCTTTCCTCCCTGAATCCACCTCACCCCTTCCTCTTTTCTCTGTTGCTGTGGATAACACTCTACTCCTCCCTGTTTCCTTAACTCGCAACCTTGGGGTTATCTTCAATTCCCTCTCTCTTTTTCCACATCCATCCAACTGCTAGCTAAAACCTGTCATTTCTTTCTCTATAAAATCAGCAAAATTCGCTCCTTCCTTTCTGAACACATTGCTAAGACATTTGGCCACTCTTTAGTCAGTCACCTCCCATCTAGATTATTGCAAGCTGCTCCTCTAAATTCTCTTTGTTTCTACCTGTGCCCTTCTCTTCTACTGCCAATTCCACACTTTGATCCTTCCACTTTGTTGCTCCTTATGCCTGGAACAAATTACCTGAGTCTGTGCGTCAGTCTTCATCTCTGGCCCTTTACAAATCTAGGCAGAAAACTCACTTCTTCAAGGCTGCTTTTGGATCCTGATCCATTTAGTTTCCTGTTCTCCAACTAAAAAAAAAGGCATGGGACAAACACAGAGGATCTTTAAAGGTAAAAAGGGGGACCAATGTAATTGATATGGAAGGGCAGACTCAATAAGCCATGTGTTTTTTTTTCTGCTGTCATGTTTCTATGTGTTTCCTTACCATTCCTCTAGAGCTGTCCTTGCTCCTACTTGTATTGTCTGTTTTGACTAGATTGTAAGCTCTGAGCAGGGACCATATTTTACATAAGCCTGTACAGTGCAGCATATGCCTTGTAGTGCTATACAAATGATCAGTAGTAGTAAAAATCCAGAAGGATGACTAAAGTGTCTGATATTTTCAGAGTTTACAACTTTTTTGTTTGTAACACTTCCATCTTTCCTTTCCTGCATTACTGAGCCTATCCTGCCTGCTTCTGGGAGCAATAGTTGACATGGAGAGTGGCTGGATCCTGCTCGCAATGCGTAGCCAGCACTAACCATACGACTGGAGGGGTTAGCCAGAGTGGGGAAGTTCCTGTGCTCTGTGAGGTGTGGAAACTGGCCTTGCATCAGATACTGACCTCTACTTTGAACTAGTGGAACCGGTGAATGATGTTTGGGGAAGTGGGTAAGAGTGAGGGGAGCTGCTGCAGATTGAGGAAAAGATCTGGCAGGAAATGCAAGAACTTGGCATGCTGGTAGACAGAGCTGGTTGGTGGTAGGAGGAGCATTGACTGAATGTACATGTGCACAACAGCCAGCAGCAAAACATCCAATGAGTGTCTGACTGAAGAGTGACAGTGTGTGTTTGTGCATATGCATGTATGTAAGTGTGCCTGAAGAGTTGAGTGTGCATCTGCATTTCTGTGCCTTTCTTTAGTAGGGACAGTGTCATAGAAATAGATTTCCTTTGGAAATTTGGGCCGGAGTGGAGTAACAGTGGTACAATTTTGCCTGACCGCATAGTAAGCGTAAGACAATTTCAGTATGTCGAATCACTTACTATAACTAACTAGTTACCTTGGGCATATTCATTTGAAAACTTATGAAGGCTGCTTCCCCTCTATCTATATCCTTTCAGTGGTCTCAAAGAAAGCTAAATATGTTCTTTTGTTTGTCCCAGTTGTGAAGTGTGTTTGACACTTAACACTGTCTAAATTTATATCACTTTTGGGGCAATCAACCCTTGGCATCTCTGGTTTGTACCAGAGGCAAGTTAGGGCAGCCTTATGGAATCCTTTCCTTTGCTGAAGCTTCTAGACCTGTTTACAAAGACCTTTCTGAAATTGAAAGAGCTCATTGAATGCCCTCATATAAGCTTGCCAGCGCTGTTTCCCAGACCAATTATACTGCAAATCCTATGGTATCTCCATGTGGTGAACATTTTACAAAAGACCAAGCTTATATGAGGACACCACTGTGATTATGAAGGGAAGATAGTATTAATCTACATAAGCCTTCCTTGCAGCACCAGAAATGGCTTTTAGCCTTTCAGGCACAACTTTGCCAATAAAATGCTAAATATAGCCTCTGTTTCCACCTTATGCAAGTCACCTCAAGTAACACGTTCTGAAATTCTGAGACTATTACTATTCTAGGAGTTCTTAAATTTTCATTTTGGGGCAGCTATGGATACGTGAAGATAGATTGTCTACTTGGGGGAACTGTTGGAACTGATCCAGTCATGTGCCCAGTGTCTTTATGTAAATCTTACCCCACCCCTATCCCCCAAACAATGTACAACGATTGTAACATTCATCGGAGTTGCATGCTACCTCTGTATTAACACAATGATTTTTGCTGCATGCTGACCCTTGCAACAGTCTCTGTCTGGACCTGGTATGAACATTGTCTCCTTGTTAACACCTTCACCCCATTTATAGGAATAATTTTATTCCCATTGTTTTATGTTAATGGGGAGAGATTTGTTAGTATGGCTGGGATTTATTTCAGTTTATGTGTGACTGGTGTTTTGAGTGAGTGCTGCAATTTTATGTGGTCCATTCATAGATCACGGTGTGAATGTGATTAGTATTTTTATATCGGGCACTGGCTTGTGGTGACTGGAGGGGGATTCCATGCCCCCTCATTTTTTTCCAAAGGAAAGACATGGGGAGAATGGTGTGCCCCTGGTGACGCACCGTGAACGTTTGGTGATGGAATATGGTGGTTGGTTTCCATTAAACCTTTACTCTTTTTAACTGTGAGAGAAGATATTAATAAGAATAAGTAGTAGGCATGTCTGCTGCTGTTCCAAAATCTCATGATGGTAAGTTAAATCAAGGTTTGTGCTTAGGTAGTTACCATGAATGGATCTCAGGGAGACTTAAGTATATTCAAGTTTGTTGTTTCTACGCTTTGTATGTCATACAGCATGTGGAAAATGCAGTGCAATATGTGCCTTCGAGTTGGTGTTGACTACTGGTAACTCAGCAGCTCCTGGGTTTTCTTGACAGTGTGACCAGAGCATGTGCATCAAATATGAGATTTGTAAGCGCTATTAATATATTTTTAAGATTGTAGGCATAACAGTAATTTACTGGCTTTGTTGATTTAAGGAGCATTCCCCCCCCCCCGCCCCCTCGTTTCCTTTTGGTTTTATTTGTACACCCATTACAAAATACTCTTTATGAGATGAACACCATAATGGAGATGCTTTCACCTAATGTGAAAGGATTGAATAATGCTGTCAAGAAGCAAAAGCTCTACATTACTTGACAATAGAACAAGCTGATTTTTGCAAGAAACCAATTTATCATGTGAAGAGTCTGAAAAATTATGGAATAAGTGGTATTTGATGTTACAACTATTTCTCCTGTGCTTGGTAAGAAAAATGATGATGTGATTTTGTTTAAAAGGTTCTCAAGATTCACCATTGTATCTCAAGAACTGGACATGGAAGCTCAAGGGGCCAAACATGGCTGACATACCCTTAATTTTAATTATCTAGGAGCTGCATATACACTCTCTGGTCTCCATTCCGAAGCTGTCATATGTGGGCCCCACTACCATTATTCGTGCAGGGGTCTTCATTATCTTCCTTGACTTAACATTGGAGAGAGATTCTAAGTGCATGATGTAGTGCCTCTAATCCTGGACCCCAGTCTAGAGTTAAATTAAGGTATTCAGTTTAGAAGATTCTTTGCAGTTACAACATCCAACCGAGAAGCAGTATAATTTATTTTCCTCCTTATCAAGCTTATGCAAAGATTGATTATTTTCTGGCAACTACAGAATTAATACCTAATATTTTCATCAAAATTTTGACTAGGATAGTCTTTAATCATGGTGCCATGACACTGCAAGGAGGGAAATGCATGCATTCTTTCTCCTTCCCTCTCCCTGTCTTCTCTGAAAAAAGGAAAACCCTCTTCAAGAAACAAGAAGCCATCCATTTTCCCTCTGCCAGGAGGAGAATCCCTATAGAACCTTTTTTAAACCCGGCTACACTAAGAGCTTTTACTACATCCCCCAGTAACGAATTCCAGAGTTTGATTATGCGTTGAGTGAAAAAATGTTTTCTCTTATTAGTCTTAAATGGGTTACATTGTAGCTTCATTGCGTGTCCCCTATTCTTTCCACCTTTTGAAGGAGTAAACGACCGATCTATGTTTACCTAGTCCACTCCATTCATTAATTTATAGACCTCTATCATACCTCCCCTCAGCCATCTCTTTTGCAAGTGGAAGAGCCCTAATCCTTTTTTTTTTTTTTTTTTACTTTTTATTTAGAGAATGTACACAAGAAAAACACTAGTTACAGAAAAGAATATGCAAAAAAAGGAAAAAAGAAACCAGGCAAACTGCCCCATATCCATTTAAGGATCAAAGAATACAGGCATTATTCCCAAGCCCACAATTTAAGTAGAGGGCCAAAAACCATTATCAAGAAGAAAATTACTAAGGAAATAAGACACACAGCCTTTGCAGTTATACTCTGTAATCGGTCAAGTTGCTCCTCTTCTAAGGAGCAAATCTTGGTGGTTTTAGAGACTCTGATTGAAGGCCTACACTTGACAATAAAATGAGTCACATGGCTGGAGTCAACAAAGGTATAGCTAGCCCCCTGCAATTTATTCAGGCATTTACAGGGATTTCTCAAAAAGAACAAGCCCCCAACTGTAAGACTTTAGGTCGTAAATGGGGAAACTGTTTTCTATGTTTTTGAGTCATCTTTGAGACATCTGGGAACATCCAAACTCAAACACCCATAAATTGATTATCTTTAGCCTTGAAGTATAGTTTCAGCAACCAGTCCCGGTCTGGTTCCAGAGCAACAATGAATAGAGAGCTTCTCACGAATGTGACTCAGGAGCAGAACTCTCCAAGAAGGCTGTTAAGTCTAAAGAATCAATGGAAAGCTGTTGACTAGGAGATGAAGTCCCAGGTTCCTTGTGCTTAGCCACTGGCAGGTAGAAAATTCTGGCCAGGGGAGGCAATAACCCCCCTGGGATTTTCAAGATGGAGGTGGCATACAAATTAAATAACTCTTTTGGTGAAATTGTAGGCACATGAGGAAAATTCAGGAGACACAGATTTTCTAACAGATTTCTCCGGAGACTATTTTTGCATGAACACTGGTCAAATCTTTAACCACAATACCTATGAGATTAGTTATGTTCACAGATTTAGCTTCCAACTGGGTCACTCGTTAAGTTGGGTGAGACACCTCCTGCTTCTGTCGGTCAAGAGTCTGCACAATTCCTGTAAAAGTGGCTTACAAGGAAGAGAACTGAGAGGAAAAAGAAGATTCGAGCACCAACAAACCATTCCATAGAGTCTCAAAATTAAATTTTAAAGGTCTCACCAACAAAGGCTTGTCCTGCGAGACTCCTTCAATAGCCGATTGTTGCAGGGAAGTAGAAGACTCTTCCAACCCCCGCAAAGAAGTTGCTTCCACAGCAGCTTCTTTGATCACTGGAGCTCCAGCCATCATCGCTGCCATCTGTGACTCAGAGGACGCATACTTGATGTGCTCCTCACCACAGGTATCTGAGTCAAGACCACCTGATTCTTTGATAGACCAATGCTGCAAGCTGAGGGCTGTCCCGGGGCTGACCACTCCTCTGAGCTCCGAGTAACATCAGGCTCTGAGAGACGCGGAGAGCCCCATTCTGCTCTTGCTCTCTAATGAGCACACTGTAGGAGTCTCTTTCCCTGCACCGACAGGCTTTATGAAAGAATCGAGTGGCCCCCTAACCTATAATGTGCCCTTTACCAGCTCTGAAAGTTTTGCTTTCTGTTTTCGAGGCATAATGAGAAAGGAAATTAAGTAGAAGCAGCAAACATTGGAGTGGCTTGGCATCCCAAAATCCTGGCCCTTCATCTGCTCCTTTCCAGCCCTAATTTTTTAAGCCTTTCCTCATAGAGGTATCATTCCATCCCCTTTAACAGTTTAGTGACTCTCCTCCATACCATTTCTAATTCTGCTATATCCTTTTTAAGATATGGTGACCAGAATTGCACATAATATTCAAGGTGTGGTCACACCATGGAACGATACAGAGGCATTATAATATCCTTGGTTTTATTCTCCATTCCTTTGCTTATGATTCCTAGCATTCTGCTTTCTTGGCTGCTGCTGCACACTGGGTGGAGGGTTTCAACATCTTAACCACAATGACACCTAAATTCTTTTCCTAGGTGGTTGTTCCTAATGTGAAACTTTGCATCGTGAAACCATAGTTTGGGTTGTTCCTTCCTAGGTGCATAACTTTGCACTTATCCACGTTAAATTTCACCTGCCATTTGGGCGTCCAGCCTTCCAATCTGTCAAGATCCTCTTGCAATTGTTCACAATTCTCTTGTGTTTTTATAACTTTGAAAAATTTGTGTCATCTGCAAATATGATCACCTTGCTCAGTATTCCCATTTCTAGGTCATTTATGAATAACTTAAAAAGTGGGCCCAGCACAGTTCCCTGGGGTACTTCACTATTCACCTTTCTCTATTGAGAAAATTGGCCATTTAGCCCTACTCTCTGCTTTCTTTTAGCTAGTTCCTGATCCACGATAATACACTGTCTCCTATCACATGACTTTTTAACTTCGCCAATAGTGTCTCATGGGGGACCTTGTCAAAGGTTTTCTGGAAATCCAGATACACTATATCAACTGGCTCACCTTTGTCTACCTGTTCATTCACACCTTCAAAAAGACATAACAGATTAGTAAGAGAAGATTTTTCTTGGCTAAATCTATATTGGCTTTCTCCATTAAAACCATGACTATGTACATGTTCACTAATTTTATTCTTTCTAATGGTTTCTACCGTTTTACCTAGTACTGACGTCAGGCTCACTGGTCTGTAGTTTCCTGGATCACCCCAGAGCCCTTTGTAAAAATTGGTGTTACATTGGCTATTCTCCAAACTTCAGGTACTACAGATGATTTTAATATCATCTCACAGATTACTAATAGTAGGTTTGCAATCTCATATTTCAGTTCTTTTAGCACCCTTGGATGTTTACTATTCAGCCCAGGTGATTTGCTACTCTTTAGTTTATCAAATAGTTGTAATACAGCTTCCCGGTTTATCAAAATGTCTGATACATCATCTTTAAATACCATTTCATGCATGGATAACTTCCCTACAACTTCTTCAGTAAAGACCGAAGCAAAGAATTCATTCAGTCTCTCCACTATGGCCTTTGTTGTCACTTAGTGCCTCTTTTACCTCTTCAGCCTCTAAAAGTCCAACTGACTCTCTCACAGGTTTTTAGCTACAAATGTACTTGAAAAAGTTTTTATTGCATGTTTTTGCTTCCACAGCAAGCTTTTTCTCAAATTCTCTTTGCCTTCCATATCAGTGCCTTGCATCTAACTTGACAGTGCTTATGTTTCCCATTTTCGTCTTTTGGCTCCTTTTTCTATTTCCTGAAAAATGCTTTTTTGGCTACAACAGCCTCTCTGACCTCATCTTTAAATCATGTTGGCAGTTATTTGACCTTCCACCATTCTTAAAGCATGGAATACACATTTAAATATACCATATTGAAAGCCCAGACAACAACGCCCATACTTGAGGTAAACCTTTAATCTTTGCACCTACTCCTCTTAGTTTTTTCTTAACTATTTTCCTCATTTTATCGTAGTCTCCCTTTTGAAAGTTAAAGGGTAAGTACTGTGGATTTCCTTGCCATCCTTCCTTCATTTATTAAATCAAATGTGATCATGCTATGATAACTATTACCAAGTGGCCCCAACACCCTTATCCCTCCTGTTCAATGTAGATCCACAAATGTGTTGTCAACCACTTTAATTGAAGGATAAGGTGGTATCAAAACTGGTTAAATAAAATAAATGAATAAATCCCTTGCACCAGATTCTGTGTTTCACTAAAGACTAGGTCCAAAATAGCTTTCCTTCTTGTCCGTTCATGAACCAGCTGCTCCAAGAAACAATCATCCATTTCATCTAGAAACGTTATCTCCCTAGCATGTCCTGCTGTGACATTGACCCAGTTGATACTGGGGTAATTGAAATCATCCATTATTACTATGTAGTAACTTTTATTAGCTTCTGATTTCTTTTAGTATTTCATCATCCCATCTATTCATTCTGGCCAGGTAGATGGTAGTACACCCACACTGCCATTGCTTTCACCTTTTTACATGGAATTTGTATCTGTAGAGATTCTATAGTGTGTTTTGTTTCCTGCAAAACATTTATCCTGCATGACTCAATGCCGCCTTTAATGCAGGGAGCAACCCTCCACCAATTTGATCTACGTTATCATTGTGATATAGTTTGTACCCAGGTATCATGGTATGCCATTGGTTGTCCTCCTTCCACCAAGTTTCTGAGATGCCAATTATATCTAACCTTTCATTTAGTTCTATATATTCTATCTCTACCATCTTATTTTTTAGACTTCTAGCATTTGCATACAGGCATTTTAGAGGTTGTATTTTATTCATATTAACCATCTGGTTATTAATTGACAAGGCTAATTTGGAATCTTTCACCTTTGTCTGCTCTGTACTTAAAGGTATCTTGGTTACTTTTATCTTTATGAACCATGCGCTCTTGGGCAACGGTCGGCTTTTCTCTATCTCCTTTTTAAGCAACAATGCCAGCAGCCTGGTTCCACCCTGGTTAAGGTGGAGCCCATCCTTTCAGAAAAACCTTCCCCCCTGTCCACGGAATGTTGCCCAGTTCCTAACAAATCCAAAACCCCCTTCCTTGCATCGTCATCTCATAGAAATATAGAAAATGACAACAGAAAAAGACCACACAGCCTATCTAGTTTGCCCTTCCATATCCACTTCAATAGTCTCCTTTTATCCTTTAGAAATCTTTTGTGCTTGTCCCATACCTTCTTGAGTTCAGATTACCACCCTTGTCTCCACTACTTCCACTGGGAGACTATTCCTTGCATCCTATCACATTTTCCCTAAAGAAATATTTCAGCATATTACTCCTGAGCTTATCCCCTTTCACTCTTATCCTATGTCCCCTCATAGCAGAGCTTGCTTTCAATCGAAAGAGGCTCTCCTCTTGGGCATTTATGCCACAGAGGTATTTAAATGTCTCTATTATATCTCCTCTATCTCTCCTTTCCTCTAACGTATTAAGATCTGTAAGTCTGTCCCCATATACTTTATAACGAAGACCTCTAACTATATTTGCAGCCACCCTCTGCACCAACTTCATCCTGCTTATATCCTTTTGAAGGTGTGGTCTCCAGAATTGCACACAATACTCCAAATGTGGTCACACCAAAGACTTATACAGAGCATTATCATCTCCTTTTTCTGCTGGCCATTCCTCCCCCTATGCACCCAAGTATCCTTCTGGCTTTTGCCATCACCTTTTTTACCTGTTTAGCTACTTTGAGGTCATCAGAAACAATCATGCCAAGGTTCCACTCTTCTTTCATGGACAGAAGCACTTCACCCCCTACACTGTACCATTGTCTTGAATTTTTGCAGCCCAACTGCATGACCCTGAATTTTTTAGCATTAATTCTTAGCTGCCAAATTCTCAAACATTCTTCAAGCTTAGCTAGATCCCTCCTCATGTTATCTACTCCTTCTTGGGTGTCTACTCTATTGAAGATTTTGGTATCATCTGCAAAGAAGCAAACCTTACCCAATGGCCCTTCTGCAATATCTATAATAAAGATGTTAAAAAGAATCGGACCAAGGACAGATCCCTGCGGCACACCACTGGTAACATCAGAATAAGTTCCATTTACCTGTACCCTTTGTCACCTCCCATTCAACAAATTTCTATCCTAGTCAATAACTTTAGGATCCATCTCTAGGGTGCTCAGTCTGTTTATGTTCGCCTGTGTGGAATGGTGTCAAAGGCTTTATTGAAATCTAAGTACACTACATCTCGGGCTCTCCCTTGGTCCAACTCCCTGTTTACCCAGTCAAAGAAATCAATCAGATCTGTCTGACAAGACCTGCCCCCTGGTAAACCCATGCTGCTTTGGATCCTGCAATTGATTGGACTTCAGAAGCCTCACTATTTTCACTTTTAGTAGCATTTCCAATAATTTTCTCACCACAGAGGTTAGACTAACCGGCCTATAGTTGTCAATCTCATCCTTACATCCGCTCTTGTGTATTGGGACCACATGTGCTTTCCTCCAGTCCTCTGGGAACAGTCTTGACTATAAAGAAGTATTGAAAAAGTCAGTCAGTGGAGTCACTAGAACATCCCCAAGTGCCTTCATTATTCTGGAATATATCCCAAGTAGTCCCATTGCCTTGTCTACTTTTAGTTTAGATAGTTCTTCATGAACACAGTCTTCTGAAAATTGTTCAACATTCCCATCACTTCTGTTCCTCCTTGTGAGTGTTTTTTGAGGTCCTGCTCCTGGCCCTTCATCTGTGATCACAGAACAGAAATATTTAAGCAATTCTGCTTTATCCTCATCAACTTCTACATATTCCACCCCTTCACATTTGAGTCTGACAATACCACTTTTACCCTTCCTCCTCTCACTAACATATCTGAAAAATATATTTTCTCCCTTCTTATTGCATTGGCTATTACAAAAATAAGTAGTATCTTTGCTTTCCTGACTACTTTGTTAGCTTCTTTTTGTTTTTCAAAGTATAAATGCTTGTCATCCTCTCTCTGTGATCTCTTGTATTTAATGAAGGCCAACCTCTTTTTCATCACCTTTTCAGCTACTTCTTTTGATAGCCATAGGGGCCTCCTTTTCCTTTTACATTTATTTACCTTTTAAACAAAAAGGTTTGTTGCCCTTAAAATATCCCCTTTTAGATTTGTCCATTGTTTTTCTACATCCTCCAGATCATTCCCATCCTGCTAATGACTCTTTGAGGTATTGTCCTATCTCTTGAAGAACTACCAAAAGGGACTGCTTTTGCTGGAAAGGAATCTGCACTTGTAACTATTTACTTCTGGGAAATCCTCTAAATTTTATGGAAAAGGAAATTCTTTGGATTAAAACTGATAAATATGTATATTTAAGAATCCAATGTATTTGACTAAATGATAAAGTGGTATAAAAACCTGTTAAATAAATAAATTTGTTAATTCAGTCTGGGTATAATATCAGCAGAGAACTATTACTAGGCCCTGACTGATTTTTAAATTTAAATTATTACAGAGAGCTTTTAATTTAAATCAAATCAGAGTATAGCTTATCAGAGAACGAAGAATAGGGCAAAATATTCTTTGTGTTGAAAGAAATTATTTCTAGATACCTTTACAAAGAGACCTTCCACGTAAGAGGCAAAAGAGCTGGGAATTTGTTTTAAATAGATGTTAAAGCCAAGCGAAAGGTCAAAGGGGCAATTTGAAAGGCTCCTTTTATCAAACCAAGGGCTGTGTGAATCATTCAGGAAATTAACAGATTACCTTAGAATCACGGGCATAAATAGTTCAACCAGAGCTCTGTGATTCTCATTCTTGAAGATCTAACAAAAGGAACTGCTTCTGCTGGAAAGAAATCTGCACTTTTAAGTAATTACTTCTGGGAAATTCTCTAAATCTTGGAAAAAAGGGAATTCTTTGGATTAAAACTGATAATTCAGTGTACTTTATAATCCAATGTATTTGTTAACTCAGCCAGGGCTAGTAACAGCAGAGAGCTTTTAGTTCAAATTTAAAACTCAGTCAGGGCCTAGTATCATTTGGAGAGCTTTTAATTTAAATCAAATCATAGTATAGCTTATCGTAGAAGGAAGAATAGGGTAAAATATTCTTTGAGCTGAAAGAAATAAATTGTTTCTAGATATCTTTACAAAGAGGCCTTCCACGTAGGAGACAAGATATTTGGGAATTTGTTTTAAATAGGTGTTAAAGCCAAGTAAAAGGTCAAAGGGGCAATTTGAAAGGCTCCCTCTATCAAACCAAGGACTGTGTGAATCGCCCAGGAAATTAACAAATTACCTTAGAAGCACAGGTCTGGAGCTTGTGTAGCAAGCCAGCCTTTACTACGTGTTAATTTCCTACCATCCATCCTAGCTCCCGCCCACTCCAGGCATAATCTTAGCTTTATAGGTTCTTAAACCTATTAAAGGCAAAGGGTGGTCAAAGTCACTGTCAGGTTCAGCTGGTTATCATCAACAGAATTAGATTAAGGCTCTAAAGTTAATTAATCTTAAGGTGAACAAAGATCCTTAAAGGTAATTGGTATAGTTGTATCAGTACAAGTATCCCTAGCAACTTTAAGTAAACAACTTATATAGCTAAACAAAACCTTAAGACTAAGCTGCAGACTGCAGTCCAGCAGCAAGATGGGGGCTATCCAGTCTTTTGCATTGAGTGTTACATGTATGATATCCTTCCAGTTGGTGAGGTATCTTACGTGTGCACTAAGTGCAAGAAGCTCTTTGCCCTCAGCAAACAAGTCTGATCTCTGGAGGCTAGAGAAGCAGACTTGGAGGACATAAAGAAGAAAGAGAGGACCATAGATGAGACCTACAGGGACGTAGTACTGATGTCCCACCCTCAATCTGGCAACCTCTCATTTGCCATGGAGAAGCGAGGTCACATGAAAGGATGGCATCACCTTGGTATGGCAGGAAGTGATCCTGTAGCTAGAACCTGTCTGCCAGGTGGTTTCTCCAGGGCCATGTTCTCATGTGGGAAGGGTTGAGACAGCTGTTATAGTTGGCAATTTGGTCATTAGGCATGTAGATAGCTGGGAGGCTGGTGGACGTGAGGACCGCCTGGTAACATGCCTGTCTGTTGCAAAGGTAGCGGACCTCATGTGCCACCTAGACAAGGTTTTAGATAGTGCTGGGAAGGTCTGAAGTCTTGGTACATGTTGGCACCAAAGACATAGGAAAGTGTGGGAGGGAGGTTCTGGAGGCCAAATTTAGGCTTTAGGTAGGAAGTCGAAATCCAGAACTTCCAGGGTAGCATTCTCTGGAATGATTCCTGTTTTATGCACAGGTCCCAAAAGGCAGGCAGAGCTTCAGAGTCTCAATGCGTGGATGAGATGATAGTGCGAAGAAGATGGTTTTGGATTTGTTAGGAATTGGACAACATTCTGGAGAAATGAGTGGCTCTTCTAAAAGGATGGACTCCACCTTAACTGGGATGGAACCAGGCTGCTGGCATTAAAAAGGAGATAGAACAGCTTCTGAACTAGATAAAACGTGAAAGCTGACTGTTGTCCAGGAGCACATAGTTCGGAAGGATGTATCCTTGAAAAATACTAGCAAAAGAGGGAAGTTAGGGCATAGCAACAGAGAGGTTCAAACAAAGATAAAAGTAGCCTAGATGTCCTTTAGTACAGAGCTGAAAGATTCCAAATTACACCTATCAACTGATAACCAGATTAATATGAATAAAATAAAACCTCTAAAATCCCTGTATACAAATACTAGAAGTCTTAAAAATAAGATGGGAGAGCTAGAATATATAACACTAAATGAAAGGTTAGATATGAATGGCATCTCAGAGACTTGATGGAAGGAGGACAACCAATGGGACACTGTAATACCTAGATACAAACTATATCGCAATGATAGAGTAGATCAAACTGGTGGAAGGGTTGTGCTCTGTTAGAGAGGGCATTGAGTCATATACAGTAGGATTAAAGTTTTGCAGGAAACAAAATATGTTACTTCAATCCGTAGAGATTCTTTAACATGTAAAAAACGGAAGGTGACAGCAGTTGGGGTGTACTACCACCTGCCTGGCCAGCATGAACAGATGGATAATGACATGCTAAAAGGAATCAGGGTAGCTAACAAAAGCTACAACACAATAATAATGGCTGATTTTGATTACCCAAGTATCGACTAGGTCAGTGTTACGGCAGGACAGGCTGGAGAGAAAATGTTTCTAGATGAAATAAATGACTATTACTTGGAGCAGCTGGTTCATGAACTGACAGGGGAAACTATTTTGAATCTAATCCTTAGTGGAACACAGGATCTGTTGCAAGAGATAAGGGTGTTGGGGCCACTTGGCAATAGTAATCATAGCATGATCACATTTGATTTAATAAATGGAGGGAGGATGGCAAGGAACTCCACAGTACTACTTTTTAACTTTCAAAAGGGAGACTATAATAAAATTAGGAAAATAGTTTTGAAAATTAAAAGAAACAGCTGCAAAGGTTAAGATTTACATCAAGCATTGGCGTTGTTTAAAAGTATTATCTTGGAAGCCCAGACCAACTGTATTCCGTGCTTTAAGAAAAGTGGAAGGAAGCCCAAAAAACTGCCAGCATGGTTTAAAGGTGAGGTCAGAGAGGCTGTCTCCAAAAAATCATCCTTCAGGAAAAAGGAGCCTAATGACGAACACTGGAAACAACATAAGCATTGGCAAGTTAGATGCAAGGCATTGATAAGGCAGGTAAAAGAGAATTTGAAAAGAATCTTGCTGTGGAAGCAAAAATGTGCAATAAAAACTTTAACGCACATTCATAACAAAAACAACTTGTGAGAGAGTAATTTGGACCATTGGATGATAGAGGGGGTAAAGGGGGCGCTAAGGAAGAACAAGGCCATAGTGGAGCGACTGAATGGATTCTTTGCTTCGGTCTTTACTGAAGAATATGTAGGGGATTTACCCATGCCTGAAGTGCTATATAAAGGTGATGCAGCAGAAGAATTGAAAGGAATATCGATAAACTGGGAGGATGTATTACAACTGTATGATAAACTGAAAAGAAGCAAATCATCTGGACTGGATGGTATATATCCAAGGGTTTTGAAAGAACTAAAATATGAGACTGCAGACCTACTATCTGTGAACTATCATTAAAATCATCTGTAGTTCCTGAGGATTGGAGAGTGGCCAATGTAACTCCAATTTTTAAAAAGATTTCCAGGGGTGATGTGGGAAACTACAGACCAGTGAGGCTGACATATTTATCGGGCAAAATGATAGAAACCATTATAAAGTATAAAATTACTTTACCTGTAGATAGCCATGGTTTAATGGGAGAACACCAACATAGATTTAGCCAAGGAAAGTCTTGTCTTACTAATCTGTTAACCTTTTTTTGAAGGCGTGAATAAACAGGTAGACCACGGTGAGCTCGTTGATGTGGAAGCCAATTCTGTTCTGGGTGGCTCCTGCCTGTCCAGGCACCCAGAATCTGGACATGCCTCGGTTACACCTGATTCTCATCCTGCAGGGGCTAGGCATGCCCATTGCATCAGAATCAGATGCAACCAGCCAGACATGCAGACCGTATCCTGATTCTGGGCACTTGGATGTCCAGCACACTACCCAGCTAGCCAAGCCAAGCTCCTGCATGGAGCTGTGGCATCCTGTTACCATGGCACTGGGGCTCCATGCAGGAGCCACGAACCCAGGCAACCCTGAGATCTTCCTTTCCTTGCTGCCTGACCCCCGATTGGGCCTTCCGTGGCCAGGGATGGGCTATGGAGAATCCCCTGCACCCCCTCACCTTCCTTTCCGGGTCAGGCTCCTCCAACCTCTGCCATTCAGGGGGACTTATTCCACCCATCCCCAATGAATCTAGTTTAAAGCCCTCTTCAGTAGGTTAGCCTGTCTGCTGTGGAAGACACTTTGAAAATCCACAGTACTACCTTTTAACTTTCAAAAGGGACACTATAATAAAATGAGGAAAATAGTTATGGAAACTAAAGAAGCAGCTGCAAAAATTAAAGATTTACATCAAGCATTGGCATTGTTTAAAAATATTATTAGAAACAGTAAAAGCTGTCTTGCTACACAGTGCCCTGACCTGTATTTCTAAGGTAATCTCTTAACAATTTCTTGAATAATTCACAAAGTCCTTGGGGCTTTTCTAATTGCCCCTTTGATCTGGAACTTGGTTTTAACACCTATTTTAAAACAATTTCACAGGTCTCTTGCCTCCTAACTGGAACACCTCTTTGTAAAGGTCTCTAGAAACAATGTATTTCTTTCTACTCAAAGAATATTTACCCTTTGCTACCTTCTATGCTAAGCTATATTCTGATGTAAATGAAAGGTACTCTCATCGTACTAAGTTCTGACTGACTTAACAAAAATATTGAATTCTAAAATAAACAAATTTATCAGCTTTAACCCAAAAAAATCCCTTTTCCCCAACATTTAGAGAATTTTCCCAGCAGGTTAATACAAATGCAGATTTCTTTTCAGCAGTGATCCTTCAAGTGAGTGCTGTATTGCATAAGCCTGTAATTCTATTACAATAAAACTGTTCTGTAACTTAAGAAATAAATGCCAGTCATTGCAGTGCATGCTCTGAATGAAGGGTAGTGCATTTCCCCAATACATAAATAATAAATATTACCTGAGAGGGATTTAATCATAATATTTAATTACTGGAGATATATGGGCAAGGTTAATAGCGTACAAGAGAATAAGAACATAAGATATGCCATACTGGGTCAGACCAAGGTCCCTCAAGCCCAGTATCCTGTTTACATCAGTGGCCAATCTAGGTCATACGTACCTAGCAGTTTGTACTGGGTCAAGCATTGATATCCTGGGTGCCTTCTTAATAATAGTTTATGGACCTTTCCTCCAGGAACTTGTCCAAACCTTTTTTAAACCCAGCTAAACTAACAGCCTTTACTACATCCTCCGGTAACAAATTCCAGAGTTTGATTACACGTTGAGTGAAAAAATATTTTCTTTTATTAGTCTTAAATAGTTTACCCTGTAGCTTCATTGCATGTCCCCTAGTCTTTCTATATTCTGATAATGTAAACAATCGATCTACCTTTACCCGTTCCACTCCATTCATTAATTTATAGACTTCTATCATATCTCCCCTCAGCCGTCTCTTTTTCAGGTTAAAGAGCCCTAACCTTTTTACCCTTTCTTCATAGGAGTATCCTTCCATCCCCTTTACTAATTTGGTGGCTCTTCTCTGAACCTTTTCTAATAACGCTATATCCTTTTTAAGATACGGCGACCAGAATTGCACACAATATTCAAGGTGCGGTCTCACCATGGAATGATATGAAGGCATTATAATATCTTTTGTTTTATTTTCCATTCCTTTCCTTATGATACCTAGCATTCTATTTGCTCTCTTGGCCGCCGCTGCACACTGGGCTGAGGGTTTTAACATGTTATCCACAATGACGCCTAAATCTTTTTCCTGGGTGGTGGTTCCTAATTTGAAACCTTGCATTGTGTAACCATAGTTTGGGTTGTTCCTCCCTAGGTGCATAACTTTGCCCTTGTCCACATTAAATTTCATCTGCCATTTTGATGCCCAGTCTTCCAATTTATCAAGCAATTTTCCACAATCCTCTTGGGTTTTAACAACTTTAAATAGTTTTGTGTCATCTGCAAATTTGATAACCTCACTCGTCATTCCCTTTTCCAGGACATTTATGAATATGTCAAAAAGCAGTGGACCCAGCACAGATCCCTGGGGTACACCACTATTCACCTTTCTCCATTAGGAAAATTGGCCATTTAACCCTACCTTCTGCTTTCTGTCTTTTAACCAGTTCCTGATCCACAATAGTACCTCCTATCCCATGACTCTTTAGTTTTGCCAAAACTCTCTGATGAGGGACCTTGTCAAAGACTTTCTGAAAGTCCAGATACACTATATCAACTTTGTCCACCTGTTTATTCACAACTTCAAAAAAACATAACAGATTAGTAAGACAAGATCTTTCTTGTCTAAAGCCATGTTGGCTGTCTCCCATTAGGCCAAGACTATCTACATGCTGAGTAATTTTGTTCTTTATGATGGTTTCTACCATTTTTCCCGGTACTGACGTCAGGCTCACCGGTCTGTAGTTTCCCGGATCACCCCTGGAACCCTTTTTAAAAATTGGCATTACATTGGCGATCCTCCAATCTTCAGGTATTACAGATGATTTTAATGAAAATTCACAGATTACTAATAGCAGGTCTGCAATCTCATATTTCAGTTCTTTCAACACCCTTGGATGTATACCATCCGGCCCAGGTGATTTGCTACTCTTCAGTTTATCTAATAGTTGGAATACATCTTCCTAATGTATCAGTATTTCATTCAATTCTTCTGCACCTTTAAATACCACTTCAGTCATGGTAACATCCCTACATTTTCCTCAGTAAAGACCGAAGCAAAGAATTCATTTAGTTTCTCTGCTATCGCCTTGTCGCCTCTTAGTGCCCCTTTAACCTCTCTATCATCTAATGGACCAGCTAACTCACAGGTTTTTTGTTACAAATGTACTCGAAAAAGTCTTTATTTCGCGTTTTTGCTTCCGCAGCAATCTTTTTCTCAAATTCTCCCTTTGCCTGCCTTATCACTGCCTTGCATTTGACTTGCTAGTGCTTGTGCTGTTTCCAGGTTTCATCATTTGGCTCTTTTTTCCATTTCCTGAAAGATGCTTTTTTGGCAACAGCCTTTCTGACCTCACCTTTAAACCATGCTGGCAGTTTTTTAGACTTCCTTCCACTTTTCTTAAAGCGTGGAATACAGCTGGTCTGGGCTTCCAAGATAGTAGTTTTCAACAACACCCAAGCTTGATGTAAGTCTTTAACCTTTGCAACTGCTCCTTTTAGTTTTTTCTTAACTATTTTCCTCATTTTATCATAATCTCCCTTTCAAAAGTTAAAAGTTAGTACTGTGGATTTCCTTACTATCCCTCCTCCACTAATTAAATCAAACGCGATCATGCTATGATCACTATTGCCAAGTGGCCCCAACATCCTTATCTCTTGCACAAGATCTGGTGTTCCACTAAGGACTAGGTCTAAAATGGCTTCCCCTCTGGTCGGTTCATGAACCAGCTGCTCCAAGAAGCAGTCATTTATTTCATCTAGGAACTTTATCTCCTTAGCATGTCCTGCCGTGACACTGACCCAGTTGATACTGGGGTAATTGAAATCACCCATTATTATTACTGCGCTGTAACGTTTGTTAGCTTCCTTGATTTCTTTGAGCATTTCAGCATCCATTTGTTCATTCTGGCCAGGCGGTCGATAGTACACCCCCACTGCCATTGCCTTCCCCTTTTTACCTGGAATTTCAATCCTACAGCAAATTTTGTTTTCTGCAAAACTTTAATCCTTTCTGACTCAATGCCCTCTCTAACATAGAGCGCAACCCCTCCACCAATTTGATCAGCTCTATCATTACGATATAGTTTGTACCCAGGTATCACAGTGTCCCACTGGTTGTCCTCCTTCCACCATGTCTCTGATATTCCAATCACATCTATCCTCTTGTTTAGTGCTATATATTCTAACTCTCCCATCTTATTTTTTAGACTTCTAGCATTTGCATACAAGCATTTTAGAGACTGTTTTCCTAATAGTTAATAAAACGATATTAAGAATTATCATTAAAGTTATTGTGTTGTGGTGTTTAGAATGAATTGGAATATCTTGGCTGTAATTCTGCTTTGTTGGTTATATATTCCCATTGGTATTTGCAAAAGTCACCTCAGTATTATCCCTATTTCTTCCTTTGAACATTCTTTACTCCAGTTTGACATCAGAAACTGGATCTGTGCTATTTTTTAATTTTTATTTATTTACTTATGCAGTTTTTAACTTTACACAAGGATCTACAGAAAAGAATATAATAAAGAGTGAAGAAAGGAGACAATATTGTTATCCATGGAAGTCTATGCAAGAATACATCATATACATTAATCATTCACTAGCCCAACAGTCGAGGGTGACCAAGACAAAATCAAAGGAAAATTGATAGGAAATAAGACACTTTACTTGTACAGATAATTATTATATATGGTCTAATTATGCTTCTCTAAAGAGAGGGGACAGCTGGGCTCCACAGGCGGTGGAGATGGACCTGCACTTTTACTCACAATAAACTGAGTTAAATGAGCAGGATCCAAAAAGGTATATTAATCCCTTGATAATTATTTAATTAGGTGTATATACTGCTTTTCTTTCAGTCACAGTGGTATTCTTTCAGGTCTACATATATATATTTTTCCCCCTTGTCCCTGAAGGGCTCACAATCTGTTTTTGTACCTGGGGCAACAGAGGGTTGAGTGGCTTGCCCCAGTCCTTCTGGCCCAAGGTTGCTGTCCTCTAGTGGGATTTGAGCCCCTGGCCTGAGGTGATTTTCCCCAGCCACTAGGCCACTCCTCACTCCCACCAAGTTGCAAAACCTTAGGACATAACAAAAACTGTTGTGTATGCTTTTGGGTGACTTTAGAGACATTAGGGAACATCCTAATTACAGGATGGTAGAAACCATTATAAAAAGTGATATGCAGCTCAGGACATGGACAGCTGCCTTCTGCTCCCATGGTCCCTAGTGAGCTTCCTTGCACTTGAGTTTCGACTGCACCAGCTGGCATCACAAAAGCATTGAGAGGTCCCTTAGCTGCTAGAGTGCCTTTCTTCAACTCCCAGATTTTCACTTTCTGCTTACAAAGCATCTTCCACAGGAAGTAACAAGTAAATAAGGTAAGGTTGGGAGTGATCAGAGCACTGGCTAATGTGTGTCCGCCATCTTGGCTGACTAAGTTTCTGGTTCATTACTTATTTCTGATACATAAAGAAAGTCATTTAAAAAGGTTTAGTTATGATTTGGAGGTTAAAACCACTGACACATCTCTGTAGCCATTTCACAAATGATGTTCACAGACATCTTCGGTGCAGGTGCAGGTGCAGGTGCAGGTGCAGGTATGTCCAAGTAGGCACTGGGATGTGTCTGAGGAGGAGCAATAGACTTACACATCCCCATTTAATCTCAGAAATGTTGGATACATCTGCAGTCATGTCCATGATTATACCTGCTCCAGGCATGAACAGGCATCAGGAAAGTGCTTGTTTTCATCTCGAAACATGCAGAGAATGTAGAAAAGTTGGAGAATTAAATGACTAACCATAGATCACAAAGGCCCACACTGCTCTTAAGCCACTACTCTAATCATTATGTTATTAGACATCTTGGTTCTGAAATGCTATCCTGGGGACATCTGTATAGACATTTGATATACGTGCATATCAGGCATGTCCACGTTTCCGAAATTGTGCCTGAACTTGCACGTGCCTATTTTTTTTCCAAATGTTCTGGCTTTGATGTCCCAGTTTGCACTTGAACATCCAATTGTGAAATATGCCTCAAAGCCTACTAAGCTTTTTCCCTGTATCAATTTGCGGATCTATGATTTTTAGGGCATAACCATATTTTGCATAAAAAGAAAACTGATTTGCCTATTCTGAGGACGTTTCATTCATGCAAACTGCTCTAGGTGAAGACAATTCCATTTTATTTAAGCGATGTGTTGTGCTCTTTGGGCCTAACCCTTGAACCTCTCATGTGGTTGATGACATCACCATAGCCTCTGATCTTGAAACCAAATTTGAAAATTATTGTTCTTTGTACTTGGTAAAATTAGTAAGAAAAATGCTGCATGCCTTTGGTTAATGTGGTCTAGTAGTAAGAAGCTTTTTTAAAGAAACTGTAGAATTGAGAGAACAATTACAAACAAAAGGAAAATGTACAGTGCATCCTTGAAACAACGGACATTGAGAACAACAGATTGGCTGATGTCTAGCAGCACCTTTCAGCCTTGCATGCTAGGCTTGTTCTATCAAGTGTACTGTATGTGCTGCTGGATGTGAAGGCCCATTGTATAAGCATTTTTACCATGTCTTTCAAAGTGCAGCATAACAATGAGATAAGTGCAGTGAAGCGTATGAGGAAAATGATCTCCCTGAAAGACAAATTGGAGGTGTAATAGGGAAACTTGAAAAGGGGATTTTAGTTGCAAAACTTTGTGAAGTATATGACATTACTAAGTAGACTGTATCAGATATTCACAAGTGCAAGGAAATACCAGACTGATATGAAAGAAGATTTAACCAGTTTAAGCATTATGAAAATGGTATGGCATACCTATGACAGAACAGCTGAAGATGGTTTCTGACAATACGTACTGAATGTGAGTTTGTGTGCACCCCAGGAGTTAAAGATACTGCAGAAAGGTTTGCATAGAAAATATCTCCTATGTGGTGTAGTGTTTCTATATGCTATGGAATTTCTGTTGAGTATGTGATGGATGAGTCCTTATCTGCCAATGTAGCCACCGTGGAACTCTTTCATAAGTAGCTTCATCAGTACATGGAGGAGGAAGGACTCTCTTTTTGTCAATTATTACAACATTGATGAGACTGGACTTTATTGGCTACTTGAGACCACCATTGCTATGAGACAGGAAAGAAATGTCCTTGTGCTCCAGCATCAAGGATATCCTACAGGAGCTGCCTGTGCACTACTCTTCATCAAGCAATGCTTAATGTACTTGTGACATAAGAGATGACTGGTTCCAGAACCACTTTGTACCTGGGATGGTATGACTCCAAAAGGCAGACCTTAAATACAAAAAAAAGAACATCAAAGCTGTCTTGCTTCTAGACATCTAGCACTACACAAGACAGTCAACAAGTGCAGAGGAATTAAGGTTGTATTTCATCCAGTAAACACAATGAGCCCGATTCTGATGTGGACATCCCAGCCCTCTGTGCCCGGTTGGAACCGGATGCACAGAGTGAGCTGGGATTCTGATCCCATGGGGCACGTCTAGCACCACGGGATCACCAATACGGGTTCTGACCTGTCCACGGTGTTGAAACCCTACTTCTTGCCCTTCTCGACACTCTCATTAAGGGATTAGACAACACAAAACAAGCATTCATCTTGGTATTCCTCGATATATCCGCTGCATTCGACAGTGTAAACCATAATATATTCATTTCAAGACTCAACCAGATAGGATTACAGAAATCTACCCTAGATATGTATGATTTGAACCAATCTGGTCGATCACAATACGTACAACTTAACCAAACTTCATCACCCCCATTTCCGCAAGATCAAGGAATACCCCAAGGCTCCGTACTATCTGCTCTTCTATTTAACCTTTATCTACAGCCAATATGCACCATATTCCAAAAATATAAGATAAACTACCACATATATGGGGATGACATTATGTTGTTCTCCTCAATCAACATACTTGATCCCAACTACGATAAATTAACAACCTGTCTTATAGAAGCTGAAAAATGGCTTCGATCAAACAACTTGACCATTAATTTCAAAAAAACGGAAGTCCTATTTACAACAAGAAACACGAATTTTATACCACCAACAGACATCAAACTCTTAAACTTTACTCTTCCAGTTAAAGAAGAGATTAAATATCTAGGAGTCACCCTTGATAAGACTCTTAGGGGTATGTTTACTAAACTGCGTTAGTGTGATTCGCGTTAGGAGCTGCGTTAGTTGAAGAAATGCCAAAAAAGGACATGGGTGGTATATCGTTACCGATAACGCGTGTTATAAGGCGCCGTGCAGCAATGATCGTTACAGGGCGTGTTACTGCGCGTTAAGCTTAAGAAGGCGCGCTGACACCCAAATACAGAAACAGAGCTGTAGCACAATGGTTACTACACAGACTGATGGTACAAGGGTCATGGGTTTGATTCCCCAGTGTGCCTAATGAATAAGGCTGGCTGAGGCGTCATGTGTAACCCTTTGAAGGCCTATTATAATATTTTAATCCACATTCTGCAGCCGGGTTAAAGTTTGCATATGTCAGGAAAATTGTACCTGTCTTATTCAATATGTTCCAATAGTGACGTTCCCTCTGCCATGGTCATGTATTATATACCATTTGATAGGAATATTTAGGCAGAAGTTTGGATCCCGAAAGTGTTGGGCTTGGCCTGGAAAGGGTTAAGTATTGGGCTGTGAGGAAGTTTAGTTGTACTTTAATAGTGCTGCCAGCAAACACACCCTCACAGTGGCGTAACCTAAGGTGCCACATAAGGCACCCTAGAAGGCACTCCATAGGGCACAATATAAAGTGCGCTGTCTGCCAAGGCACCCTATAATGTCCCCTATAGGACACCATATAAGGCGCTTTATGAGCCACCCTAAGGTGACAGTACCCTGAGGGTGGTTCTGCTGGCAGCACTAATATACAATAAAAATAGACCATGCCTAAGACAGCCCTATCGATGAACCCCACTGTGGGTTTTGAACCCATGACCTTTGGCTCCATGGGCACTGAAGTAACCAGTGGGCTAGAGCTGCTAATAAACACCTGGCTGGCTACAGGAGGACTGCACGGCACCACACCCACATTCTGCTGTGGTTACCAGGATAGGGTCAACCCATCCGTACCCAGGATGCACAGCACATGTAAATCAGCAGTCTACAGATGATCACAAGATGGGGTATGCACCCCACAGCACCTCAGCTAGGTAGGGGGTGCCGACAGTGTGTGTTAGTGGCACAGAGTAGCTACAGACCATCACAGTGTGCAGGTCCTGTGCTCATCCTGAGGGAGAGGTATGGTGCCCAGCATCATTCGCACAGCACCTGGCTGTGCTGAGATAGGCTATGCTGCAGGTCCCCATCAGTGCCAATGTGTGATAGGTAGTGCTTGCAAACACCCCTAGGATATGCCTGTGTTCATCTGTATGTCACATCTAGCCCTTGTGGAGTATGATGCACCCAGAAAAGTGCATACCCTGTGTGGGTGCCATGGTCACATGATGTAAGTGAAGGGGGGTGTTGGGATCCACAGGGAGATTACATACCACCACCCAACATACCCTCTTGGGCTCAGGGTGGGGGAGGGGATCTCCCACCAACAGATCCACTTTCTACCCCCCCCCCCCTGCAATGGTGGCAGTAGAAGGGACTATCACCCCTGTCCTGCTAGGGATCAAACACCCTACAGGGCAGGCAATGCAGAGCAGTACACATCCATAATGCAATAGCAGACAGACGGCAGGTCTGGAAATGCTCAGCTGCCCCCCACCATTATCTGACATTTTCCAGCAGCAAGCCTACAGCCGCCACACTCTGCAAGGTGTTCCAGCAAGACACATACTGGCTGCAGACAGTCCGCCAGCTAGTCCATAGTGCATGGTCCTGGATGAGATGCATGTACCCAGAACAGGGATATCAGCATACACACCAAGCAGATAGGTCATTGATTGGGCCACAAAGGAAAACCCATAAATATCACCTGAGAAAAATGCTATATAGCACTATGGGGGAACCTAGCCATGCCATGGTCACTGCTCAGTCAGAGTGAGAGTGACCTCCCAGCAGGACATGCTATGGCCACCCTGTCCGTGCAGGTGGTACCGGGCACTACAATGTCCGAGCCATTGTCCTATGCCTTGTGCAGATGTGGCCAGGCCAGGCCACCCTATCCAGGCTATTCCCATGGTACCTTGCTCCTCATTATGCACATTGGCAGGCCAATACTGGCAACAGTGCTAGCAGTGTGGGCTGTGGAGGGTGTTGGCAGCCACCACACACTGGATAGACAGACACACACTCCCCACACCTATGCCAGCATTGTGCAACTATAGAGGTGTTGGGCAGCCCAGGCCACCACACCAGTCCTGGGCACAGTGCAGGCATGGCTATGGTACGCAATACTGTAGGAGTCACTCCCCAGATTGGTAAACACTGTCAGACACAAGACCTGTAGCACACTCCACAGACATCAGAAAGGTTGCTATGATGCCGCTCACTCCGAAAATTGTACTTAACCTAGGAATTGCTATCTGCCAGTAATCATAGCAACCTTTTGATAGATGTGTACCATATTCCCAGGTTTAGGGTGGCATTACTAAGGTATGCAAGTGCTAGTATTGGGAGATGCACGCAGAGCCCAAAGTCCTGCCTCTCCAGGAGGCTTTGGATAATGGGGCCTGTGGGTGCGGGTGTGTCTGCCCCTGTTGGTTGCTGCTTTACGGCAGAGGTTCCCAACTCCAGTCCTGCGGTGCCAAACACTGTTCGGGTTTTCATGCTGTCCCTCATGAATATGCATGAGATACATCTGCATATCATGGGGGTGGCGCATAGAAATGCAGCACAGGCATCTTTATCAGAGGCAGCATGGAACCGGAATGGTGTTTGCCCCTCCAGGACTGCATTTGGGAGGCTCTGCTCTAGGTAATGTGCATGTTTATGGTGTCTGTGCTCTGTAGGGTAAAATGTAGGTGTTTTGGGCATGTTTACGTCATCTGCAAGAAAGGTTCTGTCTGTATTAGCATGTTATAGTAGTGGGTAAAATATGAGGACTGGGTTGGCGGAAACCACAGCGGGGACTTGAACCTGTGACCTTCTGCTTCTTAATACACTGGTTTTGTGCACTGCACTGCACCACCATGTTATCACAGAGATGGTGCATTCCCTGGTGATACCATGACTGTTGGTTAGCCAGGGCCTGTCTGTTGCAGTGCATGGCACCTACACAGGGCTAGGCCACGGTCTGCTCTGGCCTGCTGCCACTGCCCCCTCCACCACCAGTATCCCTCAGCCACCATGCTGACATGCCCTTCTGCTGGTGGAGCTGGTGGTGCGCAGTCTCAGGCCATCCAGTGTGCAGGTAGGTGGCTACCTATGGTGCGGGTTCTGGGGTAGGGGTGCCTGCATCGATGTCCACGCTTCCCCCCAGCCCCGCCTGACAATGTTCCGTGCCCTTGGGGGTAGCTGTTGGGTACTATCCCCTGTGACACTTTGGGAAACACACTCGTGCCCATGTTGGGCCTTCAGCAGTTGCTGTCTGGCTGCTCCGCTGTTTCAGCATTCGTATGGGCCACCTAGGCATCACCCTAGTCCGCACTGTGGCCCAGCTCCACCACAGCATGTGCCGCCTGCGGCCCTCTGTATCCCCTTCTCCGGCATCTGTCCAGTTGCCGTTCTGACATGCCCGCCCTGATGTTGCGGGACATGTGCATGCCATAGGAACCCTGTCCGATGGTGGGGAAAACACTGAGCAGCGCTATTTCACTGTGGGCCCATTCACCTTTTATGGGGATGGAGTATAGACCCTTCCACGATTTATATTTGTTCTATGGAGCTTACTCGGGGGGGGGGGAGGGGGTGATGTTTCTCATTGATACCACTATTGGCCAGCTTGGTTATTGTTTTTTTCCAGTTTGTTGGGGTCATTTTCAGTGTTTCTGTGCCCTTTTGTTCTGTGCACATGTATCACACTTATTACTTTTTTTTGGTTTCCCTGCCTGGGCTGTACATTGCTGACACTGAAATGGTTTCTCTCCCCTGTAATGTGCCTTTAACGGCAGGTTTTCATTCGCGTTGGAATTCAACCCTGAAAATCAGCGCGTTAGTGTGAAGGGAGCCTCTCCCCGCCCACTGTCCGCCCACTGACCCCTTCTCTCCACCATCTCTCCACCTTCTGCGTTGCTTTACCGCGCCGCGGGGCTTTACGATCATTAGCGCATCATAACGCGCGTTATGTAACGTTAACGATCGTAAGCGCAGCATAACGTGCATTATGCTGCGCTTATGATCGTTAACGTTACATAACCCGCGGTATTCACGATTACCGCAGTTTAGTAAACATACCCCTTAGTTTCACAACTCACATTAAGAAAATAACAAAAACAATTTACTACAAGCTTCGTTCCATTCAACAACTGAGACCTCTTTTAGAAAATGATGATTTTAGAACTATCACACAAGCCCTAATAACCCCACACTTTGACTTTTGTAATGGCATACTACAAGGCATAACAAAGAAGAATTTAAAAGTCCTTCAAATGGCACAAAATGTTACTGCAAGAATAATATTCAAAGCCAAGCTAACTGACCACATTACCCTGATCCTATTCCATCTACATTGGCTACCTATCACTAGCAGGATTCAATATAAAATACTGTTGACCACCTTCAAATTAATTAAAAAGATTGCCCCATCATACCTATCAACGCTTATCCATAGCCCTCCTGAAAACAGAATAAGACGAAGAAGAAACCTTAATACTATCATAGTGCCTGAACTAATAAGGAAGACAAAACATGCAACAAGCAACGGCGCCTTCTCATTTGTAGCACCAACCTTATGGAACAATCTCCCAGATCAATTAAGAGAGATAAAAGATCTACAAAAATTCCAAAAGGACCTAAAAACATATCTGTTCAGTCAACACTACTCCAACACAGCTTGTGACTTAGGAATGGCCCCCCAAACTCCATAACTCGACATGAATACATCCATTCAAATTGATTCACTACAATTCTGATTAATGATCTTAAGACCAATCTTTAAACATGTATATATGTAAAAATATGTAATAATTTGTAAATAGTTCTGAATCTGTTATACTACTTGTTTATAGTTGCTTACAGTTCCATGTATTTGTTATATAGTTGCACATTGTTCCATGTCTTTTGATATTGTTTGATGTAAACCGCCACTGATCCTGGGAATTGGCGGTATATAAAAGGTTTGCAAATAAATAAATAAATAAATAAATAAAAATCAGAATCGCATCCAGACCTGTACATGCAGGCCGGGACCCTGATTCAATCCGGCCTGCATGTACAGCCTTGCCCGGATAGCTCGGTCAGGGTTTTTCAATGGAGCCATGACACCATGGCGTCCGGTTGTCATGGCACTGTGGCTCCTTTCAAAAGCTGTGATCCCCCACAGCCTGACATCCGATCTGGCCTCCCAAGGCCAGGGTCGGGCTGCAAGGGATGTCCTCTGCCCCCTGGCGCCTCTTTCCAGCTCCAGGCCTGCCCATTCCTCCCGACTTGGGGATCTTATTTCACCTCAGAGGTGGAATATGTTCCCCGTTCAGGCCACCAGTCCCGGATGTACAGGGTCCACATTGGAATCGGCACTGTACATCTGGGGCCGACAACCACCCACTGCTTGCCATAATGCCATCCCTGATCCTCTCCTTTCCCGCCCCCATCTAACTTCCCCGTACAATGAGCGGAGAAGTTAGTCGTGATCGGAAGGGGGCCCAAATAGTGTGGGGATGGACATCCCAACAGGACTCCATTCCTGCTATTCGTGCTTCGGAATGACCCCTAATGTCCCTAATACAGCCCAATGACCACGGTAACATTGTGACAATGAAGATTGGCTGTACCATTACAATTTTCTTAAGGACATCTTTGTCATGGTGGATGATGACATAGAGGCTGACGGCAGGAGTGGATGGAGGGGCCGAGAACTCTCCAGAGTCTCTGTTCCTACAGTATAATGTCTGCAATTTTCAGTTGGGCTAGAGCATGGAAAAAAGATAAGCCATCCACTCTTGAATTGTTGGAAGAAACTGCTACATAACATTGATCTGGAATTCAGTTTGAAGGTTTTGAGAGTGACCTCCACCAGACAATTGCAAATGCAGGGGAAAAGGAGACAATGGAAAATGCTGTGACCTCATGGATGGAGGAAGATAACAGTGAACCAGGCTACCATGCCCTCACGGTTGTGTCTTTGATGGGGGAGGATACCCAAGCAGATCAGAGAGTGATGATGACGATGACAAGAAGGCAGTTGTAGCTTTCAAATCTAAGTTTTCTGAGCTGTAAGAAAATGTAGACAGGATCTGGAGAATGTAGACTATTTATTTGGATGATTTGGAAGCACAAATATTCTACACACCACTATGTGATCTGAAGGGAATTAATCATCAAGAGAGTATTCTAATAAGCACCAGATTAACCTACGATGCCTTGTTAAACCTGGCATCATGGCAGAACTCTACCTAACCACTCCCACTGCAAAAAGAAAACTGTCTGTATAATTGCCAATAGCCTCATCTCTTTCACCCTCCAAGGAAACAGAAAACAAGGAGAAAGAGAAGCTTTGGTAAAATATATAGCATACTGAAACTTTTTTTTTTGGTTTGGATTAATTTTTTCCATTCAGTATTTGACATCTTTTTTTTTTCAGGAACACACATTAATCAGGGGTGAGCAAGCTGGTACCTGTATCTGTATCTGTAAATGGCTGCACAAGTTTTGTATTACCATTAGAGAAAAAATAAATACAGTTTGATAGATTAATGTAGTATTAAAGAAAAAGAAATACTTTTTTGTAAATGTTACTGATGGCTGAGTTCTGGATTCATTTGTTCTCCTTAAAGGTATTGCATTTGAATTTTCTTTAATGTTTACAGATTTATTGTATACCGTACAGTATAGTATGTCAAAATTGCCACAGGAATGCGACAATATGTGCATTGCTACTTTAACAATAATAACTTTGATGGGAACAATGGCTCTTGGTAGCAACAGACAAGTCCTTTGCTCCGAGGATGCACTGTATGGAGATAGCACTGCAGAAAGAGAGAAATTGTAGTCATATACATTACTTGCTTATGTTACTGATCATATTTGCTAAAAGAGCAAATACAGTTACAGGCTGCACAGCAAAGTCAGTTGCAGACCCAATTTGCTGACTTGCAGATACAAACAAGTCAGATAGTAAGATTCATAATATTTATTTAGAGAATTAACTCTACAGACTCTCACACTAGTTGAAAACAGAGAGGATGCACAGTGTGACAGAGAAATTCACGGGCTTTCATTATATATCCTCTGACACTAATCTAGCCACAGCTATGCCTGTGTCTGCTGTAATAATGGTATCACAGACCCAAGTTACCGAAGGAGGGTTGATCAAATGGTTAGTTCACAGCCATTATCAAGTGATGGTTAAGCAGGTAGGGAAGATAGACTATAACACCTTTCTTGTGCTATGGAAGAAATTATAACCACCTCTTCCACCTTGACAAACTGCATATTACCAGAGAATAATTCAATATATTTTTAATGATAATACTATATCAGGCCTTTTTGGAAAGGGAGTAGTCTAATGATTTGTTCTCTGAAGCCAAATAGTCATTGGAAAGCCCCACTGGTTGGTGGGGTGGGAAAGGAAATGATTTTATTTATTTCAGTTATTAACTTTAAATACTGAATGCCACAATAATGCATTAAAATGGTTCACAATAAATGTCAGGTGACCTTGGACAAGTCTGGTCAGATTATGTACTTGTGTTCCTTTATGCCAATGAATCAGTGGCCATGACTTTGATGGGCTCTGCAAGCATAGGTGCCAACTTTTCAAAATGATTGGGCATCCTAAATATATTATAAACTATCTCTCCCTGTACCTAACAAAATAACTTTCTCAATATTGGGGGTGCTCAGCACCCACAGAGCAGGTACCTATGTTTGCAAGGTCCTGTGTAACAGAAATTTGGGCAGGGATCTCACTTGTAACAGATTGATGTTGATCTCTCCACCTACAGCAGTAACTATGGCCCGTGTCAAGCTAGGTAGTCGCCTAGGGCGGCCAATCCAAGTGGGAGGCTTTGTGCTGCCACTTTGTTGCCTGCAGCAGGCCATGTGCTTCAGCACACATGACCTTCCATTTCTGATCCCCCTCCGATGCAACTTACTGTTGGAGGGGCATTAGAAGTGGTAGGCCATGTGTGCTGAAGCACATGGTCTGCCATGAGCACAAAAGAACATCACAAAGCTGCCGCTTTTAAAATACTGCCACCGCTGCCTCCTCCTCCCCAAGATGGAATCGGCGGCAGTGGGGGGATGGTGGCGTAGCTAGGTGGGTGGGCTTGGTTGGGGGGGGGGCACTGGTTGATGAGTGCAAGGTCAGGTAAACGTGTGTCTGTGTGAGAGATTAAGAGAATGTCACTAAGATCTTAGACCATGATTGCAAGTGGGTTCATAAAATATTGAAAAGCACAGGGCCAGAACTGACCCCCGAGAACACTACAAGAAAGGGCTAGGCCATTAGGGGAAGTAAAGCCTACTTATACAGAGAAGGACCTGTCAAGAAGAAAAGAGGTAAACCAGGAAAGGACCGCATCATGGATTCCAATGTCACGAAGGCGCTTGAGCAGAATTTCATGATTAACTATATCAAATGCTGCAGTTAGATCGAAGGAGACAGCTATAGCAATCCTACTGTTATCCAAAGAGTAATGAAGTAAGTTCAAAGAAGATGTAAGAATTGTTTCCATACTATGCCCTTTGCGAAATCCTTATTTTCTGGGATAAAGGATATGGGTATGTTCTCCAGGAACAAGCAGGAAGTCAATCCTCACAAATGAGTGATGTCGATGCCCACGGAGCCTGCGTGGAGCATTTCCCCAGCTTTCAAAGAATGCCTTTGGGAATGCTACTACGCAAGTGTGGTCCCCTTCCCACCCAAGGATGCCATCTTGCTCAGTCTCCTTTTTTTGCAGAGCTCAATGGATGCTCATCCTGTTTCCTCTGAAAAATTGCTCCAAAATTATCTTCAAAAGTTGTTTTTTCCCAGTTTGCATACTGGTTCTCTTCCTGCCTCAAGCCAGCGCCAGCCCCGGTGCTGTTTTTAGCTCTTTGCCCCTTTTTTTTTGTTGTTGTTGTTTTACTGAGGCTTCCCTCAACTGGTGTTCATGCCCTTTTTTGTCCGGGGATCATCAATCCCGGCCAGGTGCCCCCACCATGTCTCCTGATGGGTTAAAAAAATGTGACCGCTGCAGTCAAACTATATCTGTCACAGACACCCACAACTGCTGCCTATGCTACCTGGGCCCAGACCACGATAGCACCAGCTGCCACCTGTGCCAGGCCATGACTCCAAAAACCAACAAGAAATGGTCGGAGTTGCAGGGGTGGATGTTCCCATGGTCCTACTCAGCTCTGGTTTCCCTGATGCTGAGCTCCCAGCCCAGCACTTCTCAGGAGGCTCGGGCATCCTCTGAGTCCCACGGCAGCAGCTCCTCCGAAAGGACCCCAGACCCTCAGAAGAAGAAGAAAAAATCCTTGAAGTCTGTCATGGTTCCACCGTTCAAACCCGGTAAGGTCCCGTGGAGGGACTCGGATGACTCTGAGCAGTGCCCCCTGAAGGTCTCTAAGAAGGAATCCTTGGTTGGTGGAGACCGTATGAGGCTCCTTGAGGTCGTGCTTGAGAACATCGGTGCCCACACTGAAAGTTGCGGAGCCTTCTGGCCTCAAAACCAGAATGGTAGCCCTGAAGCAGAATATCTCTGTCATCCTGGCCCTGCAGTAGGCAATGATGTCCCGCATCATCCACATCATCTGCCCTGACAACTGGGTCCCCGAATGCAGGGGAGTCCCTAGGCTTCGATCCAGGCACCAAGTGCCACTGGCCTCAGGTGAGCCCTCTGCACTGATTAAGGTCCCGGTCCCGATCCTTGGGTGTCCAATCCTCTTCGGCCGGTTTCCGGGAGTCAGATCTGAGATCCTCCAGGGGATTCCGGTTTTCCTGGATCTAGCCTCGAGGCATGGGAGTCCTGAGCCTCAGAGTCCTCGATGCCCTCCAGCTCCGAGTAGGAGATCAATGACAATGCCTCCCTGGAAACCTCTTGACATCGAGACGTCTCTTCGGAGCCGTCTCCCCTTGCACACCGGCTCCATTCTCCATGGAGGGTGTGGCCTTCCAAGACTTTGTCTGGGATATTGCCTGGGCCCAGTTGGTCCAGACCGAATCAGAGGAGGACCTGCACACCAAAGAACTGGAGATCCTCCAGTATGAATCCCCGCCAAAGGAGACTCTTATGGTGCCGGTGCAATCTATCCTCGAACGGCTGCTCATTCGGATGTGGGAGACCCTGACCTTGGTGCTGGTGGTCAGCCGACACCATCTACTGTGTCAAGAAGAGCCCTGGCTTCCAAAAGACTCAGTTCCCACATAACTCCATGGTTGTAGAAATGCAAAAACGTAAGAGCCAGAAGAATTATTCCTCTGTCCTGCTGGGGAGAGAGGCCCAAGCCCTCGACATCCTTGGGCACAAGTGCTTTCAGGGCTCCATGCTCAGCTATCAGATACAGACCTATGAATTGTACATAGGTAGTACCTAAAGGACTTCATCCAGGAACTGATGGGCTTCTCTGCGGGATTTGCCGGGGAACCTCTTCAGAGGTTTCAAGCCCTGTCTGGGACTGCTCCAAATTCCTGACCTGAGCCGCCTACAATGGCTTTGAGTTGGCAGCCTGGGTAGCAGCAGTCTGCATTGTCCCCCGATGCCAGGCCTGGCTGCAGACCTCTGACCTTGATTCCCCTGCATTTGAGAAAACTTGTTTGGCAAACCCATGGATGACAAGGCGGAAGAGATAGAGGCCAAGGTAGTGACCAGGCAAAGGTTCTCCAGGAAGACTTCAGCCCTCCCCAGGAAGAAACCATTGGGAAAAAGACCCTCTTTCCTGAGGAAAAAGGGTTTTTTTCATCAGGCTAACTACCAGCCCTTCTCTGGACAGCAACAACAGGGCCCTCAGCCCAAGGATCAGGAGCCCCAGGCCCCAGCTCCCACCCAACCTGGGGGGAGCTTTTGGCTCCCTGGGCAGGGTCTTCTCTCCCCTGGGAGACCCTCCCCAGTCCACAGGGACCCACAGGGGCCCACCTGGCGCTTTTTGTGAAACCTGAACAAGTTTATGGTGACCTAAGTTCAAGATGCTCATCCTTGGGACACTGCTGCCCTACCTCCACCAGGGAGATGCATACACCCACATCCTGATCCCTGACCCCCCTGGTAGCCAGGACCCTCCCACAGACAGTATCTAAGCTTTGTGTTGGGAGGAGAGCACTACCAGTACAAGGTACTCCCCTTCAGCTTGGCCTCATTGCAAAGGGTTTTCACAAAGTGTCTGGCAGTAGTAGCCACCAATCTGCACCTACAAGGGGTCTTTGTCTTCCCCTGAAGATGACTGGCAAGAGCTGATTCGGTAGAATGTAAAGGATGAAAGCCAGACTGTAGAGGATCCAGAAGGGTTTGAGAGGAGAGAAATTCGAGGCAATGGTGGTACATAAGAACATAAGATATGCCATATTGGGTCAGACCAAGGTTCATTAAGCCCAGTATCCTGTTTTCAACAGTGGCCAATCTAGGTCATAAGTACCTAGCAGTTTCCCCAAAAGACACAGGTTCCACAATTCTTGTATTGGGTCAAGCAGTGATATCCCAGGTCCCTTTTAATAATGGTTTATGGTCCTTTCCTCTAGGAACTTGTCCAAACCTTTTTTAAACCACATGTTCAAGTAGTTTAGAAAGAAAAGGGAGGAGGGAGATGGGTCGATAGTTAGAAGGACAGGTAAGGTCTAGCGAGGGTTTCTTGAGGAGAGAAGTGACCACGGCATGCCTGAAGGCTGCAGGAAAAGTTGCAGTGGAGAGCGATAAGTTGAGAATATGAGAGATAGAAAGTACTGCAGTGGAATAGATGGAGCTAAGGAGATGAGTGGGAATAGGATCAGAGGAGCAGGTAGTGAGTTTGGATGAGAAAAGAAGCTAAGTGGATTCCTCCTCTGAGATCATAGAAAAAGAAGAAAGGGTAGCAGAGGTGGTGGGGGGGGGGGGAACATAGTTGGGAGTGAAGAGAGGGAGGAGGGATAGTAGCTGACCTTGTCGGGAATTGGAGTGTAATCTTATGGATTTTCTCATGGAAGTAGTCAGCCAGGGTTTGGGCAGAAAGGGAGGGAGGTGTCCAATGCAGAGGCACCTTGAGGAGAGAGTTGAGGGCTGTAAAGAGATGGCAAAGGTCAGAGGCAAGAGAATAAGTCAGATGGACATAATAGTCTTGTTTGGTGAATGCTATGGCTTACTGGAAAGAGACAAGCATTAATTTGAAGTGTAGAAAGTCCGCAAGGGTGTGGGATTTGAACCAAGTATACTCAGCTGAATGGGTGCAGGAACATAGATAGTGGGCAGTGGAAGACAGCCAGGGCTGGGGTATAGTACGCCTCACAGGACATGGCATGGGCAGAGCAAGAGCATCCAGAGCAGAGGAGAATACAGTGTTATAAGAAGCTACTGCCTCATCAACAGACTCAGATGACATAGTGGAGGAAAGAGGTGATGAGACAGTGGAGGAGATAGCCAATGGGTCAATAGTATGAAGATTTCTAAAGAAGGTGGAGGAGACAGGACGAGGTTGAGGTGGCGGGTGATGAAGAGTGAAGCTTAGCAGGTGATGGTCCGATAAGGAAAGAAGTGAGGTACAGACGTTAGAGGGTAAGAAATTAGAGAAGAATACAAGGTCCAGGCATTGGCCTTGCTGGTGAGTAGGGGCAGTAGAGCAAAGCTGGAGGTTGAACGATGAGGTAAGGGAGAAAAGCTTTAAAGCATAAGGGTCAGAGGGGTTATCAACATGAATCCCTGAGAGTAAGGGAGGGGGAAGATGAATATAGAAAGAAGGAAAGCCATGATTCAAAGTCAGAGAGAAAGGTAGAGGTGGACTTGTCATGGGGTCAATAAATAGCAATTAATCAGAGAGGTAGTGGAGTAAAAAGCCGGAGTGAGTGTACTTCAAAGGAGGGAAAGGAGTGACACTGAGGCAGAAGGAGGAGTTGAAATTGACAGGAAGGATAGAGTAGAAACTCAACACTACCACCACGGCCAGTGGGATGAGGCATGTGGGAGAATTGATTGCCGCCATAACAGAGAGCAGCGACTGAAGCTGAGTCCTCTGGGAGGAGCCAGGTCTCAGAGTTAGCAGATGGATAACAGAGATAAAGAGATCATGAGTAAAGACAAGTTTATTTGAGATGGAGTGTGTATTCCACAAGGCACATGAGAAAGGGAGCGAAGAGGGGGAAAGGAGAGGGATATGAATAAGATTTGATCTGTTGCATAAGGATCTGTTCTGGGAGTGTGACAGAAGTCTAGTGGGGGTAGGGTTGGGGTTGATATCTCTGGAAGAGAGAAGGAGGTGAAGTAGAAGAGTGTGGGGCAGGGAGGAGACAGCACGGTGATAAAGTTGTTTCAGAGAGAGAGAGAGAGAGGAGATAGCTGAATGAGAGGGAAAAAGTATTGAAGCTTAAAAGCTGATGATAGGGTACATGATAAGATGGTGGGGGAAGTGAGGATGGTAAAGGGGAGATAAGGGGGAGGGGCTCAAAGGTGTTGGTAGGAAGGGAGGAAATTAGAGAGAATGAGCAATAGTAAGAGAAAGTGTTGAGGAGCCATAAAAGAGAGAGATGGAGAGGAGCACAGAAGTCAGAAGAAATACAAGGATGGGTGGTAGACATTGCAGGGGATAAGGTGCACCTGTGAGTGATCGTGGTAATGAGCACTGGGCAGCTATAAGAGACTATAAGCCAGGGAGTGGGTGGGCTATGTGAAGGGAGAGTGAGACAAAAAGAAAGAGGAGAGAGAGATATACACAGCTGAAAACAGAGAGGGAGAGCTGAACAAGATCACAAACAAAAATACTGAAATATAGGACACTCTCACAATGATAAGATAAATAAATAAATAAATAAATAAATAATGTATACAGGCAGACAGATTTTACAAGCAAGCGGTTAAAAAGTCAGACCCTAGCCAGAAGCAAGCAGCAAAGCCTGTAATAGACTTGCACGTTCCATAGCAAGAAGGCAAATGGCTGAGCACACGTGGTGAGGAGGGTTAACTGCTTCAATGGGGGGAAGGGTTATACTTTCAGCATAGAGTAATAGGAGGCAGGCATGGAGGGGGAAATTTTAAACTCAGAGAAGAGTGCAGAGAGCAGAGGTAGAGTGGATAAAGCAAATGAAATTAATACTTGATCTCCAAATGTAGAGGCCAGAGAGAGAGAGAGCAGGGAAGTTACAATTGATTATGAGGAGAGAGGGAGAGACCCAACTGAAAAAAGAGAGGGAGAGCTGAACAAGATCACAAAAAATACTAAAATGTAAGACACTCTAACAACAATAAGATAAATAAATAATATTAAAAAATACTAGCAGACAGACCTTACAAGCAAGCAGTTAAAAAAGTCAAACCTAAGACAGAAGCTATCAGCACAGCCTATAACAGACGTGCATGTTCCACAACAAGAAGGCGGCATAAAAGAATAGTCAAATAAATAAATAAACTATGCAGAGATTCATGCTTTAGAGAAATCTATGCATTAGAGGAAGTTCGGGCTGATCTCATGGTTTCAAATTTGAGACTTGAAGCCATGAGATCAGCCCAAACCTCCTTCATTGTGCAGTTCAGCCATTCAGAAAGCCAATTGTGATGCAGGAAGTGTGAAACGCTACATTTTCAGCAGCTGCAGAATTAGTGAGAGCAACTGGAAAGGAGGGGATATGAGAGAGAGAAAGAATAGGTGAAACCTGGGGGCCAGATTATGAGAGAAAAAGCAAGACTGGACAAAGCCTTGGGGGGGGGGGGGCAGTTATGAGAGAGAGAGAGAGAGAGAGAGAGAGAGAGAGACTGGGCAAAGTCTGATGGGGATTATAAGAGAGAGATGGGAGGAAGGTTGGGTGTCATGAGTGAGAGAAAAAAACTGGGGTAAGGCTGAGAGGGGTCATGAGAGAAAAAGAGAGACTGGAGGAAGGTTGCGAAGATGAGACAGAGAAAGAGATTGGCTGAAGGCATGGTGATATGTGATGCAAAAAAGAAAGTTGCCTCAAGTGCAGCTATAAAGGGTCACTGGAGGTATGTGAAGGAAAGAGGAATGGGACCACTGCCTCTGTTGGCACAGTGCAGTGGAATGTTAGACGCCTGATTTATTACGTTTTTTACCATAGAAAACAGTCTTAGTAAACCAGGCCCTAAAACCTAAAAAGAACTGTGAGTCACCTTTTTTTGGGGGATGGAGGGTATGCACTGTTACCTAGGTCTCGGTGACTGGCTCCTAAATTTTTAACAAACAAAAAGAAGAGAAGGATACTCCACAGTTAATACTAACCAAACACAGAGGGCCCGATTCTGATTCCGACATCCATCTCCTTTGTACGTCCAGGCTGAGCCGGAAGTACAAATGAGATCCTGAGCAGGCCTGTACGTGCAGGCAGGGCCGGATTTACCTTGAGTGAGGCCCTATGCCAACAAAAATTGTGGGCCCCCAGCAGGGGTGGCCCAAGGGGGGTGCGGGGCCTCATTTGCATAAGGGGCCTCATTTGCATAAATATTTGCATAATGTTACCATATACTAATTTTTAGTAAACGTGCCTCTTAATGAGTGTATGGATAAAGAAAGACTAAAAGATTTCTACATTACTATAATCCAGTGCCAACTGCCAGACACATTAGGAACTACTACAAACACTGCCCATTTAGAACCCATAGCAAACCCGCCGTATCCTAACAGCACTACCAGGACTCACAAAGCACCATACTCTACCAATCAAAAGGCAACACTGCAAATATTAAACCAATACATTTCAGAGAACAACAATACATGACCTACTGGGGAAAGAGAACAAGTGGCACTGTCAAATAGGAATTATATAAACAGAACACCTCAGCTCAGTTACACATGCACAACATAGACCATCACCAAACAAGGAATCACAATTTAGAAACAGGAAGACAATAATTAAACTGGGAATCCCAAAAGCCAAACTTGGAATGTACAACACTGTAGAAATAAAACTATACATTAATTTGCTCTTGTACTAAACAAAGCGCAGACGTTAATGATGCACATTTACCAGAGTTGACATATTCCAATTAATAAATTCAAAATAAAGAGATATTTTTCTACATTTTGTGCATTTTTTTTCAGCTGCAATTGCTCCAGCCACTTTCTTCTGGTTTCTTCGTGTCTTCTGCTAACTCTCCATCGTCTGCTGTCCATTTGTCCTTTCTTCTCTCTTCTAGTTTTTTTCCATTCACTCTCTACATCTGCTTTAACATACTAATCTTTCTCCTTTTGCTCTTTCCTCATTCCTATTTCATCCACTCAAATTTTACCCCTCCATCCTCAATCCCCACTTACTCTCCCAATACCCGGCCAATTGTAGATTTTTTATCCCTCCCACACAAAATATTTTTCCCTTCTCCATTTTACTCTTCCAGCCCCATCCCATTCTAATCCTCCCCCAACATCAGCTCCCTTCTAGTTCCAGCCTCACCCAGCATCCATTCCCTTCTAGTTCCTGCATCAGCCCATTTCCAGTCCTAGCCACCCATCAGCCCATTTCCAGTCCTAGCAACCCCCCAACCCAATACCAGTCCTAGCCCCCCCATCAACCCACTTACAGTCCTAACCCCCCATCACCCAATTTTCAGTTTAAGCCCCCCTATAACCCATTACCAGTCCTAACCCCCCATCAGCCAACTTCCAGTCCTAACCCCATCAACCCATTTCCAGTCAGCCCCCCATAGCCCATTGCCAGTCCTAACCCCCCCATCAGCCCACAGCCCATTACCAGTCCTAACCCCATCAGCCCACCTCAAGTCCTAACCCCTCCCCATCAGCCCATTTCCAGTACTAGCCCCCCCATATCCAATTATCAGTCCTAACGCCCCCATAGCCCATTACCAGTTCCAACCCCCCCCATCAGCCCACAGCCCATTACCAGTCCTAGCCCCATCAGCCCACCTCCAGTCTTAACCCCCCCAGCCCATTTCCAGTCCTAGCCCCCCCATAGCCCATTACCAGACAGCCCCCATCAGCCCACAACCCATTACCAGCCCTACCCCCCCAGCCCATTACCAGTTCTAACCCCCCCCAACAGCCCACAGCCCATTACCAGTCCTAACCCCATCAGCCCACCTCCAGCCTTAACCCCCACAGCCCATTTCCAGTCTCAGCCCCCCCAATAGCCCATTACCAGTCCTACCCCCCCCAGCCCATTACCAGTTCTAAACCCCCCACAACAGCCCACAGCCCATTACCAGTTCTAACCCCATCAGCCCACCTCCAGCCTTAACCCCCCCCCCCATTTCCAGTCCCCCCCCCCCCCCCCCCGAATAGCCCATTACCAGTCCTACCCCCCCCCCCCCATCGGCCTAAAGTAAAATTTAATTTAAAAAAAAATGCTGGCTACTGCCACGGCAGCATGGACTGTTCCCGCGGGGCCCCCTCTGCTGCCGCGGCAGCATGGATTGTCCCGCGGGGCTCCCTATGCCCGGCTGAATCCCCTCTCTCCCTGCCAGCTTTGAGAGGCGCGAAGGGAGAGTGTCTCCCTCGTGTCTCTGTTAAGCCCGCAGGGGCTGATGGGAAATGTTTACAATACAACCCACAGTTTAAACAGATTTAACCCTTAAACCTAACTTAGCAATATAATAAAGAAATCTGACCAGTAATATATGTAATTCAATTTACAGTAAAAACAAATTATTCACATAATAAAATTAAAAAGAAATGGTTGAGTTTCTTATCAGATAATGCAGGTTCTAGGGCCTTTGCAAATATGCAAGACTAACCTTCAAAAAGAGTAGATAAAAACAAAACTGCATTTTTTTTTCCTCTTTGCCAAGTCAAACTAAAAATGAATCAAATCGCAAATCCACAACAACAGTCCAGGGAGAAATTGGCAAAATCACATTATGAACTGCTTATCAGTGTCTTACCGTACAGCCACCCACAGACAGTCTCGCTTGTAGCACAAAAAGAGTTGAAGTCTCACATAACGAAGTTGCAGGATACATGTGTCTGGAAATCTGCAAGCACAGACCAACTTTCTTTCACCAGTGGCTGCTGGCAATGGACACAGCTGACAGTCTAAGAAACAAAACTTCAGGTCTCACGCCGACCCATACAGGCAGAACGAAAGGCATCTGATATCTCATCCCAGCACTGTAGATGAAAATTTCCAAGATAACGATGCTTGCATCTGCAGGAAAACAGTACTTCAGAGGACAGAAACACAACTGACAATGATCCTGGGGCAGCCCACAGAGCAGATAGAAGTCTTCCGAGATCAGGATGAATAGCTGTGACATCTGCAAAGAATATAGCTGAACAGTAGCAGGGAAAGCATTTCTTCTGACCATCCCCCTGCTCTGATTCCAGGGACAGTTTTTTTCTTTGCTTGCAAAAGTTCAATGACAAGCTTATCTGAACTGTCTCGCTGAAGATTCCTTTCTCGCGCTCCAATCTTACCCCTCCCCTCGCTCCTGGAAGGTTGAGCAATCGTCAGCTCGAGCGACTCAGTCATTTCACATCAAATGTCAGCTCACTACACCAGGCACTTTTTCAAACTTACATCAGTTGTTCTTCAGACTTACAGCAGCTGTTCTAGCTGGTCAACCTATTATTAAAGTTGTACTGAAAATACCTTTACTCACGGGACTAAACTATTTACAAAAACAATTAATGAATCCTGCCTTAAAGATGTTTAATCTCAACCAATCCTTTTCACAGGTTTGCTATAAGTGTACTACTACTACTGTAAGTGATTTTAACAGAAAATCATTTTTTGACCACTTAAAACAAAATTATCTCTTCGAGTTTTCTCCTAGAAATCTATCACAAGGTATGTCACAAACTGAATAAGAATCAGCTGGGTTATAGAACGCAGTTCTAAGCAAATTATCTAAAGCAGCCCAAGTAGGACATGAACTATTATACTGACGCAAAATAATTTGAAGAAAACTTATAGCACTATGTAGTTGAATACATTTCTCTCTATAGGTCATAAAATGCTTATTCAGACCCTTTTCAATATCATCAACAAATTTACTAGAGATACCTAATTCCTTTGTAGCAGAAATATTATTTCTCACTGTTTCCGCTAAGGACTCTATGATACGTACGGTACATTCCGTTTCACGACTAAGAAGGTCATTCATTTCTCTAAGCTGGGACACATTGCAAGTCCCAAAATCCATGATCTGTGTATTTCCCAATATTCTTAACTTATCTCTTATCTCATATTTTAATTTCGCTAAACGAGTGACTATCTTCCCTTCAGAAACTACGTAATTCTCAGAACAGACAGGAGAATTATACACCTGGAACACTTCCAGCTTCAATTGCATCATACTCTGGAGAAAAAAAAATGACTGGGACTTACTCTGCCCAGATATTACCAACAAACTTTTCTCCTGTGGCTCACTCGTCTTATCAATATTCACTAATCCAAACAATTCATTCTTCAATTTATGTGCCATTTGCTGCCATCAACCAAACACTAGCCCTTCACGAGCATTGCATATTCTGTGTTTAGCTTGCAAAGCACATTTCAGATAACAAAGCTTATCTACAGAAAATGTTCCCTCTAAAGGCAACCTGTCAGTGCATACCAGTGCACAATATAATTTAGTAGCCCTATTTCCATATTGTTCACGCATACAATAAGAAGGGCTACCTATCTGAAGAGCTAAACTCATAGCTTCAACATGCCATTCACACAACTGAGACCACACCTGTTCACCTAACAGATTGCTCATTGCTGGCACCAGATAATACTCACAAACACCTTCCCTCCTTGTCAGGAATGTTGAAATCTGTAGATGAGTCACGGCACCAACTGAAGAGCTTACTTGACTCTCCCCTCACCAGTAACCTCACTGGGCTCTTGAAGCTACAAAGAACTACATTCACAGACAATGGGAAGGTTATCAAATACTCAATAAATACACACAGTTCTATAGAAAAATACACCAAAGCTTTGGGGAGAGAAACTGAGAGACACACGTTCTCCCTGTTTACTCTAACGTAAAGCCATGGTTCACTTTATTTATAAGACTTTTTAGATGATACAGCATAATTTCACTTTATCATTATACGTCATGTATGTTTATCATATTGTAGGTCAACTTATTCGGTGTGGGTCAATGTGGAGCCATAAATGGAGTCCAAGACATAATTGTTTACTGTTACATGGCCATTATGAGGAGACATACAGGATTCCAGGATATAGAATGACCTAATTGACATAATTGTTTACTGCTGATAACTTGATATCTTCTAACCTTGAACACTTCTCGATATCTACTAATTACTAATTACTAACCCTGAAAGTATTTTAGCTAATAACCCTGAGACTGCTATCTGGTATCCCTGAGACAGAGAGGCTGGGGTTCAACGTGCCCTTTCTTTATTTCTGTAAACCTTCACCTAGTAAGCTAATATATGAGGTTTTATTTCTAAGCAAGGTTCTGAACAGAATTAACTCTTTCTCAGTTTTAGTTATTCTAATAGTGTATGGTATCCCATACTAATATACATGCCTTCAATAATATGGAAACATTGAATGACAATGTGGATTGTCATTGAAGGGTTAATCATAACCATCAAACTTGCACAACCTTGCATATTATCACACTGGTAACACAAACCCCTGATGCAGGCCTGAGAGCTGAAACTTGGCCAAGTCGGGTCACCAAATAAAACCATTTGTGTGAAGATTATTCTGGTCTGGCTGTGGCTTTGTTTCCTCCGCTCTGTGTTTAGTTCCTAAATTTTTAAGCCAACTTCTAGACTCCAATTAATTTTTTCAAGACCTGGATTAAAGGGTGCGTTTTTTGTGGTCAACTACCCTATTTTTTAGTTGTTTATGCCATATTTATACACTGGATATACTAGAATTGTGATGGAACAGGGATTTGATTTTAATTAGTACAAAATATACCCAGCATGTTATTTTTGTGCCTGGTAGGTTTTTACTGATTTATTAGAACTGACCTGAGTGAGTCTGTTTTTCCAGAAACCTTCATTTGCAGTTATCTAGGAGGGATCCCTCCATTTTTAATCATCTTCATCACAGTGATGATTCTTGCTCAACTGTCTCAGAAAGTGGCTACCTCTGGAAGAGTTCATGAGCATCTTGATGTCAGTGTAGTGCAATGGCTGAGATTCACTCCCTGAAGGGGTCTGTAGACCCTGTCTTAGTTACCTTGAGCTGAATCTTACTTGACTACTGCAGCTCCATATATCATGGTCTATCTAAGCACTCTATCCATCTGCTTCAGCTCGCTTGGAATACCGCTGCATGTGCAATCTTCCAAGTGCCCAGACACTCCCACATCACACTCATCCTAAGATCCCTCTACTGGCTACTCATCACCTCCAGGATCAAATTTAAAGTCCTCACCATCATCTACAAAGCCCAGAATGGCTTCACCCCCTAGCACCTCCAAATGTCAATTAGCACTCCCAGTTCAACCAGGCCCCACAGACAGAACACACTGAATCTACTCAGCCTGCCAACGCAGGTCTGCAGGAGCACCCAATATGCCCACCTAAGGTCCTTCCCACTCTACGCCCCTACACTCTGGAACACTCTGTCACCCGCCCTAAGAAGCATCCAGTCAACAAAAGCCTTCAGCAAGTACTTGAAAACTCATCTTTTCCAGGAACACTACAGCACAGGCTAGCCCACCTTGCTGAATGTCTTGTAACCACCGCTGTCCCCACCACTGTGTTTACCTCTGCATCTGCCTTTGTACCCCGTTCCCCATGGCAATTGATCTCGATATACCCCATTGCCTCCCCATCTGTGTCTCCTATGTTAAATGCTCACTTCTTTGACTGGAACTTGTTGTACTCTCCAACACTCTTGTCTCTCCACTGTTAATTGTTCACCGTTTTGACTTGTAGAAAAATGGTATACTAAAATCAGTTAAATAAATAATAAATCTGGCCTCTGAAGTTAAACTCAGAATTCTTGCTTGACATTATGCAATACTATCGTTGAGTCACTGGGCTGACTTTCAGGCATTTTATTGTGAATAAAAAGATATGAGAAATTAAAAGACATGCACGAAGAATTTCAACTGGTTTTAAATCCTGACCACATTTATTAAAAATGTTTAGGATTTATCTTTCAAATTAAGGTACTTTGATCATACAGCAGGATCTACAGTTCATAAAACCCCGGTCTGCTCATGCCCTAGGCTCATTTTGTGTTACATGCACTCTGTAAATCAAGATAAATCATCTTTAACTATCTGCCTTCCTATTATGAATCTCTCAAGAGATCTACTAATATTTTCTTAGTTCACAATGCTAATTAGCTTCATCAAAGAGAGCCTCTTATCAGATAGCACTCTCTGGTCTTTCATCTTTATTTTGCATGCTATCTCAGTTAAATTATATTACCATTTGCAAGGAAGCAATGAAAAACTGAAGTCTTCTGTATGCTTGGGAAGTCTGGTTAGAAAAAAAGATGAATATGCATGCATTTGGAATGTGAGCTCTCTTTTTCACAGGTTGCATTTGAAGCAGAATGAATATTTTTTTTTTATCAGGAAACACATTGAATTATTCTATTGTATACAGGTTGATTTAGTGAAATGGATCCTTAATGATATGATAGTTCAACATGTCATAAACACTTTCTCTCTCCATTCTCTCTCCCTTCCTATTTACATAAAAAGCAGTTGGGAGGAGGGGAGGGGGAGGCAGATAATTAACCCTTTTTAGGTATTACAGTATCTTATTTTTAAAGAGTCAACTAAACAAACTTTTTCTGTGAAGGTGATTTGTGTATAACTTACTGATGGGTAACATAGTAACATATTACAGTATATGAAAGCAGATAAAGACCAGTATGGTCTATCCAGCGTGCCCAGTAAGTTGGCTAGAGTGGTTATACCTGCTGCTCCATGTAGGTCACCCCTCTCTATGCCTTTGTTTAGCGTTCTACCTACTGTTTCATGCAGGTCACCCCTCTATGCCTGTGTTTAGGGTTGTACCTGCCGCTCCATGCAGGTCACCCCTCTATGCCTCTGTTTAGAATTATAACTGCCACTCCATGCAGGTCAACCCCCTCTATGCCTGTGTTTAGGGTTGTACCTGCTGCTCCGTGCAGGTCCCCCCCCTCTATTTATTGAAGTGTAAAAGATATTTACGTTTGCCTTGATTTCATCCTCTTGCTATAAAGGGATCCCATGCCATTTTGAATTCTGTCACTGTATTTGCCCCACCACCTCCATCAGGAGAACATTCCAAGCATCCACCATCCTTTCAGTGAAAAAATATTTCCTGATGTTGCTTTTAAGTTTATCGCAATGCAGCTTCATCATATGCCCTCTAGTTTTACAGCTTCCATTTCTTTGAAAAAAGTTTGTTCATTAATACAGACCTTTAAATACTTAAAGGGTATCATATCTCCCTGTCCCTCCTCTCTTCCAGGATATGCATATTTAGGGGTTCAATTCCTTTCTCATATGTCTTATGGTGCAGGCTCCAAATCATTTTGGTCACCTTCCTCTGAACCCTTTTAAGTGTTTTTGTATCCTTTGTGAGATATGGTCTCCAAACCTAAACACAACACCCCAAGTGAGGCATCACCAATGACTTGTACAGGGACATTAATACCTCCTCCTTTCTGCTGGTTATTTCTCTCTGCATGCAGCCCAGCATCCTTCTGGCTTTGGCTAGTGCCTTATTGCATTGTTTCGCCACCTTGAGATCTTCAGACACTAGCACTCCGAGATTGCTCTCCTGGTCTTTGCACACCAACCTCTCTCCCCCTATCCCATATGATTCTTTTGGATTTCTGCATCCCAAGTGCATGACTCTGCCCTTCTTCACATTAAATCTTAACTGCCAAGCATTCAACTATTCTTCCAGTGTTTGTAGATCTTTCCTCATGTTGTCCACTCCCTCAGAAGTATCCACTCTATTGCAAATGATTGTGTAATCTGCAAAAAGGCAGATTTTTCATTCAATCCTTCCACACTATCACTTACAAATATATTTAACAGTATCTGTCCCAGGACCAATCCCCGAGGCACGCTACTACGCACCTTCCTTTCTTTTGAGCGAGTTCCATTTACCACCACCTTCTGTCGTCTATCAGTAAACCAATTTCTGATCCAGTTTACCACCTTGAGACCTATCGCTAGGTTGCTCAGTTTATTGATAAGCTGAGGAACAGTATCAAAGGCTTTGCTGAAATCTAGGTAGATCACAATCATTGAACCACATTTATTATTTATTTATTTTATTTATTTATTTACAGTTCTTATATACCGCACCCTTTGGTATCAGCGGGGTTTACAGATAACAAATTTTCGCATTGGAACAATCCTTTGCTTACATTATAACAGGGTCAGAACTTGGAAATAACAGGGGAAACTATATACATACTATATACAAACAGATATTTCACCTATGGATAATTTACAGTTCAGGTTACATATTGGGATCTTGACTTTGGGTGTGCAGAGAGTCTGGTTCGTGTGCTGTAAGGACTATGTTGTTGGAGTGTCAGAGGCTGTGTGAGTGATTTGAGAGATGGGGGGAGGAGGCGTAGGGTTAAGGCCTAAAAGGTGAAGACAGAATAGGTAATGTTTAAGGACCTTTCTAAATTGAGAGAGGTCTTTTATTGATCGGATATGTGTAGGGAGATTGTTCCAGCAATTTGGAGCGAATAAGGTAAAGGCCCTGTCTCTGGTTGCTTGGTTACATTTGGTGTATTCCTTTGGTACAACAAGGGTATTAGCGGCCGCGGATCTTCTTAGCCTATTCGTGGGGGTGTTGATAAGAAGTGAGGAGATGGAAGGTGGGGCTATTTGATTGATTGCTTTAAAGGACAGCAATAGTGCTTTGTAAGTTATCCTGGCTTGTAGGGGTAGCCAGTGAAGGTCTGTTAGTATGGGAGTGATGTGGTCTTTTCTGGAGGTACCGCAGAGGATGCGGGCTGCTGAGTTAATTGCCAAATGAAGTGGGTTGAGGGTGCTCTTGGGCAGACCATGCAGGATGACGTTAGCGTAGTCAAAATGTGGGGTTACAAGGGATTGGAAGATTGTTCTGAAGTCATTAGGGGCGAGTAGAGGTCTTAATGGTTTCAGCGTTCTTATTTTGTTGTAAATGGATTTGACGGTCTGCTTTATGTGATCTTTGAAGGACAGTTCTTGATCTATGGTGACTCCCAGGTAGCGAATCGATGATTTACACGGTAGTACCGCATCTCTCACCTTCAATGTTGTGGGGGGGGGGGGGAGAATTTCTTATTCCTGGTTACGAATAGGACTTCAGTTTTCTTGAAGTTTATTCGTAGGTTCTGGGATAAGAGCCAGTCTGTAATCGCATTGAAGCAGGCGATTATTGGGGAGAAGTCGGGGGCATCGATTTTTATTGGAGTGAATATCAGTACATCATCTGCATAGATCAAACGGGAGGCGTTGAATGCTCTGATGATTTCACAGATTGGTTGCATATATATGTTAAATAGTAGGGCTGATAAGGAGGATCCTTGGGGTACACCCTGTTGTTGATGGAAGGGATCAGATGTTGAGGATCCTATCCGAACCTGTTGCCATCGGTTAGTTAGGTAGGATCGACACCATTCCCAAGCTGATCTCTGAACTCCCTTTTCTTGAAGACGGTGAAGCAGTTGCATATGGTTAACCGAGTCGAAAGCTGCTGAGATATCAAGGAAGATAAGGATGAATCCATTTTCAATTTTGTCAATCCCTCTTGATAAGGTGTTGATAAGTAATGTGAGTAGGGTCTCTATGCCGTGGGACTCACGGAACCCGTGTTGGCAGGGATCAAGAGGGGCTGAAATATCTATGTGCTGCTGCAATTGAATTTGTACCACCTTCTCGATGATTTTGGCTAGAAGGGGTATACTTGAAATTGGACGATATGAGTCAGTTTTCGCTGGGTCGAGTTTATTGTTTTTCAGGAGAGGGCGTATTGAAGTTTGCTTGAGAGATGTTGGGAATGATCCGGTTGTGAAGGAAAGTTGCATAATAAGGGCAAGTGTGGGGCTCAGTTCAGCACGCATCGATCTGATCCAGTAAGCAGGGCATGGATCTTTAGGGGCTGTAGTAGTATTCAAGGTGGCAATAAGGTCAGTGATGGATTTCACCGTAGGAGCGACAAACGTTTTTAGAGGCTGTGTAATTGAAACAGGGTTGGGTATACAAGTTGGTGTCGATTTTGTGTTAATGGTTTTAGATTGAAGGTAGTCGGCAAAAGACTGAGGCTGAATTGATATTGTTTGGTTGGAGGATGGTGCCTTGGTTAGGGATTTAGCAATGTTAAAGAGGTCTCATGGTTTGTTCAATGATCGGAGAAGGGTTTCTGTATGGTGTTTTCTCATCTTTCCAGCTATTTTCTCCCGGTGTTCCTTTAGGGCATTTTCGTAATTCATTTGGTCGGTTGGAGATCGTGATCTGCGCCATTTTCTCTCTTGTTTTCATAGATTCTGGAGGGATAGTCGTAGTTCAGCCGAGAACCATGGTTTTGGACTTCTACTTTTTGGTGATGTGTTGGATGCTGGTGGTCTACTCGAGGAAGGTAGCTGTGAAGAGGAATTCAGGGTGGTGTACCAATTGTTGATCAGCTCATCAAGGTCATTGGCTGGAAGACGAAGAGCTGGAAGAGTACGGCTGATGAAGTCATCCTTATCGAGCGTTTTGAAATGGGTTGTTGATCCTGATGAGACCATATTTGTCTGTCTTGTTGGGATACTGTTTTGCTGATATGGGACTTGGAAGGATATCAAGTTATGATCAGACCATGGAACAGGGGTAAGTGATAGGTTAAAGTTTGTGATTGCTGTGGGCTGGGGCGCAAAGATGAGGTCAAGGGTGTTACCCTTGAGGTGTGTCGGGGAGCTGACTAGTTGTGAGTAGTTGAGCTCAGCCATAGCATCAAGGAATGTGGTAGAGTGACTATGGTGAAGAGAGGAGAGGTTAAAGTCACCCATTAACCAGTTGGATTTGTGTGGGCTTTCTGGGTTGCATGCAAGCTCTATTATGCTAGATAGATCTTCTGGTGGTGAGGATGGGGCTCTGTATATGAGATTTAGTATGATATGTTTGTTAGCTATCGTAACTAAGTCCATGTGTGTGGTACTCCTAGAGGAAAGTAGATTAAATTGAAGGTAGATTAAATTGATAGAATGAGGACTCCACCTCCTCTTCGGCCTGTTCTGTGACAGGTGTGTCTGCCGCCTGCTGCCCACAGAGGTCTGCCGCCTCAGATCACCACCTAACCCTGCCTTTGCAATATCAATGATCAAATCTCTATCCATTTCCTCAGTTTCGATTGGAGGCCTGTAGACTACTCCAGTGTGGATGGTAGTGCCATCTCCTCTTTCTAACACAATTCACAGCGCATCTTCTTTTCCCCACGTCTCATGCATTTCAGTGGCTTTAATATTGCTTTTGACATATAGGGCTACTCCTCCTCCTTTTCTGCCTTCTCTGTCTCTTCAAAATAGATTATAGCCAGCTATGGTTATGGTTTTAGGCATTTGATATACCGCCCTTTACTAACGCATCAGAGCGGTTTACATGTATATACTAACAGGTACTTGTTTTATTCCCTTGTCCCCAAAGGGCTCACAATCTAAGTATACCTGAGGCAATGGAGGGTTACATCCCATTCATGTGACTCATTAAACCACGTTTCTGTAATGACCACAATGTCCAAGTCCATTTCCACCATCAGGGCTTCTGGGTCAGGAACTTTATTGGCTAGACTGAACATTTGTGCTCATTGCTTTCCAGCAATTGTTGCTTGGCTTGCTTATATTTTGCATGGATTTTATGTCATACTCCTCTTTCATCTTGTCATTGATGTGTGGATTAATATGATGACTATTACCAATGTTATTATATTTTTGTGGGAATGATGTCCAGAACTTGTTTTTTCCCAACTGTCATCCCTTTTCCCTAGTTTAAATGCTTGTCCACCTATTGCCTGAATTTTTTTCTTAGGATCCTTTTTCCTGCCACAGAGTGATGCAGTCTATCAACACAGTATAGCCTCTTGTTCCATCTATTGCCCCAGTTTATTTATTTATTTATTTATTTAATGTCTCTTCTATACCGCGCTATTTAGTATCAGTGCGGTTTACATACAACAGTAACTTATACAGAGCAGACAGAGCTGCTCTGTATGTACAGAGAACAGATACTGTAACTTGGACATTACTGGAGTAACTATTTACAGACTATGTATAATCTTTACAGGGTGTGAGGGCATATACATGCTGCCACTTACAAGGTATGCATAATCAAGGCTGGCGCTGCTTCTACCAGGGTAGGGGTGTATGCAAGCTGCTATTTACAAGTAAGCATAGTCGATGCTGCTATTTACAAGGTATGCATTATCAAGGCTGGTGCCATTTCTACCAGGGTAGGGGTATATACAAGCTGCTATTTACAAGTAAGCATAGTCGATGCTGGCGACAATGGGTGTGGATGCCTCATCACGTGCTTTGTGTGTTGGTGTGGCGGGCCTGGTGGTGGGGGGTGGTTGTTTGTGTGCTGTCGTCTGAATAGTATTTGAGGAAGAGGTGGTGCTTCAATGCCTTTCTAAACTGGGCAAGGTCGGGGATTGCCCTTATGTTGGGTGGGAGGGCATTCCAGCATCTGGGCGCATAGAACCTAAAAGCCCTGTTTGTCGTTGCCTGCGTGCATTGTGTTATTTCCTTTGGGATTACCAGTGTGTTGACTGCTGCGGATCTTCTGGATCTGTTAGAGGGCGTAGGCTGGATAAGCTCGATGAGGGAGGTGGAGGAGAGCCTGTTGATGGCCTTGAAAGTCAGTAGTAGGGATTTAAACGAGAGTCTGCCGTGGATTGGAAGCCAGTGGAGATGTCTCAGGATGGGTGTCACATGATCCTTCCTGGAAGAACCATGTAGAACTCTGGCCGCAGTGTTCATTGCTAGCTGGAGTGGATTTAGGGTGGATTGTGGGAGCCCTTGTAGAACTGCATTTGCGTAATCGAAATGCGGGATCACCAACACTTGGAAGATTGTCCGGAAGTCATCAGGCTCAAGCAGGGAGCGCAGGTGCTTGAGTGTCCGGATCTTGTGGTAAACTGCTCTTACTGTGTTGCTTATGTGGGCCTTCATGTCCAGGCGTTGATCTAATGTGACTCCTAGGTAGCGGATTGTGGATTTGGTAGTTAGTTCCACCTCCTTGATCTTTAAGGAGGCTGGAGGGGTGAAGCTTCGGTTCCTCGTGATGAAGAGGACTTCTGTCTTCTTGTGCTGTATTCAAAGGTTTTGAGTCTGGAGCTAGTTTGATACAGCGTTAAAACAGTTTGTCAGTGGGAAGAGGTCCGGCTGGTCGGTTGAGAATGGCATGTAGAGCAGTACATCATCAGCATATATCAAGCAGTCGACATTGAAAGATTGGATGAGGGTGCAGATGGGCTGCATGTATATGTTGAACATCAAGGCAGAGAGGGAGGATCCCTGCGGTACACCCTGCCACTGGTGGAATGGTTCTGAAGTTGTAGCACCGGATCTTACGTGCTGCCATCTGTTGGACAGGTATGATTTGCACCAGCTTAGGGCTGTGTCATGAATACCCTTCTCCTTAAGCTGTACCAGCAGGAGCTCATGGCTTACTGACTCGAAAGCAGCGGATATATCCATAAAGATGAGGGCAAACCCTTGTCAGGTGTTGTTGATTCCAGCGATTATGTTATCGAAGAGGGTGGTGAGGAGTGTTTCAACACCGTGAGAATCCCTGAATCCATGTTGTTAGGGGTCCAGCGGAGCAGCGGTCTCAATGTGGTATTGTATTTGGTGTTGGGCTTCTTTTTCAATTATCTTGACGAGTAGTGGTATGCTTGATATAGACCTGTACGAGTCAACCTTCCGGGGGTCTAGTTTGTTATTTTTCAGCAGCGGTCTGATAGATGTGTGTTTGAGGCTTCGCGGAACGAGCCTGTTGAGAATGACAGATCCATGATTCTGGGTATGAACCGGCTAAATTCGCTGCGTAGCATCTTTATCCAGAAAGCAGGACAGGGGTCGGTTTGTGCGGTGGTGGTGTTGATAGTAGCGATGGTGTCCTCAATACTTCTCTTTGAGGGGGTGGCGAAGGTGGTCAGTGGTGTTGGATAGGGTGACTCCTGTGCGGTGGCGGTCGCTGTGGGCTTATTGGTCTGGTATAACTTTGATTGCAAGTAGTCCGCAAATTCCTGGGGTTGGATCTCACTTTGTTGGCTGGGGGATGGTTCTTTTGTTAAGTTGTTGACAAGATTGAACAAGTCATGTGGTTTGTTAAGTGAACGTTTCAGGGTGTCGGTGTGGAATTGCCTCATCTTTTCTGTCACTGTTTCGTGGTGCTTTGTCAAGTGCAGGTTATAAGCCGTCATGTCTGCAATGGATTGTGACCGACGCCAGCGTCTTTCTAGCTTCCTTAGGTGTAGGAGTGACGTTCATAGTTCTGTGGAGTACCAGGGTGAGGCGGCACGCTTCCTTGAGGGCTTGTCTGAGGGTGGAAGCTGGGCAATGGAGGAGAGGCTATTATCCCAGCTTGAGATCAAGTCGTTGAGATCAGGTGCTGTCAAGGAGAGGAGCGTGAGGGTCTTACTCAAGATAACTTCTTTGTCAAAAGGTCGGAATCTTCGCAATGGTGTTCTGGGGGTGCTGGCTGGCCTTCTAGAGCTTATGTGGCAGTTGTTGTGCACGGGTATTTGGAATCTGATTAGTTTGTGGTCCGACCAGGGGACTGTGGTAACAGACAGTATGGGGTAGTGGGTTAGATCAGTGTCTTCCAGTTGGGCGAATACCAGGTCCAAGTTGTTTCCTTTCACGTGGGTAGGTTTGTTGACTAATTGCTTGTACCCTAGTTCCTTGATTGCCTTGAGGAAGACAGAGGCTTGAGTGTCTTGCAGGGTTGGCAGATTGAAGTTGCCTAGTAGCCAGCTTGGGGTGCTTGGGTTCAGGGCATTGCACGCAAGGTCGATTATTGTTGAGAGGTTGTCGGGGGAGGCTGACGGGGCTCTGTACAGTAGGTTGATGGAGCACTGCTTGTTGGCTATGGTGATTGTGTCAAGTTGCGTTGTGCTGGTGGCATTGATTAGCTTGAAATGGAGATCTTCTTTGGAGAGGACAAGCAATCCACCCCCTCTTCGACCGTCTCTATGGCATGTGTGGACTGAAAAATTGGTGGGTTTGAGTTGGTTGAGGAGGGCCGTATCGTCACTGGATAGCCATGTCTCTGTGACCAAGAGTAAGTCGAGGTCATAGAGGGATATCAAGTCTGAGATGACTGGCCATTTCTTACGGATTGAACGTGCATTTATGAGGGCGCATTTTAGGTTTTGGAGGTGGGGTATTTCTCTTGCTTGGCCTTCTTGGCATGTTGTAGTGCGATTTGTAGTAAGTGAGGGTGTTGCGTGCGTATATTATCCTTTGCCTTGTGATGGGGGGCGCTCGACCATCTCCTCCCCTGGCTCTGTAGGATAGGTATGTGGTTGGAGGTAGGTTGTAAGGCCGTTGTGTTGCTGAGCCATCCAGAGAGGAGGTAACAGCAGGCTAGGGCTGTGAGAGAGGGTGTCATTTTGGGTATACGCACTGCTTCTGCGGTCAGGCGACTCCTATGGGCTGGCAGGTAGATCAGGCAGGCGGGTGATACTAACACAAGTATGCAGGTATCACAGGCACAGGCAAGTTGGTGCAATAGGCGCAGACAGTATAAGCGTGAGCAGATATCAGGCACCAGAAGATATCACAAGCATAGAATGAACAAGCACAGGCAGATTTCACAAGCATAGAATGAACTAGCACAGGCAGATTTCGCAGGCACAGAATGAACTAGCATGGGCAGATATCATGGGCACAGAATGAACTAGCATGGGCAGATATCACAGGCATGGAATGAGCTAGCACAGGCAGATATCACAGGCACAGAATGAGCTAGCACAGGCAAATAATGCAGATACAGAATGAAGTGGCACAGGCAAATAATGCAGGCACAGAATGAACAAGCACAGTCGGGTATCAGAGGACAGAATGAACTAGCGCAGGTAGATAAAACACCCACAGAATGGACTAGCGTAGGCAGGTAGCGTAGGCAGATCTCTTGGAGTGGAGGAGTGGCCTAGTGGTTGGGGCAAGGTACTTCAGGCTGGAAGGTCGGGGGTTCAAATCCCACTAGAGGACAGCAACCTTGGGCCGAAAGTACTGGGGTTTCTAGTCCCACAGGTGCTCCTTGTGGTCTTGGGCAAGCCACTTAACCCTCCATAGCCCATGTTCCCTGTAAAATAGTTATCTCCAAGTTATAATGCCCTGTTCAATGTAATTTCAGTTTGTTCAATGTAAACCACACTGATGCAGAATAGTGCAGTATATAAGAGAATGTAAATAAATAAAATAAAAGCTGTGGCTAGTTTGCTCCGGTGTGGCCGGGAGCTAGCTGTCACGGGTTAAGCAGTGGGTAGCATAGTCAACTGCTATGCTTTAGTCCACCTACTTTGTTGAAGGTGTCGAGTTTCGTTGGGTTCTAATTGTGTCGTTGATGATGAAGGTTCCCTTGAGCTGTTCTGGGTTGTGATTCTTGGTCATGCTCAGTTCCTGAGGCTGGTTGTTCTGTTAGCTGTTGGGGTGGGGGCGACCTTATCCCAGACCCCACCTAAGGGCCATGCCAAAGGGCCCTTTGGCGAGGCCCTCAGGCACGGGCCCGCCAGGCACGGGTGCGCCCGATGGCGCTCTTATTTAAATGTGAGGCGCTCTGCCCCGATTGGGCAGCTGGCTGCTTCTGGAGTCAGCAGCGGCTTGATCCGGCTCCAGCGGCTCTATCCTGGCTGGGAGAGCCCCTGCTGGACCAGCGGCTGTGGGAGAAGAGGTCCGTGCGCCCGATGGCACTCTTATTTAAATGTGAGGTGCTCGGCCCCGATTGGATGGCTGGCTGCTTCTGGCGTCAGCTTGATCCGGCTCCAGCGGCTCTATCCCAGCTGGGAGGGCCCCTGCTGGACCGGCGGCTGTGGGGGAAGAGGTCCGTGCGCCTGATGGTGCTCTTATTTAAATGTGAGGTGCTGGGCCCCAATTGGGTGGCTGGCTGCTTCATGCAGCGGCTTGATCCGGCTCCAGCGGCTCTATCCCTGCTGGACCAGCGGCTGCGGGGGAAGAGGGCATATCAGTTACTACTACTACTACTGAACATTTGTATAGCTTGTGATAAGGAAGCTTATCATAGCTCAGGAAGGGGCTATAGAAAAGGTGAAATGTCTCTGAACAAGTAACCTGTCAGTGCTGAGAAAACAGAATTTTGCCATAAAAGACTACCAGTCCCAGAATGCACCAGGTTTCCAACAGCCTTGAGAGGAGCTGAAGTGAGAAAACGTGTGTTCAATCAAAAGGGCTATGAGGTAATCCCCAAGCACTCATTGCAAAGGGCAGGGCTTGATTCAGCACAGCTGTGCTGTGCTAGGATGGAACACTCATCTCAAAGGGCAAGGCCTGATTCAGCACAGCTGCGCTGTGTTAGGGAGGAGCACTCATCTAAGCAGAATAAGAGTAGAGTTTATTCTACAGATGACGATCTTCATGATCACCTTGGATATACAGAGAAGGATCATCAGTTTCATCTAAAGGATTAGCAGAAGCAGAAGCCAAACCGGACGGACAGAGAGGGAAAGAGACCCTCTGGAAGAAAGAGGAGAAAAGCCTTTGAGAGGTCTAGAAGAGTCCAAAGCAGTACGTATACTGGGAGGTATTCCAAGGGCCAGCATACACCATTGGACTGGGGAAAGCCAGAGGAATGGTGCTGCAGAGCTAGGAATCTCCAGACGCTACCTGTGAGGGAGACGGCTGCACGTGGAAGGGACCCTAAGACCCGTGCCAGAAGGTATGTGAAGAGAGATCCAGTGTCCAGGGATCTGGATTGGAAGGCTGGACATAAGAACTGGACTACATACTGGCCAGGCTATATAGAGAGAAACTCTAACAGCAATGGAAGCTCAGGTATGAACACTGATCTATGCCCTAGCTATAACCTTGAAAGACAGCAGGGAAACAAGTATTCTTCTGAAAGTGCTCCATTGAGAGATTCATCTGTGCCAATCCATGATATTGAACCCATGCTTGTTGAACAAGGGGGAATAATAGCAGATGAAGATCCTATTTATATGGACTGCTCTCTATCTAAACTCCGTTGGTAACTTTCTGTTACAAAGTACAGCAACCATCACAAAGAAATACAAATTTGTTCTTTAATCTACTCAGAAAAGCTCCTGAAGCAGGATTTGACCCACACAGTAGAAAGCAAGCCAGCTAAGGAGTTTCAGCTGGTAACTGCTAGCAATTAAGCCTCACCTAATTGTTTGTGAGCTAGGAGAGAATCACTTCTGAATTTATGTGGGAAGTAATCAGAAGTTAACCTGCAAAGAACAGTTTGTTTCTTGCTTTGTGGCTTTTCATTTGTTGTTTTCCTGATTTTTGACTTTGTTTTTCCAAGTTAACACTGAAAGCAAGTTACCTGATTTATGCGCTACCAAGCATTTCTGTGTTGGGAGAAATAACCCCATAAATAAATATCTTATTGGCTTTACCCAAGAGCACAACTAAATTATTGTCAGCAGCTGTGTCTGGTGTGAATGAACTACATTGCCCACAATACCTTGCAAATCATATAGATATATGCATTGCCAAGACTGTGAAGATTCTCACCCAGGCAGCCGTCTGACAAGCTCTACAAGACGTACTCAGAGCTGCAGAGACGCATGTAAAAGACAGTTCCTGCTCATCAGAGCTTACAATCTAGTCAAGACAGACAATACAGCTAGGGGGAATGGTAAGGAAACACAAAGAAGATCAGGTGAGTCAATATACGAAAGCAGCTATAAAGAGTTGAGTTTTCAGCCTGGATTTGAAAAGGGTCAGAGAAAGCATCTGACATACCAACTCAGGTAGTTTGTTCCAGGCATAAGGAGCAGCAAGGTTAAAGGAGCGAAGTCTGGAGTTACGAATAGAAGAGAAGGGCACAGATAGAAGCAATTTTTTTTTACTGTCTCGGCCAAAGCGATCTATCAAATGTTGAAATAAAGATAAAGATAAAGATTTGCCAGAAGAGCAGAGTTCCTGAGGAGGGGTGTAGGAGAGATATAGAGGAAAGTTAGTGAGGAGCTGCAGAGTGAATGCACTTATAGGTCAGCAGGAGATGTTTGAACTGGATGCAGAAATGGATAGTAAGCCAATGAAGTGACTTGAGAAGAGAGGTAATATGAGCATGATGAGGCTGGTGGAAGATTAGCCACACAGCAGACTGCTGAACAGATTGAAGTGGAGAGACATGATTCAGAGGGAGACCAGCAGGGAGTAGATTACAATAGACGTCTAAATAGACAAGAGGTGACTAAGGAGTGGCTAAGTGTCTTAGTAGTATGCCTATATAGCTAAATCCTTCTCATTTACAAAAGATTTGAGCCAAATATTAAAGTTGGTTATGTGATGCAGCCTCTCTTCCCCCTTATCATAAACAGGTAGAACTTCTGAGAATGCTATAGTGTTGACAAAGTGTTTAAGTTACCCTCCCAAAATCTGGAAGTCCCTTTGTACTATAGAGATACTGTTACTAGCTAGGTCAATGGTACCCAAGTGGATAACAACATGAAGTTTGGAATGCTTACTTTCTGTACTGACTATGCTAACACTTTGGTTGTGTTCCTGCTGGCTGAAGAATCTGGAAGGCATTTGACCATCTTCTGTACCTTGGATTGTGTTCCCAAGTTAATCCCTCTCATAATGGAGTCTCCAAGTAATGACAATTTCCTGTTATGTGATTTTTTGTTCATATTTGGGGCACCTCAGTAGATGAGGTGTTAACCTTCTTATTTAAGGCCACTGCAGTTTCCACTAATTGGGCACTCTCATTATCCAAGGCAGAAAAGGTGTTAGGCAGGGATATCTCAAGATGGAGAGGGCTTCTCCATGTTACAGGTCGCAACCTACCAGAGCCCACTGTGATTCACTTGTTCCTGGGCTGTTTGATTCTTTGTGCGGGTGATGGTGAGTTGTTTTCAATATGTATCGTAAGGGAGATGCATTTCATTGCAACTAATACTTCCCTTAATAGAGTCAATTCTTTATTCATAGCAGATAGCTTGAGACATATATGGCAAGCTCTAAGACTCCAAATGATTCTTCTTAGAATGGAGGCGCACAGCTATTGCATTGAACATACAACATATTGTTTGAGAGAGTTATAAAGCAGTTGTAGCAAACGGAGAAAAGTGAGTGTTCCACTTAATTGAAGGACAGCTCACTATCTATATAGACAAGTGCAACTCTGGGGTGGGGTGGGTGGGAATTTAAGTGCCCCAGGCCAGTTGACCTTATGTGAATTGAGGTTACACTCAAATTTCTGATTTAAAAAGGCAATAAATACAGACTAGCTAGATTTAATTTAGGTTGTTTGCCACTAGACTGTAGGTCTAGAGGGCTATGGACAGGTAGAAATTTGCAAGAAAAACCTTCTCCTTTGCACAAAGAACAAAAAAGAAAAGCAAAGAAGTTTTTTTTTCTTTTTAATTTGTGTGCAGCTACTCTAACACACCACCATGTCTAAACTGTAATATAAGAGGTAGGCAATAGAAAGACTGTATCAAAAACTAGCCTAAAAGTAAAAAGTTAGAATATCTTAGCTGTGTAGATTCTCCTGAATCAGTTCCACAAGTATGCTGGAACAAACTGCTTTCTGCTTGTTCAGTGAGTGATAAAAGGATAGTATTTGCCCTATGAGAAATAAACTTATCTACAATGGGTCTGACTGTGGTCTTTGCATCATTTCCATACTGGCAGATAGTAAATATCATTACTTTGTCAAATGGTATGTTCTACTGCGGATTTAGAAGAAGAAGCACATGTTTTCTGTTCATTAAAATTGTGGGTTTTTTAGGTGCTTTTGCTTCCTCTTCTCCTAACAGAAGTCTCATCCCATCTGCCTGAAAAGAAAGCTATACCTTGAGTATTGTCTAATAATTCAAAGCACATAAAACAAGTAGGAATAGTACAGTGCCCCAGGTCACTAAGGGTAAGGTATTTATAGAAGGGAGCTCAGTGTTTTAACAGTGCTGGGACACATGCCTTGTCCTGGAAGAACGGAATTTGTTTTTCAGTTGGCTTTCCCTGCTGGGAAAGGCCAAAGGAGGAGGTCACGAGGTCATAGAGTTAATAAGTATTTGAGAGGGAAAGTGGTCTTTTGGTGCCAAACCAAAGAGTCAGTATGGGGTTCCTCCTCTACTGCTATCCCGCTTTCAGTTGGTGTACCTCAGGGCTCTGTCTTGGGACCTCTCCTTTTCTCTCTCAACACTCAGTCCGTAGGTGCACTTATTTCCTCCCATGGCTTTCAGTACCATCTTTATGGTGATGACTCTCAGATCTACCTCTCTGTGACTGAAATCTCTCTAGGAAAATAGAGGCCTGGATCTCTGCCTGCTTATCCAACTGCTGTCTGGATGTGTCACTGCCATCTGAAACTGAGCATGGCCAAAACCGAGTTCCTAATCTTTCCCCCTAAACTTACCTCACCCGTTCCTCCTTCTCTATTTCTATAGATAACACTACACTCTTCCCCATTCCCTCAGCTTGCAATCTTAGGGTCATCTTTGACTCTATTCTCTCTTTTTCTGCACACATCCAATAGATAGCTAAAGCCTGTCACTTCTTTCTCTATAACATTGGCAAAATTTGTCCCTTCTTTTCTACACAAACTACTAACACCCTCATCCACTCACTAGTCACCTCCTGTCTTGACTATTGTAACCTGCCCCTCACTGGTCTCCCCCTGAATCATCTCTCTCCACTTCAATCTGTTCAAAACTCAGCTGCACAGCTTATCTTCCGCCAGTGTCACTATGCTCATGTAACCCCTCTTCTTAAGTCACTTCACTGGCTCCCTATCCATTTCCACATCCAGTTCAAACGTCTCCTACTGACCTACAAGTGCATTCATTATGCAGCGCCTCACTACCTTTCCTCTTATCTCACTCTACACTCCTCTTCGGGTACTCTGCTGCTCTGGAACTCTGCTCCTCTGGCAGATCCCTTCTCTCTGTGCCCTTCTCTGCCACTGCCAACTCCAGACTTCGTTCATTCCACCTTACTGCTCCTTATGCCTGCAACAATCTACCTGAGTCGGTACATCAGGCTCTTTCTCTGGCCCTATTCAAGTCCAGGCTGAAGACCCTCCTCTTGGAAGCTGCTTTTGGATCCTGATGCTCCTCATTCTCTTGTCCACTACTTATGTGTATCTTCCCATAATCTAGTCCCCAGTTTTACAATACTTTTTCATCTTGATTAGATTGTAAGCTCTGATGAGCAGGGACTGTCTTACATCTATATGTACAGTGCTGCATATGTCTTGTAGCGCTATACAAATGATTATTAGTAGTAGCAGTCCTGAGAGTTTGGGTCCTGGGTGCTGGCCTAGTCCCTGGACCAAGGGAAGAATTACAGTCTTCTGGGTTTTTTTTCCTGCCATCCTGATACAAATTGGAGTCCCAGCAGCCATGAGTCTTGGATCTTGTGGAAGATTGGACTGAAAAGAACCAATAGGAAGAGAGAAGCATTTTGGGTTTTGCTTCTTGCATCTGCAAGAAAAGATGAGTTTAAGCTTTGGAGGTATGACCAGTAGAGGCTTACAATGGGGGAGAGGGCTCAGTCTATGTTGAAATGCTGACAGCCTATGATTAGCCTGGTGTGCACTGGGCGAAAGGTTTTGTAGCATGGGAGATTTTTACTGACTGTCTATGACCATTGATAGGAGTGCCGGGGAATAGGGCATGTAACAGGTGAAGTACTGCATTCCAGAGGAGTTTTGGCATCTGCTGGGAGATTACCAAACAGGAATCTTCCTGAGTTCAGGAAACCCCCTAGAGAGACGTTTAAAGGAAATTTAACTGAGATATTGAAGATGTCTCCAGCAACTATTCCACCAGTCTCTAGGATCTATTATTTACCATCTTATAAGATACAGGAGTTGAAGTGTCAGATAGATGAATCTCATAATACTGATCTTTTGGATATTTCTTGAAAAATCTGATTCTGAACCTGCACAATGGTGGCATCCTTGGCTTCGAGTTCAGCCCTTGACTGATGTCTTCAAATGCTGTTTAGGGATCGTGAAACTATTTCTGAGTTGTAGAGAGGATGTTTCTGGACATGACTAAAGAGACTTAAAGAAAGTAGACACATTTTCCTCCTCGGACAGAGGTTCTGCTACTGGGGGTTCTTGTCTTCCTCAAGTATCTATGTAAATATATTATCAAGGGTAACCTCTGCCGATCTGGGAGTCCCTTGCAGTGGCCTTGCACACTGGCTGCCAGACTGGGGATACAACTTTCAAGTGCAAAGTCTGACCTTTCAGTCTCAACTCTGGGGATGATTAGAATACACTGGGAGGTTTACTCACTCCAGTTTCCTTTCTCTCAATAATAGAGTTCAGGCCACAGATTTGGTGTTCTGAACCAAAGGGTTTACTTAAAGAAAACTGTAGAGGCCGCTGTAGATGCGGGTCCCCGGTGCAGCACCTTGGAAGTTCCTGCCTCTGAGTAGCAATTGGGATGTTTCTCTGGATCATCTCCTTTCTCCTTTGGACCAACAGCTTCCAGATGTCCCATTGCTTTACTCCTTCTCTTTTCCACTGGTAGAAATGGATCCTCTCTTCCTGGGCATGGGGTGTGCTGGCAATATTTACTAGAACACAGTGAATATTGGATGCATGGCCTAAGCAATCTGTGTCACCCTCCAACTCCTCCTGATGCAGTATTCAACCAGGCAGTTCTATCTTGATGGGACAATGTCTATAGCTTCCAAAGACAGGATTCTGCCTTTGGGTGGGGTTTTTATAGTCGTTACATTTTCCCACTCAGAGGAGTTTTCTGCCAGAGTTATGGCACTGAAAGAGTAACCTCCCCTGTTCTAGAAAATTACCAGAACTCTTTCAGGTCACTTTGCAATAATTTCATAGAACCACTAGAGGTCTCTGTTGCTTAGAGGAACTCAACTCAAAGGGTCTCTACACAACTATCAGACAGTTAACTATTTTTCCTTGAACCTGTAGTTAATTTCCTTTATAGCTGGTAATAGTAGGAAAAGAGTTGTTTTGGCAGAACTCTTCTTGGTTACATCTTCAGATATCAGTATCCATTAAATTGTTGTTGGGTTGTTGTTGTTTTTTTACATCTGAAATTTGATTTTGTCACATATGATTCTTTTTTTATTAGCATCTTTTTTTTCTTACTTTTGGTCTTTTTTAGATTTCCCATATATTTTTAAATTTGAGGACTTGTGTGATTTAGGGGTATGTTTACTAAACCGCAGTAAACGGGAATAACGCGCGTTGTACGACATTAACGATCGTTAGCGTGTGATACCGCGCGCTGTAGTGCTTTAACGATCGTAAACGTGCTACAGCGCGCGGTATCACTCGCTAACGCGCGTGATGCTCCGCGGCGCAGTAAAACAACGCAGAAGGTGGAGAGAGGGCAGAGAGAAGGGGTCAATGGGCGGAGAGTGGGCAGGGAGAGGCTCCCATTACACTAACACGCTGAATTTCAGAGCTGAATTCCAACGCGAATGAAAACCTGCTGTTAAATGCACTTTAAAGGGGAGAGAAACCATTTAACTGTCAGCAATGTACAGCCTAGGCAGGGAAACCAAAAAAAGGTGATAAGTGTGATACATGTGCACAGAACAAAAGGGCACAGAAACACTGAAAATGACCCCAACAAACTGGAAAAAAACAACAACCAAGCTGGCCAATAGTGGTATCAATGAGAAACATCAACCCCCCCCCCCCGAGTAAGCTCCATTGAAAAGATATTTATTTAGTTATTTATGTTATTTATTTATTTATAAATCGCGGAAGGGTCCATAACCCGTCCCCACACAAGGTGCATGCACCCACAGTGAAATAGCACTGCCCAGGGACCTCCCCACCATCAGAAAGAGTTCCTATGGCATGCACATGTCCCGCAACATCAGGGCGGGCATGTCGGAACGGGCAACCGGTCAGATACTGGAGAAGGGGATACAGAGGGCTGCAGCTGGGCCACAGTGGGGACTAGGGTGATGCCTAGATGGCCCATAGGAATGCCAAAACAGTAGAGCAGCCAGACAGCAACTGCTGAGGGCCCAACATGTGCAAGTGTGCTTCCCACAGTGTCACAGGGAATAGTACCCAGCAGGTACTCCCAATGGCACGGAACAGTGGCAGGCGGTGCTGGGGGAAAGCGTGGGCAGCTATGCGGGCACCCCCACCCCAGAACACGCACCATAGGCAGCCGCCTACCTGCACACTGGATGGCCTGAGACTGCGCACCACCAGCTCCACCAGCAGAAGGGCATATCAGCATGGTGGCTGAGGGACACTGGTGGTGGAGGAGGCAGTGGCAGCTGCCCAGAGCAGACCGTGGCCTAGCCCCCCTCACGTGGGTGCAGTGCGCTCCAACAGACAGGCCCTGGCTGACCAACAGTCATGGTACCACCAGGGAACACACCATCTCTGTGAGAACATGGTGGTGCAGTGCACAGAACCAGTGTATTCAGAAGCAGAGGGTCACAGGTTCAAGGCCCAGCTATGGTGTTCGCCAAACCAATCCTCATATTTTACCCACTACTATAACGGGCTAATACAGACAGAACCGGTCTTGCAGATGATGTAAACATGCTCAAAACACCTACATTTTACCCTACAGGGCACAGACACCATAAACATGCACATTACCTAGAGCAGAGCCTCCCAAATGCAGTCCTGGAGGGCCAAACACCATTCAGGTTCCATGCTGCCTCTGATAAAGATGCCTGTGCTGCATTTCTATGCACCACCCCCATGGTATGCAGATGTATCTCATGCATAGTCATGAGGGACAGCATGAAAACCCGAACAGTGTTTTGCACCGCAGGAATGGAGTTGGGAACCTCTGCCGTAAAGCAGCAGCCAACAGGGGCAGACACACCCGCACCCACAGGCCCCATTATCCAAAGCCTCCTGGAGAGGCAGGACCTTGGGCTCTGCATGCATCTCCCAATACTAGCACTTGCATACCTTAGTAATGCCACCCTAAACCTGGGAATATGGTACACATCTATTAAAAGGTTGCTATGATTACTGGCAGATAGCAATTCCTAGGTTACGTACAATTTTCGGAGTGAGCTGCATCATAGCAACCTTTCTGATGTCTGTGGAGTGTGCTACAGGTCTTGTGTCTGACAGTGTTTACCAATCTGGGGAGTGACTCCTACAGTATTGCATATCATAGCCATGCCTGCACTGTGTTCAGGACTGGTGTGGTGGCCTGGGCTGCCCAACACCTCTATAGTTGCACAATGCTGGCATAGGTGTGGGGAGTGTGTGTCTGTCCATCCAGTGTGTGGTGGCTTCCAACACCCTCCACAGCCCGCACTGCTAGCACTGTTGCCAGTATTGGCCTGCCGATGTGCATAATGAGGAGCAAGGTACCGTGGGAATAGCGTGGATACGGTGGCCTGGCCCGTCCGCATCTGCACAGGGCATAGGGCAATGGCCGGACATTGTAGTGCCTGGTACCACCTGCACGGACAGGGTGGCCATAGCATGTCCTGCTGGGAGGTCACTCTCACCCTGACTAAGCAGTGACCATGGCATGGCTAGGTTCCACCATAGTGCTATATAGCATGTCTCTTATGTGATATCTATGGGTTTCCTTTTGGGTCCACTCGCTGACTTATCTGCTTGGTGTGTATGCTGATATCCCTGTTCTGGGTACATGCATCTTCTCCAGGACCATGCACTATGGACTTGCTGGTGGACTGTCTGCAGCTGGTATGTGTCTTTCTGGAACACTGTGCAGGGTGCAGCGGCTGGAGGCTTGCTGTTAGAGAATGTCAGATAATGGTGGGGGGCAGCTGAGCATTTCCAGACCTGCTGTCTGTCTGCTCATGTTGTATGGGTGTGTACTGCTCTGCATTGCCTGCCCTATAGGGTGTTTGATCCCGAGTGGGACTGGGGTGATGGTCTCCTCTACTGCCACCATTGCAGGGGGTTGAGGGTGGATCTGTGGGCGGGAGATCCTGTCCCCCACCCTGAGCCTTAGAGGGTGTGTTGGGTGGTGGTATGTAATCTCCCTGGTAACCACAGCTGAATGTGGGTGTGGGGCCGTGCAGTCCTCCTGTAGCCAGCCATGTGTTTATTAGCAGCTCTGGCCCACTGATTACTTCACTGCCCACGGAGCCAGTGGTCATAGGTTCACAACCCACAGTGGGGTTCATTGATAGGGCTGTCTTAGGCATTGTCTATGTTTACTGTGTATTAGTGCTGCCAGCAGAACCACTCTCAGGGTACTGTCACCTTAGGGTAGCTCAAGGGGCGCCCTATTGAGTGCCTTATATGGCGCCCTATAGGGCGCGATTTACGTGGCGCCCAATAGGGCGCGCCTTACGCCGTGCCCTATGGGGCGCACATTACACTTCGCCCTATATTATATGCATTATATGCCATTTGAAAGGAATATTTGGGCGCTCCCTATAGGGCGAGCCTTACACTTCGCCTTATAGGGAGCGCCTACATATTCCTGTCGACAGGTATATAATATATAATATATACTACATAATATATAGTACCATGTCAGAGCGAACGTCACTGTTGGCACATATTTCATAGGAAGGGTACACTTTTCCTGACATATGCAAACTGTAACCTGCCTGCAGACTAAAATATTATAGTTGGCTTTCAAAGGATGCCTCAGCCAGCCTTGCTCATTAAGCACACTGGGGATTCAAACCCATGACTCTTGTACCATCAGTCTGTGTGGTAACCATTGTGCTACAGCTTTGTTTCTGGTTTTGGGTGTCTGCGCGCTGTCTTATGCTTGCGCACGCTGTAACGATCGTTGCTGCGCCGCACATAATACCGCGCGCAACGGCACGTTATCAGATACAATGTCCCGCCCATGTCCTTTTTTGGCTTTCCTTCCACTAATGCGGCTCCTAACGCGAATTGCACTAACGCAGTTTAGTAAACATACCCCTTAATGTTTTTGTATTTGATGACAATGTGTTAATAGCTTGTATAATTTCTAAATGAGTTAAAAAAAAAGAATAAGAAAAGTTTTTCTGGTATTGAATTTGCAGATAGGTAGCTGGTGTGAAAACAGGTTGGAGGATTGGTTTACTATTTCAGATAACATATAAGCACTATGCTCTTGCGAGAATAACCAGACTGGCTGTGTCCTCTGAAATAAAATAAGTACTAGGGGTGTGCAGCTAAAAGAATTATGTTTGCAGAGTTATGTTTGTTTTCTTTTTCTTTTTCATTTCAGGATAAGCTCATTAATAGTATGCAATATTGCTCAATAGTGCATGCCATCTCTCAGTAGTGTGTGCTATTTATCAATAAGCAAACTCTTCTTCACTAGGTACCTACTGAGTCATAGTGGCATTATTAATGACACAGAAGAAAACTCAAATTTAGAAGTTTTTTCCTTGTTTTTTCAGGTTAAAAGTAAAATTAAATAACATGGGAAAATTACTTTGTTATTCGGTTCAACTATGTCTTGCATTAATTAGGGATATTCATCGAAAAACATTTTCCAGCCAATACTCAGCACGCAACAGTCAGTGACTAGCTGCTGTGGAAAAAAATATATTGGATATTCAGTGGCAATATCCGGATACTGGCTGGTGTTGAATATCCGGTATTTGCAGTCAGTGGCAATATTCAGATGTTGTTCAGATGGCAGGACAACTTCTTACCTGTCCTAAGTTCTCCAATTACGTATCCGGATAGCAGTACTGAACATTTCTGCTATCCAGGGAAGTGCTAGCTCTTCCTCAGCGCTGCCCGCGAATTACCCCAGCATGATCTCGATACTGCTGCGGCAGCCAGAGGAAATATTCAGCAGCACTAACTGGATGATACCGCTGAATATTGGCCTCGCTGGGGTATACACGGTTAGTAGGTCCTGCAAACCAATTAAATTGTTTTGAATATCAGGACCTTCCTTTCATTAGCTTTTTATATCATTTCATTTTCCGTGTTATTTTGTTTATTGCATTCTGTCTTTTTTCCATCAAAGTCAATGGTGAAACAGTTCTTCCAAGTTTTGGTGAGTTTTCCATCCAAGTTATATAAAACTTGTAAGCAGGCATCAATGGCACCTCAAGACACCAGGAGTGAGTCAAAGTGGCACAGAGAGTTGTATGAACGTCCCATGCACAATGAGAGGGGCAAAGTGGTACGAACACTCCAAAGTAGTGAAAGGGAAAGGGAATTGGATTTAGCCCGTGTCTTTTCTTAGAAGTTCAGGGTGAATTACATTCAGATATTTTCCTGTCCCCAGAGGGCTTACAATCTAGATGGACCATACTGATCTTGATCTGCCTTCATATACTATGTTAGTATGGACCAAAAGAGAGTTAAGTGACTTGCCCAAGATCACAAAGAGCAGCAGTGAGATTTGAATCCTGGCTTCCCTGGTTCTAGCCTGCCCCTCTAACCATTAACTACTCTTTCATTTGTGAAAGGAGCAAAACAGCACCAAAAGTGGCATCAACACTCTAGACACTCCGAGAGGAGCAAAACCATTCTAATGGAGGCAAGAAAACTTTAGGTACTGTGAAAGGGACAAAACAGCACCAATAGTGGCACAAAAACCCCAAAACAGTGAAAGAGGGGCAAAGCAGCACAAAAAATGAGATGAACAGCCCAAGCTGCCATGAGAGAGAGAGAGGGCTTCATGCGGTACAACAATGTTTGATCTTTTAAAGAGTTATTACTACTTATATTGGCATAGTTGGATTGAATGGAAAAGTTAACATGGGCCTCCATACCCTAGGCCACTAGAGTGGAGGAGTAGCCTAGTGGTTAGAGTAACAGCCTGGTACCACAAAGGCTAGGGCTCAAATCCCACTGGCAGTCCTTGTGGCCTTGGGCAAGTCACTTAACTCTCTACTGCTTCACATACAAATTTAGATTGTAAGCCCCTGTGGACAAGGAAATGTTTACTGAACCTGAATGTACAGTACCTCACATTGAACTGCTACTGGAAAGGTATGAGCTACTGCAAATACTACTAAACAAATCATATGATCTATTCCCCCCAGACATGATTTTCCATAAGTTGCATGTCTTCAATACAAATATTTTGTATAGATAGAGCCTTGCCTCTATCTGTGTGACTGAGTGAAATTGGGATAATAGGTGTGAATGACTAGGTACAGTGGGGGAGTGTCTACAAGTGTGTAGCTGGTCTTCATGTGAATGCATGGCTATTGTGTGGTTGGGTGGTTTAGCTGGGGTTTGTATGAATCCTTGGCTATTGTGTGGTTGGGTTGTTTAGCTGGGGTTTGTATGAATCCTTGGCTATTGTGTGGTTGAGTTGTTTAGCTGGGGTTTGTGTGAATCCATGGCTATTGTGTGGTTGAGTTGTTTAGCTGGGGTTTGTATGAATCCATGGCTATTGTTCGGTTGAGTTGTTTAGCTGGGGTTTGTATGAATCCTTGGCTATTGTTCAGTTGAGTTGTTTAGCTGGGGTTTGTATGAATCCATGGCTATTGTGTGGTTGGGTGATTTAGCTGGGGTTTGTATGAATCCTTGGCTATTGTGTGGTTGGGTAGTTTTGAGTAGGTGCAGTATGTCTTGTTCTCTCTGCTCTGCTCTTTCCTTTTCCATTTCCCTTCTATCTGCTCTCATCCTCCTCTCTTCCTTTTCCTCCCTCTCTTTTCTCACACCATCTCCCTTTCAGTCTCCACTCAACTTATTTCCTCATCCCTTCTTACCAGAGGCTCACTCATCCTCCAGACTTAATCCTCCACCCTCACCATTCTCCAAACCCGACTATTCATTTATTCTCACCCCTCAACAAGACTCACCTCCTCTTTCTTACCCCTTCTATTATCATCCTTCACACCCAGACTAACTTTCCAAAATCATCCCCTCTTTCAATTACCACTACATGCTCAGTTCCCTCTTCTGCCCCAGACTCATCCACTTTCAGCACTTCTAGGATCAACTCCCCTAGACTGATCCACTCATCCATCACCAACTACTTCTTTCTCATCTCCTTGGTTCATAATCTATTCACCAGTGCTCACCCCCTCTCTCTTTGTTCCCCCCGACTCAATCCCTCAACCACGCTCTTTCACATCCCCAGGCTCGCCCTCCTCAGATGCATTCCATGTCTCTGCCCCCTCCTCCCAGAGGAATTACACCTATCCTCCTTCTTAGGCTCACCTTCTCATTGGCTCACACCCCCTAGGTCATCCCCCTGTCTTCTCTGAGGCAGTGGGAGGAAGAGCTGCTGCATGCTGATACTTTGAATTACCTCTTCCTCAGCCATTAATCTCAGTGATTGTCAGGGTTGATGACCAGATAATGTGACTGCAGGCCCAGGCTGCCTGCAGTGATTGGCAGTGGGGGAAGATTTACAGGGCTGGGTTGGTGGCATAATTGGCAGTGAAAGAAAGAACAGCTGACCTATGGTACTAGTGGCAGTGGAGAGGAACATGTCAAGATTCTGCTTGCATAGAAATGGTAGCCTTTGGTGTTTGCCTCTGCTTGATCGGCTGTTCACATGGTACTGAGCTGGATTGGTGTCTGCTCTGTGTGTGGGGCTGGCCCAAGGGTATTGGTCACTCTAGGAAAACCTTCAGTCATTGTTTCCCCCTCTGAGCAAACCTTTAGCCATTGCTGCCCCCATGCCAAAGCTTTCCAGGATCAGTTTCCTTCTTTCTGCTATTTCTGAATGTCAGCACTGAAAGGGTGAATGAAGCTACCACAGAGCTCATGCTGAAGCACTCTCTAAGCCTGTGTCAGTCCCACCTCCTGTGACATGCACTTCATGATGCTATGGGGGTGTGACTGGCTGGAGCTTTGAGTGCACTTGAACATGAACCTCAGTGATGACTTCATTTACCTTTTCAATGCCGACATTCAGAAATAGCAGGAGAAGGGAGCTGTGCCTGGAAGGTTTTTTGAGGGGGGGGGGGAACTAAGGTGGGTGCTGCTCCTAAAATAGTGCCATCCTAAGCATTTGCCTAGCTTGGCCAGTGGAAGGGCAGGCCCTGTCCGTGTGTGCTCCTCTCCCAGACCCTGCCTTCTCTTGGCAAGATCCTGGGAAAGAAGCATGCACAGACTTTGGCCCCCACGCTCTCCTGGATTCTCTACAAGATATGAGGTGTGTAGGGTAGGAGTGCGAGGAGTATCCAGTGATAACGCTAGGCAGGCAGCCAACACCAGTGTGCAGCCCCCAGCTCTTTGCCATGCCCATTCATTGGTGGCTACACCACTAATACCTTCAAAGATTCTGTTTTAACACTGCAAGAAAACAAGCAACCCAAGCACCAGTTCCATTTCCCCCACAGTTAGTTGGTGGAGGAAATCTAGCATACAGAAGACTACATCCTCAGTGTGGCTCAGAGGCCCAAGTCCTTCAGCCTGAGGCTTATGCTTTGGACAGGGTTAGGCCCATAATGAGCCATGCTCACTAGGATCCAGTTTCCTTACAGGTGGATTGTAGCCCAAAAGATGTGGTATAGTCCTTTAAAGGCCATATGCCAGAGAAGACGAATAGTCAGCAAGTGCCGCAGCCGTGGGTGGACTAGAAGTAGAAGGCTACAAGAGGGAGGGAGGGAGGCAAAGCAGCAGGAGCACTAGCATTAACATCCCAAGGACCCATTGAGAGTGGCTGGTCATGCACAGCAGTCATTTCCCCAATGCATCATGGAGCTTCTATGGTGCTGATTTCTAAATCAGTTGCTGGATCTGGATATAGAACCATCCGGTGTGTAAAGTGATAGCAGATGACTTAAGGCATACAGAGAATTGGGAAGGGAATGCAAATAAGGCATGGGTGTAGACTGTAGATGTATGAGTGTGTCGAGGTGGGGTTGTAGGAATATGTATGGGATATGTGGGTATGAAGGGGTGCCTGTGTATATGTGTGTGGACTTACTAGGTACTAGATTTTATGGTGGATTATACCATGTATATCTCTGTATACCTGTTCTATATTGGGATATATCTAATTGCCCTTATTTGTACTATGAGATTTATGTCTTGATGAGCTATTTGAAATAATCAATCCAAAGTAAATTCAGCAAGAATGATGCAATTTGAAACAATCTTGAAATATAGCTGCACTAAGAGTAAGGTTTCCCGGGGGCGGAGCTAGCCACGGAGAAGAGATGGCCGCTTAGTGTGTGGCTCCCTCCCGATTTCACAGAATCTGGAGTATTTATCTGTGTCAGGCGCTTTTGTTATCGTGCTTTTTTTACTTGGGAAACAGTAAAGCATGTCTACATTGAAACCAGCGAGATTAGAATTCCCACCGACGTCGGGTCAAGCTAATAAGCGAGCTAAGCAAGAACTTCCCTACCCCAAAAAATGGCGGCGGAAAAACCAGCGTCGGAGGGGGTGCGCGAGATATTACAAGAGTTGCGCTCGGTTAAAGACATGATTGCAACCAACTCTGTGACTCTGGTTCAGGTGCAAGAAGATCTCCACGAGGTAAAGGAGAGGTTGGGGGACATGGCAAAACGTATGAATGATGTAGAAGCTGAATTAGACCGGCAGTCCTCAATGATAGCGCAATTGGGCCCGCTGACGAAAAGGGTGACAGCCTTGGAAGCGCAAATGGAAGACCAATCCAATCGGGCTCGGAGGAATAACCTACGAATTATGGGAATACCTGAAGGCCGCGAGGGGGTAGATCCTATTGGCTACCTGGAAAAATTAATACCGGGGCTGTTAGAAATCATTTTCTCACGTCCGCTGGAGTTGGAAAGGGCCCATCGGGTCCCATCACACGTAAAGCCTCCCGCACAGAGACCACGTCTCTTTGTTGTCAAAGTTCTCCGATACCAGCATGTTCTACAGATTATGCAGGCAGCCAAGCGTCGAACAGGGTTACAGATAGATGGTCAGAAAGTCGCCTTCTTCCCGGACCTCAGCAAGCAGACGGTTCAGCATCGGAAGGAGCTCCTGGCCTGTAGACCCATGTTGCAGCAAGCTCAGGCGAGATATGGGCTTTTCTACCCCGCGCGTATGCGTGTGACTTTAGATAACAGTACCAGAACATTTGCGGATGGGCCTGCTCTCCGATCCTACCTGCAAGAGCGTACCCGTATGGAGATGGGCACTTGAAAGAGACTGGGCCTAAATGCAATGCTTCACATTGTCATGTGTGTCTTATTATGATGGCGGGTTTTAAGGAGGGAGGAAGGGGGCACAGTGGACCTACGTATATGTCTGTATTGAGGGCTGTAATATGATATGATATGATGTTCTGTTATGGGGAGACGTGTTTATTAATTTATTAATGATTAGTTGGCCATGACAAGATGCCTTTGCTGTCTCTAAGTGGAGCAGGGCCTGACGCAGAGGAAATACTCGCAAAATACTTTTGTTTATCTGTTAGTGGGGGGAGGGGTGGGCGGGATATGATGGGCGGTGGGGACTTCACCATACATGTTAAGGAAGTTAATGGTATGGGACAGGCAGGGGGGTTTAAAATTGTGTTCATGAACAATCTATGTTTGGACCTGGGGCAGCTGACTGCGAATGCTACTATTTGTGGGCTATACAAAACAAAGTATGGCTGATCTCAAGCTGAGGGTATTATCCCTTAATGTTCAAGGTATTTCGAACCCCATTAAGAGGAAGAAAATATTGACTTATTGCAAGCATCAAAAAGCAGATGTCATATACCTACAAGAAACCCATTTATCACTCCCTGAATCTTGTAAAGTTGCAGATGCTATCTACCAAAATATTTTGTCGGCTCCTGCCCTCAAAAAGAAGGGGGGTGTTATCATACTGGTCAGGAAGACCTTGCCGATAGTGGTTCAGGAGACTAAAATAGATCCAAATGGACGGTGGGCCAAGGTGAATGCACGATTAAAGGAGGATATGTTTAATTTTATGACGCTATATGGCCCCAATTCTGATGATCCGCAATTCTATGCCCAGGTCACTCAAGAGCTAATGATAGCTGGCTCTTCGCATATAGTGCTGGATGGAGACTTCAACTTAATACAAGACCCACTGCTTGATCGGACTCCATACAAGCCGCAGCACAAACCTATGTCCAGCAAGCTCCTGCGGAATATTGTGGAAACAATGGGTCTGGTTGACCCCTGGAGGGTACTCCTTCTACTCCTTACCCCACAACTCGCAAACCCGTATTGATTATTTTCTAGTCTCCAAGACATTGCTACCCATGATTGTAAGTGTGGACATGCTGGCCAGAACTGTCTCGGACCATTCTGCGTTTGTCATGGAATTTGAAGCAGGACCGCCAAAGAATACCCAGATACAATGGTATTTTGACAGACACTGGCTGAGGGAGGAAGAATTTCGCAAATATATTGGGTCGGCCATCAAAGAATACTTTGCCAAGAATTTGTTTGGGGAGACTCCTACGTGGGCTTGGTGGGAAGCCTTTAAGGCCTATATCCGTGGCTATATAACAACATACCGGATTCGTAAGCAAAAGGCAGATGCCCAGAGAAGGGTAGAGTTGGAACAGGAGATCCAAGCGGGGGAGAGACTCCTGGCAAGGTGGGCTGATCCGCTGGTCCTTATCCGGCTACAGAAGCTCAGATTTCAATACAACTCTCTCTTACATGAGGAAGTCAGTAAGGTTGTTAAAGCCCAGCAGGGGAGGTATTACCATGAGAGTAACCGGGCGAGTGCTCTACTTGCTAGCACCTTGAAGACTAAAAGAGTGGTGACACGGATAGCTGGCCTAAAGGACTCAGCCGGCCTGCTAAAGGTGGCGGATGAAGAAATTCTGACGCTGTGTGAGGCATTCTATTCCAAACTCTATCAGTCGGAGGTTGAGTGTGAAGAAATGGCCTTCAATAACTTTGTCCCCAATATAGTAGGGCCCAAGCTGGTGTCGAACCAACAGCACTCTCTGGATGCAGTCATCACGAGTAAAGAGATCAAAACAGCTATGAAGCAGCTTGCTAAAGGGAAGGCCAGTGTCCCAGATGGACTGCCTGTAGAATTTTATGAGGCGTTCTCGATACAACTGCTGCCGGAGTTAATGCTGTACTATTCGGGACTCAAGGAAGAAAGCCCGGCCGTTGGAGCCCTTGCGGCCGCTACGATTGTTATCCACCCTAAGCCTGGAAGAGATCCACAAAAGGTCGAGAACTACCGACCGATATCACTATTAAATGTGGACTATAAAATTTATGCAAAGATCTTGGCCAATCGTTTGATACGTGTCATGGGGACCCTAATCCATCCGGATCAATGCGGATTTATGCCCGGAAGATCAACTGTTGACAATGGACGTTTGCTAGCCCACGTTTTGCGAAGAGTACAACAAGTAGACCAACCTATTGTGGGCCTCGCGTTGGACGCAGAGAAGGCATTTGATAGGGTGGAACTACCATATCTTTTCCAAACTATGCGCTGGTTTGGTATACCTGAAAGTTTCCTGAAAAGTGTTCAGCTGCTCTATACTAAGCCGATAGCCCGGGTGTTGGCGAATGGAGCATTATCGCAGGAATTTCAGCTCTCCAGGGGCACCAGGCAGGGTTGCCCCCTGTCACCCCTGTTGTTTAATTTGGCTCTGGAACCTCTAATCTTAAAAATACGTCACCATCAGAGTATTCGCGGAATCCAACTAGAGGGATACCACTGTAAGCTCTCTGCTTACGCTGATGATCTTCTTCTATTTCTAGAATTAACTTCAGTAGGAGCAGTTTTAAAGGTCATTGAAGACTATTCAACCATCTCAGGATATAAACTAAATTTGTCTAAAACCATAAGCATTCCCCTCACGGCTAATGTCTCGGAGAAGGAACTCTCACGATATCCGTTCCTGGTGGAGAAAACCTCGTTCAAATACCTGGGGGTAATGTATGGAGTCACTCTTCAGGATACAATTGCCCTCAGTATGGAAAGCTGCAATAAAGTGCTTCAAGAATATATTAATAAGTGGTCCCCGCTGAATTTGACCTGGTGGGGCAGGCTAGAAACCATAAAAATGTTCATTGTTCCTAAGATAACTTATATTCTGAATATGATCCCGATATTATTTGACCGGAAGTTTTATACTAGCATGGAGAAAGTCTTGCTAGCCTTCCTCTGGGGGAAGAAAACCTCAAGAATAGCGTCTTGGAAGTTGAAGCTTCCTAAAACACAGGGTGGGGTGCACTTTCCAGATTTCTATTGGTATCACATGGCTGCACTATTGAAGCAAGGCTCCTGGTGGTGGGAGGAGATCGTGACCCCCGAGGCCCCAATCTGGCTTCGAATAGAAGAGAAAGTAAGTGAACCAATACCGTTAAGGTTGCGTATCGGCGCAGATGTGGTGCATGCAAAGATGGATGCTATTTTCAAGGCCACCCAACTAGCATTTTCATATGTGCTCCCACTAATTGAGGCTGATCAGGGGTTTACAACGGCCACCCCACTCTGGCTCAACTCACGATTTAAAATAGGAGGGAAGTGCATTGTCTGGACCACATGAGGGCATAACATGAAACTGCAAGGGGGTAAATTGAAAGGCAATGTCAGGAAATATTTTTTCACTGAAAGGGTGGTGGATGCTTGGAATGCCCTCCCGATGGAAGTGGTAGGGGCGAACACGGTGACGGAATTCAAAAAGGCATGGGACAAACACAGAGGATCCCTTTACAGAAATAGGAAAAAAACCAAAATAAACGGTACCATCTAACTTCCGAACCATATAACGTCTCAACAAATAGGGGTGTCCTATATGGAGTGGTGGGTTTACCCCTGAACAAGGATATGGAGAGGGGTGGCCTGCGCGGAGCGACAGGTGCACCTACTCTTGCCATCTCGCTGGGCAGACTGGATGGACCATGCTGGTCTTTATCTGCCGTCAACTACTATGTTACTATGTTACTATGTTACTATGTTACATGGTTACAGCAAGGAATATGCTACTTAGGTCAGCTGGTAAGCGGGCAGAAGTACAAGCCTTTTCCGGAACTACAGCAAGAATATTAGCTCCCACAGCGATGTTTTTTCCAATGGTGCCAATTGCAGAACTGTTTGAGTAAAGCTGGGGTGACGCCAATTTCTTTAGGGACTGGACAGCCACTTTACCTCCGGATACAGGAGATCAGACATGGAACTCAGTTAATATCGAAGTTCGTGGAAATTATTCGAAATGCGGGCGATCGCAGACCTAAAGGAGCTCAATTGGTCTGGGAGGCTGAAGTGGGAACCCTCATGACTACAGAGATGTGGAACACGTTTTGGGGCACGCAGATACAGACAACCAGAGCTGCCTCTCTTACGCAGACGTCCTATTTCCTTGCCCATCGTGCGTACTTGACACCAGTGAAGATAGCCAAGTGGCAAGCGCAAGAGGGAGATAAATGCTGGTCTTGTGGCTCCAGTGCTGGAACGCTGGCACATATGTTATATGACTGCCCTCTGCTGCAGGCGTTCTGGCAGCGGATATGGGCGCGACTCACACAGTTGCTTCGGATGTGTTCACCCTTAACATATCAGGTAGTTGTATATAAATCGCTGGCTGGAGTTCCAGATTTGGATAGACGATTTCATGCTATCTTTGACCTTCTACTAAGCTTGGCGCTGAAGGCAATATTAAGTCACTGGAAAAACTTTGGCTCCCTGAATGTGGAATATTGGTGGAACCTTGTATGTTATCATCATTCTTGTGAAATAGCATATGTGAATCAGAATCCAACATCGAGTCATCTTTTGAAAAAGTGGGATACCCTGGCATTGACTTAGGTTATACCACGTTCAGTGATATTTTGGTGCTCTGGAAATGTGGCATTCGCGGTCCTACCCCCCAACTCGATAGCTGCTTGAATTTGATAAGATGTGTACCTGCCTGTCTTTGCCATTTTAGTTATTAATGTTAATATATTTGTTGATTGTTCTGTTTTCAATGGTTGCTGTTTGAAAACTGATAAATAAAGTTAAAAAAAAAAAAAAAGAGTAAGGTTTCCCCAAATGTATTCTAGAGACCCCACAGTCAGTCAGGTTTTCAGGATACCCACAATGAATATGCGTGAGAGAAATCTGCAGATTCATCTAATATATATTCATTGTGGATATCCAGAAAATCCAACTGAGTATAGGGTCTCCAGGACAAGTTTGGAAAGCCCTGACCTAGAATTTCAGGAAAGCTGCAGGGAAACTGCTTAAATTTCCAAAATAAATGATTTCTGAGCAATCTAATCTTTATTTCATATTGAGAAATTATAATTACTTCTTCAAAGATAGCCAATTTCCTTATTTAAGGTTCTCATACTCCTTTCCCATACAATTCATTCAAATCCTTTCCATGACCCTACATTCTACACTGGATTTTCTCTTCTTCATTCCCTGGGTCACTGTTACTTCCAGCCTTTCCGATGTTTTCCCCTACCTTTGGAAATCATTCGTCTGCACTGTGACAGACCTCTGTTTCTGCTTTCGAGCTTCCCCAGAGGATGCATCTTCTAAGGAGGGAGCATTCCTTCAGTCTTCTTGAGACTCTCCCATGAATTGCATTCATCATCTTTACTCTGATACTATGAGACTACATTACCAGGGCCACACTGGCGTGTTTATTACTCATTCTAATATTTTATTTAAGCAGGAGACTCTTCAGGCCCAATATTCAGTTGGGCGGGCTATGCGCCACGTCGGTGCATAGCCCTGCCTGCTGACCTCTAAACCCAGATATTCAATGCTGCGGTGATTGCATTGAAGATCCGGGTTAGGCACTGAGGGGATTCACCCACAGAGCCTAACTGGGTAGCAGTGATATTGGACCGCAACCTGGTTAGGCATCTACAGTTAGAACTAAGCATCCCCCTTTATTTTTTGAAGTATAAACGATATTTACATTTATTTTGATTTTATCCTCTTGCAATAAAGGGTTCTTCTTCCCTCACCTGGAGTGGAGGAGTGGCCTAGTGGTTGGGGCAAGGTACTTCAGGCCGGAAGGTTGGGGGTTCAAATCCCACTAGAGGACAGCAACCTTGGGCTGGAAGTACTGGGGTTTCTAGTCCCACAGGTGCTCCTTGTGGTCTTTGGCAAGCCACTTAACCCTCCATAGCCCATGTTCCCTATAAAATAGTTATCTCCAAGTTATAATGCCCTGTTCAATGTAAACTGCACTGATGCAGAATAGCATGGTATATAAGAGAATGTAAATAAATAAATCTGTGTGTAGGCCTTCACTAAATTAGGGGGCTTATAGATCTCTCTCTGATCTGCTAGGAACAGAGGAAAAAAATACTTTTCAAAGAAAGAGGGAGGGTCTCTCTTGAAAGCAAGCCACAGATGTATTCAGGTAGTCCAATAAAAAGACCTATAACTTGTTTGTTGACCTTTATTTCCACACATCCATCTGCAGATCCTGCATCAAAACAGCAGTCAAAATCTTGATAAATCAAACTTAGATCCCACATTTTATATTTGGATGTGGCTGGAATTATATTCATCCTCATATCCAATTTACGAGGAAAATGCCATGCAGACAGTGCTGCCTGTAAGCAAACTGTGTGCTCCAAAATAGTTTAGCTTCATCTTTAGTGTTAGACTCCAAACTAAGTAGTTTAAAATAAAAAATAAAAAAGCTGAGGTTTTAAAGGATTTAATGTCTTCATCTTCTGTGTAAGTATGCAATAAGCAACAGCAGCATGAAGAGCTACTCTTGATATTTTGGAGGCACAGATGAATAAAAACAAGATTTCAGTTCATTAGCATTTTCTAGGGTTTTTTTTCCTTCCCTCCCACTCATTTTTCTATAGTAAATCGTAGAAATACAAGCTGAAATATTCATTTTTACCACAAGGGGGAAGCAGAGTGTCATTATTTTGCTCAGAGTCACAGTGTTTGTAAACTATTAATGTACTTGCTTTAAGAAGCTGAAACTCATAAAAGAGCATTTCTTTGGATGAAAAGAAGCAGTTTCATGACCATTGCCTGTTCCTTCAGTTTGAGACAATGTCAGTTTACAAAGCCATGCACGATTATGGAAACAATTTTTATGGGATTTTCTACTTTCAGTATTTGCAATTCCTTATTTATTTTACAGCCTGAAACTTCTGCTAAAAACAAAAGATCGTGCAAGTTCTAGAATCCAAGACATTTCACGATCCAAGGCAGTCTGGTTTTACTAGAGGTAGGACTTGTCAGATGAATCTGATAAATTTCTTTGGCTCGATGATTTGAGAGTTGGATTGGGGGAGAGAGCTAGATGTGATGCACTTGGCTTTCAGCAAGGCTTTCTTCATGATTCTCCATAAGTGGCTTAAAAATAAACAGAGCATTCCTGGTAAAGTCCCTAAAGTGAATGACAAGGCTAGAAACTAGTTGAATGGCAGGTGACAGTGTAGTGGTAAATGAACTTAACCACTTAACCTGCCATTGCCTCAGGTACAAACTTAGATTGTGAGCCTGTAAGGGACACGGAAATGCATACTGCACCTGAATGTAACTTGCCTTGATCTACTCCTGGAAAGGCATGAGCTAAATACTACTAATAAAATGGAGTTCACTCTGAGGAAAGGTGCACTACCAGTGATGTGCTACAGGGATTAGTCCTTGGTCTAGATCTTTTCAACATGTTTGTAAACAATATTACAGAAGGACTATTGGGAAAGGTTTTTGCCTCTGCAGAAGATACCAAAATCTGCAACAGGCTAGACACCCTGGAAGATTTGAATTACATGAGAAAGACCTGGAATTTGGCAAAGTTTGAAGAATGGTGTACAGTTTGGCTTAAGATTTACTGCTAGTAAAAAAAAAAAAAGCAGGGTCCTGCATTTGGGCTGCAAAAACCCAAGGAAGCAGTATAATATAGTGGGTGATGGTCAATGCATGAAAGAAGAGCAGGATGTGGGGGTGATAAGATGATCTTGAGGTCGATAAGGAAGGTGGCAAAATCCAGAAGGAAGCTCGGGTGCATAAGGAGAGGAATGGCCAGCAGGGATGCCTTTGTAAAACTCTCAGGTGTGCAAAAGCTGTTTTACATGTGAAAAAGGATTTTTATAAAACTTGTCCAGCCATATACATATGCAGGCTGAAAAAAATTGCACATATTTGCTTCCGGAGACGTAGTTAGGCCAGAGCAAAGGTGGAGTTGTGATGTAGATGATATTTGTAAAATAGACAGGCACATGCATAGAGTTCACATACAAGACATGTTCAGAGTTATGTAGATTTGTCCATGGGAATCTGCACACGGTTGAGGCTGGTTCTGGGTGCATATTTTATAAAGGCACATAGATGCCCCGCTTTGCTGTTACAAAATAGACGTGCAGGTCATGTAAAAAATATTCAGCAAACTGTCTGCATCAGGGGACTTAGCTGTAATGTTGGTTGATGCCAAATAGAATCAGCTATGTATACTACGGGGCAGAGGGAATCTGCGGAAACAGATTATGGCGAAGTCACAATAAAAATGGACTGCAGAACAACAAAAAGAGAGTAAACAACAGCAAAAAACATATATAATGTAATGTACAAGGGGTACTAATCACCTGAAGTCAAAGATCCAGGGTGGAAGAGCACCTCAACAAGAGGAAAGAAGAATTAGAGAAAGAAGACTTGAGGGAAGATATGATAGTCTATGAAATCCGAGTGGAGTGGAACGGCTTAGTGTGAATCAATTGTTCACTCTTTCGAAAAGTGCAAAGGTTAGGAGACACACCATGAAGATATTAAGTAATACACTTAAAACAAATAGATATATTGGAGGAAGGGTGGGAGCTCTGAGACCTGCAGTGGAACCCGAAGGAAGATTGTTAGAGCCAGCGTTTTTCCCAAGCTGCTTACCCTTTGCTGTTTCTATCTCTGCAGGACACCCTTGCAAGACTGGGAGAGCTGGCACCTACATGACATGAAACCTAATGTGGGCAAGTGCAAAGTGATGCACATGGGAAAGAATAACCCTAAATTATAGCTCGACGATGCTAGGTTCCACATTAGGAGTCCAGGAAAAGGATCTAGGTATCATCTTGGACGATATGTTGAAAACATTTGCTCAATGTGCAGTGGCATCCAAAAAAGACAACAGAATGTTAGGCATTATGAGGAAAAGAATAGAGAATAAGACAATGACTATTGCGATGTGTCCGTATCACTCTGTAGTGTGATTGCACCTTGAATATGGTCTGCAATTCTGATCTCCACATCTCAGAAAGGATATCAGAATTAGAAAAGATACAGAAAAGGGTGACCAAAATGACAGAGGATGGAACGACTCTCCTATGAGTGAGTATAGGGCTCTTCAGCTTGGAGAAAGACGGCTGAGGGGAGCTATGATAGAGGTCTTTAAAATCCTTGAAGGGAGTGGATTTAGCTCACTCCTTTCTCAGAGTTCAAGATGATTACCTTCAGGTAGAGTAGGCAGCTTTTGTGTCCCTAGAAGGCTTATAATCTAAAGTGACTTGCCAAAGTGAGATCTGAACTGGGTTGCCCTGGTTCTTAATCACGGCTGTAAGCATAAGCACTGGGGCCATGACCCTAAGAGAATAACGGAGAACGAAGAGGTTGTCATCACCTGGGACATTCCCTTTCCGACGTACAAGAAACTGCATGCAAGGTAACCTGACATAATGGTAAAGGAGAAGAACACCAGAACGGCATTGATAATAGAGGTATCGGTACCGAGTGATTGTTCTGTGAATCGCGTGGAGAGGGAGAAGATCCTGAAGTATCAAGAAATGCAGTCAGAGATGAAGAAAATGTAGCAGAAAGATGCAGAAATATTTCCCATTGTACTGGGAGCCACAGGCCAGATAAAGAAGAATTTCCAAGCACATCTTGACAAATTACCCATAGATGTTACATCTTACGAACTCCAGCAGGAGGCTCTCTTTGGCACAATGCAAGTGCTACACTGAAAATTAGAGGTAAATTTGAGAGACTGAGATCATACCCCTGGCTTAGAAGTGAAGTTCACGACTGACATGGTATGTGCAAAACTAACCCATTAGGAGAAACTACCCCGAGTACTACCCTGCTACCATTCCACCCCCCCCCCCCCCCAGAGTAGAGTGTAACGGCTAAACACAAATCGATCGTTTACTCTTTGAAAAAGTACAAAGACTGGAAGACATAACATGAAGTTACCAAGCAGTACATTTCAAACAAACAGGAAAGACTATTTTTTCACTTAATGCATAATTAAGCTCTGGAATTAGTTTCTGGAAGATGTGGTAAAAGCAGGTAGTGTAGCTGTGTTTAAAAAAGGTTTGGACAAATTTCTGGAGGAAAAGTCCATAAACTGTTATTACAGTTTGGGGAAAGCCACTGCTTATCTGTGGGGGAAGGCAGTATTGAATTTTGCTATTTTTTGGGAATTCTGCCAGGTATTTGTGACCTGCATTGGCTGCTGTTGGAAATGGGACACTGACCTCCATGGACCTTTGGTCTGACCTAGTATGCAATTAACAAGATAAGAACATAAGATATGCCATACTGGATCATTCTATCCTTTACCTTTCCCAAGCATATCTTCTACCCCCTTTACAAAACCCCAGTATATTCCCACTCCCTGATCCCCTCCCCACTCTCAGCTATGCTAATTCCATGCCCTGGTGTCCCTCTCCCTGCCTCGTGGTGTGTCAGTCTTTCTGTTGCCTAGTTGCTTGGTGCCAATGTCTGTGTGTACCTCAGTGTTCTCTGCAGCCTCTGTGTACCTTAGTGTTACCAGCCATATTTGTGTCCCTGTGGTTCCCTGATGCCTGTCTATGTTTGTGTGTCCCCAACATTGTGTGAGTGTAGATTCATGTGCGGTGCTGTGAGTGTTAGTAGATGGAGTCACTAGGTGTTGATGAAGGGAGGCTGGAGCCATGGATGACCTTAACATATGGTTTGCACTGGCCATACTGTGTGAGGCCTGCAAGGAGCGCTTGAGAGCCACCAGGAGGGTCTAGAGGCCCAGGACCCATTTCCTGGAGCTCAGGATGAGCAGTGTCTTATCGGGTGCCACTTTGACAAGGCCGCCATCCACCATATCTATAAGGAACTAGAGCCACTCCTCCACTCCACCACACAGAGGAGCCAGCCCATACCTGTCACCTCAAGATCACCACAGCCTTCACTTTCCTAGCCACTGGCAGTTTCCAGTTTGTGTTGGCTGTCAAAGCGGATCTCAGTCAATCCTTTCTAGCCCACACTAACCATGACCCAGTTCTATAAGCTGTACAGATTTCTATTTGTACTGGGGTCGTCAATTATAAACAGGTAGCCATCAGGCCTTCATGAGGCAGAGAGGCCACCTACTGCAACAGGAAGTCATTCCGCTCACTGAACATGCAGGTGGTCTACAATGCACATGGGGAAAGTGCTATACAAATGATAAGTAGTAGTGGTAGTAGTAGCACAGATGGGGAATATGATCTTGGTCTTAAATTTACTGCTAATGCTCAGCATAGTACTTGTATCAAGCCAAACAGAGTTGCCTTCTGGAGTTCGTAAGATGTAACAAGTATAGATTTCATAATGGGGCCACAGCTCCAATAACGATCGGAAACCGCTACCGCGGCTTTGTAAACAAGCCCCTATATTGATTGCCCACCTTTACCTACCTGTTTATTCATACCTTCAAAAAAATATAACAGATTAGAAAGACAAGACCTTCCTTGGCTAAAGCCATGTTGGCTTTCTCCCATTAAATCATGGCTACCTACATGTTCAGTAATTTTGTTCTTTAAAATGATTTTTTGCCATTTTGTCCAATACCTGACATCAGGCTCACTGGTCTGTAGTTTTTCCAGATCACCCCTGGAACCCCTTTTAAAAATTGGCATTATACTGGCCATTCACCAATCTTCAGGTATTACAGATGATTTTACTGATAGTTCACAGATTACTAATAATAGGTCTGCAATCTCATATTTCAGTTCTTTCAACACTCTTGGATATATACCGTCCAGTCCAGGTGATTTATTACTCTTTAGTTTATCAAATAGTTGCAATACATCTTCCATTACCACCATTCTTGTATCTCTTCTTGATTGACACAGGGCTACTGGAGTAATGCTTTGTATTTCCCACTGTATATTTGCCACTTTTTTCCCTTGTTTGCTGAAGATTGTTTTCTCTTGTTTTGCAAATTCTGTTGCTTCCTTCCCTATGTGTGCTTATAGATTCTTACTCATTCCTTCTAGTCATCAGAACGCTTGTCCAAGTTTGATGACGGAGACAGATTCTGGACATTTGATTTCATTCTTCAGCACTTTTTGAGTATTTGGATCTGATGATGCTATTAGGTAAGCCTGGAGGCCTATGATAGTAGTAGCTCTGTATGTATAATCAATTTCTATGAGGCCTTGTCTCTCCATTTTGATACTTTTTTGTGTTCACTCTGCAACATGCAGTGTTTGCCTTTGAGTCAGTCCTGACTCCTGGCAATCCAGAAGCTCCTGGGTTTTCTTGGCAGTGTTACCAGAAGTAGATTGCCAGGCCTTTCTTCTGAGGCAATGGAGGGTTAAGTGACTTGCCCAAGGCCACAAGGAGTGCTAGTGGGCATTGAACCCTGGTTGCTTGGTTAACAAGCCAGTGTTCTAACCACTAGGCTACTCCTCCACTCCAAAAATCTAACTCTTTGTAATTTGTTTTTTTCAGAGCATGTTTACTAAATCATGCTACCCAGTAATACAGATTTTAGTGTGTGATTTGAATACCATGCTAAAAAGTAGTGTGGGCCATCGCGCCATAAAATCCTGCTTCCCTGGTAATGCACATCGGGGTGGGGACTGGGTGGGCAGAGGTGAAATGCAGGTGTTGCTGACACATTGTAGCTAGTGCAAGTATTAGTGGCCCGCATTAGCCATGCTTGCCCCCTTAGCAATGCTGTACTTAACACCACCTCAATGGGTGGCATTAAGTGTGCCTGCATGTCAGTTTGCACAGTGCCACAGTTTGGGCCCGTGCTACCTGTAGGGGCATGGAAGCACATGCCCCCTGAATTGGCTATCGGCCTATATGAGTTTCTTAAAATTTGTGGATTTTATATATAATATTTTTTTTTGTATGTTGATGAATTTGAATGTTTCCATTTTCCATTTATGTTTTAAATCATATGGGAGGATATTAAGTTTCTTTTTTTATTATTTTATACATTAAGGGCCCGATATTCTACTAGGCAGGCTATGTACCGCTACAGCGCACAGCCCTGCCCGCTCATCCCCTAACTCCGGATATTCAATGTTGTTGCGACAGCATTGAATATCTGGTTTTGGCGCCCAGAGGAAACCACCGCAGAGCCTAACTGGGTAGTAGCAATATTGCACCACTACCCAGTTAGCATCCGCAGCCAAAACTAGGCGAGCCAAATGCTGGCCTAGTTTTAGCCGCAGATCATTAACCGGGTTGTACTGCAATTATCACCGCTATCCAGTTAACAGTAATCTCCTCCTCCGCTCTCACCCCAGAACGCTCCCAACATGCCCTGATGCTAACCGGATATATCAGGGCATGTAGGGGATATAGAGGGGGATAGTCAATGGCACTAACTGTATAGGTACCGTTGAATATCCCCGTTTAAGGCATTTACAAGGTTTACTGGACTGTAAACCATCTAAATGCCTTTTGAATATCGGGCTCAAAGTTTTTTATTTGAGAGGATTGTGCAAGATCCACTTAAAAAGAACAAAATCTCACTTAACAACAAGAATGCATAGTGCTTTTAGAATATGATTTGATTTTTATTCACATTTTTTTACATTCTTTTGATAGTTCAATATTTATTCATATATATATATATATATACACATAGCACACATTCATTTTAACTTTTTGCCCCTTTGTTAGCTTAGCAGGGTCATATTACATAGAGCTTCACTGAATTTCTGCAAAATTAAAGATAGGATCGTTTCCTGAGAGAGTTGTTTGTTTTTTTTATCAATGATTGAATGGCTTACTATGAACTATTCCCATGGCAACTGTCAATCTTGTGCAAGAGCAGAGAAAGCCTTTTAATAGGCGAGTAGCAGACAATGGAGTTTTAATGAACGTGAAGTGAAAGCTTTGCTGGGTGTTTTTGGAGAGTGGTTAGAAATATGGACTTATTTTTTTTTTTTTGGTTTTCAGTTGTTAACTCCTTAAGTCCTCTATCAAGAAGTTTTTTTCTTTTTAAACGGGAGCCTGATGGTTTGTTATGAGTTGTCACAGTGACTTAATGCACTTTGATGAGATATATATGATGCCAGTATTAATGACAGCATATGCCTCTTGTGTTAAGTTTTTCTATTAAAGTATAGTTAGATTACTCAGTCGAGACATTATTTAAGACCATATTCTGGCTCTTTGTTATGAGGTATTGTACTGGCCTTTCTTGCGCTGTTGAGATATATAGACACTGGTTTTAATGATTACATATGGCTCTTGCCTTGAATTTTCTATTAAAATATTATATATGTCCTTTGATTCACTTAGGGAAACTGTATCTTCGCCAAAAGAGGCATTAATTTTTTTTGTTACAGGCTTGTTTTATTACAAATGTTTTATTTGCTATGATTATTAGATGAATGTTAAATAACCAAATTACATTTGTTTTTGCATATATGCTTTTATGGGAGCTTTTGTGACACACATTTTTTAGTGAAATGATTAAAGGATAACATTTTTTATAAAAAAAATTTAAATAGTTGAATTGGCTTTGGTATAATTTACTTTTTTGTGGTGATTTTAGTTGTTCATGATGATCCCAGTCCTCTCATTTCTATGGTTTTTCAATATTTACATTCTCTTATATACTGTGCTATTCTGCATCTGTGTGGTTTACCTTGAACAAACTGAAATTACATTGAACAGGGCATTATAACTTGGAGATAACTATTTCACAGGGAACATGGGCTATGGAGAGTTAAGTGGCTTGCCCAAGACCACAAGGAGCACCTGTGGGACTAGAAACCCCAGTCCTTCCGGCCCAAGGTTGCTGTCCTCTAGTGGGATTTGAACCCCCGACCTTCCAGCCTGAAGTACCTTGCCCCAACCACTAGGCCACGCCTCCACTCCTTTAATGTATAAAATAATTTTGGGATTTTTAATGACATCTAGAACAATTAATTTATAAATATGTATGATATGATATGTAAACGGCACTGATGCAGAATAGTGCGGTATATAAGAGAATATAAATAAATAAATAAATAAATAAATATGGTTTTTCCACAGTTCATCAATTTTGACATTTCTGGAATTATATCTCTCTCTATTAGCACTACCTTGAAATATACATCTGTGAGAGATAATTGTGATTTCTATTTTTGAAGTTTCACTATTCAATATTAAATCATATCACCTTTATTTATTGCCTGTATTTGGTTTTATAGGTTGGTTGCAAATAGAACCGCTGAGCTTCCATTAAGTGCATATTACAATCAGGTATTTATTTATGTAATTTGTCAGTGTTTTGTTTTAAATGTGTGAAGTAGCATTTTACAAATGACATCCAAGTGCAATCTGGAACATCCAAGCCAGAACATCTGAAAAAAAGGCAGGTGTGTCCAAGCTCATGCATGATCTCACAAACATGGACGTGCCCAGTATGAGCATCTGTAGGGCGTCTACATGGACATGCTTAGAACAGTATCCCAGACCATGGACATCTAGGAACAGCCTAATGGTTAGAGTAGTGAGCTAGGACCAGGAAAGCCACGATTCAAATCCCATTGTGATACTTTCAGAGGCAGCAGAACATCTTTTTGGTTGGAGGGGCTAAACAAACTGGTCTCCAGCTCTATCCTCAAGTTCTCTAATTGTTGATTCTGTGTTATCATGGACATATGTGTAATATATATTAGGGTGCAAACACCTTTTCATTGGAGGGGCCAAATAAACTACTCTCTGGCCCTGTCTCCAAGCTCTCTGCTGATACTGTGTTGGGCAAAATATTGATGGGGCCTTGGTCCCAGTGGTCCACCCCATTCTGCTGCCTATGGATTGTGCAGAGTACTGGGGATGGAGGCGTGCCATTTTCCCTACACCTTCTGGATGTTTTAGAGCCAAAACACTTTCCTGATGCCTGTTGGTGCCTGGAGCATGTATAATTTTAGATATGATTCAGGATATCCAGGACAAAATGTGTTTTTTAGGGATGGAGATTGTGATAGAAGCAATCTATTGCTGAAGAAAACACCTAAGGACTAGGATGGACACCCGGTATGTACAGGTCAACAAGCTTTACTTGCTTGTCAAAAGATATAAAAAGGATCAGGAGAAAACACCGGTCAATTGTGCAAAATCTTGAATGTTTTAAAAACAAATCAATTCTGTCTGCACTTACAAAGGGGACGCAGTCTTAGAGATGCCCCGCTCTCTTCAGCTGTGCATCTGAAACATAAGAATAATCCTGATATTGGTCTTCTCAAATGTGGAATTGTTTGTTCTGTCACCAAATGGAGCAAATGAACGTTTTTCTTTGCTCACATATAGAACGCACATAGAAACTGACATCATTTTCCCATTGTACCACACGTGGGGCCATATAAATTATTAAGTGCTGTTGTAATTTGCTATATATACAGTAGCAGAACATAAAAGTTGTGTCAAAAGGGGAATTATGACTGCCTCCTTGGCTGAACATTTTACCCCTTGTCACATAGGGGTATGTTTACTAAACTGCGTTAGTGCAATTTGCGTTAGGAGCCGCGGTAGTAACAGAAACCCCAAATAAGGACATGGGCGGTACATCGTCACCACTAACGCACGTTAAAAAAATTAACGAGCGTTACTGGGCACCGTGGCGCATCACTGCGCATTAAAAGTAAGAAGACGTACAGACACAAAGCACTGAAACAGAGCTGTAGCACAATGGTTACGGTACTGACCGCTGTTACAGGCAGCATGGGTTTGAGTCCCCAGTGTGCCTAACGCAGAAGGCTGTCCCAGGCATCACCCTGTACATTACAGAGGGAAAGAGGAGGCATGTTTTTCGTTACGCTGAGTATTGGTGTCAGAAAAACACCCTCGGAGTGTGCCTAGCCACGTACGTTGGTGCGTGCGAGGTTGCGTGCATTGGTACGTGCGTAGCTGCGCGCGTACAATCGTGCGTGGGTACGTGTGTTTTTACCAGTGTGGGCATCTTATTTTACAGACTCTGTAGGGTGTCTTGCACCTATGCATTATGCTAGCAGATGTACGTGTGATGGCCTATGGTTTATCAGAGCCTGTGAGCAGGTGCTGGGGTTTCACAGGGTTGGATTGTGCCAGTCACACCCATGATGCACTGCACATGCAAATCAGCTGTCCACAGATACACACTATGGGGAATGCACCCCCACAGCACCTCGGCCTGGTAGGGGGAACTGACTATGTGCACCCCCACAGCACCTCGGCCTGGTAGGGGGTACTGACCGTGTGTTGTACTGGCACAGAGTAGCTACACACCGTCACATTGTGCGGGTACTGTGCTCACCCTGAGGGTGCAGTGAGGCGCCCAGCACCAGGTCCACAGCACCGGCCATGGCTGAAAGAGGCCATGGCACAGGTCCAAAGCAGTGTTACTGCGTGAGATAGGTAGGTTCTGCAGGACCACCTTGGACATCTCTGTCTGTTTCAGTCAGGTGTAGCCCCCATGCACCACCACCCTCCCCCAGGGCTGAGGGTGGCAAACAGGGTCTCCCATCAAGAGATCCACAGTCTACCTCCCTGCAAAGGTAGCAGTAGAGGGGAACATTAACCCTAGTCCTGCTGAGGAACAGACACCCCACAGGCAGTCAATGCAGCTCTGTACACAGCCATAACACAATAGCAGACAGACATTAGGCCTGGATATGGTATGCTGCACCCCACCACTATCTGATATTCCCCTGGTGCAAGCCATCAGCCACTGCACCCTGCAAGCCACTCCATCACAACACCTACCAGCTGCAAACAGTCTGCTAGTGCCCAGTGGAGATGCCTGCACCCAGAACTGGGATGTCAGCATACACAGCAAGCAGATACATCAGTGACTGGGCCCCAAAAGGAAACCCATATTTATCACATAAGAGAAATACTAGATAGCACTATGGGAGTGCCTAGCCATGCTGTGGTCACTGCACAGTCAGGGTGAGAGTGATCTCTCAGCAGGATATACTGAGGTCACCCTGTCTGTGTAGGTGGTGGCCGGGCACTACAATGTGCCTGTCACTGCCCTATGCCCTGTGCAGATGCACCCTGGCCAGGCCACCCTGTCCGGCCTATACCCATGGTACCTTGCTCCTCATTATGCACATTGGCAGCCCAATACTGGCAACATTGCTGGCAGTGTGGGCTGTGGAAGGTGTTTGCAGCCACCACACACTGGATAGACAGACAGCCACCCCACACCTATGCCAGCATTGTGCTACTATAGAGGTGGTCAGCAGCCATACCCACCACACCAGTCCTGGGCATAGTACAGGCATGGATATGGTACACAAGACTGTTGGGGGGTCACTCCCCAGGGTGGTGAACACTGTCAGAGACCAGACCTGCAGCACACACCGCAGACATCAGAATGATTGTTATGGTGGAGCTCAATGAGCAAAATGTGCTTAACGTAGGAATTGATATCTGCCAGTTATCAGAGGAAATGTTTGATAGCTGTGTACCAGGTGGCATTGCTAAGGTATGCAAGGTGTAGGGTGGCATTGCTAAGGTATGCAACTGCTAGTATTGGGGGATACAGGCAGGGCCCAATGTCTTGCCTCTCCAGGAGGCATTGGCCAATGGGGCCTGTGGGTGGGTGTGCGGCCCTGTTGGCTGCTGCTTTACGGCAGAGTTCCCCAACTCCAGTCCTGGTGTTCCAAACACTGTTCTGGTTTTCATGCTGTCCCTCATAAATATACATGAGCTACATCTGCATACCATGGGGGTGGTGCATAGCTATGCAGCACAGGCATCTTTATTAGAGGCAGCATGAAGCCGGAATGGTGTGGGGCCCTCCAGGACTGCATTTGCGGGACTCTGCTTTAGGTAATGTGCCTGTTTCTGGTGTAGTAAAATATAGGCCATGCGTATGTTATCTGCAATAATGGAGTGTCTTTACTATCACTGTTTAGTGGTGAGTAAAACTATGGGGACTGGGTTGGCAGGAGCCCTAGCTGGGATTTGAACCTGTGACCCTCTGGTCTTACAGGCACTGGCTGTGTCTGTTGCACCACACTGTGGCCACAGAGACAGTGCAGTCCCTGGAGTTAGTTAAACCGGCCTGACGAGTCAGAAACCCTGCTCTGCAACAGGTTTACTGTGGCCTCATTTACCTTGTATGCAGACAAAGGTGCACATAAACCTCAGAACAGACCTCAGAAAAGGGGCACACACCCATAACCAAGCTGGGCAACAATGATATCATTGGGCAACATTACACAACACTCCCAGGACAGCTCCATTACAATGAAATGATCTTTGAAAGGGTCTGCGGAGCGTAGACCCTTCCACACATCAGTTCTTTTTTATTTGGTGCTTTCCAGGGAGTGTTGTTCCTTGTTGCCCATTGCTATCACTGTTGCCCAGCTGAATTATGCTTTTTAAAATGTTTCTTGTGGTCATTTTTAACTTTTTATGTGAAATTTTGTTCTGTGCACATGTATCACACTGCTCACGTTTTGTGGGTTTCCACGGTTTTTCTGTACATTGCTGACGGAAATGGTTTCTCTTCCCTTTAAATGCCTTTAACGACAGGTTTTCATTCGCGTTGGAATTGAGCTCTGAAATTCAGCGCATTAGTATGAGGGGAGCCTCTCCCCGCCCACTCCCCGCCCATTGACCCCTTCTTTCTGCCCACTCTCCACCTTCTGCGCTGTTTTAACGCGACGCGGAGGTTTACGATCGTTAACTATGCTTAACGCGCGTAGTATTACGTTAACGGTCGTTAGCGCGTCGGTACGCGCGTTATACGGCACTTACGGTCGTTAACGTCGTATAACACGCGTTAGTCACATTTACCGCACTTTAGTAAACATCCCCCATAGTTTTGAAAGTTTAGAGTTCTGCATACTGTAGGTGGTGTCCGTCTCTTGCAGAGGAGGCAATTTGGACTCTTTCCTGTTAAAAGAAGAATACAGGCTTATCTTTCAGCCGGAGACCCTGCATCCTAGGGCTGAATCAAGAGTCCGATTTGACTGTTTTCTTGTAAATAATTTGTCGCTTTTATAAATTATTTTTTTATAAAGGAGTTTCTTCTTTGGGGGGGGGGGGAGGGGAGGGATTGCCATGCCTTTCAGTTTGTTAGAGATTTTTTCAAGGGAAACTGAAAGACTTTGTAGGAGACATCACACATTCCTTGAAGCACATGGATTCCCCCATTTTGTTAAAGAAGGACCCTTTTTTAAAAATTAGATTGTTCTAACAATTGGATGTCCCAGTTTTTCAGTGTGGGCTGCGTCTTTTTCATGCCGCTCTCAGTCAGGTTATTTCTGTGGGAAAACCTCCTTAATGACAGCCTGCAGCCAGATCGCACCTTCTACAGTGTATTTTACATGGAGAAACAGTGATTGGTAAGTTTCTGAAGAGTTTTCATTGGTTTTAATGTTTACAGCATTTTTTTAGCCTGTCCTGTTATTTTTGATGGCTGTCTGCCTTGATTAAAAGCATTATTTACAGCGAGAGTGTTTTAGTTTTGAGCCTGTTCATTTTCTGTTTTAAAAGTTCTTATTGACAATGTTTTTACTGCTGGCTGTAAAGGTGTACCCTTTTTAATGAGTTCTAGTTGCCTTTTAATATGTAAAAGTAATATGGGTGGCTATTTTTTAAGAGTATCCTTTGTGTTTTAAAGGTAGTAACTGTGTTTTCCCTGCTTTTGGTAATGGCTTCTGAGTTACAGTAGAGAGGGATTTTGTGTCTAGTCATTTGAAGAGATACACAGAGCCGTTTGGACCATTGGTTTAGTAGAGAGTGTCTTATGACTTTTTCACTTTTTAATCAATTGGGGTGATTTAATTGGGTTTTGCCCAGCTTGGGAGAGTGATATATTTTTTAGTTTATCCTCCTGCAGCTGGATGTTCTGCAGTGTTTTATATGATTTTTATATTTTGTATATCTCTGTGTTTTTAATGGATTGAAATGGATGGGGCATGAATATATTTTCTTTTGCTATAGGTGGAAGTTGTGCCTTTTAGTTCCATCCAGGGGGTTTGTGTGCTGACATCTTCTGAAGATTTGTAATCTTTTTTTTATTCCTTTTTATGATTTTTACTTGATCTTACCTGATTTAAATGATGTCTGTGCTTTTATGTTCATATTTGTGTGTATTTTTGTTACCTGGGGGAATTTTATTTCATGTCATTATTCTTTATTTTATTTCATTTCACTGACTTGTAACAAGTCATTGTGTTTTAAGGAAAGATTGTGCCCCTGATGCAGGATTTTTTTTCCAAAACACATTGTGCTATTAACAAGTGTTTTTATGAAGTACTTGTGCTTAGTGTATTTTATGTAATTTATCAGTAAATCTTCAGTATTTTATCTTGTTAGATGGTTGACTGCCAATTTTTGGTTTTGGTTGGACACAAGCAGCAGTGCCAGGTTGCCCAGTTCCAAGAGGGCGATTTAGACCATTCTTGAATTTGTGAGAGTCTTATCATGGTGCATCATAGAACTATCAGAAATCCAGCAATAGCCTAAAATCTCCTTCTTGGAACTGGGTAACTTGGCGGGTCTGCTTGTGTGAAAATTCTTAGTTACTGGTACGTACTATAACAGAATTTCTGTCAAATGAAAGCCTTTGGAGTAAGTCTCTTGAGCAGGAGTCAATAGATTCACAGGACAAATAATCCAGGAAGAGTTTATTTCACGTAGCTCGCAACCAGACACCCTTTGGGTCAATCAGGAAACAGGAACTAACAGTACTAGAAATACCAGACACAGTTAAGTATAGCTGGCTAGAAGGTACCACCAAGGAGACACAATGAGGGTAATTTTGGAAGCCCTAGTCATGCGTTGGACATCCAAAAATGGGCATAAGGATGTCCAAAGCCATTTTAGAAGCTGGTTCAGTGGATGTCTATGTCTGAACGGGGGCGTGGCTGGGGTGCTTCCAGGATAATGAGCACCCCTGCCTGATCTCAGAAATGTCACAGATGTTTAGACCTGCTCCAGGCACCTGACAAGTGCTTATTTTGGCTGAAAAATATCCAGATGATACAGAGAAGAAAGTACTCCATCATCCTGACTACTCAGCAGAATTAAAATGATAGCAGCAGTGGGATTTGAATCCTGCCTTCCCCCTTTCTAGCCCACTACTCTAGTGGTTATGTTATTCCTACACTAGATGTCTAGGTTCTGAAATACTATTCTGGGGATGTCTATGTAGATGCCCCGCAGATGTCCATATCAGGCATATTTGCGTTGGTGAAATCGTGTCTGCACCTTGAGGTGCCTGCTTTTTTTTTTCAGACGTTCTGGCTTAGACGTTCCAGATTACATTTAAAATTCCTCTCCACAGTTCCTCTTTGAAGCTGACTGCCTTCCGACCCAAGGATTCCCAGTTCATAAGCCAATTCAAAATAACTATTAACAAAGCTAGATAAAAAACCAAAATTGTTGGTTTGCTATTTGCCTAGAAACCTCTAGCAACCTTTCAGCCATTAGATTTGTTTGGGTAGCAGCCTCAGCCCCTTTTTAATTAACAAAATTGCTCTAAAAATATCTTATATATAGAAATAAAAAAACCTGCAAATGACACAGGAAACTAAACAGATTTTTTTTTCTTTGCTTGCATGCTCGTGGAAATAGCTCACCCTGTCCTGCACATGACTAGGAGTAGGCCAGGGGGTCCTGGTTTTTTTTTTTTTTGCCTTTTATGAAACTGATTCTGGAGCGAAGTTAGAAGCCCTGCTTCTTTCCTGCTCAGGCTGCTCCTGCCCCAAGTACTAACACATCTCAGAACCAGCCTGGAGCCCTGAATCCACCACCAACCCTCTCCTAGGCCCTGTAACCGTACTGCAGTACCAACTCTGCTGATCAAGCCACCATTCTTTGTTTCTTCCCTCGATGCTGTAGTAGGGCTGCTGCCTGCTAGAATCAAGGCAGCCAGGCTGGGCCAGCAGGCTATTGGATTAAAAATAGAGAGGCTGGGTTATTATCATTACAGACGTAGGAGGAGAAGAGACCTGTTAATGATTATTTTTTGGCCTCATCACTAGTGGGAGGCAGAGAGGGAAGTTTTAAGCAGCAAAGGGGGAAAGAGGGAAGGGATGAGGTAGTGAAGCACATAAGTGAGTGCAGGTGGGGTTGGGTTTTGGAATAAGAGACAGATTGTTGGGAAAACGGGGGAAGAGAAAGGGAGAAATTGGGGTGGCAAGAGGGGAAGAGAGAAGAGGTAGGGGCGGGATGAGAAGAGAAAGGGGAGCGTTGGGAGTTAAAAGGAGAAGTAAAGAGTGGGAATGAGGGGATGGTAAGCAGAATAAGGGAAATTCAGAAAAAGGAAGAGAAGGGATGGGGCAGAAAAGGAGCATGGAATGGGATCATGTTAGGAAGAGAATTATAGAAACAGGAGGGGAAGAGCAGGGAGTGGGGCTGAGGTGATGGGGGAAAGAGATGAAGCAAGGAGACGGCAGAAGGAGGGGAGGCAAGTATATGAGAAAGCACAAAGGGTGCCAGAAAGAGAGGCAGAAGCTATGGAGGTAATGTTTTCATGTACAGTTATGTTGTAGCAGCCAAGCCCCTCTTGTCATGACTTAGATTACATAATTTCAGCAAATGGTGCAAGTGACTGACAAAGAGATCAAGATATGACATTCTTAACTAGTTTTCTTTCAAGCAATAAGGACATTTTCATGGTTCTTTTATGAAGCTGTATCACCAGTTCAGTCCAAACAGAGGAGTACATTAACTATCATTAAGGTTACGCATTGCGCTAATATTTAACACATTTATTGAATCCCCTACTGTAAATGCCACCTCATGCCACTGACATCTCCTACTCCCAAATCCTAATAATATATGGCCAATATTCAAGATATTCAGCGGCACTATCACAGACTGCACCAGGACTTATCTCGTTTGCGTGATATTCAGCTGGACCTTAACCAGATTACTTATGCTGTAGAAAAAGCTATTCTAAATTCTAATCAGATCAACTCCCATCTGAATATCAGGCAAACTGAATAAGTGTCGATACTTACCTGGTTTGTCGCTCTACAGGGATATTTAGCAGCAGCTACAATCTGATTATTCTGCTGATACTTAAGCACACAGCCAACCGCCATGGCGTTTACTGTAAATATCCTCAGGTCTGAATATCAGGGCCATAGTTTTGATTGATTTGGAAATAAGCAGTCTTCAGACTCCCAAGTGGGGTAATTAAAGCAATGTTATTGAAGTCCTTGCCTTCAAAAGATTATAGAGTATGTTTCCTTAAACTTTTGCTAGTTCCAATCACTACATTCTGTTAGAGTGTCCAGTTTTTAGCACGAATAGATTACTCAAAGTTCTTTGGCAAACACCCTCAAGAGCTCCTGGAAAAGGACATTTCAAAAGATGCATTGCAAGATCCTCCCAGGCCTCAGAAGTAGGCCTAAATTAGGCATAGACTGGAAGGAATGGAACAGGAACGTGGGTATGGAGCAGGGCAGAGAGCAAGATGGCTGCCTGGAAGGACTCCTTTTGCTGTGGGGCCAGGCGGCCATTTTGTGTGGGCAAAAGAGCCATGATAGAGTCCTGGTGGACAGCATGGACGGGGCTGTCAAAGTGTGGATCTTCGGCTACTCGTTCATCCATTGGATGCAGAGAAGGACCAGAGATAGACCCCAGGGTCTTAACCTGGGGATGAATGCAGCAGAGGTCTCCATCATTTGGATGGGTATACACAGTATGATGTGGGACAAGTTGCTACCGACCCTATTACATAAAAGAAGGGTGGGTGGTCCCCTCTGGCTCCTTGTGGTGCATTTAAGGTGTAACTATCTGGTGGGAACATGCAGCGTGAAGCTCACCAGGAAGATGCAGAGGGATCTTCTGACACTGGTGGACACCTTCCCTGGGATCCAGTGGGTATGGTCCTCCATCGTACTGTGTAGAGTCTGGAAGGGTAAAAGGTCTCACCGGGCAATGGAAAATACCTGCCACAAGGTCAACAGATGGATGACAAAATTTGTGGAAGCAATTGGGGTGTACTGTATGAGACACAATCTAATCAAGAACTGCCGTGTCCTGTACCATGCTGACAGGGTGCATTTGTCTGACATCAGACAGGGTGTGTTCTTATGCACGCTGCAGGACACGGTGGAAATGTTATGGGAAAGAGCAAGGCTTGGCCGCAGCTAAGTCAGTTGGGGACTCTCCAACAAGCGAGGAGCCACTGTTGGAGGGCAGTGGCCATGAAGTGGGGACACGAGACAGGGCACACAGCCATCCACTAGAGCAAAGGGGAGTGGCCATGAGCTAATTGTCCTCCCCCAGACAGGGTCAACGGGTCCCAACAGGGCCAGTGGGCATGCAACATCTTCTCCACCCCTACCACACTTTTATGGCGGGGTGGTGGAGGAAGTGAGCAAAGGTTACAGCGGTGACACTAGAGCAAGTTGGGCCCGAACATCAACCTTTGACGGGCTGGGAGCGGAGCCAGAGTATAGAATCCCTGCTGCAGAAGGGAGGGGGTCAAGGCAAGCTTTTATGGCCTGCCTTTCCCTCTTTTCCCAAGGGCTAAGATGTTTGTGGTAAAGCATGATGATGCACACTCAAAGTGTACAAGTATGCAAGAACAAAAGGGGTCGGGTTTTAACGGCCCGATCTGAGGTCAGTATGGGCTGTGTGTCCCCTGGGTCTCATGTGAGCACATTGAATGTTATGCGGGGTATTGTTTATAGTTGTCATAGTTGGATTGGTTGATGTTGTGTATATACAGTATGTGGTTTGAATTGATATACAATTGTTATGTATAAGATAGGCCATGCTGCAGCCAAGAGTTTCCAAATAAAACTTTGTTTTCTGTTGAACATCAGAGAAGTCTGACGCATCTTTGGTGGAGATTAAAGGAGAGGGGGAGAGAAGAATATGCAGCCCCATGAATGGCTACACTTTTCCGGGCTGTATTAAAAAGCAGCAGGCCCTGCACAGAACCCTGGGGTACTCCACTATTCACCTTTCTCCATTGAGAAAATTGGCCATTTGGACCTACTCTCTGCTTTCTATCTTTTAACCAGTTCCTGATCCACAATAGTACACTTCCTCCTATCCCATGACTTTTTAATTTCGCCAAGATCTCTCATGAGGGACCCTTTCAAAGGCTTTCTGAAAATACAGATACACAATATCGACATGCTTACCTTTGTCTACTTATTTATTTACACCTTCAAAAAAATATAACAGATTAGTAAGACAAGATTTTCCTTGGCCAAATCCATGTTGGCTTTTGACCATTATGCCATGACTATCCACATGTATCAACCTTTTCTTCTTTATAATGGTTTCCACTATTTTGCCTGGTGCAGACATCAAGCTCATTGGTCTGTAGTTTTCTGATCACCCCTGGAACCATTTTTAAAAATTGGTACTCTCCGATCCTCAGGTACTACAGATGATTTTAATAATAGTTCACATAGCTCATATTTCAGTTCTTTTCAGCATCCTTGGATGTATACCATCCGGTCCAGGTGATTTGCTACTCTTCAGTTTATCAAATACTTGTAATACATCTTCCCAGTTTATCAATATTTCTTTCATTTCTTCGGATACATCACCTTTAAATACCATTTCAGGAATGGGTAACTTCCCTACATCATTTTCAGGAAATACAGAAGCAAAGAATTAGTTCAGTCCCTCTCTTTAGGCCGTGTCCTCCTTTAGCATCCCTTTTACCCCTCTATCATCTAGTGGTTGAACTGACTTTCACAGGTTTTTTGCTACAAATATACTTGAAAAAAAATGTATTATGCATTTTTGCTTCCACAGCAAGATTTTTCTCAAATCCTCTCTTTGCCTGCCTTATCAATGCCTTGCATCTAACTTGCTAGTGCTTATGTTACCTGTTTTTGTCAGTTGGTTCCTTTTTCCATTTCCTGAAAGATGCTTTTTAGGCTACAACAGCCTCTCTGACCTCACCTTTAAACCATGCTGGTAGTTTTTTGGCCTTCTTTCCACTTTTCTTAAAACAGGAATACATCTGGCCTGGGCTTCCAAGATAGAATTCCTACTGCTTTATATCCCTGAGGATACTATTCAGATATGAAGCACCAGATGCTAAGCTCAACAGTTCTTTTCCTTGGTATATACAAAAGAAAAGGAAGTTGATAGACCTATGGAAGGAAGCAGAAGAAACTTATGAAAAGACTGCAAACCTATTTATAGAGTCCTTACAAAAATGAGAGTAGATAAGGCCATGAGACTTGCGGGAGTGTACCCTTAAATACTGAGGAAACTCAGGAAAATGTATTTTGCCTCCTAGTAGAGGAGAGTTAGCAGGATGAATTGGAAGTTAAGAGTATTCTTCCTTGGATCCATGTATGTAACTCTCTCATGCACTTTCTTTAGTATGTAGGAAAAAAACTGCTATACATGGACTTACAAAGACAATGGGGTATGTTTACTAATTGGTGGTAGCGGCTTCCATGCGATATCGGAGCTGCGGTACCATTGAATTCAATGGGGCTGCGGCTCCGATATCGCACGGAAGCCGCTACTGCTGATCAGTAAACATATTCCAATGTTAGGCACCCTGAGAGTGAAATAAGTGATAGAAAATAAAAAGGAATCCCATCATCAGTTAGGAGCTGGTTGCAACATGAAAGCTTTGCAGAAGCATCCAGTATTTATGAGAGGGCTCCCACCCAAGTTCATGATCTTCCTCCTACCACATCCCAACATATACAGGTGCTCTGTGCTATTCAGTTTCTTTTAGCCTGTGTGATCCTCATCCTCCTTATAGTCCTTTCTAAAACAGAGCATTCTCACAAAATCCCACTGCTTGTAATTCTTTATCACTCTTCCACATTGCTTCTGTACGGAGGAATACAGTAATACTTCATGTTCTGTCTGTCTTCTCTGCCAGCTGGGTTCACAATAGTAGTTTAAACATGCGGTGAAGGCAATTCCATTGATTGCTGTTTTTGTTAAGTGCTACTGAGTCGATGTCAGGGCATGGAGCCATAGGCCCAAATATTCACTGCACTAAACTAATCTGGCAAAATAAGCATAAGCAGCATGAAACAGCACTCCAGTATCGCTAATCAGAGGTTGGGAGAGAGAGAATCGTAGCGATGAGGACAAGGGAACAGGAGGTGCCACCAGGTCGATACCTCCTAGTGCCTGCCCATCACTTGACTTGTCATCAAACCCACTTCAGTGACATCCTGTGGCCCAGGAGCATTACTATCATGTCAATGACTTGAACATCAATATCATCTGGAAAGAAAGATGCATTTTATATAGATCTTATCCACCTATCTTTAATGCATATTAGTTTGTGTTTTCCACAGTCATTTGGCCTCTTTACTGTGGTACACTTGGTTTTACAGTTGTGTGTCTTAATGACCCTCCAAATTGCTTACACAGACAGGTTTGTGTAAAGAAGCACTTCTGGTTTTGGTTTATGTTTATGTTTATGTTTTATTAAAATTTGATATACCGCCCATACCAAAAAGGCATCTGGGTGGTTTACAATTAAAATTTACATAGCTGCGAAAAAAGAGAAAAGAACGCCATTATTAAAACAGTAAAGAGGAAAAAAAGAATAAATAAATAAAACAAATAAAGACAAGGACATTACTACAAGGGTTGTGAGTCTCCCTGGAGAAAGTAAAAGGTGATGTAAGGCAGATAGTAGAGACTGAATGAGATAAATCCTGTTTTAGCTCCAGGGAGTGAAGGTCTCCTAACGGCAAGCTACAGGAGAAGAGCACACGTTGGCTCCATTTAAAAATGAGCGTCTGAACAGGAACCCTTATCGCCATGCGTATTGGTGTCTGCAGTTGTAGAATGGTACACTTGGTTCATAATTACCAGTCTGCAGCTACATATTAGTTCACTGCAGTCCAGTGATGCTTATCTTATGTGTAGTGGTTTCAACAATCAACTGTAGACGGATGTGAAATCCTCATTCCAGTATCTCTTGTGTACTTTATGGCATGCTACAAATGTTCTTCTCACATTTCTCCACTTTGTATTTTAGTTTGTCCCCCTTTCTGGATGCCACCCCGATGCTACTTACAGCAGTATACATTTGACTGCACATCTGCTGTTTAGTTGCATCACTAGTAGTCTAAGAATATTCATCCAGAGTTGTGAAAAATACGGGACCACTTCTTTGACCAACACTTCCATTTCCTTCTAAAGAAAACTGGACTTGCAGACTTTCTTCTCCTTTCTGTTCTTGTCAGATCAATTGCCAGAATTCTTTGGAATCTCAGAGTCACTCCAGTTCCTAAATCCCAAGGGTTGACGCCAATCCAGGATCTGTTATGTAATAGCTGAGACTGTTAGTACAGGACATTTCTTGAGATGATAGCCAAAAGATTTTTCCTGAGTTGTGGTATTTTATTAAATGCGTTCCTTGTTGGGGTATTTATAACTTGGTAATGGAGTGGAGGAGTAGCCTAGTGGTTAGAACACTGGCTTGATAACCAAACAACCAGGGTTCAATTCCCAGTAGCACTCCTTGTAGCCTTGGGCAAGTCACTTAACCCTCCATTGCCTCAGAAGAAAGGCCTGGCAATCTACTTCCAGTGACACATTGCCAAGAAAACCCAGGAGCTTCTGGGTCACCAGGAGTCAGGACTGACTCAAAGGCACACATTGCATTTTTAAAGAATTTTTCTTTTTAAGATGTACATTGTACACCTTAGAGGAAAGGCGGGATAGAGGTGATATGACTGAGATGTTTAAATACCTCCATGGCATAAATGTTCAGGGAGAGAGCCTCTTTCAATTGAAAGAAAGTTCTGCTACAAGGGGACATGGGATGAGGGTCAAGGGAGATAGATTCAGGAGTGATATGCGGAAATATTTCTTTACGAAAAGAGTAGTGGATCCGTGGAATAGTCTCCCAATGGAGGTGGTAGAGATGAGGACAGTAACTGAATTCAAAAAAGCATGGGACAAACACAGAGGATCTCTAAAGGTAAAAAGGGGACTGTTGTAGTTGTTGATATGGAAGGACAGACTAGATAGGCCATGTGGTCTTTCTCTGTCATCATATTTCTATGTTTCTATGTAAGATGCTTTACTTGTTAGAGTATTTCCTACTTGTTAAACTGTTTTGCCTTTTTTGTGAGCAGTCGAGGGTGCTGAATTGCTAAGTATTTTAGTTTAGAGATTTGAAAGCAGAGTTGCATAGCACAGAAGGTTTAGTTTGCAGTAATAAAAGGGCAGATAAAAAAATAAAATAAAGGAAAGCAAACGAACAAATAAGCAAAACGTTGCAACATAGGAGTCAAATGGTGCTTTACATTAGAGTGCTAAATTAACCTTATCCATAATCTTGATAATTTATAAATTTCTTGAAGGTCATTGGCAAAAGAGAATAAAGGAATCAATACATACATGTAACTATAGTAAGCTTGATCATAAATTAAATAAAAATAGGATAGCTGAATGCAGAGTTAACAGAGAAACTATGATTTAGAGATGAGAACCAGAAAAGCTAATTGGGGGAGGGGGTGGATTAGGCCCATTTACTTGGCAATGGTTGGCAAGAATTCTGCTTTTTTACTGGGAAAAGAAGAGTAAGTACATAATTTAGTTCAATTGTTGGCCATCTGCGAACTGTAAAAACAGAACAATAATTAACTTAATTTCAGGGGGAGATGGATTGTAGTATTTTATTACATCTTTGCCATAATTATTTCAAGTTGGTCTGGTCTCTTTTGTCCTCTAAGAAACAAGATTCTTCAAATGGTGCCACACTAAATTGCATATTTCATAGATACATAAATATATATTGGAGCAAAAAGTAGACAAGCAACTAGGACTATGATCAGGGAGTATAGGTTTTACGAAAAAAGGCCAGATGAGTTTACGAGCCGAACAGTTGAAGAAAACACAGGGACTTTGGTAGGTCTTTTTTCATTTCTCTCAGCAGGTATCCAAGCTCCTAACAGCAGAAGGATGACTAAGAAATACTGTCTCACCAAAGCTGTTGAAAGAATCATTATAATAGCAGAGCATTGCGAGGATTTGCAGAAGGGTCTTGTGAAACCAGGATACTGGGGTATCTAAATGCCAGAAGAAATTTAGTGTGGACAAGTACAAAGTGCTGCACATAGGAAAAAATAATCCCAATTACAGTCACAAAATGCTGATTCTCAGTTAGGAGTCGCCACCCAAGAAAAAAAATCGTAGAGGCATGTTTACTAAGCTGTGCTAAGGATTTGCGGGTATTGCACGTGAGAATAGAAATCAATGCATGATACGTGCAACAGTAGTGCGCTATGTGTTGAGGCAATGTACAACATGGTCCCAGCAGATACCACACTGATGTGGACCCTAACATGCACTGGTGGCCATTGTGCTTAACATGGATGCACTTAATGCCACCCATTGAGGTGGAGTTAAGCACACCCACATTAACTACAACATTGATGGTGAACTCACATTGAGTTAACCATGTTGTACAGATGTGTCCACGCTTCTTCCCTCCCCTGCCAGTTTCCCTCCCCATCATATGCTAAGCAGATAGTGTGGAATTAACCCTGCACTCTGTTTAACATGTGTGCTCTTAGTGTGGTCTATTTGCCTGCGCTCAAACGCATGTTAACAGCTAATGCAGCTTAGTAAACATGCGCCTTGAAGTCACTGTAGACAATACATGAACATTTTCAGCCCAGTGTGCCATGGCTACCAAAATCCAAATAGAATATTACTCAAAAAGGGACAGAGAACAAACCTGAGAATATCATTATGCCCCTAGATAGTTCCTTGGTATGACCACACTTTGAATATTGTGTGCAGTTCTGGTTTACCCGATCTCAAAAAGAACATAATGAAACTAGAAAGGTTTCAAAGAAAGGCAACAAAAATGATTAAGGGGATAGAGCACCTCCCTTATGAAGAAAGTCTAAACAGCTTAGAGTCTTTCAGCTTGGAATAAAGACGAACGAGAGGGAATATGATGAACATTTATCAAATCATGAGTAGGGTAGAATGGTTACATATGAAATAATTGTTTTACCTTTCAAGCAATGCTAAAATAAGAGGATATTCCTTGAAAAACAAATTGTAGAAAGTATTTTTTCACACAGCACATAATTAAACTGTGGACTCTGTTGCCAGAGGGTGTAGTCAAGACAACTAACTAAGCGGGGTTCCAAAGAGGTTTTGAGAAGTTGCTGGTGGAAAAATCCATACAAATATTTAGCCAGGTAGACTTGGGATAACCATTGCTTATCTTTATCAATCAGTATAACTAGACTAGGCTAAGAGAGCACAGCAACATACAAGAAAGACTTTTTGTCAGATCATTCTTAAGGAGGGCAGAAACCTCTTGAAATAAACTCCTTTTTAATCATTTGAATATAAAATAGGCAATAGATGAGAACCAAATAGCACTTAGCTTTTGTAGAAATCAGTTCCAACGGATATACACAATGGAGCACACTTGAAATATTTCAAGAAAAGGGGGCTCTGCTTCAGGTGTATGCTCCCAATGGTTGGTCAAAGAAGGACTCTCAGTAGCCAGTAATAATTAAAGGTCCATACAGCTTCAAGTCAAAGCCGTTCTTAAATGCCATATTAAGCATGTGACATCAGATCCAGCTGGGAGTAACTCTGCATATTTCACTTAGCAATGGGCTCAAAACAATGCAAGTGTTAAGGCCCAAATATATCAGCATTCAAAGAAAACAGAGATTAAGGCCAGCTGGAGCAACTGTTTGCAATATAAAAATCCATCTTTGTTTGGTAAGTTGTAACTAGGATACCTGATTATCACCATGCAGGGTTAGAGGAATTATATCAGTCACTCTCCAGGAAAACTGATGAAACGAATGATCCATTTGTAAACAATGTTGAACTATGGGGGCAGACATAGTTTTGGTATCGATTCTGGAGGCAGTGTTTAGAAAACAGAGTCTTAAAAGCCCAAGTAGTATGGCCAACATATTTGAGGCTGCAGGGATATGTAAGCAAGTACACCTCAAAATCAGAGTCACAGGTGATGAACCACCTGGCTCGATAGATCTTATGAGTGGTCTGATTGCCCCAAGTCTTACCACTAATAGTGCAGTCACAAAATCAGCAGTTACCACAGGGATAATGTCTCCACGATGGGGGAGCTTCTGTCAGTGGAGATGTATGAGCCACCAAATCCTTTATAGTACTGCCTCTAGTGAAAGCAATAGTCAGGTCCTTTGGAAATCAGCAACAAAAAATAGATCTGCTTTTTGGATCTGTCGGGTACTTGTGATCCCAACTGGCCAGTATTTGAGGCAGGATGCTGGGCTTCATGATCCTTGGTTTGACTCAGCATGACATTTCTTATGTTCTCATGTTTACTGTTACTATCTTTGTCACACTGTAGAATTGATTCAATGTGAAAGATGCCTGCAGGTTGACTCAGGGATTGGTGCCACAACTGAGAGAGGAGATGACCATATTGAGAAGCATCAGGATCAATGAGACTATATTGATGAAATGCTTACTGAGGCATCAAAGATGCCAATAACTAATGGAGTTTGCTGTTGGAGTTTTCTTGATGTTTGGAGTTATAAGAGTTTGAATTTTTTGCGGATATTGTGGAGACTTCAGAAGCCCTTATCATTGACACATTTTGCTGAAATGGTAGACAATGTGATCATATGCGGACAAAAAAAGATGGAAGGACTATAGTTGTAATAGAATAAGTTGTATACAAGCTGATAATTGAACTCAGCCATTTTGGATATTATTGTGTTGGATTTGCGACACTCGTCTACACATGAGATAAGTACTCTTTTTCAGTCGTTTTCCAATTGATAATGAATGAGGGGTTTTGGGGTTAATTCATTCTCCGGGAACAAGCAGGAAGTCAGTCCTCACATATGGGTGATGTCAGCACCGACGGAGCCCTCGTGCGGAGCAAATCCCCAGCTTTCAGAGAAAGCCTTTGGGAGTTGCCATCACGCATGCGCGGTCCCCTTCCCGCCCAAGGGTGCTATCTTGCTCAGTCTGCTTTTTTCCGCAGAGCCCTTCAGATGTAGTCCTTGTGTCCCCGTAAAAAAGTTGAATTTTTTTCTCTTTTTCTCGACAGGTCGACACCAGTACCTCTTCCCGCCTTCAGCTCGGTACGTCGGTATTGAGTCCGTCTCTATTTTCGTTTTTTGTCCTTTGTGACTGGCGTTCGCACCTTTTTTTCTTTTTCACTGTCAGCCTGAGTCTTCGACCTTGCAGGGGCCCTTTTTCCCCTGATGGCTGCCAGCAGGATTAAAAAATGCGAAAGGTGTGTGAAGTTTCAGGCTCAACCATGACCCGTTGGTCCGTGGCCCATGTAGGAAAATGTCCTCGAAGGCCCTGAAAAGCCACCAGCAGCAGCATGATAGGATTTTTTTCCATGTCCTTGCCTCTGAGAGCCAAGACCTCATCCGAGGCCTCCACCTCTCGGGGGGAGCTGTCCGAGCCCAAGCAGCGTCAAGGTTCCTTGGAAAGGAGGTCTCCCTCAAGGGATCACAAGAGGAAGAAGAAATCCTCAAAAGCAGTGTCTCTGGAGGGCTCTGAGCGACTTGGCTCCTCCCGAGGCCGGTCGCGGAGCCCTAAGCACCGACCGGGATCTTCGGAGACGGAGCGCCCGACGAAGATGCCTCATCGAGAACCAGATCAGCCGAGGCAAGTACCAACTGTCCTCATTGAGGACTCCCCTCCAAGGGAACCGGCGTCGGGCCTGACCGTGCCAAAGCCCGAGACGGTGGCTGCGGAGCCTTCTGGACTCAAGTCCAGAATGGCGGCCTTGGCGCACAGTTTCACTGCCTTCATAGAGCAGCAGCGGGTGCTGATAGCCGGCCTGTCCGGTTCCTCCGCCCCGACCTCTGGGCCCTCGACGTCGAAGTTGACCCCGGAGGCCGAGCCGATCCTCGAAGCACTTCGGGCTCGAGTCGATCCTCGGCCAAGGTCTCTCTTGGCCTCCCGTTTGGGACAGAGGTTGTCGCCACCGAGCCTGCTGGCAGTTGGTGCCGGGGCCCTCGATGCCTGAGGAGCCCCCCAATTTCTCCTCGGAAGCATCGGCGTGGGATACCGAGGATGAGGAGTCCCTGGATACCCGCCGGCACAGGGATGTACCATCTGATTCCCCGATATCTGAGCCTCGGAGAATGTCCCCCCTCAGAAGACATGAAATTCTTGGACTTCCTGCGGGATATGTCCAAGGCGTTGGCGTTCCCCACGGAGTCCGAGAAGTATCCTAGAGCCGAAGAGCTCGAGATCCTCCAGTATGAGGCCCCCCCTTCAGGAGGCCCTTACTGTGCCCTTGCCTCCGATCCTTGAACGAGTGATGCTCCACATGTGGGAGACACCGGCGTTGGTGCCAGTGATCAGCAAGCGGCTTGACTTGATGTATTGAATCCACCAGAGCCCTGGGTTTCAGAAGTCGCAGCAGCCGAACAACTCCATGGTTGTGGAATCAGCCATGCGCCTGAAGAGCCAGAAGATGCACTCCTCGGTGCCTCCCGGCAGGGAGACCCGCAACTTCCAGATAACACCAACTAAGAAACACAGCCAGCGTTGTTTCTAAATAACACCACCAAGAAACACTGCCTTTCTTACAGCCCATTCTCACAATGTAATTTATATTTGAAACGGACTTATTTTATACTGTTCAATTCAATCATGTTATAGGTCTTTTACGTCATACATTTGACCTATTTCATGTTTATATTTCATGTATATAGTTCATGTATATAGTTCAACCCCCCCTGTTATCCAAGTTTATACCCCTGTTCGATGTAAAACCAAACAGAAATGTGTTTTGGTCATTTTGTTATACTGTGAACCGCGCTGATGCCGAATAGTGCGGTATATAAGCAACTGTAATAAATAATAATAAAATAATAATAAATAAATAAACTTGGATGCCCTCGGCAGGAAGTGCTTCCAGGTTTCAGTGCTGACTTGTTGGATCCAGGCCTGCCAGCTGTACATGGGCATGTACCTGAGAGACCTGGCGAAGGCACTCGCTGGGTTCTCGGCTGCTCTCTCCAAGGAACCCTTGCAGTGCTTCAAGGGCCTGTCTAAAGCATTCTGTGAGTGCTCGAAGTTTATGTCTTGGGCAGCCTATGATGGGTTCAGTCGTCGGACCTCAAACAATGGGTTCAGAACAAGTTGGTCGATGTCCCATGCCAGGGGGAAAATCTCTTTGGCAAACCCATGACCGACAAGTCCGCAGAGTTGGAGACCGAGTACATGACGAGGACACGGCTCTCCAAGAAGACCTCTGCCCCTTCTCACAAGAAGGGCTCAGGTAAAAAGCCCTTTTACCTGAGGAAGGGTGCTGCATACTGAAGCTACCCCCATTTTCAGGCCTCCCCGGCTCCCCAACAGGAGCAGTAGGGCAAGGGACAGGGGCATGGTCCACATAAGCAGAAAAGCCCCAAACCCCAGGCACCAGCTCCAGCCCAGCCTGGCAGTGGCTTTTGACTCCTACAGCATGGCCACTCTTCCCACAGAAGAAAGGCAGATCACAGGGGGCCGGCTTGCTCTGTATGCCCACAGGTGGGCAGCCATTACCACTGATTCCTGGATCCTGCAGGTAGTCCAAGGGGGCTATCTTCTTCACCTAGCCTAGGTGCCTCTTCACTATTTTCCAGGAGAGCCCATCAGGTCTCCACTTCACCGGGACCTACTTCTGAAGGAGTTAGCAGGTCTTCTCGAGGATCAGGCGGTAGAACCGGTGCCCCACCACTTGCAGAGAAGGGGCTTCTTTTCCAGGTACTTTCTCGTGCCAAAAAGGACAGGAGGCCTCAGACCCATCCTCGGCCTGCGCAACCTCAACAAATTCCTGGTGAGGGAGAAGTTCAAGATGCTCTCCCTTGGAATATTGCTGCCTTACCTCTGCCAGGGAGACTGGCTATGCTCCTTAGACCTGAAAAATGTGTATACACACATCCTAATACACCCAAGCCACAGGCAATAATTACGCTTTGTGGTGGGGGGCAATCACTATCATAAGAACATAAGAACATAAGATATGCCATACTGGGTCAGACCAAGGTCCATCAAGCCCAGTATCCTGTTTCATACAGTGGCCAATCTAGGTCATACGTACCTAGCAGTTTCCCCAAAAGATACAGGTTCCGCAATGCTTGTACTGGGTCAAGCATTGATATCCTGGGTCCCTTCTTAATAATGGTTTATGGACCTTGCCTCCAGGAACTTGTCCAAACCTTTTTTAAACCCAGTTACACTAACAGCTTTTACTACATCCTCCGGTAACAAATTCCAGAGTTTGATTACACGTTGAGTGAAGAAATATTTTCTTTTATTAGTTTTAAATAGTTTACCCTGTAGCTTCATTGCATGTCCCCTAGTCTTTCTAAGTTCTGATAACGTAAACAATCGATCTACGTTTACCCGTTCCACTCCGTTCATTAATTTATAGACTTCTATCATATCTCCCCTCAGCCGTCTCTTTTCCAGGTTAAAGAGCCCTAACCTTTTTAGCCTTTCTTCATAAGAGTATCCTTCCATCCCTTTACCATTTTGGTGGCTCTTCTCTGAACCTTTTCTAATAACGCTATATCCTTTTTAAGATACGGCGACCAGAATTGCACACAATATTCAAGGTGCGGTCTCACCATGGAACGATACAGAGGCATTATAATATCCTTTGTTTTATTTTCGATTCCTTTCCTTATGATACCTAGCATTCTATTTGCTCTCTTGGCTGCCGCTGCACACTGGGCCGAGGGTTTTAACATGGTATCCACAATGACGCCTAAATCTTTTTCCTGGGTGGTGGTTCCTAATGTGGAACCTTGCATCGTGTAACCATAGTTTGGGTTGTTCTTCCCTAGGTGCATAACTCTGCACTTGCCCACATTAAATTTCATCTGCCATTTTGATGCCAAGTCTTCCAATTTATCAAGATCCTCTTGCAATTTTCCACAATCCTCTTGGGTTTTAACAACTTTAAATAGTTTTGTGTCATCTGCAAATTTGATAACCTCACTCGTTATTCCACTTTCCAGGTCATTTATGAATATGTCAATAAGCAGTGGACCCAGCACAGATCCCTGGGGTACACCACTATTCACTTTTCTCCATTGGGAAAATTGGCCATTTAGCCCTACCCTCTGCTTTCTATCTTTTAACCAGTTCTTGATCCACAGTAGTACACTGCCTCATATCCCATGACTCTTTAGTTTTGCCAAAAGTCTCTGATGAGGGACCTTATCAAAGGCTTTCTGAAAGTCCACATACACTATATCAACCGACTCACCTTTGTCCACCTGTTTATTCACACTTTCAAAAAAACATAATAGATTAGTAAGACAAGATCTTCCTTGTCTAAAACCATGTTGGCTGTCTCCCATTAGGCCATGACTATCTACATGCTGAGTAATTTTATTCTTTATGATGGTTTCTACCATTTTTCCCGGTACTGACGTGAGGCTTACCGGTCTGTAGTTTCCCGGATCACCCCTGGAACCCTTTTTAAAAATTGGCGTTACATTGGCGATCCTCCAATCTTCAGGTATTACAGATGATTTTAATGAAAATTCACAGATTACTAATAGCAGATCTGCAATCTCATATTTCAGTTCTTTCAACACCCTTGGATGTATACCATCTGGCCCAGGTGATTTGCTACTCTTCAGTTTATCTAATAATTGTAATACATCTTCCCGATGTACCGATATTTCCTTCAATTCTTCTGCACCTTTAAATACCACTTCAGTCATAGGTAACATACCTACATCTTCCTCAGTAAAGACCAAAGGAAAGAATTCATTCAGTCTCTCCGCTATCGCCTTGTCGCCTCTTAGTGCCCCTTTAATTCCTCTATCATCTAATGGACCAATTGACTCTCTCACAGGTTTTTTGCTACGAATGTACTTGAAAAAATCTTTATTTCGCATTTTTGCTTCCGCAGCAAGCTTCTTCTCAAATTCTCCCTTTGCCTGCTTTATCAATGCCTTGCATTTGACTTGCCAGTGCTTGTGCTGTTTCCAGGTTTCGCCATTTGGCTCTTTTTTCCATTTCCTGAAAGATGCTTTTTTGGCAACAGCAGCCTCTTTGACCTCCCCTTTAAACCAGGCTGGCAGTTTTTTAGACTTCCTTCCACTTTTCTTAAAGCGTGGAATACAGCTGGCCTGGGCTTCGAGGATAGTATTTTTCAACAACACCCAAGCTTGATGTAAGTCTTTAACCTTTGCAACTGCTCCATTTAGTTTTTTCTTAACTATTTTCCTCATTTTATCATAGTCTCCTTTTCGAAAGTTAAAAGGTAGTACTGTGGATTTCCTTACTATCCCTTCTCCACTAATTAAATCAAAGGTGATGATCATGTTATGATCACTATTGCCAAGTGGCCCCAACACCCTTATCTCTTGCACTAGATCTGGTGTTCCACTAAGGACTAGGTCTAATATGGCTTCCCCTCTGGTCGGTTCATGAATCAGCTGCTTCAAGAAGCAGTCATTTATGTCATCTAGGAACTTTATCTCCCTAGCATGTCCTGCCATGACACTGACCCAGTCGATACCGGGGTAATTGAAATCACCCATTATTATTACTGCGCTATAACTTTTGTTAGCTTCCTTGATTTCTTTGAGCATTTCATCATCTATTTGTTCATTCTGGCCAGGCGGTTGATAGTACACCCCCACTGCCATTGCCTTCCCCTTTTTACATGGAATTTCAATCCATAGAGATTCTACAGCAAATTTTGTTTCCTGCAAAACTTTAATCCTTTCTGACTCAATACCCTCTCTAATTCCTTTCTGCACTAGAGGTGTGAGGCCTGGGGAAGAATACAAGAAGGTAAACAGACTGGTTTAAATGAAAAGGCGAAACCACCTTTGGCATAAACTGAGAGTGAGTCCTAAGAACTACATTATTATGGTGGAATCTTGTATAAGGAGGATCAGCCACTAAAGCCTGTAGCTCACTGATGCGCCTTGCAGAGTGAGAGCAACAAGGAAGGCTACCTTCCAAGAAAGAAACTTCAGCGATGTAGTGGCTAAGGGTCTGAAGGGTGGTTTCATAAGTTGCCCAAGGACAAGGTTTAAATCCCATGCCACAGGTGGTGGCTTGATGGGAGGCTTAGTTACGAGTAGGCCTCTCATAAACAGCGCTACAAGCGGTTGAGAGGAGACAGGTTGTCCATCAAAGGGCTTGTAGAAAGCCGCAATGGCACTAAGGTGAACCCTCACTGAATTAGTCTTAAGACCAGAGGATAAATGGAGGAGATAATCCTTTTTCAGTTCCAGTGGAGGTGTTACTGGAGTAAGTTCCTTTTTTGAACACCAGATAGAGAACCTTCTCCACTTAAAGGCATAGGCCCACCTTGTGGAAGGTTTTCTTGAAGCCAAAAGGATATCTTTAACCTCTTGAGAAAGGTTAATATCCCTAAACACTAGGCTTTCAGCAGCCACGCCATCAGGTGTAACAACTGAGGATTTGGGTGCAATAGCATCCCGTTCTACTGGGAAAGGAGATCCAGAGCACATCCCAACTCCAGAGGCTTGGCTTGAGAGAGACGTAGAAGCAATGGATACCACGTCTGTCATGGCCAGCGTGGGGCTATGAGGATCATATGGCCCCTGTCTCTCTGAAGCTTGAATAGGGTTTTGGGAATAAGGGGCATGGGTAGGTAGGCATAGAGGAAGTCCCGACCCCAATGGAGATGGAAAGCATCCCTTGCCTGACAGTTCTGAGCTGGAATTCTTGAACAGAACCGGGGAAGTTTGGCATTCTGTGGATTTGCAAAAAAGGTCTATATCTGGAGTTCCACAGATCCAAAAGATTCGAGCAATTTGCTCTGGATGAAGGGTCCACTTGTGTGGCAGCAGTACTCGGCTGAGTTTCTCTGCCAAGAGATTGTGTGTACCTGGAAGATACACCGCTAGTAGGTGGATCTGAAGGCCTCTGGTGAAGGCCCAGAGGCGTAGAGCTTCGTTGCACAATGCCCAAGAGCCTGTCCCACCTTGCTTGTTCATATAGAACATGGCTACCTGATTGTCATTCTGGACAAGAACCGTCTTGTAGCTCAGGCTGTCCTGAAATACTTGAAGAGCACAGAAGATGGCTCTGAGTTCCAGGAGGTTTATATGAAGACAAGCCTCTTGCTCGGTCCAGAGACCCTGAGTGGAGAGACTGTCCATATGGGCTCCCCAACCTAACTTCGATGCATCCGTCATCAAGGTAGCTTGGTGCAGTGGTTGCTGGAAAGGAGACCCTACGAGAAGGTTTTCCAGTGACTGCCACCACTGTAGGGACAAAATGAGGCGTGTAGAGTTTCTGATTTTGTCCCCCAGACAACCTGATGCCTGTGTCCACTGAGAGGCTAAGGTCCACTGGGCTGTCCGCATGTGTAGGCGAGCATAGGGGACCACATGAACAGTGGATGCCATATGCCCCAGCAGCTGAAACATTTCTCAAGCAGTTAGAGAAGTTTTCAGAGCTGCTTGAGAGGCTAGCTGGATTATTCGAGCACACTGTGGTTGTGGGAGAAAAGCCCTTGACTGCCTTGTGTCTAGAAGAGCCCCTATGAACTCTAGGGACTGAGAAGGGGTGAGTTGGGAGGTTAATGATCAGCCCCAAGTAATGCAGGATTTGCATTGTACAGGAGAGAGCGGAGCTGGCTTCTGGAGCTGTCAGTGCTCAGATTAGCCAGTCGTCTAAGTAGGGGAATATCCCCAAGGTTCTCAAGAATGCTGCTACTACTGCCATGCATTTTGCGAAAACTCTTGGGGCAGAAGCCAGTCCAAAGGGTAAAACCCTGTACTGGTAATGTCTTCCCTGAAAGAGGAATCGAAGAAACCTCCTGTGATCTGCATGGATAGGGATATGTGTATATGCATCCTTTAGATCTAGAGAACATAGCCAATCCTGACTCTGAATGTAAGGAAGAAGTGTTCCGAGAAAAATTCAAGATGATCTCTCTCGGAACAGATACTTGCTTAGCTCCCTGAGGTCCAGAATGGGCCTGTACCCGCCTGTCTTCTTTGGGATGAGGATGAGGAAGTAAGGGGAGTAGAAACCCATGCCCTGTTGGGACACAGGCACCTCCTCTATTGCCATTTGAGCAAGTAGTGAGGTGACCTCTTGACTCAAAAGAGTGTTGATGAGGGCCCGAGAACTGAACTCTTGTGAAGGTGGGAGGGGGCATACTTTAGAAATGGAGTTTGTACCCCTCTGTTACAATGGAGAGAGTCCACTGCTCTGATGTTATGTGTTGCCACCTTTCGGCAAAATGACAGTCTGCCTGGAATGGTGAGCGGCTTTGGACCCTTTAGAGGTAGAATGACTAGGTTCTCCAGGAAGGAGTCAAAGCCCCCGAGGAGCCCGTGTCTGCCGAGCTGGTTGATCTCTGGGAACTTGGGCCTTCCTCTGTTTGGGTTGCTGCTGTTCTTTTTGGGGAGCATCGACTGGGCAGTGGACAGTCTGGGTGTAAGATGGATAGAATTTCTTTTTCTTGTTGAAAAAGGGTTTCTTAGTTACCTTTTTCTTAGCTGGGTTGGCAGTAACTTTTGATAGCCTGTTCAAGGTAGTGTTTTCGGACTCAAGCCGAGCAGCTTTGTCCTGCCAATCCTTACCAAAGAGGTTTTCCCCCGTGCAAGAAATATTCCCCAGCTTGTCTTGCACCCACTGTTCCAAGTCTGATGCTTGAAACCAAGCAATACCACGTGCACCAATGGAAATAGCAGAAGTTCTGATAATGCACTCGAAGCAATCAAAGGTTGTGCAGTTCATGAACTTACACACATTCTGGGCATGTTTGACCAGAGTGAGGAAGTTGGCCCTCTTGTCATCGGGAAGAAGTGGAGCCATGAGTTCCAAATCTTTTGTAACTTCCCGAAGAAACATACCCATATAAAGTATGTAAGAACTTATTCTGGCCGATAGCATCGAGGATTGAAAGTATCAACGCCCGACAGCATAGAGTGTCCTCGCTTCAGGGTACTTGCCTTCGGCCTTCCCTCGGCCCTCAGGGTGTTCACAAAGTTCCTAGCTGTGGTTGCCGCCTTTCTCAGGCTCCAAGGGGTCTTTGTATTCCCCTACCTTGGCGACTGGCTCATCAGAGCTCCTTGGCCACCGAGGCCCACCAGGCCACAACTCGCACCATCCAGGTGCTGCAGCACTTAGGGTTCGTGATCAACTACCCCAAGTCTAGCCTCACTCCAACTCAGAAGCTAGAGTTCATTGGGGCCAGCCTCGATACCCTTCAAGTGAAGGCCTATCTGCCTGCAGACAGGGCAAGCAGACTTATGGCTCTGGCAGAGTAAGTGAGTCGCTAGTCTGCAGTGTCAGCAAGACTTTTCCTGCGCCTCCTCGAGCACATGGCTTCCACAGTCCATGTAACCCTGGATGCCCGCCTCCACATGTGGACCGCTCAGTGGTGCCTCAGGGACCAGTGGTCTCAGGCCTCAGGATGCCTTCGGGACAGGGTCAAAGTATCCAGACGTCTGGTACGGTCCCTAGCCTGGTGGCTCTAACTGCATCACTTGGAGGCGGGAATACCTTTCCAGGTCCCTCTGCACATGAGGATCCTGACCACAGATGCATCCCTGCTGGGCTGGGAGGCCTATTGTCAGGGTTTCCATACTCAGGGACTGTGGTCCCTGAGCGAGAAGAACCAACAAATCAATTTCTTGGAACTACGTGCCATCCGCCTAGCACTAGAGGTTTTCAGGCAGTTTCTGGCCCACGAATCTGTCTTGGTGCAGACAGACAACCAGGTGGCCATGTTCTATGTGAACCAACAGGGTGTTACGGGGTCCTATAATATCTTAATAATTCAGCAAATGATTACAGTGACAATGCGTTAATGGTAAAGGAAAAGAGACACATTTGATTTTATCATTGGGGGTCATCACAAGTTGACCAATGTAAAAGGGGTCGCGGTACAAAAAAGGTTGAGAACCACTGCTCTAGTCCATTACTTTTCTTTTGTAGTGTTCCACAAGGGTCTATTATGGCTCTAATGCTTTTCAACGTCTTTCTTAGTCTTCTTGCTACTTTGGTTCAGGTTCTCAGTGTTAGCGCTTACTATTATGCAGACAACGTTCTGCTTTTATATCATTTGGGCTCCTTAATTCCTGATTTTTCCCATGTTAGTCATACTTTTGATCTCATTGCCTCTTGGTTCTGCTCTAATCCACTCAAACACAATCCAAAAAAAGACTTCAGCTATTTGGTTTACGGATAGTCTCACTCCTCTAACTTTTGTGCCCTCTATCAAACATTTGCTGATACAAGTTACCATTATTCTGCAGTATCTTGGCATGACTTTAGACTCAGATCTGACTTTTCTGCAACATGTAAGTTCCATAGTGTAAAAGTCCTTTTATGCTCTGCGACAATGTTGTACTGTTTGCCCTTTCCTTGATTCCTCTTCTCTGACTTTCCTTCTAATCTGTCATTATGCATCTGGATTTAACCGGGTAGCCGGACCCGGCGCTTCCCAAACTCCATCCCCCAGCCCCCCCTCCCCCCCCATACCCCATCCACACCCCCTTTGGTAAAAGACCACAGACAACATTTTTTCATGGTAACAAACTGGTCGCAGCTTTATTTCCAACAGAAACGCATTAACATTAATGCCAAGAATACAGAACTATACCAACCCAGAGGAGCGATGTGCCGCCAGCCATTCTATTAGCAAAGCGGCCCCGCCTCCGCTGCGGCCGCGGACCCACCAACGGCCGAGCTCACCCCACCCCTATCCAACTTCGCCATATTACTAGCAAAAGTCTTCCAGGGGTTATCCGGGCAAGGGCACCCCGCCACCACCCCAAGTGGCATAAGGCTCCGGACCCCGGAAACCTCCGGGATCCCGCAAAGACACACCCCCCCCAGCTGCGACACCCCTCTATCTCCCCCCCCACCGCACCACAGTAGAATGGGCGGGCGGGCGGGATGCCGTGCCGACAGCCTACCGCATGTGCTCCAGGCTCGCAACCGAAGCTGGAGCACATGCCCGACCGGCCCCCCTGATTGGCTCCGCTCGCCACGTGCACCCGCGGAGCCAATCAGTTTAAATGATGCCCACGCTTTCTTCAGCGCACGCCTCCGATGATCCCCCCCATGCTTGCAGGGTCCCGTGCCTAGCCGGGCACCCGGTTACGCTCGGGCGCCGGGACCCTGCCCGCGCCCTGCTTAATAACCGGGTAGCCGGACCCGGTGCTTCCCAAACTCCATCCCCCAGCCCCCCCTCCCCCCCCATACCCCATCCACACCCCCTTTGGTAAAAGACCACAGACAACATTTTTTCATGGTAACAAACTGGTCGCAGCTTTATTTCCAACAGAAACGCATTAACATTAATGCCAAGAATACAGAACTATACCAACCCAGCGGAGCGATGTGCCGCCAGCCATGCTATTAGCAAAGCGGCCCCGCCTCCGCTGCGGCCGCGGACCCACCAATGGCCGAGCTCACCCCACCCCTATCCAACTTCACCATATTACTAGCAAAAGTCTTCCAGGGGTTATCCGGGCAAGGGCACCCCGCCCCCACCCCAAGTGGCATAAGGCTCCGGACCCCGGAAACCTCCGGGATCCCGCCACCGGCACAGGCACCATCACCACCTGTGCCGCCCCCCCCTGCTGGAAGCTGCGACCAGTGAGCCCGGGACCCTACCAGACACTCCAACATCTCCTGCCAATCGTTCAGGAGCAGATCCGTTCCCACAGGTGATAAATGGATGCCATCCCCCCTGAAGAGCCCCCCGCAGGACACCTCCGCCCAGGGGTGCTGCACCTGGAACCCGCCATGATCACTCACCCACCTCCCAATCTGCCGGTTAATCTTGGTCAGCCCACGCGACCAGCGTCGCTGATTCCAGCACGCTGGCCGCGGGATAATGTCCGACCAGATCAACGCTGCACCCGGAAACAGGCGACGTACCACCTCAAAATCCATCTTAGCAGCCCTGATCAGCTGCTTGCATGACCACGTAGCCAAATCGTTGCCCCCCATATGCACAATTAGAAATGCTGGATGCTTCCTGACGCGCCATGATGACGGAGCAAAGGCAGCAGCTGCTCCCACCGCAGTCCCCGCTCGCCCAGCCATGAAATCGCCACCTCCTCCACTGCTAGACCGAGATTCAGTCCAAAAGGGCGCTCCGCCGCTCACTGGCCAGCCCAGTAAACGAATGAGTGGCCCAAAATCAAGAAGACCAGCCGTCGCGGCTCCCCATCTGGAAAAGAAAACACAACCACATTAGCAACCCCCACCCCCTCCAGGAATGGCCACGTCAGAGACGGACGTACCCCTCGAATGCCGTCGACCGCCATTTGCCAATACTTTGTATCTGTAAACCCGAGAAACCCGCCGCCGCTGCACTGATCCAAAACGAATGGGCTGAAAAAAGATGAGGATCCTCGCCCAACCGAGTCAGCGCGAGTCGTAACACCGCAGTGAACTGAAACCGCGTCAACGCCCTACCATCATGATGAGTAAAGAGCACCCCACTACCCTCCGGTCGCAGAGCCAAGTAGCCCTGCATGTTGGCAACTGGGCAGGTAAGCCCCTCCCGTAGCCCGGAGGACCACCCAAAGCCCTTTACCCCGCTGGTCCGTCTTAGACCTAGCCAGCAACACCCGCATTCGCGAATGCACCATCCACACGTGCTGCCGGAGCAAACAATTACCGAAGCCCGCCGTCGCCGATTCGGCCACCAACTCCCCGATGCGAAAGGCACCAAAAAACACCAGACAGAACGCCACCCGAAAGAGCATGTGCTCATATGGCGACCAGGCGACCGCCGGTATCACCTCGCACAGCCGCACCAGTAGGTCATGCGTAATCGGTCGACGACGATCACGTGGACCCGGCTGAGAACGCTCCCAGCCTTGAAGTAACCGTCGAGCCAAAAACCCCCGACCTGACACCTCCCACCCTGTCGCCCTGGCGAAAAACCAGAAACCTGCCAGATGGCAACGCACAGACGATCTCGAAACCCCCCGCTCCTTGGCCCAGCTGACATACCCCCCCAGCAACTGATCCGGGACCACCCCCCCATCCACCCATTCACTTGCAAAAATTTTTGCACTCTCTCGCAACCGCTCCGATATGCTTCCCAGGTCCTCTCAGCTACCGAGCTCTGCAGAAGACACCTCATTGCAGCAGGCCATCGCTCCACAGCTGCCAAGGGACCGCCAGCCCGTCCGGGTCGGCTTCCGGCGCCAACTTCCGAAACCGATCCAACTGCAAACGGGAAAGAGCATCAGCTGGATCGTTAGTATGCCCTGGAATGTGCCATGCCCTCAAGTGTATGTTTAAGCGCAAACACACGAGAATGACCTGGGGCATCAACGACGCCACTGCTCCGCACCGCGGTGAAAAACGATTAACCACATGTACCACTGCCTCGTTGTCACACCACCACAACACCCCGCGGTCGGCTAACCTATCCGGACACAACTCTAGCACCACCAAGATCGGAAAGAGCTCCAAGAAAGTAATATTGCTAACCAAACGGTTCTCAACCCACTCTCGCGGCCACCTGTCAGCACACCACGCCCCATTAAAATAGATGCCCAGGCCTACCCCCCCAGTGGCATCAGTGTACAACTGCAACTCCTTGGTGGTAACCGCCGCTCCCCGCAGAACCGTCAACCCATTGAATTCCCGCAAAAAATCCCAAACACGCAAATTGTCACGCATTCCCCGCGTCACTCGAATACGGTGATGCGGCTTGCGCACTCCCGCCGTCGCCGCCGCCGCCAGCTGCCGACTAAACACCCGCCCCATGGGAATGACTTTACATGTGAAGTTGAGGGAACCCAGAAGCACCTGCATTTCTTTCAAAGTTACTTTCCGTGAAGCCAAAACGTTGGCCACTAGAACCCGCAGTTTCACTACTTTCTCCCAGGGGAGCCGAGCCACCATTTGTAGCGAATCCAACTCGACGCCCAAGAACACTATCGTCGTCGCGGGGCCCACCGTCTTACCCTCCGCCAAAGGCACCCCCAGTTCGCCCGCTAAACCAATAAAACCGTGCAAGAGAGCACTACACTGCGCAGATTCGGCCCCACCAACAAACAGAAAATCAACACGATAATGAACCACCCCAGCACAACCAACTTCCTGTACCAATTTCCAATGCAAGAAGGTGCTAAACTTTTCAAAGTAGGCGCACGACACTGAACAGCCCATCGGCATGCATTTATCATAATAGTACGCCCCCTCAAATTGGAAACCCAAAAACCTAAACGACGAAGGGTGTACGGGCAACAAGCGAAATGCCGATTCCAAATCAACCTTGGCCATCAACTCCCCAGGACCCGACCTAGCAACCAGCTCGGCCGCCCTGTCGAAGGAGGCATAGCGCACCGAACAGAACTCCCGCGGGATAAGCTCATTCACAGAGGCGCCCATCGGAGCCGACAAATTATGTATGAGCTGAAACTTCCCCGGTTCCTTCTTGGACACCACACCCAACGGGGACATGACAAAGTCCGGAAAAGGCGGGCAACTGAACGGCCCCGCAATCTGGCCAAGTTGCAACTCGGCAGACAACTTCTGCCATGCCACCCCCAGCCAGTGCCGCACACTGGGGGAATTCTGAGTTATTGCGCCCGCCGCCCGGCCCCGCATAGGAATAAAGAAGCCGAATTGAAACCCCCCTTCCAAACATAATCTGTCACGCACCTTGGGGTACCCTCGGAGCCACCTGCGCAAAACTGGGACCCGAATCGGAGAGGGTGCCACCCGCAAATCTGCCTCCCTACATAGGCCCTGACCCAGGGAGGGAGGGGCCCCCTTTTTTAACACATTTGGACGCTGCATGGGGCCCCCCACAGACGGAACATGCATGCCAGAACTTGCAGTCCGGGAAAGGGCACGTGGATCTGTTGAACCTCCAGCAAACATCTCTGGCCCCCCCAACAGCAGTCCTTGCCTGCCCCGAGGGGGGCTCCCCCCGAAAGGAACGGTTCACCCCGCCCGCCGCCACGATCCCCGCCTTGCCCCCTCTTCCCCCACCACCCCCCTTTACCGACATCTGTGTTAACCAAAGGCTAACATCCTGTGTCCCCCAGCTCAACAGCCTGTTCTCCTCCATCTTGTCACGAAACCTTTCGTCGTAATTAAGCCACGACCAACCTTCGTGCACTTGCGAAGCTTCCAAAATCGAGTCCGCATAAGCCAATAAACTACCATATTGATCCGGCCACCGACGCCCCCAGACGCTCGCCAGTCGCAAAAAGGCCCTGACCCAATTGACCACATTGCGCGAAACCCGGTGAAGCCACCCAGCCTTTTCCTCCTCTTTCCTCTTCTTCTTACTATCGCCCGAGCGCTTCCTACCTTCGAGCAAGCGGAAAATGTCAATATACTGCCTCCGCGTGATCTTACACCGCAACTTCCTGGGCACCCCTTCCCATAGCTCTGAAAGGGAGGCTACCGAGGCCGCACCCGAGCCCACCGAGACCGATGCACCGCCCCCCTGAGCCGCAACCCTTCCTTCGCCAGCGCTTGATGACCCCGAATCCTCCGACGACGAAGAGGACGACGAGTCCGTACCACGCCTCCGGCGGCACACATGTTTCCTTTTCCTCCCCCCCTTTTCGGACCGTGCTGCCCGCGACTCCCGTGCACCCTGCAACACTCCCCCCGACTCCGTCAACTCACCCGAAGCACCTCCCGCCGAACAACTGGGTGCGGGAGCGGGCTGTCGTACCAGGAGATCCTCCATCCGCAGCTGCGTCCCGGTCCCCTGCGCTGCGCCATCCACATCTGACACCACGCTGAGCGCACTAGCCGCTGGCTCCATATTCGAAGGACCACGTGAATCACCCACCGTCGGCACTGCTCGTGGCGTGGACAGCCAGGGAACCTGTGGAGAGAAAAAAGGGGGACAGAGAGGCGAGAAACCAGGAGACCACGGCTGCCAGGCCCCCAACCAATCGGCCCTCGAAGACCCTTGCCCCCCAGCCGCCCCCTGCTCCCAAAGCGTCGGCGTGCCTGGCGGCAAAACGCTCGCAGGCGGGATCACCAGCCACTCGTGACCCCCCCACCCTCCGAACCCACTACCCCCAGCAAGCGCTCTTCTGAGTGGCTCCCAGAGGCAGCCCCACCCCCCACTCCGTCCCCCCCGCCCCACCATCGTCTGCCACTAGCCCACCAGCTGCCTGCACCCTCCGCACCGTGGCCCTACCCCAGGGGGTGGCCGGTGAGGCCACTGCAGCCCCACCAGCCACAGACCTCTTCCCGCCACGCTGGCCAAGAGCCACGCGGCCTCTACCCGAACCCCGAGCCACCGAAGGAGACCCCCCAACCCCCCGGACTGAATACAGTCCTCTACTCTGCCTACCAGTCCCCCTCCCCCCCACCCCAAACCTAGTCCCAGCCCGCGGCCTTCGGGCCGTCCCCCGCCCCCTCAATGTCCCCCCCTGCTTGGCTGCCAGCACCCCCTTTGCCCCATGACCCCCCCTGCCATCCTCAAAACGGGCAGGCAACGAGGTTTAAATTATTATTATTATTTTTTTTAATCACCTGATGGCCCACTTATGACCACCCCTCCCCCCAGGGAAGCAATCCCCAGCGTAAGGCTGCTCCCCCAACAGCCCTCCCAAGACTGAAAACTTGCCTGGCCGCACAGTCGGCTTCCCGCCGCACCGGAAACACCCGCGAAGACACCGATCTGCCCCGAATCCCCCGCTAGGCCAGACGCCGGTATCGGGCAGAGGAGAGAAGCAGCACAAACACGCCGCGCCGACAGCCTACCGCATGTGCTCCAGGCTCGCAACTGAAGCCGGAGCACATGCCCGACTGGCCCCCCTGATTGGCTCCGCTCGCCACGTGCACCCGCGGAACCAATCAGTTTAAATGATGCCCACGCTTTCTTCAGCGCGCGCTTCCGATTATCCCCCCCACGCTTGCAGGGTCCCGTGCCTAGCCGGGCACCCGGTTACGCTCGGGCGCCGGGACCCTGCCCGCGCCCTGCTTATATTGTAACACCATCTATGCTGGCCTTCCCCTCTCTACCCTGAAGCATCTCTCAGCAGTCCAAAATATAGCCATCCATATTTTATCCGCTGCTGATAAATATGTTCATGTCACCCCACTTCTGAAAAATCACCACTGGTTACCAGTCATAGCCCACGTTCAATTTAATCTTCTAACCCTTGTGCATAAAGTCCTTTATACCGGTTCACTCTCCTATTTGTCTTCCTATCTTACCTTCCATACCCCATCCCAGATATTGTGTTCTCTACATGATAATAGACTCCACATTCCCCCTCCCTACAAAGCAAGATGAGAATCCACCCATTTATCAGTGCTTTTTTCCTGTGTTCCTACTCTTTGGAACTCCTTGCCATGCTCCCTCCACCTTAAATCATCCTACTCTACATTTAAAGTCCAATTCAAAATTTATTTATTTACCCAGTCCTTTGGAGCCTAGGTTGGCTGGACAGCCTAGCAAAATCAATTTCTTTACTTTAGAAAGGCGGTATATAAAGTTTTAATAGACATAAACAAACTGGCTAAGATGTATTTATTCACACTTGCTTATTAGTTTGTTGATGCTAGGCATTGTATAGTATTTTATTGATTTGATTTATTTAACTAGGCTTATATACCCCTTTTTCTACCAGTCAAAGCAGTGTACATTCAGGTACTGTATATATATATATTTTTTCCCTTGTCTCCAAAGGGCTCACTGTTTTTGTACCTGAGGCAATGGAGGGTTAAGTGGCTTGCCCAAGGTCACAAAGAGCACCTGTGGGACTAGAAACCTCAGTCCTTCTAGCCCAAGGTAGCTGTCCTCTAGTGGGATTTGAACACATTGTTCTCCAGCCCCAGGTAACTTGCCCTAACCACTAGACCACTCCTCCTGTTTTATTATGCTATTCTATTATGATATATTATGACTGTTATATTTATTATTTTATTGTTGTGCTATATCCAGAGGACTGTGGGTTTTTGGGCATGCAAAATAAACCACAACAACCAAATAAATCAATAAAATGTGACTTTCTATTGCTGTTCCCACTGAAAGTGCTGTATGTAATTCAATATTTTTTTTGGTTGCAAAAATACAAGGGAGTAGGAGTTCACAAAAGAAAAGAAGTTTCCAAGAGTGATCATATCCAATGATGTTAAGGTGGTAAACATAGATAAGATTATGGCATAAGCTTTAGTGCATAGACAGCGGAATAAATCCATGAGATCTGCACAGTCCATGCAAGACCTGAAGAAACTTTTAAAAACACATCTTTTCATTGATCGCTTTGGTCCTAATGATATCACTTAACTATACACACATAATAACTTCATTCACTTACTGGTGATTTCTGTAAATCCACATATTCAGCTCCAAGTTCGTATCTCCCATGTTCTAAGTAACTTAACTTCACTTGAGTTTGTTAATGCTGTTCTTTGTAAACCGCCTCAGACTAAAAGTGGTATAAAAAAATCTGTTAAATAAATAAATACCTTCTTGGATCCTATACAGGATTCAATTATCCACTATAGTGATATCAAGCTAAATCTGTATGTTCCTAGATTTCCCACAAATTTCCCACAAATCTGATATACTATAATTGATTGACATGATAAAGAGGTATACAAAACCTGTTAAATAAATAAATAAATAATCAATACAAATATTTGTTGGACATTGTTTTTCTTAAGGCCACTATATTTAGTAGGTCTCGATACTAACAGTCCATTTTACTCTTTTTTATATTTTAGCAGTTAAAAATCAGCCCATAGCTGCATTTCCATACTAGATCCTTTAGCGCCACTATGTGCCATTTAATAACTACTGACTACGGCTGCCATGTTTTGAAGACAATATTTTCTTCTGCATCAGGGCAAAAGTTAAATGATGACTGTCTACTTATCTGAAGCAAGGAGTCCAATCATTTCTTCATTATACCGACATGCTTCTTTTATTTATTTAAGTGAAATTTTTATACCGCATTTTCCAGAAGATTAAATGTGTTTTACAAGGAACAACATTTGATTTATACAACAGTACATATTCAATAACCGAGGTAGATCGGACGTGGTGCTTCCGGCCCCCTTCCACCATCCCCAACCCTTCCCCCTTTTCCGCCCCACCCCCCATATGCCCAAAAACATGTTCTTGGCAAAACAACTGGTTGCAGCTTTATTAATATTTTAACATGTTAAACATTACATTCCGATAATAATCCTCTTAACTATCCCCATAGCGGAACCATACTTCACCAGCCATACAGTTAGCAAGGTGACATCACCTCCGCTTCTGCCATGGTCAGGCCAACGGCAAGCTTCCTACCCCTTTCCCCGACCTCGCCATGTAATTAGCAAAAGTCAGTCAGGGGTTGTCCAGGTCAGGGGCAACCCGCCCCCAGCCCAAGTATAGTCTAAGGCTCCGGACCCCGGAAACCTCCGGGATCCCCCCCACCCCGCTGCAACACCCCTCAAACATCCAACAATCCCCCACAGGGTGGGCGGGTGGGAAGCCGGCACCACCAGCCCCGAAGGCACACGGATCTCGTCTGCCGCTAGCTCCTCCCTCCCCCCGCCTTGCTGCTCCTCCTGTCATTGGCACCACCGTGCTCCTGCATGCGGTGGAGCCAATAAGTTCAAATGATGCCGCTGATGCCTCCCCTACGTCCCCCATCCGATGGCTGCATGCAGGGTCCCCGCACCTGGTCAATCACCCAGTTACGGGCAGCCGCCAGGACCCTGCCCTGCGGCCTTACACTAACCGAGGTAGATCGGACCCGTTGCTCCCGGCCCCCTTCCACCATCCCCAACCCTTCCCCCTTTTCCGCCCCACCCCCCATATGCCCAAAAACTACAAACACAACATGTTCTTGGCAAAACAGCTGGTCGCAGCTCTATTAACATTTTAACATGTTAAACATTACATTCCGATAATAATCCTCTTAACCATCCCCATAGCGGAACCATGCGTCAAAAGCCATACAATTAGCAAGGTGACATCACCTCTGCTTCTGCCACGGTCAGGCCAATGGCAAGCTTTCTACCCCTTTCCCCGACCTCTCCATGTAATTAGCAAAAGTCGGTCAGGGGTTGTATGGGTCGGGGGCACCCCACCCCCATCCTAAGTACAGCCTAAGGCTCCGGACCCCGGAAACCTCCGGGATCCCGCCACTGGCAAAGATGACATTAATGTCCCTGTGCCGCCCCCCCACTACCAAGCTGTGACCAGCGAGCATCCCGCTGCACCACACATTCCAAGGCCTCCTGCCAGTCATTCAAGAGAAAATCCATACCCACCGGGGATAAGTGCACCCCATCCCACCTATACAAGCCTTCACAATCAATCGACACCCATGAATGCATGATTTGGTACCCTCCCTGCTCACAGACCCAACGGCCGATCTGGCGATTGATTTTCATTAGCCCCCGTGACCAACGCCGTTGGTCCCAGCAGGCAGGCCTTGTAATGATATCTGACCACATTGAAACAACGCCAGGGAACATTTGTAACACCACAGCGAGATCCTTCTTCGCTGCTCGTATCAATTGCTTGCATGTCCAGATGACCAGGTTGTTGTCTCCCAAATGTAGTAGTATCTATGCAGACTTACTCCGTACTCGCTCATTGTGCCAAAGCAAAGGCATAAGCTGTGTCCACCGGAGACCGCACTCGCCCAGCCATAAAATCAACACCACAGCAGAATTAAGACCCAAATTAGGACCCAATGGCCTCACCGCTGCTCGCTGACCAGCCCAATAAACAAATGGATGCCCCATCAGCCAGCAGCCCCGATGACTCTGTCCCCCATCTGAAAAAGAAAATACCATTAGCAGCCATATTTTGCCCAACCCTCCCCCCTTCACAAATGAACATAACCCAAAAAAGCCTGAGAGCGCCATCTGCCAATGCTTCTGATCTCCTCTTCAGGCAAACATGCCGCCGCCGCACAGGTCACTGTGCTGATGCGGAAGGAATGTGAAGCAAACTGACTCGATTCTTCACCTATGTACCGCAGACCCATTCTCAGCACTGCTATAAATTGAAAATGCGTCAACAGCCTGTCATGCATAAATAGCACGCCCTCTGCCACTGGATGCACCAGCAAATACCCCCGCAATGTGCCTATGGGATAGGTTGATAGGCCAACAATCTCTGCCAAAACCACCCACAAACCTTTTCCTTGTGGTCCATCTTTGATTTTGCTAGCAGGGCCCGCAACCACCCTTCCTTCAGCTGCACATGCTGTCGCTGCATACCGCCCTCCCCCCCGACCTACTGGAGTTCGCCACCAACTCACCAATATGGAAGGCACCGAAAAATGCTAGACAAAAAACCGCCCAGAACAGAATGGCTTCATATGATGAAACCACAACCATGGGTAAGGCAGCACAGAGTTTCATGAGCAACTCATGAGTAATTGGCCACCTAGAATCCCTTGGAGTTGGCCATGACCGCCCACACCTTTGCAACAACCTGCGGGCTAGGAATCCCCCATTTGAGGGGCCCCATTCTACCGCTCTAGCAAAAAAGGCAAATCCCGCTAAATGGGTATGCACCGACGATCTGGAGACCCCTCATTCTTTTGCCTCAGCTACATACCGACCAATCAACTGATTGGACACCGATCCAGGCTGACAACCCCTGGCCACCAAAAATTCCACCACTTTTCCACAACCCCGCCGATAGGCTGACCATGTCGCCGCCGACACTGAAATCCTCAGTAGATTCAGCATCTCCCTAGGCCAGTGCTCCATAATCTTTCCGAGACCACAGATCCTTCTGTGTCCACTTCTGGGGCTAACTTCCGAAACCGATCCCACTGAAAATGAGAAAGAGCATCAGCAATCTCGTTAGTACAACCCGTGATATGCTGTGCCCTGACAAACACACTTAAACGCAAACATGCTAAAACCACTTCCCGCATTAACGCCACCACCGGAACGCATTGTGGCATGTAACGATTAATCACACTGACCACAACTTCATTGTCGCACCACCACACCACTCTGCGGGTTGCGAAGCCTGTCAGGCCACAACTCCTATGCCACTAACATGGGAAACAATTCCAAGAAAGTTATGTTGCTGGTAAGACCACATTCACAACACGACTGCGGCCATCTGTCTGTACACCACGCCCCCCAAAGTAAATTCCTAAACCCTTACCCCCTGCTGCATCCATGTAGAGCTGCAAGTCTACGTTGGATATCTCGGCCTCCATCATCACTGACGTCCCATTAAAATCTTTCAAAAATACATCCCATACTTGCAGATCAGCCCGCATAACCTTAGATACTCTAATACGGTGATGCAGCCTACGCACTCCCGATGTTGACGCCGCCAGCTGCCGCAGAAATACCCGGCGCATCGGTATGACCCTACAGGCGAAATTAAGAGAGCCTATCAAAGCCTGCATCTCCCGCAACATCAACTTAGAGGAAGCCAACACATTTACAACTGTGATGAGGAGAGTGTGGCTGAGCCCATGGAAATAGAGGAAAATCAAAAATCTACCTTTAAGGAGACAGGCAGCGAATCCATAGCCTGCAGAGGGCAGGAAAAGAGAAAAAACACGCAGTGGCTGAAGGCAGGCAACACCCAAGCTCTGCTAACCTAAGGGCAGGTTTGGAAACTAATGAAAAACACCTGAGCAGGGGGCAGTGCACGATAGGAAAAAAGCAGCTTTATAAACCCAGAGGAACAGGAAGGAAAGGGAGTTCACCAGGGAATTAACCAGGGAGTTCACCGGGGAGTTTGACCAGGAATTTGATCAGGGATTCGATCGGGGAATTGACCGGGGAGTTGGAGTTGACCACAGAGACTGCTGGGGAGAGAAGCACCCAAGAAAGACCCAGAGAGTTCACCGGGGAGGAGACCGGTGGAGACTTCCGTGGGGACTTCAGAGGTGAAGGCAACACCCCAAGAGAAAGTCAGGCTTGCAGGAAAAGTACAAGTAGTTCTGAAGCCAGCAGAGGTGTGGCTGGGAGAATTACTGGCCAGCAGCAGAGTGCAATTTCTACAGTTCATGAACCAGCTCTAAGGGTTCAAGCTCCCAGAAGGTGGGTGAGCAAAGGTACAGCTAACAGTGACCTGAAACAGTTAGAGGCACTGTGGCATTTAATTCAGAAAAAGAAGCTTCACCTTCCAGGTGAAAACCTTGCTCGTAGTGGAAAGCCTCAGTGGAGAAACGTTCAGGAGCTTTTGGAGTGCATTGAGCCAGAAGCATTGCATGGAGCTTTAGAGTCAGATGTACCGGCAGGAGATCCAGAGGAAATGCAGGTAGATTGTTCTGAACCTGTTTCTATGTCTGAAGATTCATTAATGGACTGTTCATGGTGTTAGAGAGCTGAATAAAAGCTTCTGGAGAAAGAAAACCCTGTAACTTGAAAACCCCAAAGCATTAAGGAAACAGGGAGAGTTACTCTAGCCAGGAAAGCTAAGAACCCTGTTTAATGCGGAGAAGACATTTACTTTTGTTTGGAAAAAAAAAGGGACATATTTGTTTGTTATATATTGAGAGACAGCTGCATGTGTTAAGAGAGCCTTCTAAAGCAGTTTCAGTCTTTGGTTTCATGGAATTTCCTGAGGAATATTGTTTGGAGAAGAATCCTGTTGCCTTCTGTTAAGCCTTAGTGTTTTTGGAAAGAAAAGAAGAAATAAATTCCTGTTTGCCTTTGAAAAAAATACCCTTCAGTTTCCATACTTCTGTTTTTGAACAAGTAGCACAGCTACAAGTCCCAGAAGCCCAGGCTCGGGGAGTGTCTAGCTTCCAAGATGCGACAGGGAGAGTTTGAGCCAAATGCCGAAACGGAAAGGTAGGCCTAAGGCTCCTCCCGCGGAGCTGGCGCCTGCTGCTGTGGGTCCGATGGACAAGTTTGTGCGGCTCAGTGCGGACCAGATCAGGGAGATTAGGGCAGGCTTGGTTGCACCGCAGGAGGAAAGTGTGGCGTCTTCCGCCTCTGCGATATCTCTCTCCCCTGATGGGCGTTCCCCCTCGATAGCTCCGGGCCCTTCGGAGGCTCTTTCGGGACACGCTTCTCCAGCTCCCCTGGTGCAGGTCGAGTCGAAGGACCAGAAGCGGGGTGCTTCGAGAGACGGCTCTGGAGGTCAGCCGTCTGTATTTAAGGCTGCTGATTGTACCCGTGGAGAATTTCACGTCACGGAGGTGAGCGATACAGCCTGCTTGGCGGAGGGCTTAGATTCCGCGGAGAGGGGTGTTCCCCTTTCTGGGCCACCATTTACCTTCATCCTTACTCGTCCTTCGGAGGTGACTTTAGAGACTATTTGGGAAGCCATTACCCAGCTTTCACAAGCGGTAGTTCAGCAATTGACCCTCTCGTCTTCTATTACAACTAAACTTGAGGGGACAGTGTCCGATTTATCTAAGGATATGGTGGATGTGAAGAAGAAAATAGATGTTTCTGATCAGAAGCTTTTGCAAGTTTCTGACCTTACTTTCTCTTTAATGAAGGATAATATCGGATTAAAAATGAAGCTGGAGTCTTTGGAAAATGCTACAAGAGCCTATAATCTTCGGCTACTTAATTTTCCTATGGTTTCTGAGATAGCACCATTGGAATTATTTAAGAAATACCTCCAAGAATCCCTTATGGTACCTGTGGACTTAATTCCTCCTGTACAGAGAGTATTCTTTTTGCCTTCGGGTAAAAAAGAAGGTAAAACTTTGCTTGGATCATTGGATATCGATTTTCTTAATGTCTCTGCTGTCCTTTGTTCCCCTAAAGAGGATGAAATTAAAACTTCCACCTTGTTAGTCTCCTTAGCTCTGTCTTCGGACAGAGATTGGCTCCTCAAATTGTTTTATAGGAAGAGAGCCAATTTGTTTATGGGCAAGAAAATATCTATCTTTCCAGAGGTCTCAAGGGAAACCCAGAAGCGTCGTAAAGCTTTTCTTCTACTAAAACCTGGTGTAACCCATTTAGGGGCTTCCTTTTCGTTGAGATTTCCATGTAAATGCATTGTTATTTTTAGGTCTCAGAAATATGTTTTCTTTCAACCTGGAGATTTGTCATTCATTAGTTTGCACTCCGTAGCATCTTCACCTTCTTAGCAGGCTGTCCATCTGTTTAATTTATGGTCCTAAATCCCTGTGGCCTTCTGGTTTATTGAATATTGGTTCCTTATGTTACTGTAGGAATTTTCCTGCCTTCAGTAGTTTATTGTCACTTCCCATTTATGGGGACTAATGATGCTCTTGAGTTTTTCTTTGTTATGATATAGTTTTTCTGAAAGTGTATTACAAGATGACATCTTTTCTGTAAACATTGTGATTGATGTTTAAAAATGTAAATTGCATAAATAGAAAAAAAAAAGAAGAAGCCCAGGCTCTGGACGAGGATAACATAATCTTTATTTAAAGACTAACAAGGGCAGCCCTACGCCTATAGTCCGCGGCCTGGGCTAGGGTCCCTCACAGGTGGCGTAGTTTTTAGATCTTTTTTTTCCTTCCTGCGCATGCTCCTGAAGAAGAAGGATTTACATGCACCCCAGGATTTCCACCCAAGACAGTGCTAACTGCAAAAGCCGCGTGGAAGAATACAAGGTTAAGCACAGCTGGAGGTCAGAACCGGAGTCACAGAGGACGAGCGGTGACCTTAATTTCTGAAAGCTGGAATCTACACCTGTATCAGGTAACCCATAGATAAGGGGGTTTAAAAGAAAAGGATACCAGTGTGGTGGTGCAGCAACTAATCTGTAGAAACCAGAGAAGGAGCAGAACTGGTATTCTTGAGCTGCACTTGGTGGTGTTTCTGTCTTTTCTTTTTACAGAGCAGCTGCAGCCATGGAATGCAAGGAGCTAGTACAGTGGATGGCTAATCAGTTCGAGAAACAACGAGAGATGTCCATTCAAGCCCAAGAGCAGACTGCAGCAGTAATGCAAGCGCAGCAGAAGCCTCTATTGGACATGATGGGAGCGTGGCTGGGAGCTCAGGAGAAAGCAGCCGAACCAGCACAGACAATTCCAGGTTCTTTAGGAACATTATATACATGTGGGCTAGGGCCACAATCTAGTGGAACATTTTCATTCGGTCAATTAACTGAGAGTGATGATATTGATGACTTTCTTGAGGCGTTTGATAGGGTGGCACACATAATCGGGTGGCCTAAGGAACAATGGGCTGTACGCCTGGCCACATCGCTTACTGGTGAAGCATTGGCGGCATGCAGGGTCATGCCTGCAGTCCAGGCTAACGATTATGATGAGCTGAAGAAAGCCATAAGAGACCACCAAGGTTTAACACCCATGGTATATCATCGTCTGTTAAGGGATACTAAATTGAAGCCTGGTGAGACACCAAAAGCTCTCTGCCAGAGAATCAAGAGCTTGGTATTAAAATGGCTAACACCAGAGGCAAAAACGGTAGAGTCTATCATAGATAGCATTGTCCTAGAACAATTTATGGCCGCAGTCCCGAAGGACATACAAACCTTCCTGATTTTGCAGAACTGCCGGAACACAAATGAAGCAACCTTACTCGCCGAACGCTTCATGGAAGCGGAATTGGCAGGTCAAGGAAAAGGGAGTGCTTCCAAAAGGGCAGATCTTGTATTGTCAGAAAGGAAGGTAAGGCCAAAGGGGGATGATATGAAAATATGTATGTCCATGTTTAAAAACTACTCCATAAGAAAGAAATGTTTTTCATGTGGTAGTGAGGGACACCTGAAGAGGGATTGTAACGCGAGGACCGCTTTAATAACTGCCAATACTAAGAAGATCAGGGAAGGTTTTCACCGGGGTGGAGACAGGTGGAGACTTCCGTGGGGACTTCAGAGGTGAAGGCAACACCCCAAGAGAAAGTCAGGCTTGCAGGAAAAGTACAAGTAGTTCTGAAGCCAGCAGAGGTGTGGCTGGGAGAATTACTGGCCAGCAGCAGAGTGCAGTTTCTACAGTTCGTGAACCAGCTCTAAGGGTTCAAGCTCCCAGAAGGTGGGTGAACAAAAGTACAGCTAACAGTGACCTGAAACAGTTAGAGGCACTGTGGCATTTAATTCAGAAAAGAAGCTTCACCTTCCAGGTGAAAACCTTGCTCGTAGTGGAAAGCCTCAGTGGAGAAAAGTTCAGGAGCTTTTGGAGTGCATTGAGCCAGAAGCGTTGCATGGAGCTTTAGAGTCAGATGTACCGGCAGGAGATCCAGAGGAAATGCAGGTAGATTGTTCTGAACCTGTTTCTATGTCTGCAGATTCATTAATGGACTGTTCATGGTGTCAGAGAGCTGAATAAAAGCTTCTGGAGAAAGAAAACCCTGTAACTTGAAAACCCCAAAGCGTAACCTAAACTACTCCGCCAAAGCCCCAGGATTGGGGAAGGCTAAGGATAGAAGGTATGCTGACGTGTCTGCAATGAGAAAAAAGTTCTTAGTCTGTCTGGGACTTAGTACTAAGGCCAGAAAGATTGATATTGGAGATCAAGCCCTGGTTGCTTGGTCAGCAAGTCAGTGGTCTAACCACTAAGAGACTCTGCATTCTAACTATTGTTAGGGCAGCAGAACAAATCTTAGGTCTCAAGATTGGACAAGACCTACAGACATAAGTAGGAGTGGTAAAACTCCGTCATTGTCTGAGATGCTGCCACAAAAACAAGAATGCAAGGGGGAGACAACTCTGAAAAGAAACTCAGGGGCTTAGGGATAAGCCTTCAGTTAAGTGGTATCACTCTTACAGACCAAAATGTCTTAGTAAGAGGGACAGAGTTGCAAAAGACTTACGATGGAGTAAATCTCTGAAAAGAATAGTAAGAGACATGCTGATAGAGGAGAAGCTGTCAAAGGTAAAGGCATAGACGACCTTATTGATAGTTGTTACTCCTCTATCTACTTAGAAGGAAGAGGAGTAACTTTACTACATGTAAAGCATAATCCTGCTAAGAAGCTCTATGAGCTAAAAGTCAGGATGTCTAATGCAAAATTTTAGGATGGAACCGGTGTAGATGCTTGTAATGAGAAGAAGCAAACTACAGGTTCTAAACCTCAAAACAGGAAGAAGGATTCAGTGAAGAGTCTATCAGCAACCCTGCAGCTGCTGGGTTTGCTGAAGCGGTTGAGGTTGTGGTTTCTTTAGCCTGGTTTGATGTTTCCTTTGTTTGGAAACAGCTGTATGATGGGTAGAGAAAGGATAAAACTTTTTCCCCTTGGGGAAATAAAGTTTGGTAGAAGATTTCATACCAGCTGGGATAGAGGAAGGTGTAGACAATCCTTTGAAAGCAACAGTGCCAGTGGTTAACTGAGCAACTTGGCGTAAAGTCTCTTTGTTAAAGAGATTCTCCCCAGTACAAGGAGTATTTCCCAGCCTTTCTTGTACCCATTTATCCAAGTCAGACACTTGGAGCCAGGCCATGCGTTGTGCCCCTATAGCTATAGCAGAAGTTCTGCTAACAGACTCAAAACAGTCCAGGGTAGCACGAGTAAGAAACCTAGAGATATTTTGAACATGACTAACCAGTAAAGAGTAGTCTGCTCTTTTGTGATCTTGAAGAAAAGGAGTCAAAAACAGCAAACTGTTTGTGACCTCTTCAAGAGATAGTCCCATATAGAAAATATATGAGAGAATTCTTGTTGAAAACATGGATGCCTGGAAGCTTTTACGTCCAAAGGCATCTAAAGTTCTAGACTCACGACCTGGCGGATAAGAAGAGTGCTTTTTAGCACTTTTCACACGCCTCATTGCTGATTCCACAACAATAGAATGATGTAGAAGATGAGTCGTTTGAAAACCTGGAGAAGGGGGCACTTTGTACAGAGAGTCAGTGGCCCTTGAAGGTGGGGATACCTTTAAAAGAGTTTCCCACATTCTAAGTAAAAGATCCTGTAAGGTTTGATGCAAAGGAAGCATGATAACCTCCTTTGGATTTTCATGGATAACTCTGAATCCCCTGGTGCAGGATCTTGATCAGGTATAGAAATGGCAAGTAACCTTGCCATATCAAGCAGGAATACTTGAAAAGAAATTTCCCCAGAAGGGGATCCTCTATCATGAGGAGTAAAGGTTAGATCTGTTGAAGATCTAGTCTTAGCACTAATGGATTGATCCATTGGAGTACCAGACTCAAAAAGGTGGAGCATCGGGTTGTCCTGAAAGGATAGTCGGCAGTACTGCTCGAGGCCGGTACCGCGACGAATTGGTGGAAAACTATCCATGACAGGGATGGACTCCAAACTCGGTACCGAAGGAAGCGAGCTTGTGGAAGTAAGCATGGAAGGCACCGGTACCGATGCGAACGTAGAAAACAGTACCGGCAGTGGTATTGCAGCCGGTACCGACACCGGAAGATCAGTCTGAGGCGACTCTAATGGTACCAAAGGAACCGAGAGCGGTAGACTTTGATCTCTGGAAGAATGTCTTCGGCACCGTCCGAGGTCGATACCAAGACGAGTCGGTACCCAATCGTCCAGGCTAGAGATCGATTCTAGACTCGACATCAAAAGCAGCGAATCTATCGAAACAGACCTGGAGGGTACCGACATGGATGCCAGAATCGGTACCGGGATCGATACCGATGCTGGAAGATCAGTCTGTAGCAGCACCGAAGATACCGAGAGCGCTAGACTGCGATCATCGGTGTGGAGTGTTTCATCCAACACCATTGCCGATGCCGGGGTACCGGCACCGCTCCAAGCGGATACCACCACCGAGCATGGCTCAGGTATGTTCGCAGAAGTAAAAACCCCGGGAACAACCTGAAACCCCATTAGTGCTTTGGAGGCCGAAGACTCCCGCTGGGGTTTAAAGCCAAATTGTCCTCGGGGGCAAGGCCAGAGCCATCTCGATATTGAACATGAGATCTACCACCCGAGGACTAGCTAGTCTTTACAGACTTTTGTTGGGTTACCTGATCCTGTGAAAAAGAAGTTGTAGCTGGTACCCTCAGGTCTGATGGGAACCGCGTATCGAGTTGAGCTCGATGCTGAAAACTTCTTCTGGAAAAACTACTGCAGGAGGGACACTCCAGCGGATAGTGGTCAGGACCCAAACATAGAAGGCACCAGTTATGGGTGTCTAAAAACTAACTTGGTACCGCCACAGTTGAAACATGTTTTAGGGATAGTGGCTGGCGTTTCCATGAAGGGAAGTGGAGAGGCCTAGTAGGCCGAAAACCGTCAAGCACTAAACAGGGAAAAAATTCCCTACCAAAGAAAATAATTTTTTAGGAGAATGAACAAGAAAACACCGGCGGTACCAGTGCGTCAAGGGAAGGCAGACGCGACCACAAGAAAAAACAAAAATAAAGGAAGAATTTTCTGCGGTGAAAGGAGTAGGTCCTGCCGGCTCCGCGGAAAAACCTAAACTGAGGAGAGGCAGTTGGGAAAGGCGGGAAGGCAGCATGCAGGCGTGGTGGGATGCTCCCAAAAGCGTTCTAATTGGACGCTGGGGAGCGTTCCCGTGCAGACTCCGTCGGTACCGATGTACCCATATGTGAAGACTCATTCCTGCTTGTTCCTGGAGATAGCTAAGAACCCTGTTTAATGTGGAGAAGACATTTACTTTTGTTTGAAAAAAAAAAGAGACATATTTGTTTGTTATATATTGAGAGACAGCTGCATGTGTTAAGAGAGCCTTCTAAAGCAGTTTCAGTCTTTGGTTTCATGGAATTTCCTGAGGAATATTGTTTGGAGAAGAATCCTGTTGCCTTCTGTTAAGCCTTAGTGTTTTTGGAAAGAAAAGAAGAAATAAATTCCTGTTTGCCTTTGAAAAAAAACCCCTTCGGTTTCCATACTTCTGTTTTTGAACAAGTAACACAACTACAAGTCCCAGAAGCCCAGGCTCTGGATGAGGATAACATAATCTTTATTTAAAGACTAATAAGGCAGCCCTACACCTATAGGCTGCGGCCTGGGCTAGGGTACCCCACAGCAACCAACACTCACAATCTCGACACCTTCTCCATAGGCAGACAAGCTACCATCTCCATTGAATCTAACTCCACTCCCAAAAAAGTGATCCTCGTCACCAGGCCTTCAGTCCTACCCACGGCCAATGGCACTCCCAAGTCGCGAGACAAGTCCACAAAACCCTCCAAGATCTCCTTGCACCCTGTCGCCCTTGCTGCGCCTACGAACAAAAAGTCATCTAGATAATGCACAACGTCCGCACAGCGCACCTTCTGGACCAACGGCCACTGCAGGAAAGTACTAAATTTCTCAAAATATGCACAAGAAATTGAGCACCCCATAGGCATACATTTGTCAAAATAAATACGCTCCTCAAAACGGAAACCTAGCAAATGAAATGCATACGGTTGCACTGGCAGCAAACGGAAAGCCGACTCAATATCCACTTTGGCCATCAATGCCTTGCAACCCGCCTTTTGAACCAACTCCACTGCCCGATCAAAGGACGCATACCAAATCGAACACAACTCCCGAGGGATGTGATCATTTACTGATGCTCCCCACGGAGACGACAAGTTATGAATCAGCCGGAACTTCCCTGGTTCTTTTTTAGGTATGATCCCCAAAGTGATACCACCAAATCCGGGAAAGACTGCTCCTTAAAAGGGCCTGCAATACGGCCTAAATCCAGCTCTACCGACAATTTGTCCCTCACTATGTTTGCAAAGCGCCGAACTGAGAGCGAATTGTGCTCCTTAGACGGTAAAACATTTCCGAATACTGGTATAATGAAGCCCAACTGAAACCGAAACTCTAAAACCTCCTTATCCTCCTGCTTTGGGTACTGTCAAAGCCAAGTCCATAAAGCCCCTACCCATATTGGCGTAGGGGCGATACCGAATACATCGTTATTGCTTGTGCCACAGCACAGGGGCCACTGAGGCCCCTTTTTTAATGCATTTAGCCTCTGAGTGTCCCCCGCTACAGACGGAGCACACATGTCGGAATTTACAGTCGGGGAAACGGGTAGGAAGACTTGTTAAACCTCCAGCACAAGTCACTTGCCCCGCCACCCCCCTGACCTGCTGCGGCGTGCCATCCCTGCATGAAAGGAACGAACCCCCCCCACATTAGGCACCATCCCCCTCTCATCCCCCCCCATTACCCCGACCCTCCCCTGGCTGACATCTGCGTCAGCCAAAGATTAATATCCTGCGTGCCCCACGACAACAATTTATTCTCCTCCATTTTGTCACAAAACTTCTCGTCATAATTTAACCAGGCCCATCCTTCATGGGCCTTTGATGTCTCCAGAACTGAATCTGTGTATGCCAACAACATCCTGTAATGCCCCGGATGGTGGTGACCCCATACACTCGCTAGCCGTAAAAAGGCTCTCGTCCAGTTGACCACATTACGTGATACCTTCTTAATTCTGCCCGCCTTCTCGTTTGCCCTCCTCTTTTTCTTACTATCACCGGACCGCTTCCTGCCTTCCTGCGTTTCCTAATCTTACAGCGCAGCTTCCTTGGAACTCCTTCCCATAACTCCAAAAACTACGCTACTGTAGGAGCTCCACCCCTAACATATTCCCCGCTGCTGCACCGCTGCTGACCCCCTGCCCCGCACCATCTTCTCCCGACGACAAGGACGAAGAGTCAGATGACGAGTTAGAGGATGAATTCGCGCCATGCCGCCGCCGACAGGAATGTTTCCGTTTTTTACATGCTTTACGCCCGAGCCCCTTCGGCGAGCCAATCCCCTCCGGCACCTCCCCATCTCTGGCCTGCAACTCACCTGCAGCCACCATATCAGTCGCCAATGCCTCCGTTGTACCAGTCATAGACCGTCCCCCAGCCTCCTCCCACTGCTGCAGTTCATCTCTCCTCGCGTATGTAGCCTACTCCGCCACACTCGGCCTTGCCGTTATTCCACCCGCTCTGTCCTCAGCTCTGAATTGGCCTCCTCCTCCTTGCACCGCATTGGGCGGATTCATTGCTGGCACCTGTGGAGACATAAATGAAAAAACGGGGGGGGGGGGGGGAACCGCCGGAGACCATGAAGGCTGCCAAGCTGCCAACCACTTAGCCCCAGATGAACCTTGCCCGCCCCCAAGCCAATGTTCCCAGGATGCAGGTCCCCTTACCAGCCGATAGCCTCCTTGGACTGCCATCCATCCCGTCGGGGAGGTAATAGGCCCTCCAAAACTGGGGCTCCCTGGAACAGGCCTAACCCTGCCTCCAACATCCGTATTCCCACCCCAACATGACTGCCTAGCTTCCCACTGCCCATGCTCTCCTCCCCTTCCCCTGGGAGGAACTGACACTCTTTCCTCGCTGCTAACCTCTGTTCCCCCACTAAGCATCCGGTCCACCAAAAGGAGCACCTCACCAGAGGTTTTGGAATTAATAAAAGTATCCTTTTGGTTTTAACCACCACGTATTATTGACTGGGGGCCCCCACTAAGCATGACATTAGCATCACCAACTCCTCCACAAATCCCCCCCTCAGAACCCGTAGCTGGCAAAACACCAGGACACCACCCGAGCTCACTGCTGAGTGGCCCATCCTGCCCCCGAGCTCTAGCCCTAGCCCTATGAGACCGCACTCCTCTCCTCCCCAACTCCCCTCGCCCTCTTACAGGCCCCGTAGCCCTCGCGGAGCTGCAACATGCAGCCACCCTACCTAACTCACTCCCAACTCCCACAAGATGCTCCCCAGCCGCTCCCCCATCAACTCATCCCTCCAATGCTACCCTGGACTGGCTGTCACGCCGTCCAACGGCCTTACCAGCCCTGCCCAGCCGTCCCATCCGGCCCTGTCGACCCCTGCGTGGAGACATCAGTCTCTACTTGAATCCCTTCGACCGAAGAAAAAATTCCCTGCCTGTCTTTTTTTATTTATAACAAGTGTGGGTGAAGTGACTGGCCCCAGCCACAGCAATGCAGTGGGAATTGAACTTCTTCCTTATTTACCCAATGGAACCTGCAACTGCAGAGTCCCATACAACTCACTCTCTACCAAGCAAGTACTCCTTCCACGTGCTTTTTTTTTTTAAATATACTTATATTCTTATGCATCTTTGGCGATGCCCCCCACTGGGAAACCCACATGCCTGTCAGACCGCTACCATTCACACTGCCCTGTGCCACCAACACTTGCCTGCTAGCTTGCCGAGGCCTGTCTCTTCTCCACCGCCGCGCAACTGAACCTTGGCCCCACAGCAACCCCACCTCACTCCGGCCTCCCGGATACCCACTCCGCTCCTCTGCTCCGACCCCGCTGTGACTCTGAACTTCTCCTCCGCTGTTCTCCGTCTCCCGGATGCTCACTCTGCTCCTCTGCCCCGAGACTGCTGCAATGCTGCACTTCTCCCACGCTGTTCACCAAGCCGGCACCACCAGCCCCGAAGGCACACTGATCTCGTCTGCCCGTTGCTGTCGCCAGCTCCTCCCTCCCCCGCCTTGCTGCTCCTCCTCTCATTGGCTTCACCGCACTCCTGTATGAGGCAGAGCCAATGAGTTCAAATGATGCCGCTGACGCCTCCCCTACGTCCCCCATCCAACGGCCGTGCGCAGGGTCCCCGCACCCAGCCGATCACCCGGTTACGGGCGGCCACCGGGACACTGCCCCGTGGCCTTACACTTACATGGAACAGTTACAACTATGTACATTAACATTATAGCAATTTATATAATTGGTAACTATATACATTTGGTCCTGAGAATGACAGTATGGACACTGGGGATGGATTCTAGGGGGGGGGGGCGCATATAGTCTGATTATGGGTGGGGTGGAAAGGCTCTATTTTAGTGATTACGTTTTGGATCCAAAGTGTTGAGTGAACAGATGTGTTTTGAGTTTTTTTCTGAATGAAGAGAGGTCTTTTATAGTTCTTAAGCTGTCTGGGAGTTTGTTACAGAGGGTGGGGGCACAATGGGAGAATGCCCTGCTGTTTGTGATTTTTTTAGCTTTCCTGTAGTCTGGTGCTATTGTTAGTTTATTTTTTATTGCAATCTCGTTGTGTACAATTGTTTGTTTCTTTGGCAATAAGGGAGGAGAGGTGTGATGGGACAATGTCAATTAATTAGTTTTCATGGTGAGACTTCTCGGCTTAATTCCCAAAATGTCTTTGGCATTTTTTTCTTAGATTCCTCATAACCACTTCCTCTATCCTGAGCCAATCAAATAAGAGTATACCAGTCTACTTGCTGATTCAGACCAGCTGACTCAATGGTACATAATATGTAAATCCAAAATTTTTCTAAATACTTTAGTCACTCTTGGTGATCCCCACCTCTCCATACTTTATACTTTTGGAACATGGATTATTATTCGACACTGTAATTCATGAAATTGATGTGCTTTCTGTAGGCAGTGATCCACCATCGGGGCTCCATGATGTGCTGTTCTTAATCTAGATTGATGTTCTCTCAATCAAAGAACTATAGTCCTTGATGTTCTGCCAATCTATAATAATTTACAAGGGTATATGATAGCATAAACTATATATGTGGTTGAACAAGACGTTCTGGTGTTTGCTGTTATATTCTTGTCCAATGATGGTACTGCCCATGTTTCTCCCTCTATTGTACTTTCACAGAATTCACAATGTCCACATGCATAATGCCCATTTGCTATAAAATCAGCACTTATATCAGATCCCCAGGTAACAGATCTACTGATATAATTCACCATATTTTTACCTCTTCGATATGCTATGACAGGTCTCTCTATGAAACAAGAATGAGATTGTAATAAGCGCCTTTGCCAATATATCATAGATGCTATCATTGGTGCTTGCACTGAATATGGAAGAACACATACTAATGGAGTCTGTTGTAATCGTACTGAAGTAGTCAATAGCAGTTCTCTTTGTTCATAAAGCCTCCAAAGTAGACTTGTTTTATTATTTTTCTCAGATATCCTCTCTGCATATACCGCTGCCTCATCAGTATAGCCTTTTGCTTATAATTTATTATATGAGCATATATCTCTCAATCATAAAAATTGGCTTATGGGTAGTTCTCTTTTTAATTTTTGTAAAGTGCAGCAAATTATTTTTAGATACTTCCTTTTGGTATAACGTGGTGACTATCTGTTTTCCATGCTTCATTATTGTAATATCCAAAAAGTTAATGTTTTGAAGTTCTATCGCTCTATCAAACGTTATATTGGACTTACAAGTACTTATCCATTTAAAAAATGCTTTCAAATCCATCTGCGAACCCCTCCAAAGACAAACATAATCTAAAAACCTCCTCCATATGTGAATATACTGCATTCACCATGAAGTACAGTATACAAAAATTCCTCTTCAAAGGCTACTACAAACAATGTAGCAAGTATGGGGGCTACTATAGTTCCCATTGCTATCCCAAATTTTTGGTTTTAGTAATTCCAATTAAAACAAAAGTTTTCACAAAGCACTAGTTTCAACAAATCTAAGATGTATCCTTTAGGTAACCTTTCTGGAATGGTGAAATTCCAATCCATTGCTGACAACAGTCAATGCTTCTTTTTGATCCACATTTGTATACAATGCATTTATATTCATTGTCACCAAATAATCTGTTGGTCTAATATCTGTTTATGATAATATATTCAACATGTGTTGTGTCTTTCACATAAGATTTTGCTTGTACTGCTAATGGATTAAAACATCGATCTATGAAGATAGACAAGGGTTCCAAGACTGAATTATTTCCCGCGACTCTTGGCCGTCTGGGAGATTTACCCAGTAAGAGACGTGGATTACAACGAAGGAACGTATAAAATGTAACCTTTATTAAAATTATTCCACTTCAGCCATTGGCCCGACACAGGCCGTGTTTCGTAAAAGCCTTCTTCAGGGGCTTGAATGGCTGTATTTTATGCTGCTTATTATTGAAGTATCTCCTGTATTGTCATAAATATTAATAAACCTGTATGAGAGAACACATTAGCACAGGTTAACAGTGTTAGTGAGTCAGTAAAACCTGATCTTTGAAATTAAAAGAAGTTTCCCCAAACGCGGTGGAGTAAACGTCACCTCAAACGTCACCTCACTCCAAATCAGTTTGGTCACCTTTCTCTGAACAGCTTCTAGTCTTTTTACATCCTTTGCAAGATATGGTCTCCAAAACTTACTCCACCGCTGCAGCTCCCCCTTTGTCCGCTCTTCTTATGACTATATGGTCTATGTGTGATAATATGAGAAGCTCATTATATTGAGACTGAGAAAAAACTATATAAGGCTATCCGAACCTCAAATGGATGATATAGTGCAGTTAGGACAAAGGACAATCCCAAATTCAACAGGAACTTTTGATCTTGAGACAACTGCTGTGGAGACAAATTCACTAAGGTTGTGTCTTGGCTTGAGCTTGTGTGATGGGTCCTTGCCAGCTGGTGCCATAGTCAGACTGTCTTAGCCGATGGCCTGACACCGGCCTCTCTCTCTCCCTCTGCCTCTCCAGCCCCATTGTTGTAAAAATACCTGGCCATATTCATGTAAATACTCCTCACTACCAGAGTCTGTATCCTCTAACGTATAATCCTGACCTTCTTATTGACGTACTCCCTCTGATTTTTTTCATCTATGTGATTACAGATTAGGTTGTGTAGTCATCCTGATCCAGTCGAAATTGTTTTAGCTTCTTCATACGTATGGCTTCTTTAAATTGATATCCTTCATTTGTTGATGCAATTCTTCTTTGATATTAAGCTTTAACACACTCTCCAATGCAGTAATAAATTCCTGCAATGTAGCTTTTTTATTTTCAAAGTTTCTACTAATAAATCAAATCTAAAGTACATGTCATTTGTCACCCTCACGGTGGCCAGCCCAACGCCTAGGATGCTGAGACTTGGTCTGCCTGTGGTGTTCCTGCGTCAGAGAGCGTGGGCTTGCTTTAACTCTGCAAGGCCTTCTGGGAATGTAAGTCCCTTTACCCTTTGAGCACAGATGAGTTGCAGTCGAGTGGTTTCAGGCAATGACAAGAATTTATTTTCCCCTTCCCGGCGGATTAAATGCAAGTGAATAACTCAGGACAAAACATGCCATACAATTGGCTTGAGGAAATTATACGTGAACTCAGGTAAGTTAGCCTTGTCAGCTTCAGGCTTTAAACGTGCAGTGCTTGATACAAAACAAATCACAACAGCTTCAATTAACAAAGAAAATGTTCCCTTTTCTTCTGCTGCTTTTACCGTCTCTCACAGACACTATTCAGCATAGGGAATTCACATGGTCAGCCAAAGATAATGTACAGTCCATCCAATCATCCACTATTTCATTATGGTCAGAGTCTATCTGCATTTTCTCAGCATCAGGACTAGCAGGGTGTGGCAGTAAGCTGCTATCCTGATCTTTGAAACAAACGGTTTCTCTGAGCTCACGTGGTTTCTCTCGGTAACACTCTCCGGAGCAGGGTTGTAAACTACCATATATGCTGTAGTTTTTGCTATTTTCTGGTAACTATAGGGAACTGCTTTAAGTGTCTTTGGCCAGTAGGCTGTTCCTGACCTGGGGCACCCACAGATTCTGCTCCAAGGCTACACAGGAAAGCAGTCAGTCTGAATATCCCCAAATGTAATGTATAGCCACAGTTAACCTTATATTGGCGATATCCCCAAAAAACAAACACTTAAACTCTATATTGGTAGCTAGAAACCAGCAAAGATAATAAGAAATTTAAAGTCTGGGGGGCGGAGCCCGATGTCCAGCGGGATGGTCGCATAACGCTGAGGCTCCCGAGAGGCCTACTCAGAATCCTGAATTAACACCGGACATACTTGAATTTCAGTTCTGATCTTGCCGGGGCACATTGGTGAGATGGCGGGGACTAAACCTACGCGCCTGGAATTTGGATCTCCAGCGGCTTCTCACGGTAAACGCTCCAAAACTGAACCCCCGTCCCCGCAGAAGGGGCTGGCTTTGCGCGAGGGCCCCGAAATGCAGCAAGAAATCCTCGCAGAGATTAGAGGGGTAAAGGACCTCGTGCAGTCAAATGGTGAAGCACTCCGAGCGCTGCGGGAAGACCTTGGTGTACTGCAAGGCAGGCTAGAGGGGCTCTCTTCGCGTCAGGACAAAATGGAGAGCATATTAGACTCCCATGCGGTCCGGCTGTCCAAACTCGATAAAGTTGAACGTCAGGTGCGGGCCTTGCAGAAAGAAGTGGAAGATGGCAATAACAGAGCGCGCCGCAACAACCTACGACTCGTGGGCATACCGGAGGGAGCGGAATCGGGAGACATGAAGGAGTTTCTATATAAAATCCTCCCTTCCCTGCTCCAAATCACCTTTACCAAAGAATTGGAGATCGATCGCGCTCATCGTGTACCCACCAACATAACGCTCAACAGGAAGACCCCGCGGCCTATCATCTTTCGACTTTTGAGATATCAACATGTGGAGCAAATTCTCAGTGCCTCCCGGGCAAAGGGCCATATGGAGTTTGAGAGCCACAAGATCTCCTTCTATCCTGACTTGGCTAAACCCACGGTTGACCGCCGAAAGCGCTTTCTGGAATTCCGGCCGAGGCTTCAACAACTACAAGCACGCTATGGCCTGATGTACCCGGCCAAGCTCCGCGTCACGCTTCACAATCAGACAAGAACATTTGAGGACCCTGATCTACTAGCGGAGTTCTTGGATGCTAAAGAAGCCGACTTGATGCGCTGACTTCCAGATTATTCCTGCCAGTGTTCTCATACTCGCTGTGCCTGCCATATTGGATTTGCCGCGGCTCAGTGAAGAGTCTATCGAGGGCGGTTTGATGCCTTATCTTTGATGATATCTGTGACCCGACGCCATCTGCCCATAGCAGCCTCGATGAGTATCAGAGACAGTGTTAATCATGAACTCTGGTGTTTCTTTTCTTTTTTTTTTTATGTCTCTATCTTCCTCTCTAGGGCCTCCTCCCGCAGACATATGGTCGCCATATTCATTGGGGGTTTTGCTTCTTCTCTAAGTTACTTTGGTACATACTTTTCAATATGGGGTGTATTAGCCAGCATACTCGGTGATTATGTCATTGTTGTACAGATTCTGATTATGTTGTATGTTTTCAAGTGCCATTACCTAAAATGTCTATTATCGATTGATGGCACCATGTAAGATTTTATCATTGAACGTAAAAGGAATCAATAATCCGATATAAAACGGAAGAAAATCCTAAGCTATCTAAGTCATGAAGCTGCGGACCTGATTTTCCTCCAAGAAACGCATTTAAATTCGAAGGAAACTCTTAAACTCAATATTAAACCTTACATGGTGGCCGCCTACTCCCCAGCCGTTTCTAAGAAATGTGGGGTTGCCATATTGGTTAGGAAATCTCTGCATGCTACTATTATTGCGACTAGCTCAGATACAGCAGGTAGATGGTCCAGAGTTCACCTCAAGATAGGTAACCTTGAAGTTACATGTATATGCCTTTATGCTCCTAATGTGGATGACCCTGCCTTTTTTGCTACCATTGCTCAGGTTGCGCAGGCCTCTGCTAATACTTCATTGATAATTGGGGGGGATTTCAATTTAGTTCTTGATCCCCTGATTGACAAACAGCCGCCTAGGACAAGTGGTCCCCCCAAGAGTCACACCACGCTTACCTCTGTGATCAAAGATCTTGCTTTAGTCGATCTATGGAGGTTACTACACCCCAATGAGCTTGACTTTACCTTCTTCTCTTCCCCTCACAAATCCCAGTCTCGTATAGATTTCTTTTTAATATCGAAACTGCTAGTTCCTCAGGTGGACACTGCAAAGATTCACTCCCAACATATTTCAGATCATGCTGCTATTTCTTTTCAATTACACACTACGGCACCCCAGGGGAATTCGGGGGCCTGGTTCTTTGTAGAGCCCTCTTAACTCAGCCAGAGTTCCAGTTAGAAATTCGAGCAGCCATACAGGATTACTTCCATTTTAATTTACCCCAGGATACTGCAAATTGGGCTTGGTTGGAGGGTTTCAAAGCGGCCATTCGTGCAACGATCACTAGTTATCAAATTCGCCTGCGGAAACAACGCAAACAGCAGCTACTTATACTAGACCAACAAATCAAAGCAGGCGAACGAGTTCTAACCTCACGTACTGATCCATGCGTCTTAGTTCGCTTACAGCGTCTCCGTTTTCAATATAATGCAATCCTCTCAACTGCAGCTTCTAAGAGTATTGAGCTTCAGCGAGGGACATACTACCGTGAAAGTAACCGAGCCGGTCGACTTTTAGCCAATGCCTTGAAAGGTCAAAAAGAAGCCAAACGCGTAGCGGCCCTTCGAGCCCCACAGGGAGGGGGCATACTGACCACAGACTCCGATATCGTAAAACTCTTTCGGGATTTCTATACCCGTCTATATCAATCCGAATGTGAGTTCTCATCAGAGACCTTCGAGCGATTGTTTTCTGGTATTCAGCGGCCGACCCTTTCTGAAGCTGATAGGGGAAAGGAGGGGCTCTTCCGAAGGGATGGGCTTCACCTTAACCGGGATGGAACCAGGCTGCTGGCATTAACCTTTAAAAAGGAGATAGAGCAGCTTTTAAACTAGATAATAGGGGAAAGCCGACAGTCGCCCAAGAGCGCATGGTTCGGAAGAATGTATCCTTGAAGGATACTACAAAAAGCAGAGAGGTTCCAAAAAAGAGTAAAGTAGCCCAAATGCCCTCGAGTATGGAGCAGACAGAACTTAAAGATCCCAAATTACCCATGTCTACCAATAGCCAAATTAATATGAATAAAATACAGTCTCTAAAATGCTTGTATGCAAATGCTAGAAGTCTACAAAACAAGATGGGAGAGTTAGAATATATAGCACTAAACGAGAGGTTAGATATGATTGGAATATCAGAGACATGGTGGAAGGAGGACAACCAGTGGGACACTGTGATACCTGGGTACAAACTATATCGAAATGATAGAGCTGATCAAATTGGTGGAGGGGTTGCGCTCTATGTTAGAGAGGGCATTGAGTCAGAAGGGATTAAAGTTTTGCAAGAAACAAAATTTGCTGTAGAATCTCTATGGATTGAAATTCCATGTAAAAAGGGGAAGGCGATGGCAGTGGGGGTGTACTATCGTCCGCCTGGCCAGAATGAACAAATGGATGATGAAATGCTCAAAGAAATCAAGGAAGCTAGCAAAAGTTACAGTGCAGTAATAATAATGGGTGATTTCAATTACCCCGGCATCGACTGGGTCAGTGTCACGTCAGGACATGCTAGGGAGATAAAGTTCCTAGATGAAATAAATGACTGCTTCTTGGAGCAGCTGGTTCATGAACCGACCAGAGGGGAAGCAATATTAGACCTAGTCCTTAGTGGAACACCAGATGTAGTGCAAGAGATAAGGGTGTTGGGGCCACTTGGCAATAGTGATCATAGCATGATCGCCTTTGATTTAATTAGTGGAGGAGGGATAGTAAAGAAATCCACAGTACTACCCTTTAACTTTCGAAAGGGAGACTATGATAGAATGAGGAAAACAGTTAAGAAAAAACTAAAAGGAGCAGTTGCAAAGGTTAAAGACGTACATCAAGCTTGGGTGTTGTTGAAAAATACTATCTTGGAAGCCCAGACCAGCTGTATTCCACGCTTTAAGAAAAGTGGAAGGAAGTCCAAAAAATTGCCAGCATGGTTTAAAGCTGAGGTCAGAGAGGCTGTTGTTGCCAAAAAAGCATCTTTCAAGAAATGGAAAAAAGAGCCAAATGATGAAACCTGGAAACAGCACAAGCACTGGCAAGTCAAATGCAAGGCATTGATAAGGCAGGCAAAGAGAGAATTTGAGAAGAAGCTTGCTGCGGAAGCAAAAACGCGAAATAAAGACCTTTTCAAGTACATTCGTAGCAAAAAACCCGTGAGAGAGTCAGTTGGTCCATTAGATGATAAAGGGGTTAAAGGAGCACTAAGAGGCGACAAGGCGATAGCGGAGAGACTGAATGAATTCTTTGCTTCGGTCTTTACTGAGGAAGATGTAGGGATGTTACCCACGACTGAAGTGGTATTTAAAGGTGTGGAAGAATTGAAGGAAATATCGATACATCGGGAAGATGTCTTACAACTATTAGATAAACTGAAGAGTAGCAAATCACCTGGGCCGGATGGTATACATCCAAGGGTGTTGAAAGAACTGAAATTTGAGATTGCAGACCTGCTATCAGTAATCTGTGAACTATCATTAAAATCATCTCTAATACCTGAGGATTGGAGGATCGCCAATGTAACACCAATTTTTAAAAAGGGTTCGAGGGGTGATCCGGGAAACTACAGACCGGTGAGCCTGACATCAGTACCGGGAAAAATGGTAGAAACCATCATAAAGAATAAAATTACTCAGCATATAGATAGTCATGACCTAATGGGAGACAGCCAACATGGCTTTAGACAAGGAAGATCTTGTCTTACTAATCTGTTATGTTTTTTTGAAGGAGTGAATAAACAGGTGGACAAAGGTGAGTCGGTTGATATTGTGTATCTGGACTTTCAGAAAGCCTTTGACAAGGTCCCTCATGAGAGACTTTTGGCAAAACTAAAGAGTCATGGGATAGGAGGCAGTGTACTACTGTGGATCAGGAACTGGTTAAAAGATAGAAAGCAGAGGGTAGGGCTAAATGGCCAATTTTCCCAATGGAGAAAGGTGAATAGTGGTGTACCCCAGGGATCTGTGCTGGGTCCGCTGCTTTTTGACATATTCATAAATGACCTGGAAAGTGGAATAACGAGTGAGGTTATCAAATTTGCTGATGACACAAAACTATTTAAAGTTGTTAAAACCCAGGAGGATTGTGGAAAATTGCAAGAGGATCTTGATAAATTGGAAGACTGGGCATCAAAATGGCAGATGAAATTTAATGTGGAGAAGTGCAAGGTTATGCACCTAGGGAAGAACAACCCAAACTATGGTTACACGATGCAAGGTTCCACATTAGGAACCACCACCCAAGAAAAAGATTTAGGCGTCCTTGTGGATACCATGTTAAAACCCTCGGCCCAGTGTGCAGCGGCGGCCAAGAGAGCAAATAGAATGCTAGGTATGATAAGGAAAGGAATGGAAAATAAAACAAAAGATATTATAATGCCTCTATATCGTTCCATGGTGAGACCGCACCTTGAATATTGTGTGCAATTCTGGTCGCCATATCTTAAAAAGGATATAGCAATTTTAGAAAAGGTTCAGAGAAGAGCCACCAAAATGGTAAAGGGGATGGAAGGCTACTCCTATGAAGAAAGGCTAAAAAGGTTGGGGCTCTTTAACCTGGAAAAGAGACGGCTGAGGGGAGATATGATAGAAGTCTATAAATTAATGAACGGAGTGGAACGGGTAAACGTAGATCGATTGTTTACCTTATCAGAATATAGAAAGACTAGGGGACATGCAATGAAGCTACAGGGTAAACTATTTAAGACTAATAAAAGAAAATATTTTTTCACTCAACGTGTAATCAAACTCTGGAATTTGTTACCGGAGGATGTAGTAAAGGCTGTTAGTGTAGCTGGGTTTAAAAAGGTTTGGACAAGTTCCTGGAGGAAAGGTCCATAAACCATTATTAAGAAGGGACCCAGGATATCAATGCTTGAACCAATACAAGCATTGTGGAACCTGTGTCCCTTGGGGAAACTGCTAGGTACGTATGACCTAGATTGGCCACTGTTGGAAACAGAATACTGGGCTTGATGGACCTTGGTCTGACCCAGTATGGCATATCTTATGTTCTTATGTTCTTATGTTCTTATGCGCTGGATGAACCCTTCTCTACTTCAGAGATCCAATTTGCCCTAACACGAACAGCCTCGGGTCGAGCCGCCGGGCCTGATGGTCTCCCGACCGAATTCTACAGAACGTTCAGTGCAGATTTAGTTCCCTACTTAAAACTCTATTTTACTGCCCTTGCGGTAGATACATCCTCTTTGGGATCCTTTTCTGCAGCTAATGTGGTAGTATTTGAGAAAGAAGGCAGAGACCCGCTGCTAACCGCCAACTACCGTCCAATCTCCCTACTTAATGCCGATTATAAGATCTTCGCAACGATCTTGGCCATCCGGCTATCTGACAGGATGGCCACCTTAGTCCATCCCGACCAATGCGGTTTTATACCCGGCCGATCCACCGCTGACAATGCTCGGACCTTGTGCCATGTGCTATCCAGTGCTGCCAATTTAGACCACCCTTGGGTGGGTCTTTCCCTAGATGCTGAAAAAGCCTTTGATCGCCTAGAATGGCCCTTCTTATTTGCAGTTCTCCGATGGTATGGCTTTGGGGAGGGCTTCCTCCGATACCTCCAAGTCATGTATACTCAACCCGTTGCTAGTATTTGTGTAAATGCCATCAAGTCTCAGCCTTTTAATCTCCAAAGAGGCACGCGGCAAGGTTGCCCCCTATCACCAATGCTCTTTGATCTAGCTCTTGAACCCCTCGCCCTCCTTATTAGACAGTCCGCACGTATTCGAGGTGTCCCCTTCAGTCACAGAGAGATTAAACTCTCTGCATATGCAGATGACCTTATGCTCTTCGTATCCCTTGATTCGGTTCCAGCTATCTTGGATCTGATTGATGGATACTCGCAATTATCGGGCTATAAAATAAACTGGACCAAATCTGTAGCATTCCCACTGAACCGCTGGGTACATGAGGCTGACATGCAGGCCTTCCCTTTCCTTTGGCAATCCCGCATGGTGAAATATCTCGGGGTCCATTACTGTTCTCCTTTAGAAGACACTATTAGTTTTAATGCCAAAGAGGTAGTCTCCAAAGTCCGTGAGCTCACAAATCGTTGGTCTCCCTTATCCCTTACATGGTGGGGCCGCCTAGAAACTGTGAAAATGATGATAGTCCCCAAAGTGAATTATATTTTAGAAATGCTGCCATGCTTACTCCCGCTACACACTTACAAAGATATTGAGGGCCTTCTCGTCCGCTATCTCTGGCAGGGCAAACCACCAAGGATAGCTAAACAAAAACTACAGTCTGCGAAGGAGCTAGGGGGTACCCGCTTTCCTGATTTTCTCAGATATCATCAAGCCTTCCTACTTAAACAAGGTGCCCGATGGCTAGATGCCTCAACAGACAGCAGACCAGTTTGGCTTGACATAGAAGAGGAGCTTAGTAGCCCAATTCCGTTGATCCATCTCCCCGGTATGTCCCATCAAGTAGACACCCGCCATCCCCCAATGATTGTCGATACTCTTGCGGCCTTTAACACTCTCATTCTATCACTGGGCCCAAACGTATGTCCTCGGGACGGACTCCCGCTGTGGAATAACCCCAGAATTCAAGTCCTAAATAGAACGATAGCATGGAAACCCTGGTACTCTAGGGGGATCTGGACACCCCAACAGCTCTTCTCTGCAGCTCGTTGGAAAACCTTTTCTGATTTACAAAAGGAATTTGCGTTACCAGCGAAACATTACTTTCAATTGCTGCAGCTTCAACACTGCCTCAAAAGTGCTCAAATCCTGCCGCCCTCTGTCCCTACTGAGGACGGGCTATTAGAACTAATTCACTCTATTAGTAGTACACATGGGGTGGCCTCTAACTTCTATAAACTATTATGTCAGGGTGCAGATACTGCTACTTGTAGAGCCCAACAAGCCTGGGAGCGCGAACTGCAAACCACTTTTACCCCTGTGCTATGGAGCGTTTTCTGGAGCAAAGTAGTGCGGGTTTCCCGATCTGCCTCAGTTACCCAAACTCTCTTCTTTTTTGCGCATAGATGCTTTTATACTCCAGAAAAAATAGCCAAATGGAACACAACTGCTAGGGACCAGTGTTGGTCTTGCCATTCTGCTGTGGGAACCCTCGCTCATGTTATTTATGAATGTCCTCAACTACAGGTTACTGGGGGCGGGTCTGGGGTCGTATTCAACTTATCTTACACCTCCACGAGCCTCTTTCTTGGAAGATTGTGGGACTCCGCTCAGTGGCGGAGGTCCCCTCTCTTCCTAAGAAGGGTCGCTTTCTCCTTGATTTCATGCTGGGTATAGCCATATGTTTAATCACGAGGAATTGGAAGGATAGCTCTCGACTTACTGTCAATGAATGGTGGAACCTTGTCTGCTTATATAGTAAATATGAGCAGATATCTCGGAGAGCTATTCCCCATACCCAAACTCACTCTCGCTTGTCTAAATGGCAGATGCTCAATGATTATGTACAATCTGCTCATTGCTCCGACATGTCTGTTTAATGTACACTCATCATGTTTCAGATCACCGTTAGGTTTTGTACCACAATAATGTCTGTACACGCCCGTTTCGGGAATGATTAGTTTTCTAGAGAAGAAGCAGGGGGGAGGGGGGTGGCAGGGGTTTACTTTGGTGTATGTATCACATTCTATGTATGTATCTGTCTTTTAGCTGTATGTCTTCCTTTCCTTTGTTGTTATAAAACGAAAATAAAGAATTAAAAAAAAAAAAGAAATTTAAAGTCTTAGCTTTTGGCTTTCTGAGCACTCCAGAGTTCAGGCCCCAGTAGTCTAAATATCCCCAAACTTAATGTATAGCCACAGTTAACCTTATATTAGCGATATCCCCAAAAAAACAAACACTTAAACTCTATATTGAAGTGTCTACTACATCAGGGTAACAGTCATTATTTAATTGTTTCCTTGATGCAGAAGAAAATATTGTCTTTGAAACGCAGTTGCTGTGGTCAGTAGTTATTAAATGACACATGTAGCCTGATTCTCAAAGGGGCATGTTTGGATAGTCCCGAATAAGATAAGCCTTTTAGGACCTGATTCTGTACCGTGGGAACAAAATGTTCCCGTGGCACATAGAATCAGGCTTGAGGATGGCCAGGCATGCCCTTGCATGCCTGTGGGAACATCCTACCCGCAGGCGCTCCTGGCTCACGTGGCTCGGTTCCCCCTCTTCTCTGCCACCCGACTCACAACTGATCAGCTGGGGCCTGGATCGAGTGGCAGGGACCCCCCTGCACCTGGTCCCGGCCCCAGGGGTGGAATCCCTGGACCCAGTTGTCCTGCCAGTGCTGATTATTCCACCTTTGAGGTAGAATAATCAGCATGTCACCTCAGACCCTACAGGACATACAGGGCTGTGACCTGAATTGGCCCTATATGTCCTGCCAGTTCAGCCGTCCCCCACCAGCTCTCCCTGTCCTGCGGCTCTAGCCATGTGGGAGAGCAAGAGGGGAAATAAGGGCAGGACAACCTGCAGGGCTGCATGTCCCGCCGGGATGTGCAGACCCGCAGGACCCGTCTCGTAATTGGGCTCATAGTGGCGCCAGAGAATCTAGTATGGAAATGCAGCTATGGTCTATATTATGACTAATTTTTTAACTGCTAAAAATATATTGAGACCTACTAAATATAGTGGCCTTAAGAAAAACAATGTCCAACAAATATTTCTATAGTTAACTCTGTTCTCTGTAAATAGTTACAAATGTTCTATGTAATACGAATAAGTATCCCTATTGTTATACCTTCGTAAAATTGTTATATGTGAACCACGTTTGAACCTATGGGAAAGTGCGGTATATAAGCAATCTATAAATAAATAAAAAATAAATAAATAAAAATTTCTATTGATTATTGGTGGGAAATTTAGGAACATACAGGTTTAGTTTGATATTACTATGGTAGACACTTGAATAGCCAGCAGGAAAAGGGGGTAATTTTCCTTAGTTTAAGTGTTTGGTGAGATTTCAATTGGAGTACTGTGTGCAATTTTGGAGATCAGATCTTGTAAAGTATGTAAAGCAGATGGTGCCAGTTGAACACAACAGCTATTAAAATGGCCAATTAGCTTTATCATAAAGCATAACAGGACAGCCTTAAAGATCTAAGCATGTATAACCTGAAAGAAAGGCAGGAAAGGGAAGATATGACAGAGAGACTTAAATACTTCCAAGGAATAAATGCATGGGAAACAAGTCTTTTTCAATGGAAAGGAGTCTCTGGAACAAGGGATCATGGGACAAGAGAGAAAGGAGTAATCTGGGGAGAGTATGTCATCTTTATGTTCTGAAATGTTCTGTTTCTATGTTATTGCAAGTAACAGGTTTTTCTTAAGAGGTCAACTTTGCTGCGGACGTTTCAGTCTCCTTAGAGATGGGATTTTGAGTTGGTGCATCTATTTCTTCTTTGCATTTTATAGAGCATCCGGAAACAGCTGAGTGTTTTGAGGTACTTCTTATATACAGTCAGCATGTAGGTCATATTGAGATGTGCTAATTGCCTCATGACATGCGACTAGACAGACATTAGCTGTCATGGTTCCGTAACAGATGCTTAATCAGTCCCAACTTTGGTGCTGGCAACCAGCATAGCAAATCTGATTTTCTCGATTTTACTACAGGTGTTTTGTCTTTTCTTAATCTTTGCAAGAATTCTGCTACTAAAACTGAAGTGATATATGCAACACTTTGGCACTCTTGCATTTTATTGCCCTCATAATGCTACAGAAGAACAGGAGAATATATTGTAAATATACCATCGAGAAATTCTCGGCCACACTTCTCCTTTGATTTCTATGAAGTCAGAGACGATGTTCTCCAGAGGGCATGCAAATAAGGTTTGAAATTTCAGAAGGCATTTTTGACTTCTGGCCTTTAGATCATGCTGATAGCATGGACTGTGCATGCTAGATGAAGTTTTCATACCTTTTACGGCAGGGTCTCAAAATCAGCAGTGACTTTGCATGACAAAAAAGAAGTGATGAGCGTCTGCTCTGTCTTTGGATAGTATTTTTTATTCACTGTCCTATCCAAATAGTTATTCTCCTTGGCCTTTTTTCTGACCTCAAGAGAAGCACTCTGAGATTTGGAGTGTGATGAGAACTACCAAATCCACATGACATTTGACTGTTTTTTAAATCATAGTTTAATATATATGCTGAAAATGTAATACTGATATTTTAGCTTTTATTGCTTCACTTGCTATGCTGTCAAATGTATGCACTTAAAATACATTTTCAATAAGTTTCATTTCTGTGAAATTCATTTGATTTTCATCTTTTGACCTCACATCATCTATTGACCAGAACCTTCTTCATTCCTCCATTCTAAAAATATTAAACCTCCCAAGTATAACTCAAAACAACTTCATTTGTGAATTGTAAACCTTAGAGTAATTTTAATATAAGCCCTTCAAATGAAAAGTACATTTCATACATTCTGACATATATTTTTATTGAAAGGGTACTGCATTCTTTAAAAAAGACAACTCTATGTAAATTGCATAATTACTTGAAATATTATAATACTCTTGACCATGAGTTGTCAGTCAAAAAGAGTTCTTTAACACCATTCAAAATCAATTCTTATATCCCACTTGTATTCTCTGAAGACATTTGCTTGTACACCCATTAATTTGTCATGAAAATGTACTATATGTATTGTGTAGATAGATGAAAACAAATGAAGTAGAACACTCCTACATTCAATAAATGCCTTACAGCCAGATGATATAAAGCATGGAATGATTTCATCTCTGTCATTCTTTTGACCTGTCCCAATAAGCAATGTTCTATGAAAATAACTGCAATGGTATCTATAAACTGCATTTAGAAGTAGTGACCATAATAATCACAAAAAGTTGCAAAATATCTTTATCAATATCTTTATTTGCTACCTTTTTGTGACCTGTTACAGATACAATATGATAGTGTGGAGGGAAAGACATTCATTTTGTTTCATTTCCTGTGTCATTTGCAGTTTTTTTCATTTTAATACATTTTTGTTTTGTTTCATTTTTATAAATTTTCATTTCAGGACAATTTTGTTAATCAAAGAGGTAGCTATGACTGCTGCCCAAATGGAAAACATAGCTGAAAGGTTATTAGAGGTATCAGGCAAATAAAAAGCCCAACTGTTTTTTTTTCTTACAGTCAGAGGATGGTCTGTGATCCTTAGGTTAGAAGGTAGGCTTCTTGCAGAAGTGCCATCACATCTGCATGGCAGTTGGCTGTAGCCAGTATGCTCTTAACTCTTATATTACTGGTGATCTTCTTTCCTGTTTTCTTGCTGTCCCAAAGTTTGTCTGATATGGAGCTCCGTGTAAAATGATAAATGGATTTTTTTTGTCTTGTGAATCTATTTATTCCTGCTATGTTCTTGAGCCAGAAATTCTCTAAAATCATGTCTAAGTACACTTTTGGAAACATTTATCAATTCTAATCCAGTTGTCCAATTGGTGATAAATAACAAGGATCTGGATTAAACTTGGTAAATATCTGATAGTATACTTGGACATGGTTTCACCGAATTTCTGGCACAAGAACATGGCAAAAGAAAAATCTTGGGAGCAAATCTCTACAGCAGGAGTTGATAGATTTAAAAATTAGAAAATCTAGTTAGCATTTTCCATAGAGTTTCAGACCAGACAAACTTTGCACCAATAAGGAATTAGGAAGGAAAAGCACCAGCAATACAACAATTAAGAGCAGACTTCTTAGAGTCCAGCCCCTATGGAGAAATGATGGCTTTTCTGCCTTCCAACCCAAAGGTTACCAGTTTGAAGCCTCTGATGAAACTCAAAGTTAAAGCTGCATTTTGGATTTTTCAGTATTGTGTTTGAATTAAAAATTATATGAAATTCCCCATGTCCTTTCAAAGGAATGCACAGCCCTAATACAATATGCTCGATATGCTGATAATATCATACTGTTTCTTCCAGTAGTAGATGATCCTTTTACCACTCTGACACAATAAGCAATATAAGCAAATATATTTCTCAAGTTAAGATTTGATTAACTTGAGAAATATATTGTTAGTCATTCATTTATATTCTTATACTCAGCAGTCATTAGCTATTGATATTGAGGTGCATACAATTGTTACTGTCCAGCAAGTTTGTTATCTAGGTATTTTGATAGACTCCCATCTTTCATTGCAATCCTGATATTCAGCAGCACCATACAGATAGTGGTGCTGAATATCCTCACAAAACACAGGAAAGGCGCCCTGTGTAATCCAGGATAGTTTGTGAGCATAGCGGGAGCACTCACGGCAGTTATCCTGTCAGTGGCAATATTGAGCCACTGACCAGATTGCTAAACCACATAAAGTTAAGACAGCTCAGCGGCTTTCCTAACTTTGAGGTTTAGCAGTCGAGTTAGTGGCTCAATATTGCCGCTGACTAGATAGCTGCCATGATCACCAGTGAAAGCAGATATTTAGGGTGGAACACTGGATAGGCTCTAGTGCTAAATAGCCAGTTTTATATTCAGTGGCAGCAACACCACTGAATATTGACTCCTATCTGAATAACTGATGATTTCAGGACAGTAATACACTTAATAACTGATGATTTCAGTTCTACTATCACTTCTAGATTATTGTAATATAGTTTTCTATGGATTGCTGCTTCTCTTCTGAAATCTTGACAGTCTACCTAAAACACTGCAGCCTATCTGATTTTAAGTGTCATTTTATGATCAAAATTCAACTTTTTATCCCCTTAATTTTTTACCTATATTGTATTCAATTTTATTTAGGGTGCTGATTTCCAAGAATTTTTAAAGCCTGGATTAACCTTTCTTTGTCACCTTCATGTGAACTCTATTGCCTCCCCCCAAGGTTGAGATCTCATGGGGGAAGACAGCTAAGATGGCTCCTGTTACCTCACATTCAGGGGACATGTGTTCTAAATAGGATGTTAACTTTCTCAGCCCCATGGGAATGGAAACAACTGCAAGCTGATGTGTAACTGCTCAATGATATACTTGCTTTTGCAAGAAGCCAAAAGGTCTAATATTCAAATCATGCAAATGCCGCTAAGCAGGATATTCAGGGTCACTAACATGTTTAGTGCCATTGAATATCCGTGTGTGCTGCCCCTATACCCCCTGATGCTGACCAGTTACCATTGGGGAATGTCAGGGATCTTCCGGGAGGCACTGGACATAACTGGGCAGCGGTGATATTGAGCTGCTGCCCAGTTATGGCTACGCAGAAAAAGTAAGGCGCAGCAAAGGCTGCACCTTACTTTCACCATGGAAGCTAATCGGGTAGCAGCTCTTTATCTCTGCTGTCTGGTTAGCTTCTGGGATCTGTGGCCAACCCAAATATTCAATGCCGTTGTTTTGATATGGCCCCAGCATTGAATGTCCTGGTCTAAGGTTCAATACCAGCGACTGTAGGAGCATTAGCCACCTGTGCTACGTATATACCAGACCCTTTATATTTTCAATATGCCTTTAGTTTTGTTCCAGAGCTACTACATTCATATTTCAAATATGCAGTTTTCCACTGTGAAGAATAAGGACCTCTTTGCATTTTAGTTGGATTGTTTTTATGTGTTTGTATGACTTTTTCATATTTTATATGTTCTCTGTAAACTGCAGAATATGCAATAGACACCTGTACTCTATAAGTGATGATATAAATAAATAAATAAATAAAATATTTGTAGGAGAGGCACATTTTTCCACATCTTTTTTTATTACCCCATGATTAGGGCTATGTGGGTTGCTTTATCATGATCATCACAAACATTCTTATAGTAGATCAGAATACTGCTTGAAAGAAGTGCTAAATTTGTTAGAATGCATTAAAAAAATTAGAGCATCCTTAATTGCAGTAGAATACACTCGCTAAGTTTTAGTGGACATTAAAAAAAATATGGGGACATATTTATCAGCCTTCACTAAGTTTTTACATCTAACACAATTTTACAGACACTTTAAAATCTCCCAGAAGTAGTTGGATGCTTCCTAAATAAGATCTCAGTGATAACTTTGGATTCCATATGGATCACACTGGTTAGACTGGAGACTTCAATAACTCGGTGTTCGAAGGAATTTGATTATTGACAGGTAGACTTCAGTCTTCACAGGCTATGTTGCAAGAAATGGCTACAGGGGACTTTGTTAAAAGAGTGGGATCCATAGAGCAATCTTTTGATAAGTGTTTGGCCACTGTCCACTTGGCCAATATTGGTGCATGACAAGATGGTGACCCAAAATAAATTGGAGACACTGGAAAATAATATGAGAAATTTTAATCTGACATGTGAACTTTCGATATTACTATTACTACTACTACTACTTATCATTTGTATAGCGCTACAAGGCATACACAGCACTTACAGAGGCCTGTAAGAGATGGTCCCTGCTCATCAGAGCTTACAATCTAGTCAAGACAGACAACACAACAACTTGGGACTAGGATATGTCGAAGGGAATTCTCCAAGGGTTACCTTGGAGGCATCAACTAGCACTCTTAGGAAGCATATCAGAGAAATCTTGACAATCTCAGAGAAAGCTGTACTTCATATTGGCAAATGCTATTTCCTGTCATCAAAATGAGATCAGACTGTCCTAGATCTCTCTAGCAATATTCTGGATCTATTGGTAGTGCTAAAGAAACCCAAAAAGGAACAGCAAGACAGAACCATAATTTGAGTGACTTTTGTCTTGGAGCTAAATAAAGAAATGTTTTTCACATTTAGTTTTTGATGTAAGCCTTCATTATATTCAGACCAAAAAGTCTAGGTTCACCCAGACCTATGCAAATCAGTGCAAGATAGCAGCTGCTCTTGATGTGCAATGGTATTTTTGGTTCCTTGTAAATGACTTGCATTGTACATTGTGTATATATATATATATATATATATATATATATCGAACCATCTTAGTTACAAATTGTTAACCGGGTAAGGCGGACGCGTCGCCCCTCCCCCCCCCCACCCTTTGATAAAAGACCATCATCCAATTTTGGGCTTAAAACTGGTCGCAGTTTTATTAACCATTAACAATAACCCAATAACAATTCAACACAATAACATTATCTCCCCCCCCCCCTTTTTCGAAGCGCGAACCCTCACCAGCCATGTGAGTAGCAAGGTGACGTCGCTTCCGCTTCTCCTGAGTCCGGGCCCCGGCTAAACAGCCGAACCATCCCTCGTCCGGCTTCGCCATATTACTAGCAAAAACCTGAGGGGTTATCCGGGCGGGGGTCCCCCACCCCCGCCCACAAGCTTGCCTCCGGCTCCGGCTCCGGAACCCGGAAACCTCCGGGATCCCGCCACCCCCCCAGCTGCAACAACCCACAACAGAGCCCCAGCCCCACCCCCACTCCCACGCTAGGGTGGGCGGGCGGGCACCCGACGCGTCTGGCTCCGACCTGGAAAAGGCCGGAGCCACGGCGCGTCCCCGCGCTCACTCCGGCTGGTCCCACCTCCCTTTTCACCCCACTGGCTCCCTCCGCCTCCCGGCAGCCCGCAGGAGCCAATGGGGCGCCCAGCACCGCACCGGCTCGCCCCCATTACCCCCGCCGAAGCCGCGGCCCCCCGGGGGGGGATCGTGTCCTCGCCACCCCCCCCCGGTTACCATGGGGCCGCGTGCACTAGCTCCGCGGCCCTGAACTAACCGGGTAAGGCGGACGCGTCGCCCCTCCCCCCCCACACACCCTTTGATAAAAGACCATCACACAATTTTGGGCTTAAAACTGGTCGCAGCTTTATTAACCATTAACAATAACCCAATAACAATTCAACACAATAACATTATCCCCCCCCCCTTTTTCGAAGCGCGAACCCTCACCAGCCATGTGAGTAGCAAGGTGACGTCGCTTCCGCTTCTCCTGAGTCCGGGCCCCGGCTAAACAACCTAGCCCTCCCTCGTCCGGCTTCGCCATATTACTAGCAAAAACCTGAGGGGTTATCCGGGCGGGGGTCCCCCACCCCCGCCCACAAGCTTGCCTCCGTCTCCGGAACCCGGAAACCTCCGGGATCCCGCCACCGGCTCAGGCCACTATGGACCTGAGCCCCCCCCAACCTAAAGCTGCGACCAGCCCAACTCCCCTGCCGGACACCCTCCACGGCCTCCTGACAGTCATTAAGTAGCAGGTCCATCCCTATCGGCGAGAGATGCACGCCATCCAGTTGGAACAGGCCAGCACACTCCACATCCACCCACGGGTGCAAGATCTGGCACCCACCCTGCTCCCCCACCCACCTGCCTATTTGGCGATTGACTTTCGTCAGCCCTCTGGACCATCACCACTGGTCCCAACAGGCTGGCCGTGGAAGGATATCCGACCAAATCACAATAACCCCCGGAAACATTCTGAAAACCTCCCCCAGGTCCTTGTGAACAGCGCGAATAAGCTGCTTGCAAGTCCAGGACACCAGATCATTGCCGCCAAGATGTATCAGCAGGATATCCGGCGTTCCTCTTGTGCGCCCGTGATGCCGCAGCAAAGGCAAAAGCTGGATCCAACGGAGTCCGCACTCGCCCAGCCATGATACGGTCACCCCCTGCGCTTCCAGTCCAAGATGTGGCCCCAATGGCCGTGTTGCTGCTCGCCGACCAGCCCAGTAAACAAATGAGTGGCCAATCACCCAACAGCGACACGATGCATGGCCCCTTTCTGCAAAATAAAGAACAGCAGCGTTAGCACCCCCCACAGCCCATTACAAGCGCACATAGCCCTGGAATGCTTGCGATCTCCACCGCCCTATCCATTGTATCGCCTGCTCAGAAAGACCCTCCGCTGCCACGCTGGTCGCTGCGCCAATACGGAAGGAATGTGGAGCAAACCTACTGGGATCCTCTCCGATCCGTCGCAATGACAACCGCAGCACCGCCGTAAATTGGTAGCGCGTGAGCACCCGTGCATCCTCATGAAGGAACAGACTGCCCTCACCGGCCGGCCGCACCTGCAAGTATGCGCTCAGCAACCGGACTGGGCAAGCAAGCACCCCTGGTATGGCACGCAGCACCACCCAGGCACCCCTCCCTGACTGATCGGTCTTGGACCTCACTAAGTGAATCCGGACCATGCCCTCCCCCACCAGCACCTGGTGGACCTTCAGTTCACGCGCCCCCGCACTATGACCCGACTCAGACACCAACTCCCCCACCCGAAAGGCGCCGAAGAAGGCCACCGAAAAGACAGCCCGAAACAGCGTACCTTCGTACCGGGAGGACGCCACCTGCGGTAAAACGTCCAACAAGCGGCTCAACAAATCATAAGTGATCAGCTGCCGCCAGTCGGCCGGGGTGGGAAGGGATCGCTCCCATCCCTGCAAAAGTCGACGAGTCAAAAAACCCCTTCCAGCCGTCCCCCAACCGACCGCTCCCGCGAAGAAGGAAAACCCCGCCAGATGTCTCTTCACCGTTGCCCTCGAAAGACCCGCCGCCTTAGCCGCAACCACGTATTGACCGAGGAGCTGCTCAGGGACCGGACCCTGACGCCATCCGTGCTCCGTGAGGAAAGTTACCACACTGCTGCAACCCCGCTGATAGGCCGCCCACGTCGCCGCCGACACAGAATTCCTCAGCAGCTCCCTCATGTCTCCAGGCCAATCCGCCATAAGTGCGCCGGGACCGATGCTCCCACTTCTTCGGCTTCCGGAGCCAAGGTCCGAAACTGCTCCCACTGAAAACGGGAAAGAGCGTCAGCAATTTTGTTAGTAGTACCCGGAATATGGCGGGCCCGCACCACCACATTCAAACGCAAACAAGCTAACACAACCTGACGCATTAAATCCGCCACTTGCTTGCAGCATGGGGCATAATTGTTTACAACAGACACAACCGCCTCATTGTCGCACCACCAGACTAACTGACGATTCCGAAGCTGACCGGCCATATGGTCAACACCACCAAGATCGGAAACAATTCCAAAAAGGTGATATTTCTGGTCAGGCCCGACTCCTACCAAGCCAGGGGCCACCCTGCAGCACACCACGAACCCCCAAAGTAAACCCCGAGACCCGCGCCCCCCGCCGCATCCGTGTACAGTTGCAGAGCTGTATTAGAGACCTCCCTCTCCCGCAAAACCGTAGTGCCGTTGAAGTCACGGAGAAACTCGTCCCACACCCGCATGTCTGCCCGAATGCTTTGCGACACTCTGATCCGATGATGAGGCATACGGAACCCCTACCGTAACCGCCGATAGCCGCCTCAAAAATACCCGCCCCATCGGTATCACCCTGCACGCAAAATTCAACGAGCCAATCAGCGACTGCATTTCCTGTAATGTGAGCTTGCTGGAAACGAGCACGTTTGCAACCAAGACTCTGAGCTTCACTACCTTAGCCGCGGGCAGGCGAGCTACCATCGCCCCTGAGTCGAGCTCCACCCCCAAGAAAGTAATGACGGTCGCGGGGCCCTCTGTCTTCCCCGCCGCTAGAGGGACACCCCACCCCCGAGCCAACCGCTCGAAGCCACCCAGCAAATCCGAGCAGCACTCCGACTGAGCCTCACCCACAAACAAGAAATCGTCTAAATAGTGCACCACGTTGGCGCGGCCCACCTGTGTCACCACTGCCCAATGTAGAAAACTACTGAACCATTCAAAATATGCACAGGATATCGCGCACCCCATGGGCATGCACTTATCGAAATAACTGTCCCCTTTGAAACAAAACCCCAACAGAGGAAAAGACGCCGGGTGCACCGGCAACAAACGGAAGGCTGACTCGATATCCACTTTCGCCATCAAGCACCCCGGACCGCAGCATCTCACCAGCTCCAATGCCGCATCCAAGGATGCATACCTAACTGTGCACAGGTGGTCCGGGATATGGTCGTTAACTGACGACCCCGCGGGGAAGGAAAGGTTGCGGATCAACCAGAACTTCCCCTGCTCCTTCTTCGGGATCACACTCAAAGGGGAGATCACTAGATCCGCAAGAGGCCTCTCCGCGAAGGGGCCCGCCACCCGCCCCAATCCAATCTCCTCCGCTAGCTTGTCCCGCACTATCTGAGCAAATCGCCTCACCGAAGGCGAATTCCTGGCCAGAGTACAGAGCACCGTACCCACCACAGGAATCCGAAACCCCTCACTAAAGCCCCCCTCTATCACCACACTGTCCTTCCATTTCGGATACCTTCTCAGCCATGGACGCATTGCTTCTATCCGGACTGGGGTGGGAGCTAGGCAAAGGAGGCTCTCACTGCTTTGGAGGGGGCACTCCAGCCCCCCCCCGCGCCTCTCTTAACACATTTGAGTGCTGAATGCGAACCGTTGCAGACAGAACAGGCGTTCCGGAATTTACAATCCGGAAATTGGCAGGATGATTTGTTAAATCGCCAACAGACATCTCCGACCCCCCCTGAAGCTGATGCTTTTTGGACCCCCCTGGGTACCCCCCCCCGAAAGGGCCGCCCAGCCCCCAAAACGCCGGCCACTCCCCCACGTGCACTGCTCGCCGCACTACCACTGGGTCTGACCGCCATCTGCGTCAGCCACAGATTGATATCTTGCGTCCCCCAGGACAACAAGCGGTTTTCTTCCATCTTATCCCTGAACTTCTCATCATAGTTGAGCCACGCCCAACCATCATGCAATTGTGCAGCCTCTAAGATGGAATCCGCATAGGCGAGGAGCATCCCGTAGTGCTCAGGGTGCGAATGCCCCCACACACTAGCTAAGCGTAAAAAAGCTCGTGTCCAGTTCACCACGTTCCGTGTCGCTCTCCGCACACTCCCTGCCTTCTCTTCTTCCTTCCTCTTCCTCCTACTGTCCCCTGACCGTTTGCGGCCCTCAAGCAGACGAAAAATGTCTATATAATGCCTTCGCAGAATCATCCGCCGCAGCTTCTTCGGCATGCCCTCCCATAACTCCGAATATGCCACCACCGAAGGCGTGGCCAAGACTCCACTCGCTCTACCCTCTGACCCCTGCAATTCCTGCCCCTTGTCCCCGCCCGAAACCGAAGAATCGGACGTGGAAGCAGTGGAGGAGGTGGAGGAAGTCCCCGACCTGTGCCGTCTGCGACAAGGATGCTTCCTCTTCCTCCTCGCTTTCCTACCACCCCCTTCCGCCGCTGCCGCCCCAGCCCCGTCGTCCACGCCCAAATCACCTGCCAACTCACCTGCAGCTCGCACCGATGCTTCAGCCACTGCGCCGACCATCCGCGACTCCGTCTCCACTTGCGCTGCTGCTGACGTCCTCTCACTCAACCCCTCCATCGGCACCGCACCCGATGGTCTCGAACCGCCGAAACACGGACTCCCGGTGTACTGCCATCCAAAAGGTACCTGCGGGGAAAACACAGGAAAAGGCAAAGGGGGCCCCCCCCTCGCCCAAGGGGGCTGCCACGCCCCCAACCACTCCACCCCCGAAGGACCTTGGCCCCCTCCCTGCCAGTGCTCCCAAAAAGGCGGGTATGCACACCCTGACACTCCAGCCCGGTTCCCGGGGCCCTCCGGCACTGCACTCTCGGCAGCCCGCACTTCGCCCAACACAGGCACCGCTCCCCCCACCGGAGGTAGCCCTACTTCAGGCGCTCGCCTGTCTAGAGGGCCAGCAGGTCCCCCACACAATTCCCCCGCCCCCCCTGACCGCCCTTCTGGACCCAGGCGGTCAGCAATCCGTGTCGTGCCTCCCTGCCCCTCCCCTGCCCCTACGGGCCGGGCCTGCGCGGGCCCACCCACGCACCGCCCACTCTCCCCAGCACGTGTTCCCCTACTGCCCGCTCTGCCCCTACCCCGGGTCACTGTAAGACCAGCGCCCCCCGGACCCCCCCTCGCCCTACCCCCTTTTCCCCCCCTTTGGGCAGACCTTGTCAAATCTTCCCCATGAGCCCCCCCAGCTGCCCCCCTCCCTTGGCCCCTTCTCAATCCTCTGCTCGGGATCCCCCCTGCCCTTTCCCAGACCGCATGGCTCACAGTCCTGCTACAGCAAGTGGCTGCCTGTGGCCCTTTTGTGACAGCTTATGATTTATTTATTTATTTATTTTTTAAATTCAATTCAGTTCGAGGGTTTGGCGTTATGTTTTTTTTATTTTTTTAATCAAGCCTCTAGTTCCCCAGCCCCCCGTATACTTTGAAGACCCCCCCAACCCTTGCCTACCACTCCTATAGCCCTGCAAACCCCCACAGCCACCCTCTCCCGTTCGGTTTTATTTATTTTTTTTTGTTAGCCCCCCGGCACCCCCAGGCAACAACTAAAGGCCGTTTTCTCAAACCGGACCCCTAAACTGCCTCCCCAGCCACGCGGTACCTGCCGAGCACGCTCGTGCTGCCACCCGACGCGTCTGGCTCCGACCTGGAAAAGGCCGGAGCCACGGTGCGTCCCCGCGCTCACTCGGGCTGGTCCCACCTCCCTTTTCACCCCACTGGCTCCCTCCGCCTCCCGGCAGCCCGCAGGAGCCAATGGGGCGCCCAGCACCGCACCGGCTCGCCCCCATTACCCCCGCCGATGCCGCGGCCCCCTGGGGGGGGATCGCGTCCTCGCCGCCCCCCCCGGTTACCATGGGGCCACATGCACTAGTTCCGCGGCCCTAAACTTCAGAGCAAAAAGAAATCTCTGATAGTCACTGCAGGAGGGGAGGGGTCCCTAGTGTGGAAGATGAGGTCCATTGAGCGGTAAATAGTGCTTTTGTTCTAGTGGGTAGGCATCTTTTTTTTTAAACTATTTTTTGTCTTTATAGACCTCTGTAATTTCTTTATTGACTTGCACTTTGATTTGTTTCTTAGTGGAATATTGTGAATTTGACCCCTGTTTTGTAATTTTCTTATTTCTTTTTCCCATGTATATTTCATTTACTGTATCAAGTAGGCTAGAAATTGCATGTATTTTTAAATGAATTATGAAAAAAATATATCACTTGCGTATTTTGCCTATCTTTTTTTCTGTTTCTAGGCACCTTTATTTTTTTATTTCATACTTATTTTATTTTTCATGGAAATTTATCAGTGGATATATGACCCTACCCCTGTGTAAACTTGTGCATTATCAGTGACATCATCAAACAGTGACATTTGCATGCTGAGAAGTCCTACCTGCCAGGCAGAGTTCCAGTTTGTCCTTGGCAAAAAACTGTTCTTTCTTCCGCTGACTAAGATCATAGGCGCTGTGAAGTGGCTGTTTTCTTCTGAAATCATCAAGCTACTAAGTGGCCCTTTTACTAAAGATTTTAATGCCTGTTAATGCGCATTAAATGCCCACAACCCTTTCATTTCTCTGGGTACAATGGGACATAATGCATGTTAACTTTCGTTAATGTGCATTAACCTTTAGTAAAAGGACCCCCAAGTGTTGGAGTGTTGGAGCCTACCTCCATGAAGACTTTGTCCTCCATGTCATCAGTGACATTATCAAGCAATGGCATTTGAGAAGGCTGCCTCCCAGGTAAGCCCGTCTAAGGACTATGGGCCCAATATTTGAAAGACATTTACATGATTTATGGCCCCATAAACAGTGTAAATGCCTTAGACAGGAATATTCAACAGCACCTAAATTGTTAGTGCCGTAGAATATTCCAGTCTATGTCCCCTATGCGCCCAGATGCTATCCAGTTAGCATTTGGGCGTTTTGGGGGCATTCCAGGGCGGAGTAGAGGCAGGGAGTCCCGGTAACCGGGTAGCAGCGATATTGGACTACTACCCGGATAGGTTCTGCGGCATTGTCGGCTCGGCACAGAACCCGGATATTCAATGCCATTGCCGCGGCATTGAATATTCAGGTTTAAGGTTTGGCGGGCATGCCTATGTGCAGAAACGGCACATAGCATGCCCAAATGAATATTGGGCCCTATATGTCTTTGTATGCTTCTTGGGATGTCTATGGGGTATGTGATTTTGTGGTATTATTTGGGCTTACTTTCAGGGCTGAAGATGTGCTGATTTAAAGGGGAAAAGGAACAAAGGATTGTTTGAGTTATAGGTCATGTTTGTTATGGTGGGGACAGCAGGGAGCTGGTACTGTATATAGATGGCATATTAGGCCTTGTATTTTGGATTATGTTCCATTGTTTCTTTTGTTAAATTCTGTACAGCTTTCTGTTATGGAAATGCTAATTTGTTTATTGGTGAATGTCCTTCGCTGGTTAATATCCTAACTGTTAATCTTGCTTCTTCCGATCAAAGTTTTAAATAAGAATAGTCCACGAAAGAAAAGTGGATCACACACACAAAACTTCTCACATATGTGGCAGCCTCTGGATAGACACCACACTCATTCATTAAAGCAATGAAACAATGAAAAGTGCTGAAGGAAAAAGACCTCATGGTTCATATACCAATGCAATGGCAACAGTTATCAAATGTAACATAATTCTGCAACACTTACATACCGCAGTCATCACCCCCAACATCATAGGTCATAAAAAACCTCCAGCACTATAGTAATCAAAATGTACATATTCACATACTTGACTGCTGAAAAGGCTTGGCTATTGAAACTACATAAACAGTTGAGCAGGATGGCCAATCTAAACAATTTGTCCTCAAACCCATCTCTGGTGACTATTGGCGCTTGTCAAATGATCCCATTCAGCATGAGTAGAGTGAATGACCGGCGACCATCCGGTTGCGGAGTTACCTTCCTGGTCCAGCCATCCATCACTTTCTGCACCATGAACTCTTTCATCACATCACTGTGCCTGCCCAACTTGAGGAAAAAGGCCACCCCTGCCAGCATCAGCTTGGCTTTTCTAACTGAAGCTCCCTCCGCCTGTAAGTGCATCAGGAATTCAAGCAGGAGGCCCATTGTCACCCCTCGCCCCAGGGTGACTTTCTGCTGTTTGATAAAGCTCTCCAGCCGGCCCCAAGCTCTCCCGTAGGCCTTCCAGGTGCTAGTCGACAATGAGGCTATCAGCAGTCTTCTGGTGCTTTGCATCCAAAGGTCCATATCTCCTCTGGCATGCAGACTGCCTTGGGTGCCACATCTGGGGCGAGCTGCCTGAAGCGCTGGAGCTGGAAATGAGAGACCATCAGCTATTTCATTGCTCTCTCCTGGGATGTGCCAGGCTGTAATAAATGCATTCATTTCTAGGCTGAGCAACACCAGTTTCCTGACCAATTGCATCACTCTTTCTGCCCTCGCTGTTTGTTTATTAATGACAAACACTACCGCCATGTTGTCTGAGCTGAGAACTTTTTATCTTATCTGTGAACTGGCGCCTCCAGATGACCATGGCTACCACAATTGGGAACATTTCAAGAAATGTGATGCCCTTTGTCATGCCGATTTTGTGCCACTCAACTGACCATCGCTCTTGGCACCATTGTCCCTTAACCCTGGAATTACCAAGAATTTTTGCACACACTGAATACCATTGGGGTCATACATGACCCCATGACAAATTTTAATTGTTAACCATGAAAAATTTAAACTAAATAGACAAAATATTATTCCGAATTAATTATTTATTATATGAAGGTTTAATGTTTTGAAATTTAATGCTTTATCATAAAATTACATGAAGAAGAGTTGCCATAAAAACAGTTTTTGCATGCACTTGATGAACACATTAAAGTACTACAGTCATTTGCATGAGACAGACAATTTCTGAATGTTCTTTGCAAACATTGCGCTTGCAGGAGGTGGAAACTATGTTGCTTTTCTTGTCTTTTTCTCTGGAACAGCAGTGACACCTTGCCCTTTTCTTTGGGATCCCGACATTACAAACAGCATCAGTGGCTTCTTCAATGCTGGAAGAAGTCTCGCTGCAATTACTCTGAAGCAGCTGCTTTCCTAATTCCAAGAGGAATAGACGACGTCTGTGCTTTGACTTGGACTGCCATCCTGGATTTAGTGACATCCAAACAATGAAGGCGTTCAAAGCACTGATGTCCAACATGTTGTAGAAGATTGTCACTGGCCAGTGTCTTGTCATTCATTTTGTGGTATACGTGCGCAACATTTGATCTGCTGTATCTACTCCACCTTTACTAGAATTATAGTCCAAGACCATGCATGGGTTTTTTTGTCTGGACATGTGTTATCTACTTCTTCTTGATCATGCAAACTGCTCAGAAGAACTACCACTTTTCCTTTCTTCAGGCAATAGGAAACCAGAGTGGCGTCATCGTGAAAGGCAAATAGTGAAGTGAATACCTCTCGGCCCTTTGCTGTTACAAATTCTGGAGGTAATTCTTTTCGGTTCTTTCGAATTGTCCCCAAAAGTGTCATTTGTTTTTCTAGCAATTTCTGTGACAGGGATAAACTGCAGAAGAAATTGTCAACAGTAACATTTCTGCCAGATCGCGTTAATCTTTCAGTGAGTTGCAGCACAACCCTCTCACCCTGATTCTGTTCCCTGTTTTGTCCGAGTTCCCTTCCTGTATATGCTTGAAGACACAGAACATATGACGTTGCACTGTCACACAACATCCATAGCTTTATGCCATATTTCCCAGGTTTGCTGGGAATATATTTTTCTGAATGGAACACGGCCACGAAATGTAAGCAGTTGCTCATCCACGGTAACATTTTCACCAGGAACTAAGGCGTCACTTAGAGTTGCTTCCCAGGTATCAAAAACGTGACTGATTGGAGCAAGCTTATCCACGCCTCGTTGTTCACGTCTGTTGGTTGCATCATCAAATCTGAGAGTACAAGAAATTTGCTGAAAATGGTTACAGGCCATATTTTTGCCGAAAACAGAATGACCATCTTCAAGGTTCCACAACTGAACTATGGATTAATTTCGTGACTTGTACACGCCTGAGAGGATCAGAAGTCCAAGAAAATGTTGAAATTCTCAGTCTGTCAAATCTTTCCAGGTGTCGTCATAAATGTGTCTTCCTTGTTTGCTCGTCCACATCATGATTTCATTCAATAAGGTCTTCCTCATGAACAAGTGGAATGCTGCGAGAGGGCCATCAACATTTCGTACAGCATACCTTGTAGGGCCTTGTTGTACGGGCATGACATTAGCTCTGGTGTATCTTCCAGCAGCTTGCTTTATAGGTTTCCTGTTCCATGATGTGGCATCCTTAGATACATAGGCTTCAATGGCAACATTTGTGCTTATAGTTGATGACCTCTTAGCTCCTCTACGACCACAACTAAGATTCCTCACAGATGATGCTGACACCGAGGACTTCTGCCTTCTTCCCCGTCCAGCACAACCTCGACCTTTGCCTCGACCTGTAACTTGACTCTTTGCTGCAGGCGATGTTACCGGCTCAACATCAGTCTCATATTCACTTGGCGACCAACTGCTGTCGCCATCTGAATCATGACTGTCATCATAAGATTTATTGCCCAAACGTGGCTGATATGCTTCTTCGCTTGCTGAATATGCTGCATCATCAGATGACTCAGAGCCGTCACTGTCAGTATCTCGTTGCAATATTTCTCTTACTTGGGCAGCTGAATACTTTTGTTTTGACATCATAAACAATAACCTAAAATAAATAAACAAAGATAAAGTTGAATAAAACGCAAAGCAGTTATACTATAGGTGTACAATAATCATGATGAATGAGCTGAAAGCCTTTAGATTTCATCAGAAATAATGAGAGAACGTATGATATCAATTACAGAAAATGTGTAATTTTCATAAAATAAGAGTACAAAAAATAAATGATATATAATTAATGATAAATACCTTTGTCAGATCAAAAAATTCACAAAACTGCAAATTGTATCACAATCCAAACCGGACGTAAGCAACTGGGGTCAAAAATGACCCCACTGGTACTCTGTGCTGCAATTCATCACTAGCGTCACCTAGCGGATGAAAATTATTCCTCTCATGGCGCAATATAAAGAGTATATTGACATGTGAAAAATCATAAAAAGATTGCATTCTTGAACAACTAGTATCCGAGATACGCGTTGTGAAACTTGCAATGGGGTCACTTTTGACCCCATCGGTACTCCCAGGGTTAAAATAGATTCTGAAGCCCACCTCCCTCCTGCGGTGTCTGTAAATAGTTCCAAGTCCATGTTAAGCTGTCTTGTTATACAATGGCAATGTCCATCCTTCAGTACTTATTGCCTATGCAGCGCACATGAAAGGAACCTACGAAAACATGGAATTGTTGTTGAAACGCATACAATACAACTACAACTGGAACATCTTTGATGATCTAAAAATAATGGCACAGCTACTAGGAATACAGCTCAGGTATACCAAGTACGGTTTCATTTGCGAATAGGACTCCCGTGCTAAAGAGTCTCACTACATTAAAAAGAATTGGCCGCTCCATAAGCGTTTGTTCCAGGACAGAAAAATGTGGCACATGAACCACTTGCAACACAAGTAAGCTATTTTTGCCTCCTTCACATATACAACTCAGACTGATGAAAAACTTTGTGAAAACGATTTACAAGGAAGGTGAAGGATTTCAATATTTGAGACAAATGTTTCCAAGAGTAACTGATGTCAAGATTAAGGAAGGCATTTTTGTGGGTCCACAAGTCAGACACTTCGTCAATGACAAGCAGTTCGAAGATCTGCAAGTGGAGCCTGATAAAATTGAATGGAAGGCATTCAGGAATGTTGAGTCTTTTCTTGGCTATTACAGGGCACCAAATTACATCCAGCTGGTTGACAACATGCTTCAAGCATACAACACCATGAAGTGCAATATGTCGCTGAAGATTCATTTTCTGCATTCACACTTGTACTTCTTCCCTGCTAATCTTAGTGCAGTCAGTGACGAACATGGTGAAAGGTTTCACCAGGACATTGCAATGATGGAAAAGTGATATCAGGGCAACTGGAACTCATCAATGCTGGCCAATTGGACACTGAGATGAGAAGCATCAGATGCTGAGTACAAACAAAAATTGGGAGCAAAACATTTTTAGCACAGGTGAATTAGTGCAATAGGTCAGCATCATTGTGAGATTAAACATGCTAAATTCAGTTAATTTAATGTTATGTTTCTCCAAATTCCTATGTGATACAGTCAATCTAAAATTATATTTGTGTTCAGCTTGAAGCTGTCTATCATAATCACCAAACATTTTTCAGGAAACAAAACTTTTGAACAAATTTGTTGTCCAGTGTTTGTTCTCCTTCTAAAGAGATTGTTCATTTTGTGCTAATTGTTCTTTTTTGATCAAAATTATTGAGAAGGTCATAGGTACTGAGCTAATAGCCTTTTTGAAAGAAAATGTCAAACTGGATATTAGTTAGGCTGGAGAAATAGATTTACTTTTTGGGATCTGCCCAGTGCTTGCCATTTGAACTGATCACTGTCTGAGGCAAGATGTTATGCTCAATGGATCTTGGTCTGACTGAGCATGGGTTATCTTACGGATTTAGACGAGGTTCTTGCTCAGATTCATAAGAACATAAGAAATATCATATGGGTCAGACCAAGGTCCTTCAAGCCAGTGCCTGGGGACATGAGCTAAGTACTACTTGCTTTCATACTGAGATTTTGCGCAGTTTCAAGTGTTATGCTGCATTTTGATTAAAAGGACACAGACCTCCAGTTAAGATGTTCTTACCTGGAGGCATTTTGTCCAACAAAAAAATCTATTCTCGGAGGTTTCTGTTACCTTGAACCTGCCTTTTGTTTTGAATGTTGTAGATAATGACACGTGGGCTGGATACATGGGAGTGGCCCCACATCTGTTATATGCATTGGGGGAGTGCCACTAATGTGCACAAGCTAGCTGTGTGCTGCTGTTGACTCCCACTCGCCATCTCAATACCACCCTAACCCTGCCTATTTGCAAGGTACTCTAATAGCACAGGATTTTTTAGCATGAGTGCCTTTTTAGCGTATGCTCCTGGTTTCAAAAGTCCCATGCTGCACTTTGCTACATGCTAAACCTTGTGCTACCTGGTAGCACATTTTAGTAAAAACTCCCATTTGTGCATTATCTCAAAGATTTAATAAAATATACCTAATCAAGACTCTCTGAAATTTACTTGGGATCTCATTTCAAAAATAATCATTCCATATTTTCCCCTACTGACCAGTTCTATCTAATCTACTTACTTAATTGGTGAATCATTCTATACAGTAAAAATGAACAGTGGGATGGGTAGGCGTTAAGGATAGAACTAACACCTGAAAAGTGTAGTAATTTCAAACAGTATTATTTGCCTCCCCCCTTTGAACTTCTAGGACTAAAGCTAAAAAAAAAGCAAAAACCCCTTCAGCAAAAAAGAACTTCTGATAAAATAAAATCCCCTTCTGTAAAAAGCTATAAAAATAATCCAGCAACTTAACTAACAATATAAAAATATAGCAAAAAATTTTTTTATAAAAATCTCAGGCAGAGCGTTTGTTGTAAAAGCTAGGAAATTATCTCAGCATGAAATGAACCCTTCCATGGAATGGTCGTTGCTGCAAATAAAAGCCTGTTCCTGAGCACAGTAAACACAAGTACTTGCAAGACAGCTTCATTAGTTTCTTGTTGCTGCAGGACTGGAAAAAGAATTATGTTGATAATGAAGGCCCCTAGCTGGTAAAAACTTCATGTATTTATGAAATAGTTTGATGTTACCAGTTTACCTGACTGTAAATAAAACTGTGGTCTGTGCTTCCAGATAAAAACAGAACATAGTGGGTTTCAACTTAAGATAGAAAAAGGGAGGGGAATGAAGGTTGAGCATGGCAGTGGGTGCAAGGATTACTATGTGATGCATTACTATGTGATGCATGATATATATATAAATAAAAAGATTAAAATAGACATAGACCAATAAAAGAACAAGGCAAGGAATAGTCTGTTCTAGCATATCAGATATTCACTTCAAACAATTCACCAATGATTTTATCAATACAAAATTTAGATATCAAAAAGTAACCCTACACTTGCACTGCTATTATCCAAAGTGAAATAAATTTGCAAAAAGTTTTTTGTTGGACCTATTTTTAATTCTTAGCACAATTTTATACATGCCAGATATGAAATAGTCCTTTTCACTGTATATTATATAAAACCTCTACTTTTGAGCAATCTTTATTTATATTTTGTATCCTTAAAGTGTGCTGGTAACATCATAACTTCTATCCTATTTCTCCATAAAACAAAAGCCCACAGCTTCTTTCATATTTTTTCACAGTGCGAAATTTCTGAGCATTATGGACTCTGGGGGGCATCTTCAAAGGGATTAATGTGGCTAACAGATCTGCTAACCACATTAATCCCACTGAGCGTGATATTCAGTGGGCCATACCTGCTTTGTGCCACTGAATATCTTCTCTTAGTGCTGCTGAACACCCCAATGCTGACTGCTTAGTGTCATGGTGTTTTGGATGCGGAAATGTGGGTTAGCTAGTCAACAGCAATAGTCACCCTAACTGGTTAAAGTTAGGCCAAAACAAATCAGGTAGCTACATATACCATGAAATCAGTAACACAAAGAATGGAAGAGTAGTGCATTCCAGGAACAGAAATTGGAAAGAGTTTTTATTCCCTAGTGATACGATTATTATGAATGAGGGCAAATTACGATGTAAAGTAAGAAATAAAGATAAGCCTATAAGACTCTTCAAGTGTGGTCACAGTACTTCATGTAATGTTACCATATAGCTGAAAGAATTTACTAATCCAGTGGATGGATGTACTTATGAATTTAAGTGGATGACCACCTGTGTTGCTGATTTCATGTTATACGTCCTTGTCATACGATTTATTTTGAGAATTTCAAAGCATTGTTCATGTCATGACAGTAAAATAAGGGAGGCAACAATGGTTGCTCATTGCCTGGATTTACAGTATTCTATCCATTCTTTAAGATTTTTTTGCACTTGATTATGTTTATTTTTTGAAGGTGTGAATAAATGGTGAGTCGGTTGATATAGTGTATCTGGATTTTCAGAAAGCCTTTCACAAGGTCCCCCATGAGAGACTCTTGGTGAAATCAAAAAGTCATGGGATTGGAGGCAGTGTACTGTTGTGGATCAGGAACTGGTTAAAAAATAGGAAGCAGAGAGTAGGCTAAATGGTCAATTTTCTCAATGGAGAAGGTGAATAGTGGAGTACAACAGGGATCTGTGCTGGGCCCGCTGCTTTTTAATATATTCATAAATGGCCTGGAAATAGGAATAACGAGTGAGGTAATCAAATCTGCAGATGACACAAAATTATTCAAAGTTGTTAAAACACAGAGACTTTGAAAAATTGCAAGAAGATCTTGATAAATTGGTAGACTTGACGTTCAAATGGCAGATGAAATTTAACGTGGACAAGTGCAAAGTTATGCACCTAGGAAAGAACAACCCATGGTTACACGATGTAAGGTTCCACATTAGGAACCACCACCCAGGAAAAGGATTTAGGCATTATCATAAAATCACAAGAAAAGGAATGGAGAATAAAACCAAGGATATTATAATGCCTCTGTACCATTCCATGGTGTGACCACCTCTTGAATATTGTGTGCAATTCTGGCCACCATATCTTAAAAAAGATATAGCAGAATTAGAAAAGATATAGAGGAGAGCCACCAAAATGGTAAAGGGGATGGAAGATACCCCTATGAGGAAAGAATTAAAAGATTATGACTCTTCCACTTGGAAAAGAGACTGCTGAAGGGAGATATGATAGAAGTCTATAAATTAATGAATCGAGTAGAACAGGTAAATGTAGATTGGTTGTTTACTCCATGAAAAAGTAGAAAGACTAGAGGACAAACAATGAAGCTACAATGTAACCCATTCAAGACAAATAAGCTAAAATATTTTTTTACTCAATAAGTAATCATACTCTGGAGTTTCTTACCGGAGGATATAGCAAAAACTGTTATTGTAGCTGGGTTTAAAAAGGTTTGGACAAATTCCTGGAGGAAAGGTTCATAAACCATTATTAAAGTGGACCCGGAAATCCAGTGCTTTCCCCGGGACAAACATTGTGGGAACTGTGCACCTTTTTGGGAACCTGCCAGGAACTTGTGACCTGGATTTGCCACTGTTGGAAACAGGATACTGGGCTTGATGGACTTTGGTCTGTCCCAGTTTTGCATTTCTTATGTTCCTATAGTTGAAGAGGAAGAAATAGAGCTAAGGGTCTCTTTTACTAAAGCCCGTTAGTTGGTTAATGGTTGTTTTAATGTGTGGCTACAGGCAGCTGGGAACACTAACACCCAATAGGATCTATTTTCACACACTAAAACACACATTGTTTGGTGATCTTGGGCAGAGAGTGGGCATGGAGAGCACATTGCCACTAGTGTTAGGGCAATTGCCGTGAGCTCAGCAGCAATGTGGCTGCTAACATGGGTTCATCTAATGACTCCTCTATGGGAGTTATTAAGTGAACCCGACCTAGTGGAGCTCATGTTGGGGAAAACTGCAGGGGACATACTGAACACACCTCCGACAGTTAATCTGCGGTCTTTGCCTTTAATGTGCATGAGATCCACACGTTAATGGCAAATCCATAGTGGGCTTTAGTAAAAGGGGCCCTTTTGAAGCTGGAACAATGTTGGATCTAAATATTTAGGAGCCAGATAGATTAAATGTAAGCATTGATTTGAAAGCCTTCTTTTGACTTCAAAACCAGTCATAGATCTGAATTCAAATCTATGCAAAAAGGACTTTGGAAGATCTTAAGTATCAAAAAGCACATACAGTTGTGGCCAAAATTATTGGCGCCCTTGCATTTTAGGTATGTTATGTAGAATATCTTGAGAAATAATTGAAAATAATGCAATTTTATGTCATCATAGTATTTTAATAGTATATTCAAAGGTATGCAACAAAAAGAAGATGGCTGTTCAACTTAGATGTAATTTCTGAGAAAAAAAAACAAAATATGATCTGTTCAGGATTAATGGCACCCTTCACTAATATTTGGTTGGACAACCCTTAGCAGTGATGACAGCCTCTAAATATTTCTTGTAGCCATCTATAAGTTTTGTACATCTGTCTGCTGGTAGTTTCTCCCATTCTTCAAATGTGATTTGTTCCAGATCATGAATGCTTCCAGGATTCATTTTGCCAATGGAAGATGTCAGCTCTTTCCAAACCTCCTCGATTGGATTGGGATCAGGACCATTGCTTCCCCTTTTTAAGCATTCTTTTGTACTTTTGAATGTATGTTTTGAGTCATTGTCCAGCTGGAGGACCCATGACATTCAACCCAGACCTAGCTTTCTGACACTAGGTAGCACATTTCATTCCAAAATACCTTGGTAGTCCTCTGACTTCATGATTCTTTTAATACGTTCCAGGCCTCCAGTTTCTGAGGCAGCAAAACAGCCCCACAACATTATAGAATCTCCACCATATTTGACTGTAGGAAGGGTGTTTTTGTTTAGTTTATAAGCTTCATTTCTTCGCCTGTAAATGTATCGCTGGTCTGCATTACCAAAGAGCCCAAGTTAAATTTCATCTGTCCACAGAACATTTTCTCAGAAAGACTGTAGATCCTCAAGATGGATTGGGCAAAGATCAGCTGACCCTTTTTATGTCTGTCTTTGACCAGTGGGGTCCTCCTTGGCCATCACTTATGAAGTCCTTTCTTTGTTTAGCATCTAGCTTGTGGTGTGGGTTGAAACCACCATTCCAGATTGCTCCTGGTCAACCTTAAGTTCTTTGGATATTGTAGGTGGTGTTTTTCCAACATTTTGCATTAACCTTTGAAAACCTCTTGGATTAATTTTCCTCTTCCCACCATGTCCTGGTAGGTTCTTGACAGTTCCATGAGCAGAAAACTTCTTAGTAACATTGCGAACTGTAGACACAAGAATCCCAAGATCTTTGGAGATGTCCATGAACCTCTTTGAAGTTTGATATTTGGTGATAATGACTTTTCTGATGGTCTCAGACAGCTCTCTTGTCTTCACCATTGTGAAAATGGAACAAGGAGTGAATGTGGCCATTTTAAACATTAGAACCGTCATTCATTGGTTGATTCAAGTCATGTAAGTACTAACAATTGATCATAAATGCATCTAATTTTATTGCAATGGGTATGTGGTTCTTCTGTTCAAACTGATTTGGATTGTTTATAAGGGTGCCAATAATCATGTCCTCAAAACTAAAGAAAGCTTGACTGTCGATATCCTAAAAACTTTACCTTTATTGAAGGCTCCTAAAGTTTTTGAGATATCGATGGTCAAGCTTTCTTTAGTTTTGATTATTTTTGCAGTTCTGACAGTCTTTTCTTCTAAATAATCATGTCCTGGCAATGTCCCAGTTTTTAAACTGTTTCCCACTATTTCCTTTTTTAATTGGTCTTGTTTTATTTGATTCTTCTATGTGTTAAATATGTGTGCATATATAGTTCAAAGCAATTTCACTGGCTACTTTTTTTTTAGGAGATATTGGACATTAAGGGGTTGAATTATAAGGTTACCAATAATGTTGACCACAACTATAGGATCTGATTTGTTAAGCAGGAGTGGGCTAGTGGTTGAGGTAAGTTATCTCAGACTATAGGGCCAGGGGTTTGAATCCTGCTAGAGGACAGCAACCATGGGTCAGAGGGACTGGAGTTTCTAATCCCACAGGTGCTCCTTGGGCAAGCCACTGAGCCCTCTGTTGCCTCAGGTACAAGAAAACAAAATTATGAGCCCTTTGGGGACAAGGGAAAATATACAGTACCTGAATGTACACTGCATTGACTGGTAGAAAAGTGGTATATAAGTCTAGCTAAATAAATAGCTTTGCTGATTGGTCTTTTTGAATTATTGGCTTGTATAAAAAGTGAGGCTACCATTTTTCAGAACGCCAGAACGAGTGAATACATTTGGAAAATAGCAGTGAATTAGTAATTTTATAGCTGCACAGTTTTTAATGAAAGTTTATAATACATGTTTTGAATTCTTTAGAAATATCCCTGAAGAAGTTGAAAAGGCAATACGAAGGCTTCATTGGGTACTTTTGACTTGTAAGGCAGCTTCCTCCTGTGATAGGATGGATATTAAAAAAAACCCATTTTATAAAGAAATTGATGGATATAAATTAATGAGAGCAGGTAAGGAACCAGGGAAGATAACTGATAAAGTTTGAAGGACTGGTTTACCTTTTAAATTTTGTGATATATTGTCCCCAGGCGCCCCTACTGGCGTAGGAAATAAGGGCATCCAGTGACATTTAATTTATATTAAGGAGTGGTTGAGCTGAAGGACCAAGAGGATTCTGGTCCTTGTAGTGCAGAACTCCTTATAAAGAACAATCTACGCCAAAGTGTAGGGTAATAAGGCTTTATTTCCCCGGTCAATGCTTAGGTTCAATAAGACACAAAAGAAAATGAAGGTAATTCTTTCCTCTAACAAAAAGGTTCCACCATGATATAAACAGTTAAGGGTTGTAGGCTTCACAATTAACTGTTTATCTGGGTTAAGGCTTCTTTCAAAACAATAGAAATTAACATCAGGAAACAAATTGTTATCAACTTCACCATATGCAGCGTTCTCTTTTCTCTATACATCTAGCAAGGCAATCAAGCTAGTTCTTGAACAAAAGTTACATTCCATTGGTTCACTCTGAGGAATGGGAACACTGGTTTCACAATCACAGTCCATTGATTCTGGGTCACTACCTTCTTCAATGCTATGACTGTCTTCAGTATCTGTTAACTCCTCACAGGGGTTCTTTGGTTTCTCATACAACTTCCTTAGCACACTGTTGGGAAGTACTTTTAAAAGATTAGCTTTACTTCTTCTAACTTTCTGAGGCTTATCTATTTGCATAAGGTTTTCATCACTTAAACTTTCCCTTATAATGAAAGGCTTTTCATACCTTGGCTTCAGTAGAGTGCCACACCCAGGACTCAGCTTGCGACATAGCTTCTCAGGCTGACAAGCTGTTCTGTGTACTGCTCTATAATCAGAGTTACCAGGAAAACCTGATGTGGGTTTCCACTCTGTGTTTCTTGGCAAAAGTGTCACTGTAGAAGGAATCTCCTTTCCTTGTGCCTTTCTGTTTTAGCATAGGAGACTTACTTGGGCTAGGAGAGTTGTTTTCATCAGGCAAGCTGCTTCTTTGGTTTGCTTGGCTTTGGACTCTGTTCCAATACCTTTGGCCTCTCTGGACTTTATCCCTTTGAGTATACCTCTTTTGGATTCTGTCTCCTTGAGTTGGCTGCACCTGGAAGCTTTCCTGTTCCAGGCTTCTCTCACTGCTCCTGCTGCCGGCCCTTCTGACCTCGCTCTTGCCTCTGCCTCTGGCTGTTCCTCTTCCTCTTCCTCCTCCACTGATCATCTGATTTCCTTTATAAAGGGATTTCTGGGTTGCACGTTCTGAGTTTGAGGACAGGTGAAACTGCTTGTTACTAATGTGATCAATGCTAGAGCACGTTGCTTCAGGTACTGTGTAATTGTTCATGCGCCCTCTGGCTGAGCTGTGCTGGAACTGCGCTCTCTGCCTTTTCTGAGTTCCATGAAAATCAGGAGTTTTTTTCAACACTGTTTCTTCTCTAGCTCCAGCCTCATGACAATATGAACTAAAATATGCTATGCAGCATTAAGTATGAATTTTGGAAACCAACTGTTTTTAACTAAATTATCTGAAAAAATGAAATAAAGAATTACTGAATAAAAGAATTATAAAATAAATTATATTTTGATAAGAGAGGGGTTTTCTGACCAATGATTGAACTTATCCTCTCTATATTATACCAATTTGTGGGATGTTTGAAGTTGATGCTGAGATCTTTCCCCTTTTTTCCCTATTGATCTTCTAGCTGGGGTTTGAGATAATGGTTTTATGGTTTTAGGCATTTGATATACCGCCCTTTACTGTGTGTATCACAGCAGTTTACAGATATATTCTAACAGGCACTTATTAATAGGTTTGCAAATGCCAATTTACACCAATAGGTTACCCATTCAAGCTGCAACAAACAAATACATGTAAGTGTAGCACTGATACATGTAAGTTTCCAAGTTTCCATTTTGGATTTTTCCCATGTGTAGGTTTGTAAATTGACAGAACATGCCAACAGGATATCCTGATAGTCATGGGTGACTGGAACGCAAAAGTTGGCAACAAAGAAGAAGGCAAAGTAATTGGAAAATATGGACTTGGCAACAGAAATGAAGTTGGAGAAAGACTGATAGAATTCTGCAAGACCAAGGATCTATTCATCTCAAACACCTTCATCCAGCAACACAAGCAGCATCTGTACACATGGACTTCACCCAATGGATTGTATAAAAATCAAATTGACTACATCTGTGGAAGTGAACGATGGAAAAGCTCTGTAACATCAACAAAGACAAAACCTGGAGCTGACTGTGGTACAGATCATCAACTACTAGTATGCAAACTCAAGCTAAAGTTGAAAAAGAGCAAGCCACTCATGAATGCAGCAAAATATGACCTTGAGAATATACCACTGGAATTTAAAGACTGCCTGCAAAATTGATTTGCTGCTTTAGATACAAATGACAGAGCTCCAGAAGAGTTATGGAATGACATCAAGAAGGTTGTGTTGGAAGAAAGCATGAAGTCTCTACAAAAGGTGAAACAGCAAAAACGGCCAAAATGGATGACGGAAGAAACTCTGAAAATTGCCCAGAAACTCAGAGAAGCTAAAGCCAGAGGAGAAAGAAAGACAGTCACAGAACTCAACAGAGATTTCCAATGTACAACAAGACAGGACAAGGAAAAGTACTATAATAATGCATGCAAGGAAATAGAAGCAGAAACTATTAGAGGAAGAACAAGATCAGTTTTCCTAAAGCTACGAGAGTTAAAGAAAAAGTTCCAGCCTCGAATTGGAATGCTACAAGATGCTCAGGGTTCTATGTTGAATGATGCTGAGAAGATCAAGAAAAGGTGGAAGGAATATACAGAGTTTTTATATGATAAAGATCAAGTGGACCGACAGCCGTTTCAACCTGTACCTTATGATCGGGAACCACTGGTGATGAAAGAAGAAGTTGAAGCAGCATTGAAAGCCTTATCAAAGAACAAAGCACCAGGCATTGATAGCATTCCCCTAGATGTATTACAGTAATCTGATGCTGCTGTTACCGTACTTACAAGGCTCTGCCAAGAAATATGGAAGACAACATCATGGCCAACTGACTGGAAAAGATCTGTGTTTATACCAATACCAAAGGTGATCCAACTGACTGTGGAAATTATCGCACAATCGCTCTGATCCCACATGCCAGCAAGATTCTACTGAAGATTATTCAAAAGAGACTACAGCCATACCTGGAACAAGAACTACCTGAAGTGCAAGCAGGGTTCAGGAAAGGGCGAGGAACGAGAGACATCATTGCGGATATGAGATGGATCCTTGAAAAGACCAAAGAATACTAAAAGGATATCTATTTGTCCTTTATTGACTATAGCAAGGCTTTTGACTGTGTAAACCATGAGAAACTCTGGACCACCTTAAGAAGCATGGGTATACCAGAACACCTGATCATTCTCTTGCACAATCTGTACATTGGTCAAGAAGCAACAGTTCGAACAGAACAAGGAGAAACAGAATGGTTTAAAATAAGCAAAGGTGTAAGACAAGGCTGCATACTTTCCCCCTACCTGTTTAATTTATATGCAGATCAAATCATCAGAGAAGCAGGATTGTATGAAGACAACAGAGGTGTGAAGATTGGTGGAAGACTCATCAACAACCTTCACTATGCTGATGATACCACATTACTGGCTGAAAGTGAAGATGATCTGAAACATTTGCTTCTCACAAAGAACATAGTCTCAAAATGGGCCTGCACCTTAATGTAAAGAAGACAAAGATCACGACAACTGGCATAATCAACAGGTTCATCGTTGAAGGAGAAGAAATTGAAATCGTGAACAACTTTAACTTACTTGGATCAACTATCAATAAAGAAGCAACAAGCAGTCAAGAAATCAGACGACGCATTGCTTTTGGCAGAATGGCTATGAAAGACCTAGATAAGATTCTCAAGAGCAGAGATGTCTCTCTCCATACAAAGATTCGACTTGTTCAAGCTATGATATTTTCAATAACATCATATGGATGTGAAAGCTGGACAGCGAAAAAGATAGACAGGAAGAAAACTGATGCCTTTGAAATATGGTGCTGGCAGCAAATGTGTATACCATGGACGGCCTGAAGAACAAACCAGTCGGTACTAAAGGAGATCAAACCTAAGCTTTCTTTAGAAGCTCAATGACAAGAAATTGACTTTCATACTTTGGACACATCATGTGAAGAGAGAGATCATTAGAGAAAGACATCATGCTTGGCAAGATAGAAGGTTAACTCAAAAGAGGAAGGCAGCAATGAGATGGATCCAGGAATTGACCCAATTTAGTTAGAAAAGACCTACATGCATTATCTGACTTTTATCTATCCTTCCAATGTAAATAGATTATGTATATAGTTGACCCTGTTTTCCATGTTTATACTCCTGTTCGATGTAAACCTGACAGCTTGTTGTTATGGTCGTTAAGTTATAATGTAAACCGCACTGATGCTAAATAGCGCGGTATATAAGAAACTGTAATAAATAAATAAATAAATAAATAAATAGATTGATACAATAACAGCAGCTATATGTACCAGTCTGTCAACAATGAGCTGCCTGACTGAAGACAGAACACAATTTAGGATAGCTATCCAGAGGGTCGCCATGATTCGACTCCGACAAGACGGCACTTAACAACAACAGGTTTGTAAAATGGCTGCAAATCCACATGCACTCCTGCAGTTCCTTATATCCATTTTAGAAAAGGATCCACATTTGGCAGAGCCTTTTCTCAACTACTCATGGAATTGTGTACATCCCAACCTAGACGGTCCAATTGCGATCCCAATGTCCTATCTAAAATGTGCTTTCATGTGTTTGGACAGAGTTGGGTTATTTTGTTGGCCCTTCAAACATTTAATAATATTCATCAGTGACTTCAAGCAAGAAATCCAAATTCTGTTGATTCCCACAAAGTACAATGAGCTGGCATTATAAGGGATAAGAAGGGACAGATAGAGTAATGAGAAAGAAATTGGCAAAATAAGTCTACAAAGGATTATGACTGGAATATCAGAGACATGGTGGAAGGAGGACAACCAGTGGGACACTGTGATACCTGGGTACAAACTATATCGTAATGATAGAGCTGATCAAATTGGTGGAGGAGTTGCGCTCTATATTAGAGAGGGCATTGAGTCAGAAAGGATTAAAGTTTTACAGGAAACAAAATTTGCTGTAGAATCTCTATGGATTGAAATTCCATGTAAAAAAAAGGGGAAGGCGATGGCAGTGGGGGGTACTATCGACCGCCTGGCCAGAATGAACAAATGGATGATGAAATGCTCAAAGAAATCAAGGAAGCTAACAAAAGTTCCAGCACAGTAATAATAATGGGTGATTTCAATTACCCCAGTATCGACTGGGTCAGTGTCACGTCAGGACATGCTAGGGAGATAAAGTTCCTAGATGAAATAAATGACTGCTTCTTGGAGCAGCTTGTTCATGAACCGACCAGAGGGGAAGCCATATTGGACCTAGTCCTTAGTGGAACACCAGATATAGTGCAAGAGATGAGAGTGTTGGGGCCACAAGGCAATAGTGATCATAGCATGATCGCCTTTGATTTAATTAGTGGAGGAGGGATAGTAAGGAAATCCACAGTACTACCTTTTAACTTTCGAAAGGGAGACTATGATAAAATGAGGAAAATAGTTAAGAAAAAGCTAAAAGGAGCAGTTGCAAAGGTTAAAGACTTACAGCAAGCTTGGGTGTTGTTGAAAAATACTATCTTGGAAGCCCAGACCAGCTGTATTCCATGCTTTAAGAAAAGTGGAAGGAAGTCCAAAAAACTGCCAGCATGGTTTAAAGGTGAGGTCAGAAAGGCTGTTGTTGCCAAAAAAGCATCTTTCAGAAAATGGAAAAAAGAGCCAAATGACGAAACCTGGAAACAGCACAAGCACTGGAAAGTCAAATGCAAGGCATTGATAAGGAAGCAAAGGGAGAATTTGAGAAGAAGCTTGCTGTGGAAGCAAAAAGGTGAAATAAAGACTTTTTCAAGTACATTTGTAGCAAAAAACCCGTGAGAGAGTCAGTTGGTCCATTAGATGATAGAAGGGTTAAAGGGGCACTAAGAGGCGACAAGGCGTTAGCGGAGAGACTGAATGAATTCTTTGCTTCAGTCTTTACTGAGGAAGATGTAGGGATGTTACCCATGACTGAAGTGGTATTTAAAGGTGCGGAAGAATTGAAGGAAATATCGATACATCGGGAAGATGTATTACAAATATAAGATAAACTGAAGTGTAGCAAATAACCTGGGCCGGATGGTATACATCCAAGGATGTTGAAAGAACTGAAATATGAGATTGCAGACCTGCTCTTAGTAATCTGTGAACTATCATTAAAATCCTCTTTAATACCTGAAGATTGGAGGATCGCCAATGTAACACCAATTTTTAAAAAGGGTTCCAGGGGTGATCCGGGAAACTACAGACCGGTGAGCCTGACGTCAGTACCTGGAAAAATGGTAGAATCCATCAAAGAATAAAATTACTCAGCATGTAGATAGTCATGGCCTAATGGGAGACAGCCAACGTGGCTTTAGACAAGGAAGATCTTGTCTTACTAATCTATTATGTTTTTTTGAAGGTGTGAATAAACAGGTGGACAAAAGTGATTCGGTTGACATAGTGTATCTGGACTTTCAGAAAGCCTTTGACAAGGTCCCTCATCAGAGACTTTTGGCAAAACTAGAGTCATGGGATAGGAGGCAGTGTACTACTGTGGATCAGGGTAGGGCTGAATGGCCAATTTTCCCAATGGAGAAAGGTAAATAGTGGTGTACCCCAGGGATCTGTGCTGGGTCCGCTGCTTTTTGACATATTCATAAACGACCTGGAAAGTGGAATAACAAGTGAGGTTATCAAATTTGCAGATGACACAAAACTATTTAAAGTTGTTAAAACCCAAGAGGATTGTGGAAAATTGCAAGAGGATCTTGATAACTTGGAAGACTGGGCATCAAAATGGCAGATGAAATTTAATGTGGACAAGTGCAAAGTTATGCACCTAGGGAGGAACAACCCAAACTATGGTTACACGATGCAAGGTTCCACATTAGGAACCACCACCCAGGAAAAAGATTTAGGCGTCATTGTGGATACCATGTTAAAACCCTCGGCCCAGTGTGCAGCGGCGACCAAGAGAGCAAATAGAATGCTAGGTATCATAAGGAAAGGAATGGAAAATAAAACAAAAAATATTATAATGCCTCTATATCATTCCATGGTGAGACCGCACGTTGAATATTGTGTGCAATTCTGGTCGCTGTATCTTAAAAAGGATATAGCGATATTAGAAAAGGTTCAGAGAAGAGCCACCAAAATGGTAAAGGGGATGGAAGGATTCTCCTATGAAGAAAGGCTAAAAAGGTTAGGGCTCTTTAACCTGGAAAAGAGACGGCTGAGGGGAGATATGATAGAAGTCTATAAATTAATGAACGGAGTGGAACAGGTAAACGTAGATCGATTGTTTACGTTGTCAGAATATAGAAAGACTAGGGGACATGCAATGAAGCTGCAGGGTAGCTATTTAAGACTAATAAAAGAAAATATTTTTTCAGTCAACGTGTAATCAAACTCTGGAATTTGTTACCGGAGGATGTAGTAAAGGCTGTTAGTGTAGCTGGGTTTAAAAAAGGTTTGGACAAGTTCCTGGAGGAAAGGTCCATAAGCTATTATTACGAAGGGACCCAGGATATCATTGCTTGACTGAGTACAAGCATTGTGGAACCTGTGTCTTTTGGGGAAACTGCTAGGTACATATGACCTAGATTGGCCACTGTTGGAAACAGGATACTGGGCTTGATGGACCTTGGTCTGACCCAGTATGGCATATCTTATGTTCTTATGTTCTTCTCAACTTTGGGACTCACTACTATCCACTATTACTGAGGTCTCTCTTCTCTATCCCCATCTCCTAATCCTAGGAGATTTCAACGTACATGCCGATTCTCCCTCCTCCTCCCGCGATTTGTCCTTCTTGTCACACTTGTCCGATCTTTCCCTTAGTCAGTTTGTCTCTTCCCCACTCACTCTGCTGGACACTCTCTAGACCTTCTTATCTCCCATAACCCTTCCCCCATTGCCCCTTCTTCCCTCTCAGTCCTACCCCTCCCTTGGACAGACCACTTTTGCATTCTTTTTTCCATCTCCCTACCTACTTCACTCCTTCCCACCACCTCCAGTCCTAATCCTGTCCTTACCCGCCATATTAATGCTAATACCCTTCTTCAGTTTCCATCTTCCAATACTCTCTTTTCTTCGGACTTTCACTCCTTACCAACCGATTCCCAAATACACGCCTGGAACTTGACTCTCTCCTCAACACTTGATACTCTTGCCCCTCTTCATCATTTTCATGCTTCTTCTACTTCCACCCGTCACCCCTGGTATCACCCCGGTCTCTTTCTCCACCGTAGATATCTCCGCCGAGCAGAACGCCTCTGGCGTAAGCATCCCTGCCCTTCTAATCTGTCTCATTTCTGCCATTTCCTTCACCTCTACCACTCTCTTCTTTACTCTGCTTAACAGGATTACTATGCAAAGCTTATATCTTCTTCAGCTAACTCCTCCCATGCACTACACTCTGTTCTTTGCTCCCTTTCGGCCCCTCATTCCTCTGCTACCCTCTCATCTTCCTCTCCCTCTCCTGATCCTGCTATTCTAGCCTCCCATTTCTTTTCCAAAGTCTTCTTTCTTCGTCTCTCCTTCCCCTCCTGTCCCCCCCATACCCAATTTCTGCCTCACCAGTCCCATTTTCTTCCTCTCCCCTTCCTCCTTCTTCTTCTCCTTCCCCACTTTCTGTCCTTCCTCCTCTTTCCCATCACTGGTCTACTTTTGAACCGATCACTGCATCAATGCTTTCTAAAGTCTTCACCTCCTCCCAGAAAACTACCCGCCCCTCTGACCCCTTTCCCTCTCACTGGCTTTTGGAATCTTCTCTTACATAAGAACATAAGATATGCCATACTGGGTCAGACCAAGGTCCATCAAGCCCAGTATTCTGTTTCCAACAGTGGCCAATCTAGGTCATATGTACCTAGCAGTTTCCCCAAGGGACACAGGTTCCACAATGCTTGTATTGGTTCAAGCATTGATATCCTGGGTCCCTTCTTAATAATGGTTTATGGACCTTTCCTCTTGCTCTTTCTCCCTTTATTCTCTCTATTTTGAATTCTAGTCTGACCTCTGGTATCTTTCCCTCTCTGTGGAAGCACGCCCTGGTTCGTCCTATTCTAAAGAAAGCTTCCCTGGACCCCTCCTCTCCTTCAAATTGGCGTCCCATTTCTAACCTTCCTTTCTTATCTAAACTCTTGGAAAAACTGGTCTTCCTTCAACTCTCTTCACATCTTGAGGCCTCTCTTACCCTTCACCCCCGACAATCTGGTTTTCATCCTGGGCACAGTACTGAGTCTGTTCTCCTTTCACTTCTAAACGAATTACACATTGCTCACTACCGGGGTTCTCTTTCTCTCGCTGTTTCAGTGGATCTTTCCACTGCTTTTGACTTAGTAGATCACCACACTCTCTTGCTTTGCCTTCAGGATGCCGGCCTCTCCGGTTTGGTCCTTCAATGGTTTCGTTCCTTCCTCTCATTTCGCTCTTTCTCTGTACTAACTGGCTCTGCTTCTTCTCCTTCCACTCCCCTTCCCTGTGGTGTACCCCAAGGTTCTGTCCTCTCCCCTATTCTTTTCAATATCCTTCTGGCTCCCCTCACTCTCTTAGTCCAACAGCATGGTGTCTCTGCCCACTACTATGCTGATGACATTTTTCTTCTTTACCACACTGACTCTTCTAATCCAGATATTACTCCCTTCAATAATTGTCTTTCCTCTTTTGCTTCCTGGATCTCCTCTAATTTCCTTCACATCAACTTTGCAAAAGCTTCAGCGATTTGGTTCACCTTTGGATGTCCCCCTCCTCCTCTCGCGCCTTTCACCTCCCTTAGATATCTGGGTGTCACTCTCGACTCTGCTCTTACATTCAAGGATCATATTTCAACTATGGTTCAACGTTCTTTTTACTCCCTAAAGCAACTCCGCGCTGTCCGTCCTTTCCTTTCTTCTTCCTCTTTGGCTACTCTACTTCTCTCCTTAGTTCTCTCATGTCTTGGTTATTGTAATGTTTGTCTGTCCGGTCTTCCCCAGTCCCAGCTTTCTCGCATTCAGCGTGTTCAGAATACTGCTGTCCGCATCCTCACCCACGCATCCCGCTTTGATCATGTCACTCCCCTCCTTCTTCATCAGCACTGGCTGCCCATCACATACCGTATACAATTTAAAATCCTTATTTTTGTACCCAGAACTATTCATACTGGTATCCCTCTCTATCTCGCCGATCAGGTACATCTGCACACCCCTTACCATTCCTTTCGCTCTATTCACATTAATCGTATGTTTCTTCCCTCTCCATCTCAGGCCCACCTAGAGTCCACTCGATCCTCCACTTTTTTCTTCTTTGGACCTCGGCTTTGGAACTCACCCCCCCCCCCCCGCCCTCCAAATGGATTCTTCTCTCAAATCTTTTACAGCCCAACTGAAAACTCACCTCTTTTGCACAGCTTTTGATCTTCCTCCCACTCCCTCTCTTACCTCCCCAAGTAATTAAAAAGTAAATTAATAACCTCTCAGTTCCCTCTCCCACCCTTTCCTTCTCTGTTTGTTTTGTCCTTGTCACTATTTCCCTGTTTCTTCTTTCCTGGTTCTGTCCTTTTCTTTCCTTTGAAATACAATTATTGGCATTCACATTTCCTCTTCTTTTTCCTGCAGCATTTTATGTATAGCCTCTTTTTAATTTCTAATTTTTTAAATTGTGTAAACCGCTCTGACACTATGTAATGGGTGGTATATAAAGTTTTAAAATAAACATAAACATAAACAATTGCATCTAAGCCTGTACGTGCAGGCCAGGACCCGATTCCAAATGGCCTGCACATACAGACTCTTGCCCGGCTAACTCAGTCAGGCTCCTGAATGGAGCCGCAGCGGCATAGTGTTCGGTTGCCATGGCACCATGGCTCCATTCAGGAGCCGCGATCCCCAGCTGCCACCGACTTTCTTCATTCCCCGCAGTCCAACCCCAGATCTGGCCTTTCATGGCCAGGATCAGGCAGCAGGGAATCTCCTGCATCCTTCTCTACCTTTTGCCGCTGCCTGGACCTGCCATCCACCGATGTCTAGGTGGAATAAGTTCCCCATCTAGTCTGCTAGCCCTGGACGTAAGTCCGGGGCCATGGACCACCCATTGCCCGCCCTAACTCCGCCTCTGCCCTGCCCCCTACCCATTCCCGTCTAGCCTCCCCATACAAACTCTTTGTTTGTATGGGAAGGCTTAGTCAGGGACGACAAGGGGGATGAATAGCAGGGATGGATGGGACATCCATCCCCACTATTCATGGTCCAGAATAGACCCCATAAGCCATGAAACCTGGAAGGTGACAAAAAAAAGAGAAGAAATAAATCATTGGTAGGCATATTGGCAGCAACTGTGTATATCCTAACATCTGTAAATATTAAAGTAAGGCAAGAAAGAGTTGTGAATCGAGGAGCACAATGAGAGAATAGAAAAATCAAATGTGAAGTTAGGCTCAAGAAGGGGTAAAGAGAAAATATAGATATACTGGGGGTCGTCTTAGATGTGGGTTGGGGAGGAGGCAAGATGGCGTCTTGAGAGAGCTGAGCTGCTCTCTACTTTCAGTCTTCACTCGTAATCTGCCCATTCCCCACCCCATTGTGCGATTTGCATCCACTGCGCGGTTTAGTGCTCAGTAAATGTCATGGTAACAGTTACCTCAGCTCTGTGCTGACAGTAACATCTTCATGGAAGATTTAAGAAGAAACCCATGCCTGGAGCCAAAGCGCTAAGCCAGAGTAGAAGAAACACATGCCTAATCTTGTTACTTGGGACACATCCGAATAACATAAACCTCATGGCCAATGAAAACAACTTCAAAATTTATCCCTATCTGAGACCACCAGAAACTATCCTTAAGGCCCTCATGTTGATTTCTTCAAAAGAAGTCTGATCCAGTTCTTCAAAATCAATCCTTCCTCCTTCACCAATGGGCCCCATAACACACCAGGTCCTAGAAATTGCTGCAAAGGAGGTGGGATTCAGACACAAAATATCCTTAAAGCATTTCTGAAACAGTTCTATCAGCAAAATCAATCTTGAGTAAAGAAAATTCAAAAATTTATTATAATGAACGCTATTCTCTAGGACCTCAAGCTTTTTTTTTCATTGTTGCATTTCCCTCAACTAAGCAACATTAGTAACTTTCACTGAATGCAACAACTGTTCATGCAAATGAATTGTATCCTGGATCTTCGCAAGTTCCGCTTCAACTGCCTTAAAATTGTGTCAGTTTTTCCCCGTAAGACAACATAGTTGAGATAAACAATCAGTAATGGATGCCTTCATCCTAATCAACAGCTGCCAAATGTTCATACTAGTCACACCTGCAACCCCCATTTGTTTGGAAAAAAACTACAGGCTTTAAAATAGTGAAATAGGAGAAGATACATTTGTTATTGTATTTCTTATAACATGCTATATCGCAGATAAACAATTGGCAAGGATAAGTTTGATTCCTTGCAATTTGTCTGTTAGTGATTCTTGATGATGATATCTGTGGTATAAATAGTATTTAGGGTCGACTGAGCATTATCCATTAGGAAATTTATAGCTGTAGCTACAATACATATTCTGGTGTGCAGAGTAAAATGTTTGCAAAAGTTGACATGAAAAGGTATAACTTGTAAGATAAAGTGCATATGTGCTATGACATGACTTGTGAAAATGTTAGCAGTATGAATTGTTAGGAACCTCTATAATGAAGCAAAGGTAACAGGTTAACATTTTATGATAGCAATATGCAGGACTTTTTTTGAATGGTACTTGGTGGTACTGGGTACCAGCACCTTTTTAATTGCCTGCTAAAATTGACCCATGGTCTTTATGTATTAATGAAAGAGCCCTCCTTATCAGTGCTGGCACCTTTTTTGCTAGGAAAAGTGCACTGGGAATATGATTTTCCTCTGACAGAGATAAATCACAGGAAGGAACAAGGTCCTTTGACTTATTCCTGGAACACTCCATCTGGAACACACCTAATGCACATGACATGCGTCAGTGGTAATGTCTGAGGCTTAGTCATGGACTTTTCCTCAGGCACCACTTTATCGTCAGCCTACATCGTGATTTCTGTTGCTGCTTTCATGTTATTCACTGTCCAAAGAGTCAGTCTGTGATGGTTAACTGAGTTGTATTACTCATTTTAAACATAATGGTCATGTTTCTGTCATAGAGAATAATTATTGGCATGGATCAACATAAATTATGCCCCATTTTTCAGCTGCATTTCTGGAAGATATGATCACTCTTTCATGTCCCCCACATAAACATGAGCTGCTTTTTCATGTGCAGAGTCATTGCATGGGTGTACACTACATCATGTTCCTGAAATCCAGTAGTATAGCAATACATATCCACCATAGCCCACAATGCTATTCACTACTATGAACTCGCTTCCCTGTTGTTGATGATTATGCCATGTGTGGCTGCTCAGTGATGATCATATATAGTTTTCAGGAGTGTGAATTTGTTAGCATGCATTCAGGTTGCTACTGTAGAGTGCCTTAAAAATTAAAAGCAACATTTTAGAAAGGCTGTTTTGGTGCCATCCGGGATATCCAAGTCAAAACATCCAAGATTCCATGAGTGGAGGAGCAGCAGAGAAGGTGTACATCCATTCTAAAATTGACCTATCTCCGTACCAGAAGATAAACATCTCCACCAATAGACAAGAAAATGGGGACATTGACTATTAACCCCCAGACACGTGCAGGGAAACAGATAATTTTGGAAATGTGCATATGTGAAATATACTGTACATGTATATGTAACTGGCAACATAGACATGTTTGTGATGATATTTTGTAATGTGTACATATAGGAGGTCATTCCAGAAGCTGAATAAGAGTTTGTTCATGTGCTGGGAGCATTTATCTGCTGAAAACATCTACAAGCATATTCCAGTACCTAGCGCCTTCGGACATTTATCTCGCTAACACGGGGATCTCAGAACATGTCCAGGAGGGGTGGAATGGGGGAGTGGTTTGCCACGGAGATGTACAAAGTGTATTTAGGAAAGCCAGTGTATGTTTTGGGAGGTCCCCACAGACGTGCCTGTTATACCTGCCGGAGACATGGAATACGGCCAGTATTTAATAAACATTCTGCTGTGTTTGTAGAAAGGTGGTGACTGGTCTGTTCTAAAATGATGGACTCCAGTATGGAAAAACACCATAAGATGCATTTATAAAGAACAGAAATCAGAGGTGTGGGAATCTTGTAAGCTAAAGAGACATTAATAACTACCCTGAAAGAAATATTAAGAAGAGCAATAGTGATTATTTTGGCTATGCTGACATTTGCTGTTTGTGCTAAAGAAGCTAATCTAGGGGTCCCTAACAATTCCTATGTCCTGAAAAATGGGACTGTTGATGTAGGAATAGTATTTGAGTGAGTATGGAAAGGATTCTTGTTTGGGTGAGAAACGAAGATTGTATGTTTAGTCCTGGGACTCCATGTTATTATGTTGTACCAGCTGTTATTTATAGGTTCAGGGCATCTTTTAGGAAAAATGATTTTTTTTTGCACCAAAAGTGAGAGTGTGTGTGAGGTGCGTATGTGGGAGGAACTAGTATACTCATCTGCAATTCAGGGAGGACATGAATGTCTGGCGAGTACCTGGACTGCACGGATGACTGCAGCATCACCAGTTGCTAGTGTGATAGGGCAGAAAAAAATCACAAATGGTTCTCCATAGCTAAATGCCAAAACATATCCCTTTCAATAATAAGATACCCTCTTAATAAGGGCATTCAACAGTGCAAACAGCACTAAAACATGCCCCAAAGCACGATTTATTGTGGGGTTGGTAAGGGTCCATACCTAGCATTGTAAAGACCAATGAAAGAATAACTAAAGATTTCTTCTACTGCCATGTATGTTTTGATGCAAGGTATGTCATGACTTACATATCACTTTCTACTTGCTGTTATAATATCTTTGAGTGTACTGAGATTACTTTGCACTATTCTGGGCATGCAACTGACTATATCTATATCTAGTCTAGTTTACATCAACATTTATGTATCATGAATATTTATGTGTATTTTGCATTAGCACAACTGTCAGTGAGAGGAGCAGCTTAGAAGAGGCACATTTTAACAGAAGAGGAGTGGCCACATGGATATATGGCAGAGACGGGCAATAGTAGTAATAAGTGGTTGAGCGGGTGGTATAGTAAACCTAGCAAGGTGAAAACCCATACTGCAAAGAGTGCATGTGTGTGCACCATTGAGTCAATGCTGACTCCTGGGTTTTCTTGGCAAGGTGTGACCAGAAGTAGATAGCCAGGCCTTTCTTTAGAGACAATGGATGGTAAAGTGACTTGCCCAAGGTCACAAGGAGTGCCAGGGGGAACCTAAAAAACAAAAGGTATAAAAAAAGAGTATAAAAACAATAAACTCAATAATAACATGTGTACAAAATATCATGTGTTAAAAAATGATAAATAAAACCAACCGAGTTGGGCTAGCAAGGTATTCACTTTTTAAAACACTAAGGGGGTTATTCCGAGGCATGAATATTCATGCCTTTCCCAGTCCCGTCTACCTTCCCCGCATCTTGTACAGGGAAGGTAGATGGGGGTGGGAAAGGGGCATTGTAGGGGCAGTGTTAGGGTGGGCAGTGAGCAGTCGTCGGCCCTGGACATACAGGGCTGATTCTAATGTCAGCCCTGTATGTCTGGGGCTAGAGACTTGCACGGGAAACTTATTCCATCTCTGTGGTGGAATAAGTTCCCTCAGTCGCCAGGGATCAGTGGGCCCGGGCGTGGATGGGGCAGGGGGGCCGAGGACATTCCCCGCAGCCTGCCCCTGGCCTTAGGAAACCAGATCGGGGCTTGGGATGTGGGGTAATCACTGCTGGAGCTGGCGGCCCAGGATTGTGGCTCTTCTATGGATCCATGGTACCATGGTAACCGGATGCCATGGTGCCGCAGCTCCATTGAAGAACCCTGACTGAGTTAGCCGGAGAAGGCCTGTACGTGCAGGCTGGATGGGATCATGGTCCCAGCCTGCACATACAGGCCTGTTTGCAATTCTGATCCCACGGGGCACATCTAGCCCCGTGGGATCAGAATTGCGACTCCTTCTGTGCTTCCGGTTCTGGCAGGATGCAGATAGGGCCCGGATATGTGGGATGGAATCAGGCCTTAAGACCCAGCCACAGGGGAGACACTGTATACAATCCATCATGCACTTAGTAAAGACTAATAAGGGGAGAAAGAAGATCAAAACTGGCATCATTCTAAAAGAATCTTTGCCATATTGAAGAAACCACTGAATGTACATTAGAGGTCGTGAGTCCCAGTTCTTTGGAGTTGAGGGGACATCTATCCTTATTATATTTACATGAGCTTGCTCTAGAGTAGTAATGAAGGGGCAAGGCCTATTATATAGCTGGAAACAGACTAAGAAGACCACATATGATATTGCAGATAGGAATAATCATAACTTGCCATCGAGTCCTTCTACTGTGCCACTGGCAAAACAGAATAACAAAAATTAGGACTCAACTCATTACAGATCTATGAAGGGAACATAAGGTATAAAGTAAAACCCTTTTATTCCTAATCATGAAGAAGAAGGGGGAAGGGGAAGAGGGAATGGGGAAGGTGGAAGGAGAAGGGAGGAAGAGGGAAAAAGGAAGGGGAAGGGAGAGGGAGAGGAAGGGGGAAAGCAGGGAAGGGAGGGGTAGGGGGAAGGGGAAGGGAGGAGAGGGCGTAGAGAAGGGGGGAAGGGGGAAAAGGGGTGAAACCCTTTGAAAATGGGAAAACTATGTAAAAGCATAAAACCATAAAAATAAAGTGAATAAAAAGGCAACTCTGATAGGCCATGTGTAGAAAGGGGGGTAAAAACAAAGAAAACTCTGCAGGAGTAGATAAAAGATAAGATGAGGATAAAAAAGAAGAATAAAACAGGGAGGTAAAAAAGTAACATTATTAAAAGGAAACTAAGAGGACCAAACACAAAAGGCTGAAATTAAAAAAGATAAATGAAAAAAAAATAAAAACTTAAAAGTACTCTAAAAGAACCTAAAAAACTATAAAAAAGGGGGGGGGGAAGAAAAATGGGGGATGGGGGAAGGGAGAGGAGGGGGAGGGGGAGGGGGATGGAAAGGGAAGAGGAGGGGAGGAAGGGAGGACCACAAACCCAGTAGGTTAAAAACAAAACAAAATAAAAAGAGGGGTAGAAAAGGTGAAAATATAATAATTACTAAAAAGAGGGGGAAAAATAAACAAATAAAAACCTATAAGCAAAAAGTTAAAGCATAATAACAAAAGGAATGAATATGAATAAGATATAGAAGGAAGTGCTAAAACAAAAATAAGTAAAAAATTTAAGTAAAAACTTTGAGTAAATCAAATAAAAGGCATGGAGCTAACTCAGAGGAAAATAGAGAGGTCTTGGTCCATATTGAATCCATGTGGAGCGAAGGTACCCAAATTACATATATACTTTTGTTTTAATTGCAATAAGATCCTCCCCAATGGGTTACGTTCCCTCCTCCCCAATGGGGTCACACCACCTTGACGACAAAAACTTTAAATCAAAGAGGGTGTGTTGCACAGAAACCCAATGTACCACCAAGGACTTATCTTCAATCTGTCTTCTCAGGCAACTTTTAATGCTCAATCATACAAACACATATACTGTGTTTTTGTTTTGCCTACATATAGTAAGCTGCATGGAGTGAAGGAGTGGCCTAGTGGTTGGGGCAAGGTACTTCAGACCAGAAGGTCAGGGGTTCAAATCCCACTAGAGGACGACAACCTTGGGCCAGAAGGACTGGGTTTCTAGTCCCACAGGTGGTCTTGGGCAAGCCACTTAACCCTCCATGCCCCATGTTCCTTGTAAAATAGTTATCTCCAAGTTATAATGCCCTGTTCAATGTAATTTCAATTTGTTCAATGTAAACTGCACTGATGCAGAATAGCATGGTATATAAGAGAATATAAATAAATGGGCAAGCTGTTACATAAATCTATCTCATGATTTGAGAAGTCAGAGAGAAAGATCTTTTTATTAGTGGTGGGATGCACAAAAAAGGGTTTAGTGGTCATGGCGTGGGCACACATGGAACAGTGTCCACACTTGTAATTGCCATTGGCCCTCTGTTTGGCTCTGGGAATAGAATGTGCAGAAGGGACTAGAATGTTTGTTAAATTAGCATTCCTCTTATGTGCTACAGTGAAGGTAAAAGATTTTACTTATAGAAGAATGTTCAACATTTCCTTAAGATGCTTTCTACAGAGTCTGTGCACAGATATAACAGAAACCACAGAGAAACACAATAACCCTCACCTATCTTTATGGTGCAGAGTGCTAATCGGGCAGCATGAAAAATTGCTGCTGCCCGGTTAGGCTCAGCGGCTTCCCAGCTGTGCAGCAAACCCCAGATATTCATTTATGTCCCCGTGGAAGTGAATATCTGTGGTTAAGGGGTTGGTGGGCAGGGCTGCACGACTATGGTGCTTAGTCCTGCCCAATTCAAAATCGGGCCCTAAGAGCATGAGAATATAAAAATTGCCATACTGGGTGAGACCAAAGGTCCATCAAGCCCAGTATCCTGTCTCCAACAGTGACCAATTTAGGTCACGGTGCCTAGCATATCCCAAAAGTAGTCAGATCACATTCTACTCATCCCCAGAGAAAAGTAGTGGTTCTCTCAATATCTATCTTAATAACTGTTAAAGGACTTTTTTTCCGGGAATTTGTTAAACCCTTTTTAAAGCCCAGCTATATTACTTGCTTTTACCACATCCTCCGCAAACAGGTTCCAAAGCTTAATTATGGGGCATGTTTACTAAAGGTTAATGAATGTTAAGTAAAGTTAATATGCGTTAAGTGCTGCCACTACCCATTCATTTCTGTGTGCCATTGCAGCACTTAACATAGTAACATAGTATATGATGCATGCCAACTTTGTTTAATGCGCATTAACCTTTTGTAAACATGCTACTATGTGTTGAGAGAAAAAATATTTTCTCCTATTTGTTTTAAAGTTGCTACTTTATAATTTCATGGCATGTCCTATAGTCCTAGTTGTACTTTTTGAAAGAGTAAACAATTGATTTGTATTTACCTATTCCACTCCACTCATTATTTATTGGCCTCTGTCATAACTTCCCTTAACTATCTATCTCTTCTCCAAGGTGAAGAGCCTGAACCTTTTCAGCCTTTCCTCATAGAAGAGTCATTTCATTCCTTTTAATGAAGGATGTAGTAAAGGCTGTTAGTGTAGCTGGGTTTAAAAAAGGTTTGGACAAGTTCCTGGAGGGAAGGTCCATAAACCATTATTAAGAAGGGACCCAGGATATCAATGCTTGACCCAGTACAAGCATTGCGGAACCTGTGTCTTTTGGGGAAACTGCTAGGTACATATGACCTAGATTGGCCACTGTTGGAAACAGGATACTGGGCTTGATGGACTTTGGTCTGACCCAGTATGGCATATCTTATGTTCTTATGTTCTTAATCACTTTAGTCACCCTCCTCTGTACTTTTCTAATTCTGCTATATCTTTTTTTGAAATGTGGAAACCAGAATTTTATACAATATTAAAGGTGAGGTCACACCATGGAGCGATACAGGGGCATTATGATTTTTTTTTATTTTATTCTTTATTCCCTTCCTAATAATTCCTAACATTGTGTTTGCTTTTTTGTCTGTCACTCTACCTTGAACAGAAGAACTCAATGTATTGTCCTTGTTGACGCCTAGATCCTTTTTCTGGGTGGTGACACTAAATGTGGAACCCAGCATTGTATATGTATAGTGTGGGTTATTTTTCCTTATGTGCATTGCTTTATTGTTGTTACATAAGTGCCACCAAGTTGATTGCCCACATTAAATTTCATCTACCATTTGGATGCTCCGTCTCCCAGCCTCACAAACTCCTCCTGCAATTTATCACAGTCAGCATTCAATTTGACATACTTTGAATAAGTTGATGTCATCTGCAAATTTAATCACCTTGCTTGTTGTTCCCAATTCCAGATTATTTATAAATATGTTAAAAATCACCGGTCCCAGCATAGACCCCTAGGGTACTCCGCTATTCACCTTCCTCCATCGAGAAAGTAGACCATTTAATCCTTCTCTCTATTTTCTATCTCTCAACCATTTATAGTTTATTAACACTTAATAGATTGTTTTTCCAGGATACCAGAGTGGTTTACATACAGTAAATTTTAAAATTAACTACAATTCAAGGTAGTATCAAAAAGGAATGCCAGCTAATGACAGTAAAGTAAATCGTCCAAAAGGAAAGGGGAACAAGAAAAGTTACAAGCAGGATATCATCTGCATAGAGCTAGTGAGTAATTCCAGTTTCCTGAATAAGGGTAGGTAAAGGACTCATGAAGACATAAAACAAGAAAAGATTGCTGTAGAACTCTACAAGGGAGTGGGAAGGCTGTAGAAGAGGAAGAGGGAAGGGAGGAACCTGTAGAGAATTGAAATGCCTGGCCTGATAGGAAAGACTAGAACCATGCAACAGTTTTGTCACAGAGTCTAGTCTCAAAGCAGGTAAGAAGAATGTCATGATTGACCAGGTCATTGGCACAAGAGAGGTCTAGGGAAACAATCAGAGCATTTTTTCGCCTATCCAAGGCACCGAGGTCACTTCTGTTCTGGGCATCCCCAGGCCATCCGGACACCCAGAATCTGGATGGGCCTATGTTGCACCCAATTCTGCTCCTGCAGGGAGTAGACGTGCCCGCAAGAGCAGAATCAAGTGTGACCGGTCAGACTTGCAGGCTGTGCCCCGATTCTGGGCACCCGGATATCCAGCCCTCTACCCAGCTAGCCCAGCCAAACTCCTGCATGGAGCAGCGGTGGCATGGCATCCTGTTGCCATGTCACCACGGCTCCATGCAGGAACCATGATCATTGCCGGACCCAGCAAAACTCCTTTCTCCACTACCTGATCCTTGATTGGACCTGCTTTGGCCAGGGTCAGGCTGCGGGGAATCCTCTCCCCCCCTCACCTCTTCAGCGGGCCCTGGATTCTCCATCAACTGCCGTCCCCATACAAATAAGTCCCCCATACAAATGGCCGACCCCGGGATTGGCTCTGTACATCCGGGTTCATGGCACTGCCCACAGCCTGCCCTCTCTCTGCCTGCAGTCTGACCACAAACAGAGCTCCTCGCACAGCTCAGATCTACATGCGGGGAGCTCTATTTCCAGGATGCAGGACAGGCATGTAGCGGGGCTTGGTGTCCAGATCGGACATCAAGCCCGCTAATCATGGTTCAGAATGACGCCCACTGTGAATATTGCTTAGAAGGGATGTAATAACAGTTTGTGTACTACAAAAAGGACAAAAACCTGGTTGATTGAGTATGAGTGTGAAGAACATGGATGATTTCAACATGAGTAGTTGAGAAAATACCAAATATTCAGCAAGTTTTGACACAAAGGGGGAGTTAGAAACTCGGCAGTCATTTGAGGGGGATAGTTTATGGAGATTAGGTTTCTTGAGAAGTGGACAACTTCTAGCCTTTTATGAAGGGTCTAGAAAAGAGCCAGTAGAAAGACTGTAATTAATGAGAGAACAGATGATGGAAATCAAGCTTAACGATTGTTCTAATTGCTAAGAAGAAGGGATGGGATCTAGCCAAGAACTGATTTTTCTTAAGGAGCCATTTGGCTTACCTTTATCCACATGTTCGTTCATGCCTTCAAAATATTTAACAGATTGATAAGGCAAGACCTCCCTTGGCTAAATCCATGTTGACTTTAGCCCTTTAAACCATGCCTTCCCATTTGTTCAATAATATAGTTTCTACTATATTGCCCATCACCAATGTCAGGCTCATAGGTCTCTAGTTTTTGAGATCACCCATGGAGTCCTTGTTCAAATTTTAAAGCAAAAAATCTTCTGGAACCATATATAATTTTAATGATAGGTTAAAAATTACTAATAGAGCTCTGAAATGTCATCTTTGTGTTCTTTCAACACTTTTGGGTATGGATCTTCTTGTACAATTCATTTGCTACTCTTTAGTTTGTCTTACTGCATCTTTCAAGTTCGTAGTGTCAAGTGGTCTCAACATAATTAGCTCTTGCACCAAATCTTGCATTCCACAAAGGACTGTGTCTAAAATAGCTCTTTCTAAATTGGTTCCTGAACCAGCTACTCCTTGAAATAGTAATTCATTTAATCCAGGAACTTTACCTCCCTAGCATATCCTCATGTGATGTTTATCCAATCAATATTGGGGTAATTGAAATTACCCATTATTATTGTGTTACCAAATGTGTTAGCTTCCCTAATTTCTGATAACATTTCATCATCTGTCTGCTCATTCTGTCCAGATGGATGGTAGTATACCTGTACCACTATTTTTCCTCTTCACACATGGAATTTCCATCCATGTAAAGAATAGGCTACTGTCCTATGGGTCTTCATATCAGCTATGAATAGCAGTAGCCGATCATTTCTAGGCAAGAAGTTGAGCTGAGGGTGTAAGATCACATGCATAGTTTAGGTGTTGATTTGGACGGTAGTTTATTTATAAAGTTTCAAATTTCAACAGTTTTTAGAAGCTGCTTCTTTCAACTAAGGTAGCTGAGGAGAGTTTGAGGGATTTTCTTATAGGATGATTTGCTCGGCTCCTTTACTCAGCGATAAAAGCATGTCTGGATTATTGCAATCTTCTTTATTTGGGGTTCCCAGACAGAAGTCTAAGGCATCTTTAGTTGGTGCTGAATGTGACTGTTAGGGTGCTGAAGCAAGTAAATGTTACGGAGCACATTTGCTCTATATTTCATATGTCAAAGGAAAACAAAGAAGCTGAGGTTCTAAGCAAGGCAACTCTACAGCAAACACTGCTAAACATGTCCCTACCCATTAATCCTCTGGGCAAATCATCAAATCTAAAATTTGTCCCATTACGATCTGGAAAATCAACAAACTGCTCCAAAGATAAAACTTCTAATGATAATAAGCTTGCAATGGCAAACGTTGAACTGACTGAAGCTATGGGGACATTATAATGGCAAGCAAGGCAGCTCCACTACCCCTCTGTCCAAGTCAGTTGACTCCCAAAACATTAAGCTTTGCATGGATTTATTAATAGCAAATAAAGTGCATGATGCAGGTAGGATTCAGATTTCACCTTTTGGGCTTCCATTACTTTCAAGGCACTGGATAGATGATGTCAGCAGGTGGACACAGTCCAACAGTAATAGTAGAAAATACACTTTGTGAATGTCTGTCAATCACTGCACAGAGCAGGTAGGCTATCCCACTTTCCACCCAGTTTTTCCCTTTTCTACCCTTAAATGCTCTATTTCCACCAGACTGTAGTTACGGACTTGGTCTATATGTCTCAGCCTGTGGTGGATCTTGGTTCTATGTGCCTCTGCTGCCTCTTTCATCTCCTCCCTGCTCTTCTGATGGCCCCAGGAATAGCTGATTTTAGGGCCAGTAGAGGAACAGAGGTTGAAGGAGGATAGGAGGAGTCTTACGGCACCTGGATTTGTAGCTGGCTAAAACACATGAAGAAATCCAGGACCATGGGCCATTTTTTCTGTGGAGTAATAGTTTTCCCATCCTTCTCTCTCCGCTCTTCTATGGCAGACATATTTAGTAAGCGTTATCAGATAAAAAAATTTCATTCAGTTTTGTTTCCTGTGTTGTTTGCAGGTTTGTTTCATTTTATTTTGTTTCATTTTAATACATTTTTCTTTCTTTTTTTTCTTTTTTTTAATAAATGTTCATTTTGGGCCTAAACGAAAACAGGTTTCAGGCAAATAAAAAACCCAAGTGTTTTTTCCCCCTCCCCTTCATAGTCAGATGTTAGTCTCAAACCAGTTACTTTTGGATTAGAAGGCAAACACCTTGTGGAAGAGGTAACACCTCTCCACCTAGTCTGGTTTTAGTCAGCCTACTCTTAACTCTTGTACTGCTAGTTATCTTCCTTCATCTTTCCTGATTGGATCAAAGGTCATCTGGTCTGGAACTCTATAGATAATGCTAACTGGATTTTTTGCCTTATGAATCTATTGACTCCTGTAGAGATTTGCTTCAAAGAATTTTCTTTTGCCGTGTTCTTGTGCCAGAAATTCTGTGAAATACTGATAAACCCTAAAAAAATTTTATCCGTATAAATCCCTAATTAGCTGGAAAATAAACACTTAAATTAGCAATTTATGAACACCTAAGAATAGAAACCCTAATTTATATTACAAAATAATGACATTTCCACGTTACTTTACTTTGAGGTAGCTACACTGCAATACTGGTGATGTCTCTGGAATGTGAAATGTCAATTGCTGGGAATTGTACCAGGAATCCTATATTGTAGTCTGGTGGTACTGGGAGCCCTACTGTTTGCTTTAACGCTATATAAAAATATCTCTTCTATACAGTGTCTCTATTGCATTATAGGTGGATATCTTTGGAATAAATTTGAATTTTATTATAGACAAAATCTGATTCTGTCAAATTTTCTGACATGCACGGACGGCAAAACCTGTTTATGTTTTCTTGCATTTATAGGTCTACCCACTACCTCCTTCTGAGTCAGATAACAACCCTTCTAATGTAACTTTTAAATTCCTAGCTTAGTATTTTGTGGAGGTTTTCTTCATATGCATGTGGTATTTGAATCTATTTGTTGTTATGTAATCCTCTGTAGACATTTCAACATAAGCACAGAATTGTCTTTACAGAACTGCTTGCTTTATGCAGTAAGAATTTCAATTAACAAGAAAACCTAGACTGGAGTGAGAGTTATGGGGGCCTGTTTACTAAAATGTGCTAAGCAGTAACTGTTAGGCTTTTGCAGCAGAGTAACTGTTAACATGGGCCACACTAATGGTTCTGTGTGCTAAAAACATCTCCGGGGAGGGGGGATTGGATCAGATTGAGGAGGATCAGGTCGATTGTGTCCTTGGCTGCATGGTTTTCATTTTTGGTGCTGGGACAAGTAGGGCCAAGGTATATAATGTTGACCCACGCAGTAAGTGTCTGCCTTGTGTGATAACTGCAGGGCAAATGCTAGGCACACCCCTCTGCATTTATCGCACTGGCTTGGCACTTAACCATACCTTGAATAAAGTTTGTAGATACTGAATATGCACTGTCCCATATCTAGCTGCTAAAGAGATACAAAGAAAGTTTTCAAAATATGCTTTGGGGTATGTTTACTAAACCGTCTTAATGTTCCCGGTGCTAGCTCCAGCGATAATGTGAAGAATGCCATAAAAGGAGTGGGCGTTCCGGTCTTAAGGTAGCAATCGCCACGCGATATAGTGCGCAGTGCACATTATCGCGCAATAGAGGGAGCCGTGCACATTACCGCGCGTTAACCTTAACTTCGTCTGCTGACCTGCAATTGCAGCAATAGAGGTGTAGCACACTGGTTAATACAATGACTGCTGAAACAGGAGTCATGAGTTTGATCCCCCTAGTGGGCCTAATGAATAAGGTTGGCCAAGGCAATTCCTTTTCCTGCTTGAAACAGTCCAACAATCTGTGCTGCCAGCTAAATATACCCGCACCCCAGTGCCATAAACTAATGCACCTTTTAGGGAGCACCAGAAGGTATATCCTAAACCACTACGTCAGCCAAGGTGGGTTATAATGTGCCCCAGAGGCCATGTCAAAAAGTTGCCAACTCCCAAGGCACCATAGTAGGCACCCCATAAGCTGGCTGAATCTAAGGTGTGGCTTAAGATGCCCCAAGGATGTATAGGTAAGCCCCAAAAATGTTGGCCAAGGGCAGTAAGGTCCCCCAAGTTGAAAAGCAAGAAAGGTAAGGGCCAAACACAGATGTAACCCTAACATTGCACAGAGCAACAAGGAAAGACAATGCACAAGTATATATACCATATACTATTGTACCACTGTTGTATATAGTTAACCAGGATATCCTTCATCAGATAACCCTGCATTGTATTTAGTTTCCCCTATTTCGCCAAGTTATATTTCGCCAAGTTATACTTCCTGTTAAATGTAACGACCAGACATGTGTAAACTGTCGGATGTTTTCTGTTCAATGTAAACCGCGCTGATGTCTAATAGTGCGGTATATAAGAATTGTTAATAAATAAAATAAATAAAATAAACAAGTAATGGAAGGAAGTAGATCTGAGCTGATGGACCAGACAAATCTGCGTCCAGCCCATGTGGCAGCTGGAAAAATGGACAAATATATCGGGGGCAGCTGTAGCGATACACAGGGTAATGGTAATGTACCATGCAACAATGACAGTGGGTGGCAGAGGATGGGAAGATGTGTCTAGCAGAGGAGGTAGAAGTGGCAGGATAGGTGTAATGACAGGAGGACGGAGGAGTAGCAGTGCTATGCAGAGCACACACAGGAGAGGCAACCAGGGAGAGCTGCAATGCAGAAATGTGTAGCAGTGCAGGACGTGGGGTAGCAGCATGTACATCAGGGTAGGACGGCACACAGCTGGCAGACACACATAGATGGACAGAAGGATGGTTGGTAACTGTGATGAGGGTACAATGTGCTAACAGCACAGATCTGCACAGATATGACTGTCACAGGAATGAAAAGTAGCTGTGCAGGACAGGCATACAAGTATGTCCTGTGGATTGAGAAACACAAGAGAAACATACATATGTCATGTTGGAGCTGTGCAACACACTCTGCACCTTCACGTCCTCAGCTCGCAGACCCTCCAAGATCCTTAACAGACTGACTGTTCTCCATCACACTGTACAGATTTGTTTTATGTTAAAGTTATCACTGAAGTGTGTATGGCAAACAACAAGGGTCCGTACTCTGTCTGTCCCCTTCCTCACCTCTCTGTTGCTGTAAAAAATGTGGAACAGAATTATCTCCTCGCTACCGTGTCCATGCTTGGCTCTAAGCACGCAATACTATCCTGTGTCCCCCATATCGTTCCCAATGCCCGTTCAGTGTGTGATCTGGTGTCTCAATGTTGTCTGCTACACTGCTGTCAGTTCCTGTAGCACAGGGAAATATGCAAGGGCTCCATCCTTATCCTCTGTCCATATACATTTTCTTGGTGTGTATATCTCCTACCTTGACTTACATTAACAGCTGTGTGCTGATGTGTTGCAAATATATCTCTCCACGCCTGAGTTATGTCTGCCAAACCACACCCCGATGTCCAGTTGCCACCTGACATTGATGGCTGCATGTCACTCCACTGTGTGAAATTGAGAATTGCAAAACATGGATATCCTATATGAGCACCTAAACCCTCCCCTCCCATCAGAGCGTCTTTGTGTGTGTGGCCAAAACTTCCTCTCTCTAGGGTCTGCAATGTAGGTGTTGTTTTGGACGTCACTCTCCTCCTCTACACACATACCCAGCTTGTAGTTGAGGCTTGTGGTTTATGTCTAGTTGTCATCAGCTATATCTCCCCAGTCCTCCCTGAAAACACAACTAAAACCCAAATCCCTCCCCCCACTAATCAGCTCCTGGCTTGCCTACTGTAATCTACACCTTGCTGATCTGGCCTTGAATCATCTCTGTCTGCCTGAAAATATGCAACACTGCACTGCATGGCTTTTCTACAGCCACACACATAAAGGCACTAATACTCCCCCTGTCAGGATACCTCACAGGTTCCCTATCCGTTTCGGCCATCCATGTCAAGGCTACGTGCTGACCTATACATACAGTATAGGTCAGCACGTAGCCTTGACATGGTGTGGTGTTGCAGTAACTTCCCCTACTGATCTCAAATACCTGTAATCCAACTACTACTCAGCATGTATATAGTGCTACATATCACATGTAGCGCAGTGGTGTTGCAGTTACTTCCCCTACTGATCTCAAATGCCTGTAATCCAACTACTACTCAGCATGTATATAGTACTACGTATCACAAGTAGCGCTATACAGAAACAAATAACACACAGTCCCTGCTCATCAGAACATACCAACAAATCAATCAGCTCAAATTAAAAACTGTGAAACACACACATCTAGGCAACTGGTCCCATCTATAGTCTGCTCTCCTACTGTTTACCCCATACTACATGCCTTTCACACAAAGCCTCAAATTAACTACCTGTGGCTATACAGCAGTCCCTATCCCAATCAGCCACAAATCAGGTATGACAGCTGTACACCTCCCACAAGCCTACTACTCCCGACACACATAATACACCACCACCCGCTGTAGTGCCCTGCTCACATCTTCTGTGTTTCAGTCATGACTAGATTGTAAGCTGAGCTGGCCAGGCAGTGTCTGTTACATGTCAGTGCAGTGTTGCATCTTACTGCCATTGGGATACAAATGTTCACTAGTAGTAGTAGTACACACATATCTAAACAAATGTATGTGGTAACATATGCAGTACTTACATGAGAAGAGCACCTCAATCATCTGCCACCTGACTGCTGTGCCCTCACGTGTGTCACCACAGCCACGTACAGGAGGGCACATCGGGTCATCCTCCAGATCCTCATTAATTTGGACAGGGATATGGTGCCTGAGAGCAATGTTGTGCAGGATGCAACAGGCTATAATTATCTCTGCCACAGTCTGTGGTCTGTATTGTAAGGCCCCGCCTGTCCTATCCAGACACCTGAAGCGACTCTTTAAAATGCCAAAGGTGCACTCTATGATGGAGCGGCTGGAGGCATGGACCTCATTGTACCTCCTCTCTGCACGTGTCCGTGGTTGACGCACAGGGGTCAGCAACCAGGGGTGACACCCATATCCTGCATCACCTGCAGAAAGAAATGTGGAACGTTAAAGCAGGAGCTGATGTCCACCCAAATACACACAAGTATGTACGTGCAAACCAAATACACAAAACACCCTGACAGAAACATATGACAGCACATGATGGAACACCACAAATATGCATCAGTGTGTGAAGTTATGACACGCAAAACAAGGGGTAGGTGTACGGATTGGAATCAACATAGTCTGTAAACACGACACAAATGCTAGCGTTCATGCTACCATCATCACACAGCACCGTAGCAAGGTAGAGCTGGAGGGCACCCCCCCCCCAATGTTAGATCACACCCAGACAGATGAGACACAGACACAGCTAGGGATACACCTCAAAGACAGACATGTGCACATACGGTTAGTCACAGGATCACCATGTGCATGCCAGAGATGAGAAATACACACCCAAGAGTATTCAGTCCTCATACTGTCCTGCCTCAAATTGTCTGAATATGCCGAGTGATGCAGGATATAGGAGTCATGGGTGGACCCTGCAAACCTAGGGACCACATTCAGAATATGCATATTCGCATCACATACAACCTGAATATTCAGGGAATGGTAGTGTTTGCGGTTGCGGAACACTACCTCCCTGTCTCTGGGCGGGACCAGGGCAACATGTGTGTAATCAATAGCTCCCATCACGTGTGGTATCCCGGCAAACACCTCAAAGGCCTGGTTCAGGGTCCCCCACTGTTGCCTAGTGTTGGAAATTGCAATGTAATTCCCTACCCGGCTAATCATGGCACGCAGTACCTGGTGGAGACAGCATGAGAACGTTTGGCGGCTCATGCCACCCACTGCGGCCACAGATGACTGGAAACTGCCAGAGGCAAAGAAATGTAGGGCACCAAGGAGCTTGACCAAACCTGGTATGGCATGTGATCGACCAGTCAGGGGCTCAAGGTCAGGTCTTAGATCCTCATAGAGCTCCCTAATAGCCCCCCGTGCTCAGGCGGTAGAGGGAGATGACCTGGTCTTCACGCATGCCCTGGAGCTGGGCCCTGGGCCTGTAGAGGCAAGGCTGGCGAGCCTGCAACTCTGCACGCCTCCTGCGCCATGCCGGCACAGCCCCTGCCTGGCCTGCCCCCACAGCTGCAGGTCTGTGTTGCAGCAGGACTAAACCCATGCCCTGTGCCTCAGCACCATGGACACCATCTCCCCCATCAGGCAACCGCACCCCTGCTCATCTCCCACTGCACATGCAGCAACCACAAAGGCCGCCATAAACTCTGCCCCTCCAACTCCTCTAACTCACTCTAACACAGACACTCAGCTCACCAACCTAGCCACACACCTCCCTCACCACACACCAACCCAGCCACACTACCCCACCACCACTCACAAACCTAGCCACTCTCCACGATACACCTCCATCCGACACTCTCCTCGCTTCACCAACAATGCATGCCTTCTCTCCCTCGCCTACACAAACCCCTCAACGTGAACCAGGTGTGCAGGTGTATTTATAGGTTATTTTACGTTGTGCGTGTTGCGCATGTGCCGCGGTGCGAGCGCGTCTGCTGCACGCGTTGCACATGTGCCGCAGATATGCGGAAGGTGCACGTGCGGGACACTATGTTACACATGTCATATGCTGCGAGATGTTAGGCGCAAGCGCCAAGCCTTGCGCTCATGCACAGTGCATGTGTAACATGGGGTTCCGCGCACGCAACCTCTGTGTCTCTGCGGCGCATGCGCAACACGCGCAGCAGATGCACTTGCACCGTGGCGCATGTACTGTGGCGCATGCGCAACGCGTGCAACGTAAAATACCCTCCAAATACACCTGCACACATGGTTCACGTTGAGGGGTTTGTGTAGGCGAGGGAGAGAAGGCATGCATTGTTGGTGAAGTGAGGAGAGTGTCGGAGGCAGGTGTGTTATGGAGAGTGGTTGGGTCGTGAGCAGTGGTGGAGAGTGTCAGAGGCAGGTTTGTTGTGGAGAGGTGTGTGGCAAAGCAGGCGAGAGAAAGAGGAGGGGAGGTGAAGAGCAGTCTAGGGAGACAGCAGCAGAGTTGAGGAGCAGGCAGCAGGGAGAGGAGGTGGGGCGAGGAGCAGGTATGAGTTGTAGCAGAGGAGCCAAGGAGCAGGGATATGTGACAGGGAGGGAGAGGGCACAGAGGGCAGGGAGAAGGAGCAGCAGGACATGGCAGGAGGGGAGGAGGGGAGGAGGGGGGCACCTGTTCAGCAGGACCCAGAGACGGCAGGGAGTGTTGGGCATTTGGCAGTGGCTGCAGGCCCATCGAGGGTGTCCAAGCCCACACAGGGGCCACCCAGTGCCAAACGAAGGCGTATACTGGTGCCAGATGAGGAACAGAGGAGTGCTGTGAGATTCAGTCAGCAAGAAAACCACAACCTGCTGGCCAGTGTGTTGGAGCGGTATGAGGTGCTCTATGGCCAGCTGAGCAACAGCACCACTGTGGCAACACATGCACATGTGTGGGAGGAGGTGCAGGAGGCCGTAGCTCAGGCAGGGGGACCAACCAGGGATCTGGACAGCCTGAGAAAGAGATTTAATGACATTAAGCGTGGTGTGCGTGCACACATGGTGGCTGAGAGGCAACATGCCATGGGCACCGGTGGGGGTGCCCCCTTTGCCCCAACTTTTACACCCCTGGAGCAGGAGCTAGCAGACCGTCTTGGGCCCATCTACCTGTGTGGACTGCCAGAAACACTGGACACCGCCCTTCCACATGCAGGTAGGTATGCACCTTACACCTTGCTGCTCCTTACGCTTGAAAGAAACAACCTTTGTCTAGGTTTCAGGCATCTGCCTTGCCCTCCTCACACTTGGGTTCGTAGTTCATATCTTTGCCTCTGCCTTTGGCTCATGAGTGTGCTGTTCCCCATTCCACCCCTTTTAAATTGCACGTTTCTGTCTGCCTCTCACAAGTGTTCCTACCACCATCCTTTGTCCTGTCTCCCCTGTCCCTCACTCTTTGCTCCTGCTCCAAACCTCTTGCCACACCTGTTAGTGTTATGTCTATTCAGATTATGAGTGCCACTGAGCAGGGATTGTCTTTTTGTGTGTTCCCTTTCACAGTGATGCGTGCGCTTGGTAGTGCCCAATAAAATGCTTAGTAGTAGTAGTAGGAGTAGTAGTAGTAGATATGCAGCACACGTACAGGGCACGCCCAAGCACATGTGGCACATGGAAGGGAATGGTGGGGGACCATGTCCTGAGGGCATGCGTGCCCTAACACAGGTAACTGTGGGGTGATGACACCGCAGCACATGGCAGGGTAGGTACAGGGTGTGTGTGGCAGGTACCTGGACCTGTGTGCACGATAGGCACAGTCCTGAGCATATTCGAGGTGTGCAAAGCAATGGTGAAGCAGGGAGTGTGGCAGACAAGACCCATATCTGATTCAACACTGCATACATCCATGGTCCAGACAACATACAAGCAAAACCCAGAGGGTTAAGCTGCATAGCAACAATTTACAGCACCACAGATCATCAATGTAACAGTGATGTAAAGGACCTATCTGAGGAGTGGCTAATGATATCCCACTGTGATCAACGAGAAGCACAGCATACCTGAGCAGCAATGTAACAAGCCACATTGGGATATCATTTGACAGTATGCAGATAACCTCCTGGTATCACCTCTACATTGTTGCTCTCTAGTGCTGTGAAGTCTGGCTGTGCTGCTGGATCCTTGGGACCTTTCAAATAGGTTAGTTTGGCCACTGATGTATGCAGAGTTCATGCAATTACAGGGATGGTCTGTCCTTCTAAGTACCTCTCCTCCTAAGGATGGGTGGTTGTGGGACTAACTGAGGTCAGATGCCTCTACCACTGGAGTAGCCATACCAGAATAGTCTAGCATTCCATCCTCACATATAGGGTATGAGGGCTTACAGTTAATTAATTTTTGTGCCCACTCCATTTGGGGTGTGTATTTCAGTACCTGCCTGCGTTGTCTGTCCCCCTGAGGTCTACTTGCTAATATAGTATCTGGCATATAGGTCACAGCCAGTCATCATACATCTGCAGCAAGTCCCCGAGCACATTGAGACAGGGGGAGACATACAAGAGGGACATACAAGTAGCCCAGAACACAGTGACCTGTGGGTACCCACACACCCTACCAAAACACATATGACGTCTGTATGCACCTACCTATTCAGGGACATATCCCAGACCACTGACAGGGAAGGACCTAACATACGGGGTTGATGACGACGCAAAGAAACGGCAGCAGAAACATAACACACGTCACACACCTAACACTCTGTCGGGGCCCACATAAATTGGGGGTACCCAACCCATCCTCACCAGATTTTGGATGGTACATCGCCACACCCATACAAAATGCACATAGCACAACCCCCACAACACCTGGAATCAGCCCATATACACGTCCCGCAGTGCCACACACACATTCCCTTACCCCCGCACACTGTGCAACCCCATACCCAGCAGGGCTCCACCGATACCCCCAGACACCCCAGCACACCCATGGAGTATGTGATAGCTGTCCACCCACACCGCACAGTGTCTTGCAAAGCAGAGGGTCCCCACACACGTGTGGCTGACATGGACACATCCTGCAATTCCTAACATGCATGCCACTCAGGGCAATGCAAGCACATCGCTCGCACACACAATGATGGCACACAATCCCACTCAGGACTCCCACATGTGCCACGGCCACATGTATTGATGAGGCCACAGACAAGGTCAGGTGGACAGTCCATATCTGATACTGCAGATAGGGGGCATGGCACTCAACACACCATCCACCACACACCACATCCCATGTGTCACAGCTACACCAGGGAATGAGCCTTCTACCCCAACACCCCCTGCCAGGCACAGCACACTGTAGGCACCTGTGCTGTCCTTATTGTAGGCGCAACAACAGCAGGTGATTGATTGTGGGGTGGATGTACCACACAGGTCTACATAGGTGCACTGTGCAAACTTATCTGTGCTGTGTACCCTTTTCCACAACCCAGGTGACTACAGGACCATGGAGGCACATGAAGAGGAGGATGTGGAAGGGCCTCAGGATGGGAAGGGGCCAGATGCCACAATGTCCAGTGACACCGCCAGCAATGGCGAAGGCACAAAAGGAACCAATGTGCTGGCCGAGGCAGAGGACACGCCCCCGGATGTCACCGCTACAGTGGGGGCCACTGGCAGCCACTCACAGGCTCTAGAGGGTGCTGAGATGGAGGGGAAGCACCACCCCATGCAGGCGCCAGGTACATCAGCCACCCCTCCCACAAGCATGGCTACAATCTTGGTGGAGCTGCAGGCCCACAGTGCCTCAGCACGGCACAATGCCGAAGGTGGGTAACAGCATACACAACAATCCCCATGGGGGTTGACGTAACATCCACAAGGAGATTGCATGTGCACCACAATATGTTGGCAACATAGCAGATCGTTTCTTGTGTGTGTGTGGGGTGTGTGTGTTCTGTGCCATGTGTGTTCCACCCTCCGGTAACATGGCTTGTCAGGTGTCAGCATGTGTGAGGGACTCAGACACATGCACACTGTTCACGGCCATATACCCCAAGGAAGCGCACAGCGGAAAACACCTATCCCAGGTCACCCAGACACCTTACTTGACTGACACCTCCCCATGGGTATTGTTATGCAGCATAGTTTGTCAGCATAATCTGTACTGTGCACCAGAGTTATAGATAAGAGGGCCCCCCAGATATATGCCATGACCCCTCATGTCATCTGACCTATCTCAGACGACCAGTGTGCAGATCAAGCATTGACAGATTGAACTGCGACACTGTGCCATGTGTGAGATCTGTGATTGACATGATCCCTCATCAAGACCCCTTCCAGGCATGAGAATGGCTCATGGGACACACAGATCTAAACATGGTCATGCGTTGCTAGTTGTTGCATGCATGATTGTTCTGCAGACTGATCTGGTAGGATATGCCTGACATATGCATGTGTCACGGTGGGGCTTGAAACAGGTATCTCACATATCACCTTGTGTCCCACCCACAGGCAATCGTCAGGCTCTGTTGGCCATTCACCAAGAGATCCACCAGCTGTGGTCCACAGCAGACAGAATAGCATGGGCGCTCCTCCGTATTGCGGATGCCAAGGAGGCCATAGCAGCCCATATACAGCAGCCAGCACCAGCACCAGAGGCTGCACCAGCAGTCCCACAACAGACGGGTGGGATGGGCCGTGGTCGCCGTGGCCGGCCACGGCGGATGTGAGCATTACAAAAAATCCATGACAAACTATTACAACCTATGTGTTTGTTTCCAATGTGTGGTACTGTGGTCCCCTACGTACCCTGCACCTCATGTTGTCTCCCTGCCGACATGTGCCTACCCATGCCCCTCAGGGGTGGGGTGTCTGTACTGCCACCTATCATCGCGCATAGGTCATACCATGCCCTGTGTGCCATGGACTGTGGCAGGTGGTCACCCCCCCCTACCTATGCATGGGGGTATACCCAACCTCTCCCGTTGCCCAGGAAGATGCTCACGGTGGTACATGTCTGTTGTAGGGATATGTCACCCTCTCCCACCCCAAATACTCTCCATTATTGGACACACATGTGTGACCATTCTGCCTGCCCACACAAGGGCCTATGTGGCTGTCGTCCCACATAGGCTTGCATGCGGCACAGGCAGACAAAGGTGGCTTGCTTCAGTCAGCTGTTCACTGTTCACTAGCACTTGTAGTCACCCACTGCTCATCCTCGTGACCTCCATTGACCTGTGTCTCCCTCAACAGCTATCCCCCTGTGCAGCTCCTGGGTACAGCATTCCATCTTACCCTCCATGGCACATACCTGCTGCTAGCCTGTTCCCCTATTGCCCCCCAAGCATGGTGTATCAGATATGGTGCCCACTGTCATCAATCCCCCCTGGTGGCCAGTGGCTGTAAGGGTAGGTTGAGCACATTATTATTTTCTGGGAGTAGAGGGCTCTTTTAAGGCCAAGGGTATCTTGATCTTTGTAGTCCTGCTCCTTATGTGAATAAATTGTGTATGCCAAGTAGAGGGTAAATAAGGATTTTATTTCCCTTTTAACGCAAAAGGTTCGCTGAGATACAAAAATACAGAAAGTCCTTCTTTTCAGGCTTCCACCACAACATAAGTAAAGAGGTAAACTGTTACAAACTTCACAGTTGCTTGTAGGATTTAACCCAGGGATTCTTTTAAACTTTAAAGCAAAACAAAGGAGTGAATATTCCTCTTTCATTCAGCCCAAAATGAGTATTCTCAAAGCAATGTCTGTATAACTCACAGTTCAGGGAGTGATTCAAAACTGCCCGCAATACAAATGGAGCAATCCATTAATTCATCTTGAGATAAGGGAATAGGATCCTCAAGTGCTATCTGCATGGGCTCTGGGTCATTGTTATCTCCTTCTGAATTGGAGCTTTCCCTGGCCGCTATAGTTTGCCAGTCACTGTTTCTGTTCCCTTGTTTCCAGTTAGGCTGTTCGAGGGCTCTCAAATAAGCATGGCTTGTTCCTATGCCCTTACGTCCTGGCTTATAAAACTCTGGCCTGCTTCTTTTCCTTTCAAACTGGATATCTGCTTTACAAGAGCTTCTAGGAGTTGAGCTTCTCTTTATGAATAAAGTGTCACCATACCTTGGCTTCCTGTAGCCGGTTATAACTGGAGTTTTCCTTCTCAGGCACTTCTCTCAGGACACAGTCTCTTTGGCAGACTTTCTCTTGGAAGCTTCTGGGCACTGCTTGACCTTTCTGTAGCCTAGGAAAACCTGGTGAGGAATCCAGACTTCCTTGCTTCCTGGTATAGGTAACTCTGCTATCAGTACCTTTCCTTTTGGAGCCTTTCAATCCTGTTTCAGAGTCTTCTGGTGAGCGTAGGCCTCTCTCCAGGTATGGCTCTCTCCTTCTGAGCTCTTTACCTCTGAGGTCTCCTGCTACCAAGTCTTTCTCCGGACTGACTCTCCACGGCCCGTCTTTCTCTCTGGCTCTTTCTGCTATTCTTCCAGCTCCTGCTGTCCTTGTCGTGCTGCTTGTCTTGGCTGCACTGCTTGACCTGGCTGGGCTGCTGTTCCTTGGTGTCTCAGCTCCCCTTCTCCTCCTTCTCCCCTCTCTTGCACTAGCTTTCTGCTTATAAAGGCATTCCACGTTTGAGTTCCCCGGGCTACTTTCCAGGTGCAGGTGATTAACTTCTGCAGAATCATCAGCCGGGTGTGTTAACTCAGCCTCGGTAAGTTTTCGCCTGCTCCCTCTAGCTGCGCTGCAGGGCAATTGCATCTTCTGCACATCATTTGTTTTGTGAAAGACAGCGTTTTTTTCTAAGTCTTCACTTTCATTAGCAACCGCTCTATGACACCACACATCGCACACAGCATGCATGTGACCATAGCTTTTGGGACATGCTCCACATTGGCACATCACAGGGATACCATGGGACACAGACACCTACACACATGGGCAGCCCCCACACCTGTGTGTGGAGATGGTCCATGTATGTTACTTATGTCTACCATGCATACACATAGGGATTTACACACATGTCCCATGCTCACATTCACACTCTGTGGGGGAGACACGTGACCATTGTGCTGTACATACAAACTTTTTTATTTACATATATACATTTGTACATATATAGAGATGTACCACCCAGATTGAGGGCGTTGGATGACCTCACACGCATCCTCAGAGACCTCAGGACATTGTTAATTGTAGTAACATAGGAGCACTCTAACACTGGTCAATATTGAAATCGTTACTGACTTTAAAAGGCCCTAATCTGTAGTATCTTGGTGAGCTGAACGTGAATATAGCATTAAAGGAAATGTATTTGATGTCGTTTTGAAGATATTGCATGTAGCTCATTTGTGATGTTTCACCGTGTACATTTATCCAGTAGGGCATCAACAACATCCCAAATATGCCGTGAATGTAATATTGCATCACATTGCCTAATACCAGCATGCACACATCATCCAGAGTTGATTGCATCATTTTCTGCTGCAATGCAATACTATACTACTGCCAGACGGCTGCTGAAGCCAACTGACGTCAGCAGTGTACTATATGCAGTTGGAACGGGAGGTAATCTGAGATTCTGTTCCGATATTGAAAGCCTCATGAATGCCTTAAAAGTCACTCATGACCCACAAGACTGGAGACTGTTTATAGATTTTTCGGAACTGAGTCTGAAGGCTGTGCCTTTGAACAATGGAAACCATCTTCCATCTATTCCAGTAGCACATGCCGTCCACATGAAAGAGACATACGATAACTTAAAGCATCTACTGACTTCCATTAACTATAACAAGTTCATCTGGCACCTCTATGGTGACTTGAAGGTTGTTGCCCTTTTAATGGGACTGCAGCAGGGATATATAAAATACATGTGTTTCATATGTGTGTGGGATAGCTGAGCAAGGGATTGGCACTACTTGCAGAAGGAATGGAATAGCAGAGAAAATGTAACAGTTAGAGAGAAGAATATCCAGCACCCAGCTCTGGTTGAGGTTCACAAAATCCTGCTACCACCCCTTCACATCAACCTAGGTTTTATGAAAAACTTTGTGAAGGCCATGGACCGCACTTCGCCAGCTTCCCGATACCTGCATGAAAGGTTCCCTCGACTAAGCAAAGCAAAGATTAAAGAGGGGGTTTTGTGGGTCCTCAGATTCGAGAGCTCTTCAAAGATGATCAGTTCAACAACTTGTTGCAGGGTGATGCGAAACAAGCATGGAATGCTTTTCGCTTAGTGTCAACAAACTTTCTCGGGAATGTCAGGGCAGAAAACTACAAGGAACTAGTAGACGACATGCTGATGCAGTATCAGAAACTTGGCTGCAATATGTCTTTAAAGGTCCATTTCCTTGATTCCCATCTCAATTTCTTTCCTGACAACTGTGGTATGGTTAGTGATGAACAGGGCAAATGTTTTCACAAGGATATCGCAACAATGGAGCACAAATACCAGGGAAAATGGTCCATTACAATGCTGGCTGACTACTGCTGGACACTCCACAGTGAAGCTCCATAACAGCTGTACAAGAGACAGGTGTGAAAATCTAAGAAGTAATGTATGACTTGTTTTTTTACAGGTATTAACCGACGGCCTATCATATTTACTATTGACATGCATTTCATGATGTAAACATTAGTTCTTGTGGATTACAAAAACACTACAGCCAACTTTGCAATTTCACTGTCATATTCGTGTTCAGCATGAAGATTGATAAGAAATAACTATTTTTATTTCAGTAACATGACCTTTGTAAAGATTTGTTGACCAGTGATTGTACTGTCTAAATATTTACACGTACCCTATTTTAAAATGAAATCCTCCAATTCCAATGTGAGGTGACTTCCTTGATTGGAGGGGAAGGTGCCATACACATCTGTAACTGTATTAAACATATCTTTCAAACAACCCATGTTCTGTGCCGGTAGACAGGACAGCACAGGGCATGTGTGTGGGCGCCCCTGTGCCCCTTAAGCAATCCAGGGATGCCCATCATGGGATGGCTGCCAAGATGCACCACACATAGCAGCTGCATGCTGTATGTGCATCTCGGCAGCCAACCACTGAATGGCGCCTGCCAGCCACCGAATGGTGCGGTCCTGGGTCCGCTGTTGTTGCAGCAGGCCACCCACTGCCACATACAGGTCCCGCACACATTTGCCACCACATCCACGCCAGGTGGCTGGTGTTTGGGTGATGGCATGAGCATGGGGCCTGTCTGTGGCAATGGGTGGGGACACAACTCCCAGGCGGACACCATCACCGCAGACATGTGGCAGTTGGCAGGGACCCACAGTGCCCTGTGCTGTCCTGTGTCCTGTGGCACCCACTGAGACGCCCTCCCCCTCCCTCCCTCCTCCACCCCTGACCCCTCCCACCCACCCTCTTTCGCCCCTCTCCACGCTCTTCTCCCCCTCCTCCTCCTCAACCTCCTCAATCTCCCCCTCGCCATCCTCACCCCCTGCCACATAAGGCTCCCCCTCCACTACCTCCGGCACCGCCCCACACTCTACCCCCTCCATGGTGTCCCCTTCTTCCTCGTCCTCTGGGCCCACCTCCTCCTCCTCCTCCTCCTCTGTCAGGTGTTGCACTGTGGGGCGTGTTCTGGGGTGCCCTGATGTTGAGGGGCCCTCGTCAACAGAAGCATCCTCTGTGGGGGATGACACTCATTAGCACACTATCATGTGAGTCACATACCACATGTACATAGTTTGGCCGCCCTCAGGCTGGTGGGCCACAGTGACATTCTGTACTGAGCTGCAGAGGCCGCAACACTCACCTCCACTTCGTGCCATCACCCCCCTCTGGAGGAGGGAAGGACCTCTGGGCAGTGCAGACGCAACTCCCGACCCTTTTTCCGTAGGTCCTCTACCTGGGAGGGAAAGCAATGGGTGGGAGCATTAATGGCCATATATCTCTGGTGGGTGCCCAACACATATCACACATCTCTGTGAGCAGCATTGTGCTGCTCCTGCTCCTCTGGCCAGTGTGTCCTCTACCTACTGTTGCCAGTGCCACCTGCATGTGTGGCTGTGGGTCTGGCCATGTGTGCGGTGCCACCTATGTGTACTGTGCGTAACCCCCCGGACACCCCATATCCTTTTCCTACACTCTCCCTGCATGACATGGCAGCACCATTGCACATGTGGTTTGGCCATGCTGGTGTCCAGGGGAGGTCTTCCCTAACTCCCTGTGTGGTCTGGCAAACACATGTGTGTTTGCCTGACCTACACACATCATCCAACACACCTGCCATGGCACCATGATACCCTACAAAGCATGGGTGATGTGTTCTGACATAGAGCGGAAGGTGGGTGGCCCTGTGCACATTGCCAGGCGCCAATACCATGACACTTGGCTTTCTACTATACCTCTATGGTCATGACTAAGGCCTCCTGTGATTAGGGCAGTTGTGGCTGACTACAATAGAAGCATGGCCCACCACACCTAGCTGGCCTATTAAAATCTGTGCTCCTGTCTGGGGTTACGGCAGAGCTGCGAAACCCCAACAGGTGCATGTATCCTTATACCAGCATCTATAATGTTCCTCTGCGATCAGGTACGGGACTCCTGGGGAGTGGGCAGATGTGTGACCTGAAACTGCATACACTTCCATGATATCTGGATTTGTTACAGACCTTTGTAATCAGGTATCAGGGCTCTGAGGGTGGGGTGGTTTGGAGCACATCCACAGTGGCACCTACCATACCATCAGGATCCATAACAGACATGTGTAATGAGGTCTGGGCCTCCGGGGAATAGGGCAAATGTGTGACTTAAATCCTGCATAAACCTACCACAATATCTGGATGTCATACCCACCTGTGCAATCAGGTCTCAGGACTCCTGGGGATAGGGTGTCTTAGCACACTTCATCAGCAACATAAACCATATCACCAGGGTGACTGACAGAACACTTTGAGCAGGTCTCAGGACTCCTGGGGGTTAGGGTGGATTATAACACATCAACAGCAACCAAACCATACCACCAGGGTGGCTAACAGATCACTTTGATCAGGTCTCAGGACCCCTGGGGGTAGGGTGGATTATAACACATCAACAGCAACATAAACCATACCACCAGGGTGGCTGACAGACCACTTTGATCAGGTCTCAGGACCCCTGGGGATAGGGTGGATTATAACACATCAACAGCAACATAAACGATACCTCCAGGGTGGCTGACAGACCATTTTGAACAGGTCTCAGGCCTCCTGGGGGTAGGGCAGATGTTTTAACCTGCAAATGCACACACAACCATACCACCAGGGTGACTGACAGACCACTTTGATCGGGTCTCAGGCCTCCTGGGGGTAGGGCAGATGTTTTAACCTGCAAATGCACACACAAGCATACCACCAGGATGGCTGGACAGACCACTTTGATCAGGTCTCAGGCCTCCTGGGGGTAGGGGAAGATGTTTTAACCTGCAAATGCACACACATCCATCCCACCAGGGTGATTGACAGACCACTTTGATCAGGTCTCAGGACTCCTGGGGGTAGGGATGATTATAAAACATCAACAGCACCATAAACCATACCACCAGGGTGACTGTCAGACCACTTTGATCAGGTCTCAGGCCACTCTGGGGGTAGGGGGATTATAACACATCAACAGAAACATAAACCATACCACCAGGTTGTCTGACAGACCACTTTGATCAGGTCTCAGGCCTCCTGGGGGTAGGGCAGATGTTTTAACCTGCAAATGCACACACATCCATACCACCAGGGTGACTGACAGACCACTTTGATCAGGTCTCAGGACTCCTGGGGGTAGGCATGTTTTTTTTACTCTGCCAATGCACACACAACCATACCACCAGGGTGACTGACAGACCACTTTGATCAGGTCTCAGGACTCCTGGGGGTAGGGCATATGTTTTAACCTGCAAATGCACACACAACCATATCACCAGTGTGATTGACAGACCATTTTGAACTGGTCTCAGGATCCCTAGGGGTAGGACAGATGTGTGACCCTGCAACTGCAGAACCTACCATATCAGCATGCTGTTTACCAGACCTCTTTAGGCAGATCTAGGGGCTCCTTGTGTTAGGGTGTATTTTAACACATCAACAGCAGCAGCTGCCCATAACACCAGGCTGACAACTGGACCTCTGTGATCAGGTCCTTAGCCTCTTGGGGATAGGGCAAATCGCTTTGATGTGATAAATAGGTGGTATATCACGTGAGTTTAACTACAAAACATAAATGAGATAGAATGCCTACACACAACAGCATACACAGGTACAATCAACACTGCATATGTATATGGATATACTGACCTGTCCCCATACACTTACCTCATGTGGGTAGTCAGCAAGACGATTATAACGCCTGGTGACGCGGTCCCAGGCCCTCCTTACGCGCCCGAGGTCCTGCCGCTTGGAGGAGGCAGGGAATAGTTTCTTCTGCCTAGTGCAGATCAGCCCTGCAAGGTGTCACAGCTCTCTGCTGGTGAAAGCAGGCTTTCTCGAACGAGTCGCCATTTTCAGCAATGCCTTGCTCACGCATGCACGTTGCATATGCGCGCATGCGCGCCTCAATGCCGCCACTGCGCATCATTAAGGCGTGCTAGCTATGTGCCCGTGCCTGTGCCACAGCCGTTACCACAAGCGAACGGGTGGCGCCGTCACTTATGATATATATAAAGATTTATGCTTGCAGACACACAGTTGCAGTGATGTGTCTGACGTGTCTTAATCACAATTGTGTTTATTATGCATTTATCTCGGGTGTTTGACGACACTGGGGGTCTTAAACCCATTATCACTGGCGTGTGAGAGCATTGTATTAAACCGGTGTGCTATGCCTTTTTCACATAGCAATGGCTGAGTTACACAGTTACAACAGGTCATCTACATACACTTTCTCACTCTTCCTTTACCAGGCTTAGTGGTACGGACACAGCTAGGGCACTTTACAGGGCTCCTTGGTTTGGACAACTAAGCTGCGGGTGTTTTGGGATGTGCACAACAGATTTCAGATTCTAGTGTCAGACTGCTACAGGAATAGATGGCCGTATCCTCTGACAGTTATACTGACGGATGCACTTTGTATATCAGCTCACCCAGCTAATCTAAGCACCCTTGCAGCCCACGCCACTTCTCTTCCCACATACCCACTGCATGCAACTGGCCCACACTTTTGAAAATAGTGTGATGTGGCAAACACGCTTTCTGATATGATGATAATACACTATATCCTATCCATCCTGATACATCAATATACAGGCTCACTGGGGTCTTGAACCCATGACCTCTCCCACTGAGGTCAGTATATTCACCATTGTCCTGCAACAATATTGGTTGTAACTAAACTATGGCTAGCTACTCAACCAGTGCAGGTCACCAGACACACTGTCTGTGTGGCTACCAGGATAGGTTAGCACCAAAGAGTACCCATGATGCAATTCACATGCAGATCAGCAGTCTACATCTGCTCACCAGATGGGGTTTGCAACTCTGCAGCACCCAACTGGGTAGAGGGACCAAGCATGTGTGTTACTGTTACAGTGTGCCTACTGACCATGCCATTGTGCGTGTTCTGTGATCACCCTGAGAGTAAAGTCGTGGGGACAGCACCAGGTCCACAGTACCCGGGTTGTTTGCAGTAGGTTTTGCTGCAGTTCACCATCACTGCCAGTGTGTGGGGTGTTCTTTGCAGACAGCCTTGGAAGTTATGTCCATTTCTATACGCCACTGATGCATAGCCCGTGTGGACCATGATGCTCGCAACATAATACATATTGAGTGAAGTTGCCATGGACACCTGTTTTTTGGAGCAGGGGTATGTCTGGACTCACATGACGAAGATATATGGAGCAAGCCTACCCTCTGTGGGTCAGGGGGGCATGATCTGGAAACAACAGACACACACTATCATTGTTTTCAATAGGGCCAGTTGAGCTAAATGATGACAGACTGTGGGACCAGCAACCCCCGGCCAACTAAGGAGCAGAGAGCTGATGCAGATCTGAATATGGAACTGGACCACTGGCAGTGCAGCTGGTCAGCTAAGCTGCCCCCCCCCCACTACATTCTGACATTCACCAGCAGAGGGCAGTCAATGTGCACCTGCTGCATCCTGCAGGGTGTTGCAGCCATACACATGCTAGCTGCAGACAGTCTGCTGGCACAAACATAGTGCATGTTCCAAAAGGAACATTGTGCACCCTGGCGTGGGATCTGGCACACACACCAAGGAGGTATGTCAGTGATTGGGCCCCTAAAAAGGAAACCCATAAATATCACTTGAGAGAAATGCTATATAGCACTATGGGGGAACCTAGCCATGCCGTATCGGTGCTCAGTCAGGGTGAGAGTGACCTTCCAGCATGACATGCTGTGACCACCCTGTCCATGCAGGTGGTGTTCGGGCACTACAATGTCCCAGCCATTGCCCTATGCCCTGTAAAGATGCATCCTGCCCAGGCCACCCTGTCCGGCTCATACCCACAGTACCTTGCTCCTCATTATGCACATTGGCAGGCTTACACTGGAGACAGTGCAAGCAGTGTGGGTTCAGTAAGGTGTAGGCAGCCACAACACACTGGATAGACAGACACACACTCCCACACCTATGCCAGCATTGTGCAAATATAGAGGTTTTTGGCAGCCCTGGCCACCACACACCAGTCCTGGGCACAGTGCAGGCATGGCTCTTGTATGCAATAATGTTGGGGTCACTCCCCGGGGTGATAAACACTGTCAGAAACCAAAACTGAAACACACTCCACAGATATCAGATAGGTTGCTATGATGCAGCTTTGTCAACAAAATGTGTTTAACTTATGAATTGTTATCTGCCATTAATCATAGCAACCTTTTGATATATGTGTAACGTGTTCCCAAGTTTAGGGCGGCATTGCTAAGGTATGCAAGTGGGAATGTATTGGGAGATGCTGCTCCGCGCAGGGCCCAACAGCCTGACTCTCCATGAGGCTTTGGATAGTGGAGCCTGTGGGTGTGGGTGTTTATGCCCCTGTTGGCCACTGCTCTAGGGCTGAGTTTCCCAACTCCGGTCCTGGTAGGCCAAACACGGTTAAGTTTTTCATGCTGTCCCTAATGACTATGCATGAGATACATTTGCATACAATGGGGGCGTGGCATACATTTGCAGCACAGGCATATTTATTACAGACAGCATGACACCTGAATGGTGTTTGGCCCTCCAGGATTGCATTTGGGAAACTCTACTCTAGGGATTGCACATGTTTATGGTGTCTGTGCCCTGTAGGGTAAAATATAGGCATTTATGGATTGTTTATTTAATCAGCAATAACAGTTCCGTCTTTATTACCACGGTTTAGTACTGGGTAAAATATAGGGACATTTTTTGCAGGAGCCACAGCTGGGGCTTGAACCTGTGACCTTGTGACCCTGAACACACTGGCTGTGTGTACTGCACCAAACTGTTGTCACAGAGGCAGATCATTCCCTGGGGCTACCATTAGTGTTTGTTAGACAGACCTTGTCTGTTGCACCGCACGGCACCCGCCTAAACAGGGCTTGGCCTTGGTCTGCTGTGGGCAGATGCCACTGCCCCCTCCACCACCAGCAACCCTCCGTCACCATGCTGACATGCCCTTATACCAGTGGTGCTGGTGGTGTGCAGTCCCAGGCCATCCAGTGTGCTGGTAGGCAGCTGCCTATGGTGTGGGTTGTCGGGTAGGGGTGCCTACATGGACATGCGCGCTTCCCCCCAGCACCGCCTGCCAATGTTATGTGCCCTTGGGGGTACCTGCTGGGTAATATCCCCTGTGACACTGTGGGACACACACTCATGCCCATGTTGGACCCTCGTCAGTTGCTGTCTTGCTGCTTTACATTTCGGCATTCCTATGTGCCATCTAGGCATCTGCCTAGTCTGCACTGTGCCCCAGCTGGACCACAGCATAACAGACATGCCCAATATAAAGGAGAAAACCCTGTTCACCGCTATTTCACTGTGGGATCATTCACTTTGTGGGAGACAGAGCATAGCCCCTTCCAAACATTATTATGGAGGAGTGGCCTAGTGGTTGGGGCAAGGTACTTCAGGCCGGAAGGTCAGGGGTTCAAATCCCACTAGAGGACAGCAACCTTGGGCCGGAAGGACTGGGGTTTCTAGTCCCACAGGTGCTCCTTGTGGTCTTGGGCAAGCCATTTAAACCTCCATAGCCCATGTTCCCTGTAAAATAGTTATCTCCAAGTTATAATGCCCTGTTCAATGTAATTTCAGTTTGTTCAATGTAAACCGCACTGATGCAGAATAGCGCGGTATATAAGAGAATGCAAATAAATAAATATCTTCCTTTCTACGCTTTGTCAGTAGTATTGCTTTATGTTTATCATTAGTAGCACTATTGGCCAGCTTGGTTATGGGGATTTAAAATGTGGTTCTGGTCATTTAATATGTTTAGTTGCCTTTTTGTTTCCTGCACATGTATCACTACTATCACTTTTCTGGGTTTCCCTGGCTTTGCTGTACATTGCTGACTGAAATGGTTTTCTCTCTCCTGCAAATGTGCCTCTAGCGTGAGGTTTTCACTGGCGCTAATTTTCAGAGCTTCATTTCACGGTGTTAGTGTGCATGGGGCCTCTCCCCGCCCACTCTCTGCCCATTGACCCCTCATCTTCGCCCCTGGGGAGCCTTCCTCCACCCTCTGCGCACCTTAACGCCGCCACAGACATTATCGCGCGATACGTGACGTTCTCGTGATAACGTCAATGCTGCTACATTAAGACGGTTTAGTAAACATACCCCTAGGTCTTCCTTTCTTCCTCCTGTTCATTGATTTCTTGACCTGTCCTTTGTTCATCTCACTCTCTTGCAGTTCTAGATCTATAATCTCCATGTCCATCTCAACTGCTCTTTCTTTTTCTGTGTATACTTTTCTTCTGATAAGCTCACCTACGTCTCCTCCTCCTCTCTGTATTTCTTTTTCCATGGAAGCCCTTAGCTGATTCACATACTTTTTTACTTTGATCTGTGAAATGAAAGATCTTAAATTGCATCTGTTGCTTTATCTAGTTTTTCTTGTAGCAATATTCTTCTTTCTTCCAATTTTTGACAGATTATCTTTGTATACCCTGTTGATTTAAATATAGGTTTGTAGCATAAACGTTGCAGTATATTATCTCCTCTATTTGCTGAAATCCACTTTACTTTTTCATTAATTTCTGTGGTTTAACTCCTGCCTCAGTGGGTCCATGCTGTACCACCCCCTCCCCCCACACACCTCTCCACCGCTACTGCTGCCAATTCCATCTTCTGGGGGGCTGGTAGCGGTGGCAGCAGCAGTTTAAAGTGGTAGCTTTGTGCTGCCACTTGGGTGCCTGAGGCAGGCCATGTGCTTTGGCACATATGGCCTGTTGCTTCTGACGCTCCTCCAACAGGAAGTTACATCAGGAGTCAGAAGCAGTAGACCATGTGTGCCAAAGCACATGGCCTGCTATGGGCACCAAAGCAGCAGCAGAAAGCCGCCGTGCTACCCATCAAGATCTGCCAACCTAGGTGGCCGCCTAGCCTGCCTAGTGGATAGGCCAGCCCTGCCTAGTGCATAAGTTACATATGGGCACCTTTTTATCCTGGGCAACGTATGGCCATTATGTATTTGTCTTTTTCTTTCTGCCATACTTCAACTGTAGTGTCGCCTTGCTGAGATTTAGTATAGATTTCCTACAAAGGGGGCCACCACGTGAAGGTACTCAGCAAGGTTTGAGGAGGAAAGTATATTCTCTCCCCTAAGAGATGCACAGCAATTCACCAACCACTGCTAGTAAATTTTATGCTGCTCTTCCCTTTGACCCCTAGTAAATGAGATGTTACTTCTGGGTTGTTACCTTCTTTAGAATTCAGGCTCCCAAAAGCAGGGAAAGGTATGTATAATGGAAGAATGGGCATAATATGACCCAATTAAAGGGAGGGCAGTTTTCAAAAATCTCACTTAGACTTGTGCAAATTGTATTGAAAATGCCTCTCTCTCTCTCTCCAGTTGCTGCAGATATGTATTCACATTGTAAGCTCATGGGGGAAGGGATTATTGCAGCTGAAAAATGTAAATTGCCTTAAGCTAAAACAGAAAAGATCATCTAGAAAAACAAAAATTATATTAGATTAATAACTATTTCCTGACACTAGTAATCAAATTTTCAAGGTAAGAATGTCTTGCATCAACTCTAAGTGATGTTTTTTACAGTTTCCTTCCTGCAGATGAGAAATGTCATTGACAGATTTGTTCATTATTTCTTTGTGCGAATATGGAAACTACCTAGATCACAGCTTTAATGTGTGAACATGAATGCATGCAATAGAAATTTGGGGTCCCCAGCAAGACTTTCCATTTGTACTTTGTGACAAACTCTTGGCAAGATGTTTCTCTGAATTGCTACAGAAGCAATTGTGGGTTGCTAACTAAATGCTTGGTTGACCTTTACTTTCCAGATCACATCTGCTCAGTTTACTTGGAAAAACTCACTTGTTTACCATTTTAGTTGTTAATCCTTTCTTAAATTGTTAATCCATTTCTAAATTTTGAATCCTTTGTTCTCCTTGATCCCTGACATCATTAGACAATGACCAGCACCTGATGATGTCTTGAACACAAAGCAGAAAGATTGCACTTAATGATCTATTTTCCATGTTCATAAACTGAGAAATCACAAAGCTAATTTAACCAGTAAACTCAGCAGACGTGAGCTGAGCATCACAACAGTATAGGTAGACTCAAGTTCCTCAAAACAATTATCTCAGGCAGAAGGAAAGCTGGATGCACAAATTATAAGGGTTGCAAACTCAATCTCAGCAACATACTGGAAAAGACATGATGATGACACTAATCCACAGTCCAACACAGCCATGTTTTGCCCTGACCAGCAGGGGTCCCCTCGAGACAGATTTGCTTTAAGAAAAGGACCTGTCTCAGTTTTCAAGTAAAACATATCCCTCATACTTTGAAGCAGGTGCTAATAACCCAGATTAATTTATTCCTTATGACTTGAGTCAGCCATTGTGGATTAAAGTGTCTTATTTAATGTTGTTGTTGTTGTTGTTAAGTGCCGTCGAGTCGGAGTCGACTCATGGCGACCCTCTGGATAGCTATCCTAAATTGTGTTCGGTCTTCAGTCAGGCGACTCATTGTTGACAGACTGGTACCCGTAGCTGCTGTTATTGTATCGGTCCATCTCATTGCTGGTCTTCCTCTTTTGTGTTGACCTTCTATCTTGCCAAGCATGAGGTCTTTCTCTAATGGTCTCTTCGCATGATGTGTCCAAAGTATGAAAGTCGAAGTCTTGTCATCTGAGCTTCTAAAGAAAGCGTTAGGTTTGATCTGCTCTAGTACCGACTGGTTTGTTCTTCAGGCAGTCCATGATATACACAGTATTCGCCGCCAGCACCATAATTCAAAGGCATCAATTTTCTTCCTGTCTTTTTCACTGTCCAGCTTTCACATTCATATGATGTTATTGAAAATACCATGGCTTGAACAAGTCTAATCTTTGTATTGAGAGAGACATCTCTGCTCTTGAGAATCTTATCTAGGTCTTTCATAAACATTTTGCCAAGAGCAATGCGTCGTCTAATTTCTTGACTGCTTGTTGCTTCTTTATTGACAGTTGATCCAAGAAGGTTAAAGTTGTTCACAATTTCAATTTCTTCTCCTTCAACGATGAACCTGTTGATTAGGCCAGTTGTTGTGATCTTTGTCTTCTTTACATTAAGGTGCAGGCCCATTTTGAGACTACGTTCTTTGATTGTGAGAAGCAAATGTTTCATATCATCTTCACTTTCAGCCAGTAATGTAGTATCATCAGCATAGCGGAGGTTGTTGATGAGTCTTCCACCAATCTTCACACCTCTGTTGTCTTCATACAATCCTGCTTCTCTGATAATTTGTTCTGCATATAAATTAAACAGGTAGGGGGAAAGTATGCAGCCTTGTCTTACACCTTTGCTTATTTTAAACCATCCTGTTTCTCCTTGTTCCGTTCGAACTGTTGCTTCTTGATCAATGTACAGATTGCGCAAGAGAATGATTAGGTGTTCTGGTATACCCATGCTTCTTAATGTGGCCAAGAGTTTCTCATGGTTTACACAGTCAAAAGCCTTGCTATAGTCGATAAAACACAAATAGATATCCTTTTGGTATTCTTTAGTCTTTTCAAGGATCCATCTCACATCCACAATGATGTCTCTCGTTCCTCGCCCTTTCCTGAACCCTGCTTGCACTTCAGGTAGTTCTTGTTCCAGGTATGGTTGTAGTCTCTTTTGAATAATCTTCAGTAGAATCTTGCTGGCATGTGGGATCAGAGTGATTGTTCGATAATTTCCACAGTCAGTTGGATCACCTTTTTTAGTATTGGTATAAATACAGATCTTTTCCAGTCAGTTGGCCATGATGTTGTCTTCCATATTTCTTGGCAGAGCCTTGTAAGTATGGTAACAGCTGCATCAGATTGCTGTAATACCTCTATGGGAATGCTTTCAATGCCTGGTGCTTTGTTCTTTGATAAGGCTTTCAATGCTGCTTCAACTTCTTCTTTCATCACCAATGGTTCCCGATCATAAGGTACAGGTTGAAACGGCTGTTGGTCCACTTGATCTTTATCATATAAAAACTCTGTATATTCCTTCCACCTTTTCTTGATCTTCTCAGCATCATTCAACGTGGAACCTTGAGCATCTTGTAACATTCCAATTCGAGGCTGGAACTTTTTCTTTAACTCTCGTAGCTTTAGGAAAGCCGATCTTGTTCTTCCTCTAATAGTTTCTGCTTCTATTTCCTTGCAAGTGTCATTGTAGTACTTTTCCTTGTTCTGTCTTGCTGCACGTTGGAAATCTCTGTTGAGTTCTGCGATTGTCTTTCTTTCTCCTCTGGCTTTAGCTTCTCTGCGTTTCTGGGCAATTTTCAGAGTTTCTTCCGTCATCCATTTTGGCCATTTTTGCTTTTTCACCTTTTGTAGAGACTTCTCGCTTTCTTCCAAAATAACCTTCTTGATGTCATTCCATAACTCTTCTGGAGCGCTGTCATTTGTATCTAAAGCAGCAAATCGATTTTGCAGGCAGTCTTTAAATTCCTGTGGTATATTCTCAAGGTCATATTTTGCTGCATTCATGAGTGGTTTGCTCTTTTTCAACTTTAGCTTGAGTTTGCATACTAGTAGTTGATGATCTGTACCACAGTCAGCTCCAGGTTTTGTCTTTGTTGATGTTACAGAGCTTTTCCATCGTTGACTTCCACAGATGTAGTCAATTTGATTTTTATACAATCCATTGGGTGAAGTCCATGTGTACAGTCGCCGCTTGTGTTGCTGGAAGAAGGTGTTTGAGATGAATAGATCATTGGTCTTGCAGAATTCTATCAGTCTTTCTCCAGCTTCATTTCTGTTGCCAAGTCCATATTTTCCAACTACTTTGCCTTCTTCTTTGTTTCCAACTTTTGCGTTCCAGTCACCCATGACTATCAGGATATCCTGTTTGCATGTTCTGTCAATTTCAGCTTGTACTTGTTCATAGAACTCTTCAATTTCATTCTCTTCTGCAGCTGTTGTTGGGGCATATACTTGAATTATAGTTGTGTTGATAGGCAATCCTCGTAGACGAATAGAGATTAAGCGTTCGCTGACTGCATTGTATTTCATTACAGTTCTTGCAAGTTTCTTATTTATTATAAATGCAACACCATTTCTTCTTTGTCTTTCATTTCCAGCATAGTAGACCATGTGATCATCTGATGCAAAGTGCCCGATGCCAATCCATTTCAGTTCGCTGACACCCAACAGATCAAGTTATACATGTTCCATTTCATTCTTGACCACCTCCAACTTCCCTTGGTTCATGCTTCGTACGTTCCATGTTCCAATGTGTAAGACATCTTTACAGCTTCTGACTCTCATTTCATGCGCAGCTACATCAGCAGTCAGACTTCCTGAGGGCTTTGATCCAACCACATCATAAATGCTGGCTTTACTCTGAAAAGTCTTCAGCTCTTCCCCAGTAGCTAGTTGAGTGCCTTCCGACCTGGGGGTCTCATCTTCCAGCACCATAGCACAATTTGTTTTGTTGTAACTATCCATTGGGTTTTCATGGCAAGATACAGAAGTAGATTGCCGGGCCTTTCTTCTGCGCAGTTTAAGTTTGGTGTTGTTGCCATTGTCACAAAAATGTGATCCTCCGCTGTCAACACTATCCCATTCTGCTGCTGCCCAGAAGGGTGGTTTGTCTTTGTCTTATTTAATGTACTAATGTCATATTGCTGTGTACTTAAGCTTGAAGCCTTGAAAACTGGTCCTACTGCTCACAAGTTTCGAGTCTGGAGTAATTCAATCCTTTTGTATGTGCTTCCTTATGTCTAAAGTAATATTTCCTAACCTTGTCATGGAAGCACACTTACAATCTGTTTTTTAGGATATCCATAATGAATATGCATGAGAGAAATTTGTATAGTCAGAGACCCAGTATATTCACAAATTCATTGCAGCTACAAGCCTGCATGAACTTATATATAAGGAACAAAAAAAGGGAAGCAGTTCTACATCAAAATCTACTATAAATAAAAAGTAGAACCAAAAAACGCTCAGAAGTGTATTTCACAGATATATACACGCTACAGAAGTGTATTTCACAGATATATTGCCAGAATACTGTAAGGGATAAACTTGGTAATTACATGGACCTTCATCAGTGCAATGACACTGTCCTGAGTCCAACAAAGCCTTCACGTGTCAGTGTTTCCTCATTTATCGCCTAATAAAATATCCCCTTTCCCTGCTCTTGTATGCACTAGTAGTGGAACCCTTACCACAAGCTATCCGACAGAATGGGGTATAAAAGGTGTAAGGAGGGAGGGACAAAAACAAACAATTTCCCTATTCGCAGATGATCTATTTGTATGTGTAGCAGACCCAGGTAGCTTGCTCCCAGAAGTGGTAGGGGAACTAAACTGATATAGCATGGTATTGGGTTTCTGGATGAACACAGAAAAGACAGAGGCCTTGAATATTACGGTATCCCCGGAGGTGGAGGCAGGCTTAAAAGAGCAATTCTCATTTAAATGGGCACAAGGAACTCTGAAATATTTAGGGGGTCAGGATCCCCATGCGAATTGAAGACCTATATCAGGCCAATTACCCGGGTTTATTTTAGGACTTGGGGAAGGACTTGGAGGAGTGGATGAACATGGAAGTCTCATGGCTGGGATGTATCGCCGTAGCCAAAATGAATATCCTACCTAGGATGCTTTATTATTTTCAGGCATTACCAGTATCTGTACCAGTGGGGGCAGTAAGGATATTACAGAAGAAAATTATGCAATATATTTGGAAGCGCTGGCCCCCATGTATAGCTTAGTTGACACTCTATCAGCCATGAGAACTGGGGGGACTTGGGGTACTGGACGTACGTGCATATTTTTGGACAGGTCAACTCCGACCTTTGATGGACTGGAGACTAAGTGGAGAAAAGAAACATTACGTAGAAATAGACGGAACCTATACCAGGGGCGGAGTGCTGGAAGCTTTATCTTAAATGCAGGCCAAAATTCAGGAAAGTTTATTTATTTATTTATTTATTTACATTTCTTATATACCGCACTATTTGCGATCAGCGCGGTTTACATAAAACAAGAAGGTAACCGACAATGAACAAAAGTCAGGTCATTACATTGAACAGGAACAAGTAACTTGGAAAACAGGGTAAACTATATACATATGCATAACCATGAATGGGTAACTATATACATGTCAGAGGGAGTTATTGGGTATTGGACATGCTTAGTGGCTGGGGTTCGGGCAGTAAGTGAGATGCTTGATAAAGAGGAAATGTTTTAAGGCACCTTGAGCCCCAGTATGTATCAGGCCCTGTGTATTGGGAAGTGGTAAGGTAAAGGGAGCAGGGGATGGAGGGAGAAGGGGGAAAGAGTAGTTACTCACCTGTAACAGGTGTTCTCCAGGAGCAGCAGGAATCAGTCCTCACATATGGGTGACATCGACGTCGATGGAGCCCTTGCGGAGCATTTCCCCAGCTTTCCATGAAAGCCTTTGGGAAAGAGTAGTTACTCACCTGTAACAGGTGTTCTCCAGGAGCAGCAAGAATCAGTCCTCACATATGGGTGACGTCGGCGCCGACGGAGCCCTCGTGCGGAGCATTTCCCCAGCTTTCAAAGAAAGCCTTTGGGAATTGCAGCGCACATGCGCGGTCCCCTTCCCGCCCAAGGGTGCCATCTTGCTCAGTCTGATGACATAGCTAAAAGACAGCAAAAAAATTAGCAAAACAAATCATATGACTGCAACTCCAAGGGGAGGAGGGAGGGTTGTGAGGACTGATTCCTGCTGCTCCTGGAGAACACATGTTACAGGTGAGTAACTACTCTTTCTCCAGGACCAAGCAGGAAGTCAGTCCTCACATGTGGGACTCCCCAGCTTAAGGCTACCGGAGACCTCAAGCCAAAAAAATGAGCTCCCTCTAGCTCGTCAGTACGTAAGGAAGGAATCTTCTCTGAGAGCGCCCCCGACCGGTAGCCCAACACCAGGGCCGGAGGGTAGGAGTTGCCTAAATCCCAAAGAGATTATGGAGTACTGCCTGTCCGAAAGCACTGTCCCTGCGGGACTCCCTCTCAAGGCAGTAATGGGCCGCAAAAGTCTGGCTTGAAGACCAAGTAGCAGCCCAGCAGATGTCTGCCAATGGAACAGAGTGGAGATGAGCCACTGACGCAGCCTTCGCCCTGACACAATGAGCCGTGACTCGACCCTCCAATGAGAGGCCGGCTGCCCCATAAGCCCAGGCGATACAGTCAGCGACCCATATGGACAAAGTACGCTTGGAGACAGGTAGCCCCAACTTATTGGGGTCAAAAGAAATGAAGAGCTGAACAGCCTTCCTATGCTCCCGCGTACGGTCAAGGTAGAAGGACAATGCCCTCCTACAGTCCAGGGTATGCAGGACCATCTCAGCCCGGTTGGCATGCAGCCTGGGAAAGAAGGTCAGAAGAACCACCTCCTGATTGAGGTGAAAAGGGGAGACAACCTTAGGAAGAAACTTAGGGTGAGTCCGTAAGACTACCCTATTCCTGTAGAATCTAGTGTAAGGGGGATCAGACACTAGTGCTTGCAGTTCACTCACTTGCCTAGCAGAGGTAAGAGCCACCAAAAACAAGGTTTTCCAGGAGAGAAAACGGAGAGGGCAGGTAGCCATAGGTTCAAAGGGCGGACAAGTAATCCGCTGTAAGACCACATTCAGATCCCACTCAGGGGCTGGTGGACGCAAAGGAGGCTTAAGCAGAAGGCCTCGGAGAAAACGAGCCACCAAAGGGTGGTTGGAAAGAGGCCTTCCATCCACCGGCGAGTGGTGCGCTGAGAGAGCACTGAGGTGAACCCTGACAGAGTTGGACTTAAGGCCTAGATTGGAGAGGTAAAGCAAATATTGCAATACTACCGCTACCAAGCACGAGAAGGGATTCTCGCTGTGCTGAGCACACCAGGCGGAGAATCTACGCCACTTAAGAGCGTAGGATTTCCTGGTGGATTGCCGTCTAGAAGCTAAGACGACATCTTCCACCTCTCGAGGCAGTAGTAGGGGAGCCAGGACTACCCTTTCAGCAGCCAGGCCATCAGATGAAGGGACTGGAGGTTGGGGTGCAAGAGAGTCCCCTGATCCTGAGACAGGAGATCGTGCTGAAACCCCAGAGGAAGAGGGGTGTCCACCGCCAGTTGGAGCAGAAGCGGGAACCACGGTTGCCTCTGCCACCTGGGGGCTATCATGATCATTGAGGCCCTGTCCTTGAGGACTTTGAACAATGTTCTGGACACTAGTGGCATGGGAGGAAACGCATACAGTAGGCCTGTGGACCAGGAGATCAGAAACGCATCCGCTGCTACTCTGAGAGGATGCGGTTGTCTGGAGCAGAATCTCGGGAGTTGCCGGTTCAGAGGACTGGCGAAAAGATCCATGGTGGGGAGGCCCCACCTGAGAAAGATCTGCTGAACCACCAACGGGTTCAGTCTCCATTCGTGTGGTTGCAGGATCCTGCTCAGTTTGTCCGCCAGGTAATTCTCTTGACCTGGGAGGTAGACAGCCTTGAGGAGGATTCCGTGATTGACGGCCCAAGAGCACAGCCTTTGTGCCTCCTGACATAGAAGGAAGGAGCCTGTGCCTCCTTGTTTGTTCACGTAGATCATGGCAACTTGATTGTCCGTCTGGACTAGTACAGACTGGTGAGAGACGAGATGGGAGAAGGCTCTGAGAGCTAGGCGTATCGCCCGTAGCTCCAGGAAGTTTATCTGTTGAGCAGCCTCCCAAGAGGTCCAGAGACCCTGAGTACATGTCCCTTGGCAATGTGCTCCCCAACCTAGAAGAGAAGCATCTGTCGTCAGCACTTGAGAATGCGGAAGGGATTGAAAAACCACTCCGAGTACCAGATTCGGAAGATGAAGCCACCATTGCAGAGAGGAGACTAGCAGGTCGGATATTCTTACTGAGTCCGCTAGGCTCCCTATAGCCTGATGCCACTGAGTGCGAAGGCTCCACTGAGCAGGCCGTATGTGCAGGCAGGCATTGGGGGTGACATGAACCGTGGAAGCCATATGGCTGAGTAGTCTCAGGAATTGCCTGGCAGAGACCAGGGAATTGCTGTGAAACTGCCTGGCCAGATCCATCAGCCTGTGGGCGCTGTCCATTGGCAGGAAAGCCTTCGCCTGAAGAGTGTCCAGCCTTGCTCCTATGAATTCTAAGTTCTGGGACGGGAGCAAAGTGGACTTTGCGAAGTTTATGACAAACCCCAAGTGCTGAAGCAGAGCCACTGTGCGAAGGGTGGCTTGATTGGCCTCCTGGGAAGACTGGCCCCTTATGAACCAGTCGTCCAGGTACGGAAGCACAAAAAGACCTTGAAGCCTTAGGTGAGCCGCCACCACTGCCAGGCACTTGGTGAACACCCTGGGAGCGGAGGTCAGGCCAAAGGGCAGTACTCTGTACTGATAGTGGTTTCCTCCCACAACAAATCTGAGATATTGTCTGTGGTCTGGATGAATAAGGATGTGAGTATAAGCATCCTTTAGATCTAAGGAGCATAGCCAATCTCCCTGCTGGAGGTAGGGCAGCAGGATTCCAAGGGTAAGCATCTTGAACTTTTCCCTCTCCAGGAACTTGTTGAGGTTGCGCAAGTCTAGGATGGGTCTGAGGCCTCCTGTTCTTTTTGGTACCAGAAAGTACCTGGAATAAAAGCCGTGACCTCTCAGGTGGTGGGGCACCGGTTCCACAGCCTGTTCCTTTAGTAGACTTGCCAACTCCTGAAGGAGTAGGTCCCTGTGCAGAGGGAGTCTTGGAGGCTCCCCTGGAAAATAGGAGGGAGGTACCTGGTGAAAATGGAGAAGATAGCCCTTTTGGACTATATGAAGCACCCAGGTATCTGATGTGACGGCTGACCACCTGTGGGCAAAGTGGGCCAGCCGGCCTCCCGTGCTGAGAGAAGCCAGCTGAGGAGAAGAGGCTATGCTTTCTGAGTCAAAAATCCCCACCCTGCTGAGCAGGGGCCGGTGTTGGTGGCTTGGGGGCCTTCTGCCTACGGGGCCCATGACCCTGCCCCTTGGCCTGCTGACCCTGTTGGGGAGCTGCAGAGGCATGATAATGAGGGTATTATTTATAGACAGATGACTTCCTCGGGTAAAAGGTCTTTTTTCCCGAGCCCTTCTTCTGAGAAGGGGCAGAGGTTTTTCTGGATAGCTTAGTCCTGGTCAGAGTCTCGGTCTCGAATTCTGCAGCCTTTTCAGCCATGGGCTTGCCAAAGAGGTTTTCACCTCGGCAGGGGACATCGACCAACTTGTCCTGTACCCATGGCTCGAGGTCGGATGACTGTAGCCAAGCCTGTCGGCGGGCACCGATGCCGGCCCCGGCTACTCGGGCCGAAGCCTCGAAGCCATCGTAGGCTGCTCGAGGGATAAACTTCGAGCACTCTCGAATACCGGTGGACAAGGCCTGGAACCTCTGCAAAGGTTCCTCGGAGAGACCAGCAGAGAACCCGGCAATCTCCTTTGCCAGGTCTCGGAGATACATGCCCATGTAGAGCTGGTATGTCTGGACAGGACAAGCAAGCATAGAGCCCTGGAAGCACTTCTTACCGAGGGCATCCAGGTTCCGGGCCTCCCGGCCGGGAGGCACCGAGGAGTGCATCTTCTGACTTTTCAGTTGATGCATGGCCGATTCCACAACCATGGAGTGGTGTGGTAATTGTGCCTTTTGGAACCCGGGGCTCTTGCGGACTCAATAGATGAAATCGACCCGCTTGCTTAACACCGGCGTCGAGGCCGGGGTCTCCCACATGCGGAAGAGCAGCCGCTCCAGCATCGGAGGAACCGGTACAGTAAGGGCCTCCTTCGGGGGAGAGTCATACTGGAGGGCCTTGAGCTCCTCGGCTCGAGGCTCCTCCTCGGGATCCGCGGGGAAGGCCAAGGCCTTGGCCATATCCCGCACGAAGTTCGAGAACCGGGTATCCTCCGGTGGGGATCGTCTCCGAGGTTCGGACTCCGGCGAGTCCGATGGGACACACCGAGTCCGATAGGTGTCGGGCGCTGTTCCCGCGAAGGAGACCCCCGCTCAGAGGAACCTCGACGCTGCTCGGGGCAGGAGTCCCGAGACGTCGAGGCCTCTGATGAGGTCTGGGCCCGTCCGGACACGGAGTCAGAGAAGATCCTATCCTTCTGGTGCTGCCGACTCCTCAACGCCTTCGAGGACATTTTGCCACAAGGACCACAAATCATTGGGTCATGATCGGGTCCGAGGCAGCGGAGGCAGCAGTCGTGTGTGTCGGTAAGAGACACAAGATTCTTACACCGATCACACTTTTTAAACCCGCTGGCAGCCATCGGGGGAAAAAGGGCCCCTGCGAGGTCAAAAGACAGGGCTGCCAGTGAAAAAAGAAAAAATGGCGCAAACGCTAGTCACGAAGGACAAAAAACGAAAAAGGAGAGAGTGGGCTCGATACCGGCGTATCGGGCCCAGGCGGGAAAAGGATCTGGCGTCGAACCGAAGAAGTACAAAAAAATAGGGAAATCAAGTTTTTCCTCGGCGAAAAACGAACTACGTTCGTCGGGCTCCGCGGAAAAAAGAAGACTGAGCAAGATGGCACCCTTGGGCGGGAAGGGGACCGCGCATGCGCGCTGCAATTCCCAAAGGCTTTCTTTGAAAGCTGGGGAAATGCTCCGCACGAGGGCTCCGTCGGCGCCGACGTCACCCATATGTGAGGACTGACTTCCTGCTTGGTCCTGGAGAATGCAGGCACGCATGCGCGGTTCCCTTCCCGCCTAAAGGTGCCATCTTGCCTCAGTCAAATGACATAGCTAAGAACAACACACAAAAATGTAAAACAAACTATGTACAACTGCAACTCCAAGGGGAGGAGGGAGGGTTGTGAGGACTGATTCCTGCTGCTCCTGGAGAACACCTGTTACAGGTGAGTAACTACTCTTTCTCCAGGAACAAGCAGGAAGTCAGTCCTCACATATGGGTGACTCCCTAGCTCTGGGCTACCGAGGAACCCAGGCTGAACAAGAGAACTCCCTCTAGTCCCAGCATCAAAGAAAGGCTTTTCACTGACAGAACCTCCACCGGTAGCCCAACAGAGGGCAGGAGGGCAGGAGTTGCCTAAACCTCAAAGAGATTCCGGAATACTGCCTGGCCAAAAGCACTATCCCTACGGGACTCCCTCTCCAGACAGTAATGGGCTGCAAAAGTCTGGCTTGAAGACCAAGTTGCAGCCCTGCAGATGTCTACCAACGGTACAGAGCGGAGATGAGCCACTGAGGCAGCCATTGCCCTGACACGATGGGCCGTGACCCGATCCTGCAAAGGAAGGTCAGCCGCCTTGTAAGCCCAGGTGATACAGTCAGCCACCCAGATGGACAAGGTACGCTTGGACACAGCTAACCCCAAATTATTAGGGTCAAAAGATATGAAGAGCTGAGTAGCCCTTCTGTGCCCTTGCGTACAGTCAAGGTAGAAGGATAAGGCCCTCCTACAGTCCAGGGTATGCAGAACTGCTTCAGCCTGGCTTGCATGAGGCCTAGGGAAGAATGTTGGAAGAACCACCTCCTGGTTGAGGTGGAAAGAGGAGACAACTTTAGGGAGGAACTTTGGATGAGTCCTAAGGACTACCCTGTTCCTATAGAAGCGAGTGTAAGGCCTGTCACAGACCAGGGCCTGAAGCTCACTCACTTGCCTGGCCGAGGTAAGGGCTACCAAGAAGAGTGTCTTCCAGGACAGGAAGCATAGAGGGCAAGTAGCCATCGGCTCAAAAGGTGGGCGAGTCAATTGTTGCAAGACCACATTCAACTCCCACTCAGGAGCAGGAGGACGGATTGGAGGCTTGAGTAAGAGCAAGCCTCTGAGAAAGCGGGACACCAAGGGGTGAACCGACAGAGAACGTCCTTCCACTAGTAAGTGGTGAGCTGCTAGAGCTGAGAGGTGGACCCGAACAGAATTTGACTTAAGTCCCTGATTGGATAAGTGCAACAGGTACTGAAGCACTACAGGTACAGTACAGGAGAAGGGATCCTCTGTACGAAGCTGACACCACACAGAAAACCTTTTCCATTTGAGAGCATATGTTTTCCTAGTGGACTGTTTCCTAGAGGCTAGGACAACCACCTCAACTTCCTGAGGTAGGCCCCAGGGAGCCAAAACTACCCTTGCAGCCTCCAGGCCATCAAATGGAGAGCTTTGAGATTGGGGTGAAGAAGGGAACCCTGATCCTGAGAGAGAAGGTCGGGTTGCAACCCCAGAGGCAGGAGGGGATCCACTGCCAGCTGAAGCAGAAGTGGAAACCAAGGCTGTCTCGGCCACCTGGGAGCCACCAGCAGGACCGAGGCCTTGTCCTGAAGAATCTTGAACAGAGTTCGGGCCACCAGAGGCGTGGGAGGAAACGCATACAGGAGGCCCTGAGACCATGGAATCAGAAAAGCATCTGCTGCTATCCACAGAGGATGCGGTTGCCTGGAGCAGAACCTGGGCAGCTGTTTGTTCAGAGGACTGGCAAACAGATCTATGGATGGAAGTCCCCACTTCAGGAAAATCTTTTGAACTACCAAGGAATGGAGCTGCCACTCGTGGGGCTGCAGAATCCTGCTCAACCTGTCCGCCAGGTAGTTCTCCTGGCCAGGTAGATACACTGCCTTGAGGAGCATGTTGTGTGAGAGCAAACAAGCAAAGGTCCTGTGCTTCCTGACAAAGGAGCTTGGACCCAGTTCCGCCCTGCTTGTTCACATAAAACAAAGCTACCTGGTTGTCTGTTTGAACTAGGACAGACTGATGAGCCAGGGTTTGAGAAAATGTCTTGAGGGCTAATCGAATAGCCCTGAGTTCCAGGAGATTGATCTGCTGTGCGGCTTCCCAGGGAGACCACAGACCCTGGGTGCACTTGCCTAGACAATGAGCCCCCCAGCCTTGCAGGGAGGCATCCGTGGTCAACACCACTCTGAACCCAGGACTCTGAAAAGGTACCCCTTGTAGCAGATTGGGTGGGTGCAGCCACCAGCTGAGGGAGTTCAGAAATTGTCTGGACACCCTTATCCTGTCTCTGAGGCTGCCTGGGGCCTGTGACCACTGAGTCCGAAGGCACCACTGTGCAGGCCTCATATGGAGCCTGGCATTGGGGGTCACATGTACTGTCGAAGCCATGTGGCCTAGAAGCCTCAGGCAGAGTCTGGTGGAGACCAGTGACCTGCTGAGAAACTGGTTTGCTAAGTTGATCAGTCTTTGGGCTCTGTCTTTTGGCAAGAATGCTTTTGCAAGCAGAGAGTCCAACCTCGCCCCTATGAACTCCAAGTTCTGGGAGGGGAGCAAAGTGGACACTGCGAAGTTTATGACGAACCCCAAGCTCTGAAGAAGAGCAATAGTCCTGAGAGTAGCTTGCCGGGCCTCCTGGCATGTCTGACCTCTTATGAGCCAGTCGTCCAGATATGGGAAGACAAAGACTCCCTGATTTCGCAGGTAGGCCGCTACCACCGCCAGGCACTTGGTAAAGACCCTGGGAGCAGAGGTGAGGCCAAAAGGCAGTACTCTGTACTGATAATGGTTTCCTCCCACAATGAACCTGAGGTACTTTCTATGGTCTGGATGAATGAGGATGTGAGTATACGCATCCTTTAGATCTAAGGAGCATAGCCAATCTCCCTGCTGGAGGTAGGGCAGAAGTGTTCCAAGAGTAAGCATCTTGAACTTTTCCTTCTCCAGGAACTTGTTGAGGTTTCAGAGATCTAGAATAGGTCGAAGGCCACCGGTTCTTTTGGGTACCAGGAAATACCTGGAGTAGAACCCTCGACCGTGCAAGTGGGGAGGCACAGGCTCCACTGCCCTGTCCACCAACAGACCTTGGAGCTCTTGAAGGAGAAGATCTGTATGCAGGGGAGGCCTTGGAGGCTCCCCTGGGAAGTATGGAGGAGGCAGCTGTTGGAAATGTAGTGCATAGCCCCTGTGGACTATGCTTAACACCCAACTGTCTCCAGTGATGAGTGGCCACTGGTGGGCAAACAGGGCGAGGTGACCTCCTGTGCAGGGTTGGGAGAGCAGGGACGGAGAGGCTATGCCTAAGGAGTCAAAAAACCCCAACCTGCTGAGTGGGAGCAGGGGCCGGAGGCTTGGGGGTCCTCTGCCTATGGGGCCCATTACCCTGCCCCTTGGCTTGGCTTGGCTTGCTGACCCTGAGGGGCAGCTTGGGCAGCCTGATATTGTGGGTACTGTTTGTAGGCAGTGCCCTTCCTTGGGTAAAAGGGCTTTTTACCCGAGCTCTTCTTCTTGTGAGAAGGGGCAGAAGTCTTTCTAGACAGCCTTGTCCGTGTGAGGTGCTCGGTTTCGAGCTGTGCGACCTTCTCGGTCATGGGCTTGCCAAAAAGGTTCTCACCTCGGCAAGGGACATCAACCAACTTGTCCTGAACCCATGGCTCGAGGTCCGATGACTGCAGCCATGCCTGGCGTCAAGTTGCGATGCCGGCTGCCGCAACACGGGCCGAAGCCTCGAAGCCATCGTAGGCAGCGCGGGACATAAACTTGGAACATTCCCGGATGCCCGAGGACAAGGACTTGAACCTCTGCAAGGGCTCCCCGGAGAGACCAGCTGAGAACCCGGCCAGCTCCTTGGCCAGGTCTCGCAAGTACATGCCCATGTACAGCTGGTAAGACTGGACACGGCAAGCAAGCATCGAGCCCTGGAAGCACTTTCTACCAAAACCATCGAGGTTTCGGGCCTCCCTGCCAGGGGGCACCGCGGAGTGCATCTTCTGACTTTTCAGGCGATGCATGGTCGATTCCACCACCATGGAATGGTGTGGTAGCTGCGCCTTTTGAAAGCCAGGACTCTTCCGGAGTCGATAGATCGAATCGACCCGCTTGCTTAAAACCGGCGCCGAGGCCGGTGCCTCCCACATCCAGAAGAGGAGCCGTTCCAGCATCAGAGGAACCGGGACAGTAAAGGCCTCCTTCGGAGGAGAGTTGTACTGCAGGGCCTCGAGCTCCTTGGCTCGAGGCTCCTCCTCGGGGTCCACAGGGATAGCCAACGCGGTGGCCATATCCCGGACGAACTCCGAGAACCGGGTATCCTCCGGAGAGGATCTACTCCGGGGTTCAGACTGCGGTGAGTCCGATGGGACGCACCGAGTCCTGAAGGTGTCGGGGGACTCCTCATCCTCCATCTCCCAGGCGGACTCGTCCGATGAGAAATCGGGGTCCGACCTCGTGGGGCATGTGAGCACCTGCCCCGACGCCGAAGGCACCGGCATCGACACCCTCAGTCCCGAACGGGAGGTCGAGTGAGACCACGACCGAGGTCGACCTCGAGCCGTCATGGTCTCGAGTATCGGCTCGGTCTCCAGGGTCGACTTCGATGTCGATGTCCCGGTGGTCGGGGCAGATGCGCCAGACAGGCTGGCCATCAGTGCCCGCTGCTATTCCATGAAGGCAGACAATCTGCACTCCAAGGCTGTCAGCCTGAGACCCAGCTCAGGAGACTCAGCAGCCACCGACTCGGGCCCCGGCAGTGCCGGGCCCGACGTCGGCTCTCTGGGAGGAGAGTCCACGAGGACTACAGAACTTACGTGTCCAGCAGACTCCGGCTCCACTCGAGGAAGTTTGGACGGCTTCTCCTGTTCCACAGGCCCGGGGCGACAGTTGGGGGTCTGAGACCTAGCCCTCGAGGAGCCAGGGACCTCTTCCGATGACGCCCTCGCGAGCCTCTTCTTCATCTTGCATTCCCGGTCGGGGGACCCCTTCTCCGAGGAGCCACAACGGTGCTCGGGATCCGATTCCCGAGATGTCGAGGCCTCAGACGAGGTCCGGGCCCAGCCGGAGGCCGAGTCAGAAAAAAGCCTTTCCTTTTGGTGCTGACGACTTCGCAGTGCCTTAGAAGACATTTTCCCACATGGTCCACACGTCTTAGGGTCGTTATCAGGACCGAGGCACCAAAGGCAGCAGTCATGTGTGTCGGTGAGAGACATCAGCTTCTTGCACCGATCACACTTTTTAAAGCCACTGGAAGCCATCGGGGAAAAAAGAGTCCCCGCGAGGTCAAAGGACCGGCCTTCCAGGGAAAAAGAAAAAAAGGGCGCAAACGCCAGCCACGAAGGGCAAAAACCGAAAAAAGAAGATTGGGCTCGATACCGGTGTACCGAACCCGGTGGGAGGGGAACCGACGTCAAACCGGAGAAGAAAAATAGCGAAGGATCACCAAAAAATCAAACTATTTTCCGGGATGACTAGGACACACGTCCGGTGGGCTTCACGGAAAAAGAGAGACTGAGGCAAGATGGCACCTTTAGGCGGGAAGGGAACGCGCATGCGTGCCTGCATTCCCAAAGGCTTTCATGGAAAGCTGGGGAAATGCTCCGCAAGGGCTCCATCGATGTCGATGTCACCCATATGTGAGGACTGACTTCCTGCTTGGTCCTGGAGAATTGTCAATACTAGCTTACCTAGGGGGAGTACCAGAATTTACACCTGGGTGGGAAGGAGGAATACATCTCCGGTGGGGGAAAAAGGGGCTGCAAACGTTTAATCAATTCCTGGATGATGGCAAATTTGTTCCTTTCGAGGAACTACAGACTTATGAGATGACGGAGGGGGAGCGATTTCAATATAGACAAGTGTGTCATTTCTTGCAGTGGGCCCTGGGGAAAGAGGGATTGATGTGTGACTTTACTGATCTAGAAATAGTGTGGTATGGGAAAAAGAGGTCAAGGGGATTGGTATCTGCCTTATATCGGGCGGTCCAGGGTACAGCCTTTAGCCAACTCCCGTATATGAAGAAGTGGGAGAGGGATCTGGATTATACACTCACAAGAAAATAATGGAAACACATGATTGACCAGATCAAGAGAGCCCCGTTAGCAAAGAATATCAGAGAAAATTGCTATAAGATTATGATGCGTTGGTGCTATACACCTGATAGACTGCACCGGATGTTTCCAGGAAATTCCCCACTGTGTTAGCAGGGGGAAAGGAGAACATTTTGGCATATCTGGTGGGGTTGCCCAGTGATACAGGATTTTTGGAGGTATGTACAAGATTGGGTGCGTAGGTTGCCTGGGGTGGACTTGAGTGTAGACCCGGGGATGTTCCTCCTATTCAGGTGAAGCGAAGATCAAATGGGGGGCATGAAGAAGTCAGTTGCAGCATGTTAGTGTGTTGTGAGATGTGAGATGTGAGGCTGCAGCCCACTGGAAATAATTGGGGCCCCGCAAATAGTACAATGCGAGATAAGGCTGAGGCAATAGTACAAGGAGAGACGAGGCTAAGGCAAGTGGTAGTAATGGAACATATGACAGCCTACAGGAGGCAGAGATTAGAGAAACATGATAGGAAATAGGAGAGGCTATCTCAGGCTTTAGGAGGGGGGGATTAGAGGGAGGGAGAGGGGGGAAGAGGGGTGGCATGGTATGGTCTGGCCTGGCCTGGGAGGGGAAGGGGGGATGGGAGGAGGGAAGAAGTGCAGGGGTGTGGAGAACGCAGGAAAATGGTAAAAGTGTAATAGGCTGTAGGGATTACCCTTAAGTTATCAATGTAAAAACATTTTATATTAGCTAAAATAATGGGACCACATGTGGACAATGGCAATATACAGAAAAGCAGTTTATTTTAGATAAGATATCCCAGAAATATTATGTTGATGTAGAGATTAATTACTAGACGTGTTACAGCATTTTATGAATAGTACAAATAGACCCATGTAACTGGGCCATTGCTTAAGAATGCCAATGGTGATTGTTTGTATTGTAGACTCTTTGATAAACCAATACAAATCTAAATACAAAAAAAGAAATGATTCCAGCAAAACTAATTGTGACATAATATCAAAAAACTGCAACGCTTGCGCTAAAATGATTTAGCATATGCTAACAAAATTTTGTTGTTTTCTTGTTTCATTTCAAATAGGAAATGACACATAATGAAACTGTCGATGTGATTTCCCTGTCATTTGAAAATGGCCGCACATCCCTAAGTCACATGATGTTACAAGCATTCTAAAAGGAAGAAAACAGAAACTACATTTTGCTATATCTAAAATCATTTCAGAATGTTTTCAAACATGAGGAGAGAAACATATAATACTCTTTTGTTCCTGTAATCTTTAGCGCCCAGCTGCTTGTATGACACACTGTAAATGCATTTGTTAGCATATATAGACGTATAAATGGAAAACAGATACCAAGAATATCTGGCAGCACAGGGAACAGTGCTGAAACCTTATTACTGGCTGTCACCCAACCAAGACTGTTCAAAGTGCCCCTATCACATACAGACAGGTGAAGAGGCACGAGTCTCCTATGCAGAATTTTACAAAACGTTTGGATTCCCTTATGGTCCAGTACTGGGTCACAAGCAGCACCTCCTGTTTTATGAGTTGAAGACTTTCACAGGGTCACCTGTTCAAAAGGGCCATGCTACAAACTGTGCTGTGTTTGATCTCCACCCAGAATCAATGCTATTTGACATAGGAGGCTATCTGGACACACTGATATGCCATTACGACAACATAGGTTATTTAACGCTTTATTCAAACTATAGTCCTTGTAATGAGTCTGGCCACTGTTGCATAAGCAAAATCTATAATTTCTTAGGAAAGTACCCAAGCATCAGGCTTGACATCTATTTCGCTCAGCTTTATCACACAACAGATGAATTTCCTGTCGCTCCCTGGAATTGTGAGGCTTTGCGAAGCCTTGCCAGCTTGTGGCCTCGAGTGACTTTAAGCCCTCTCAGCGGGGGTTTCTGGCATGCTGTTCTCTGTAGATTTGTCAAAAATGTTCCAGAAGAAAGTCTGTATCAACCAATTATGCCTGCAAGAGCATTAGCAGACAGATACAATGCACAACAAATTCAGGCCATAACAGGAATTGCACCTTATTTTGTTGATTTTGCTTCCTTGACAAGTTATCCAATCCAGAAACCTTCTAAAATTGTCCCAAACCACAGTATGGATAACAACTTTCCCCAGCAATATTCTCAAGATGTGGGCAGCAATCTTCTTCCAGTGATTGCACTGGGTCCACCAGATCCTTTTCTTGCAAGGTTTGCACCCACCTACGGATACCAGCAGCCATACCTGAAGCCAAGGAATATCGTGCGGCATCTCAAAATGCCAGAGGAGTTAAAGGCAGAAATGAACAGAATTCTTCCTAATGGAAAATCCTTTGAGACAGTGCAAATTACGAAGCAGTTTATAAATGATGACAATAGAGAAAGAAAGAAATAGAATCCCAGTCAGTCAAAAAGACATCCACTCAGGACATGCATATTGTATTATGCAAAACTAAAATGTTTATCTGTTGATGGAGAATACCAACAATGTGTGTGATATATGGGAATCTGATTTTTTTTGCAAGGTGTGATACCTTTATTAGAGCAACTTAAAAATTATCCAGAGATGATGTTTGAGATATGCTGTACTGAACCAATATGTCTTCCAAAACTCTTTTCTACAGAATGTTTGCCGAAACAGGATCAATATGGCTACTAGGACACTCACATAGAAACATAGAAATATATTTACATTTCTAGCTGGGTAACTGAATGTCCCGATCAGTTTTAGGGTTGTTTACTTCAGTGCTCAATCAGATGGTGTTGCGCAGAGGTCTCCAACACCAGTCCTGGAGGGCCGCAAACCAGTCAGGCTTTCAGGATGTCCCTAATGAATATGCATGAGATATATTTGCATGCACTGCCTCCCTTGTGTTCAAATTTATCTCATGCATATTCATTAGGGATATCCTGAAAATCTGACTGGTATGCGGCCCTCCAGGACTGGAGTTGGAGATCCCGTCACTATAGCGGGCTGTAGGTGGCACTTTTTTCAGTGCTTTAACTACTTTTGGGGCTCTGGGCAAACGTTGGAGAATGGGCCCATTTTTATTTTTCACAAATGAATCCCGCCCCATCCAAGAAACAAAGAAACTTTACACTATTTTAAAATTTATTGTAAAGTGATGATTTAAATTCCTGAATGTGCACAAATGTAATCTGCCTGGGATTTGGAAAAGGTAATTACATTTAAAATCCAAATTCAAACCAAGAGGCAGATCACACTGTTCCACTCATACCCAATGCTTGTTCCCTTCTCCCCGCCCACTCCGTTCCCATTCTCCCATTCTATCTCCAAGTCCCCATCCACCTATGACCTAATCAAGTCCATCATTCACTCCTCCAAAAGCATCTATTTTTGCTTTCCACCTCCTTACCCCCAATTCCCTGAGTTCCTGCTCTACTACTCAAACCCCAGCCCAATACTTCCTCGCCCTCTTCCTTCCCAATGACCATGTCCCACTCCTCTCTCTCTCTCTAGGCTTCGCTTTCTCCCTCAGGTTCCCCCTTCAATCTCCGAGCTCCCCATCTGCAGCCACTTTCTCCCTTCTGCTATCCCTCTCAATCCACATGTCCCCATGCAATCCTTCATTTCCTACCCCCACCCTTGAGTCCCTCCATGCTCTCCCCCACTCTAACCTGCAATATTGTTCCCCTCGTCCTTAAGTTCCCACTCTTTCTGCCATTCCCCAGTGCCCACTCACCCTCCTCCTAAGGATCAGGATCGCTGGGCCATCAGGGATTCTCTTTTTGTCGGGGCACTGGCCCCCGACAGTATTTTGATGGCATCGGGGGCTTTTCCCGATGCCACGATCATCCCTGATGACATCAAAATACTGTTGGGGCTGATATGCAGATTAGCCATGCAATGCCCTTTTCTCTGTGAGAGCAAGCCAAACTAGCGCTGATTCTTGTGCGCATGTGTTTGGCTTGCTGTCCCAGTTTAATACTGCCATTTTGCGCCCAGTTTAATGGGTGGCTCATTTGCATGCACATGGTTACTGAATCCTTAATTTGCATATCCTATTTTTGCTGCGTTGTCAGCATGCGTCTAGCACGGCTTTCTTTATTGGCCTGTCAGTCTGCAAAGATACACTGCTACTATGACAAAGCACATTGTGAATACCTGAGAAGCTGACATGAGTCCAAAGGGCAAAATGTGGTACTTGTAGTGTGTCTCCCTATTTATGAATTTGAGATACTTCCTGTGATTGGGATGTGTCCCTATATGACTGTATTCATCCTTTAAGAAGGAAGAACATAACCAGTCTCCTTTTTAGAGTTAGGGAATGAGGGTATCTAAGGAAACCATCCTGAATTTTTCTCAAACTAGATACGTATTCAGGGGTCTTAGGTCTAGAATGGGACTGAATTTCCCCCACTCTCTTCTTTGTGATCAGGAAATTCGCTGCCCTTTATTCCTTGGTGGAATGGGTTGTACCTTTCTGGCCTCTGAGCAGGAAGAGAGCTCCTTTGTAAGCATTTCCTAATTCGGAGAGGTTGAAGTGGGCAATCTGGTGAAACTTTGAATATATGACGATGGTCTCCCAAAGGCACACCTTGCATTGCATCCTAGCTAGATGATTTTTAGTACCCAGTGGTCAGAGGTTATAAGGATCCAGCGGTTTGCCTAATGAAGCGCTGATACCTCCTAGATGTAGGCTAGGTCAGAAGTGAGCCTCAAGAGGGTCTTAAGGGTATCACTGCGCTGCTTTATAAAGGTTGCAGCTTCCTCCACAGCACATCGGCAAGCTTCTCCTGCACATTGTATCTCATGAGTCTCTTGGCACCGAGTCCCATAGAGAAAGCTTTTGATGCCATTTCAAAAATGTCACTCAAACCATGTATTTTCCACACTCCTTCCTCTTGTCTACTAGTGGATGAAGTTGCTCAGCCTTCTCACAAAAGAGTGTCTACAGACTCCTGCATTTTGCAGATAATATTCTGCAAGTGTCTGAAAAAATGTTTTCACAAAAGACTCCAATATCTGAGCCTCTCTTCCCAAGGTACCAAAGAGTGCAACTTAAACTCTTTCCCTTTTGAGAGCACATTTGACCACCATGGAAAGGGTGAGAAAGCTGTTGTTTCTCATATCCAGGAGCTTTCTTTACTCTGTACATTGAATCATCCTTCTTATTGATAGGGGGCCTGATATTCATTTGGTCATGTTCTGCGTTGCTACGGCGCATAGCCATACCTGCCCACCCTTAATCTCAGATATTCAATGCTGGGGTCATATGCAGCCCAGCATTGAATATCCTGGTTTGCCGTGCATGCCTGAAAGCTGCAGTAGCTAACTGGGCAGCAGCGATATTGCATGCGGCCTGGTTAGCTCCTGTGACTAAAAGATGGGTGAGGGTTTTCCTGTCTTTTAGCCACCAGTCCCTATGTCTAAACTCCCAGCCATGGTCTAAGAGAATGATGCATACCAGAGTTCTGTCAGGAATAAGTGATACAGCTGGCGCTATATCCATGGTGTGACTGCAGTGAACCAAATACAGAGTGACAGTATGTGGCTGCCATATGTGGACACACGCAGTAGAAACTAGTAAGAGGGAACCCCACCCATGCACCATCCGCATTGGGTCATGGTGGACTGACAGATTTGAAGGTGTAAGATATTTCGTTTCTGTGTCCTGAACACACCAATTGCCCCCTGTGTGTAACCCATGCATGGTCAGGGTGGGTGAGAGCTGCGGATGCCAAGAGCTAGTATGGGGCTGGCCTGACACAGCATATGGCTGACCAGATCCAACACCATAGGCCCATGGAAACCCCAGTAGCCAGAGGTATGGGACCGGATGCTGGACAAGGCACCACAACACCCACCTACCTGTCCATGAGGGGCGAAACCTGCCAACTATGATCAGTGTGTTGCCGTCAATGTGGGCTATAGATACAGGTAGCCATGAACATCACATAGTGGATGTGTACCACACTAGAAACAGCCCTACCTGGGAATCCAAAGGCCATGGGTTCATAACCCATCACAACCTAATTTGGCAATGTAATATCCACAGTACCATGCTGTGTAGCATCTGAGGTGCATGTGTCTCATCACAGGAGTGCACCACATGCAGCCACCACACCATGTGTCAGACCAGGCTCAGGAAGACATTTTCACAGCACAGCCAAAGACAAGCAAATGTGTGCAAGACAGACACAGCCACCATTGGTCAACAAGCAGGACAGAAAGCTCCTGAATGGGTCACAGCACCACCAGTGTCCACAGGGGCACACATACCCTGAGCACAGGCAGCAGTCCCAACATCCTGTGGCAAGGGCAGGTAAATGGTCCCCCAACATCTTAGCAAGATCAGTTGTGGAGGGTGCCCCAGGGTAAGCACCAAATTTTGTGGAGGTGGGAGGAGGGCGTGACAAATGTGACAATGGGCACAGCACAGACAAGTGCCCCATGCATGCGTTGATGCTGGCAAATGCCCCCGCAGTGTCCGTCTGAGATGGCACAGAGGGGCACTGGCCACTAGACTGATGCTACACCATACACCAGAAATGAAAAAGTGTCTAAAAACTTTTAAAATGTGCACAGCCGTACTTATAAGGCAGAAATAATAAGTTACATTACAGCGGCACTAGATACCAGCTATGGGTTTATCCTTGGAAATGCAGCATGCGGGGATAAAAAGGTTGCCTCTAGACGTTCAAATAGTGGCCTTTCATCAACCATCCACTACACTAAATAATAAAAGATGTGAAATCGTGAAAGTGATGTGCCTATAAAAGAAACCTATTGGCTAAAGCAAAGGGCACATCACCCCTGATTGGAACCAGCAGCGATCTGCAAGTGTCAAGCACACAAGTAAATTCATAAGCAGATACCTAAACTAAAATAGTCTACTAAAAGTCTGAATAAGAAGAAATATGGGAGGCAAACCAGCATATCACCACTTGCATACTAAAGGGGGTGAACCAATCATTCTATGAGTGATCATGAGAACATTCCATATTTAAAACCCTGGCTGGTGCAAATAAAATAAAAAAACTAAAGGAAGAATTAAATGCAATACTAAAAAGAGAACCCTAAAAACCAACTCAGTAGGTACATGACCCTAAGAACATATCCATAAAAATAAAAGATTAATAAATAAATACGTAATACTTGGAGAGCCTAAAATCAGCCAGGCACGGCAGAACTAAAAGGCTATTCAAGAACAAAAATAAACATAACCTTAAAATCAAAAACCTATGAATCCATGAAAACCTTTGGGGATAATAGCAGGAAGTCTATGGCGGTAGTAAAAAGCTACCCTAAAGAGCATTATTGTTTAATGAATACCAAATATAAGAATATTAAAACAGACCATAAAAGCCATTAAAAACAGGTACCTAGATACATAAATCTAAGAAACCATCATAAACATGTATAACCAGAAGGGTATCAAAGCATGACTTCCATACAGGTGAAAAGATATCCACAATGGTGTCACGAAGACTATAAAAATCATGAGGAAGAATACCCTAGGTATAAAAACAGTCCTCGATATAATCACCATAAAAAATAATTATTAAAAAACATAGATGATGGTATCAAACCAATAAAATATGTAACTCATAAAAAAACCCATGTTTTATTGGTTCCATACAATCATCTATGTTTTTAAAATTTACTTATTTATTTTTTATCTTTCATTAATTTTTATGGATATGTTCTTAGGGCCATGTACCTACTGAGTTGGTTTTTAGGATCCTCTTTTTAGTATTGCATGTACAGTAATCCTTCCTTTAGTTGTTTTATTTTATTTGCACCAACCAGGGTTCTAAATATGGACGCATTCTCATGATCGCTCATAGAATGATTGGTTCACCCCCTTTTGTATGCAAGTGGTGATATGCTGGTTTGCCTCCCATATTTCTTCTTATTCAAAATTTTAGTAAACCATTTTAGTTTAGGTATCTGCTTATGAATTTACTTGTGTGCTTGACACTTGCACATCGCTACTGGTTCCAATTGGGGGGTGATGTGCCCTTTGCTTTAGCCGATACGTTTCTTTTATAGGCACATTGCTTTCACGATTTCACATTTTTTGCTATTTAATATAGTGAATGGTTGATGAAAGGCCACTATTCGAACATCTAGAAGCAACCTTTTTTCCTCACACACTGCATTTCCCAGTCTCAAGGGTGCACCAATAACCAGTGTCTAGTGCTGCAGTAATGTAATATATTAGTTCTGCCTTAAAAGTACAGCTGTGCAAATTTTAAAAGTTTATAGACACTGTCGGGCGTTTCAAGATGGCAGCAGCCCTGCGTTCCGTGTCAGCACGGTTTTCTCATGGGAAGGAAGCGAAAAGGCAAATCTGGGCCGGTGCCCCCCCAACCCTCTGCTGCCTCGACGCCTGTTTCTTCTGGTCCTTTAGACTCTTACCTTTTGCGTGCTACTCGTGGTTCAGACGTTGACGGTGGAGATTGCCGATTAGCGGTTTCGTCGGAGCGTGATAGCTCGGCAACTGCTTCGGCGTCATCTCTCTCCCCGTTGTTGAGCCCGGCGTCAAAGGTCTTCCGCACCCACGCATTGCCTGAGGGCTTTCTGGAGATCCCTTCCTCTGCTATGTCGGAGGTTGCTGGTGCCTCGGGTGGGCCAGGAAAAGATGTGTTGGTGGAACTGAGGAGTGGAGCTAAGAGTAAGCTCCCAGATAGTACATCTACCTTGGCGCCTGAGGGAGAAGTGTGCGTGATGCAGGCTGTTTCTTCTGCCTCGCGGGTCGTTCTACAGACACACTTGGAAGTGGAGGATTCAGCTTTGAATATGGATGCTGTGTTCTCTCTGCAACGTCCAGTGAACTTTACATTGGAATCTATATGGACCGCCATTGCCTCACTGGGAGAAGCCTTTTTCCCTCATGTCTCTTCTTTAACCACTAAGGTAAAATCTACTGTGGAAGCTGTGACTGTTTTGGAGAAAAAAGTTTTGGATATCTCTCTGGGAGAAGAAGAGATACGAAGTAGACTTTCTAGCTTGGAAGATCATTCTGATGTTGTTAAAAAGAACTCTTTGTTGGTATTCATGAGATTAGAACAGTTGGAAAATGTGTCTCGTGTTAATAATTTGAGAATTGTAAATTTTCCTAGATCCCCTTCTATTGGGGCTAAAGAGATGTTTAAAGAATACCTTTTGGAAGTTTTGGGGGTTTCCCCGGAGTTAATGCCTCCCTTAGTTAAATTGTATTATTTACCTAAAGCGAAGCGTGCTACTTTTAGTAGCGCTTCGGAGGGGGGTTTGTCACAAGGGGATGTGTTAAATGTTACTAATTTGTTAGAGAACTCTCGAGAATCTTTGGAGTCTTCTACTCTCCTTGTTACTTTTGCTCTGTTATCAGACAGAGAGTGGTTATTGAAGCTCTTCTTTCGTAAAAGGAAAATTTCCTTCCATGGCTTTGCGGTCTGTATTTATCCTGATTTATCAAGAGAAACACAAAAACGCCGTAGAGAGTTTCTTTTGTTACGGTCTGGGGTTTTGCAGTTGGGGGGCACTTTTTTCTAAAACATCCTTGTAAGTGTTTGGTTAAATACCAAGATGTTTCGTATGTATTTTTTGAGCCTTCCCAACTGCTAGCCTTTATTAGTGCTAGGTGTGTAGAATCCTCTACTCTTCCTCCATAATGGTGCTCAGATATGGATTGTTTGAACTGCTGTGCTGCTTGTTTCTTTACATATTTGGTATATTTATATTATATTTCCATGAAATGTCCCTTCTTTTGTGGACTAGATTGGTTGGGCATTGTTATGTTGTATTGCTACTAATGTATATCTTTTTGTTTTTGTTTTTGTTATTTTCTTGTTTGCCAACCTGTTTTCTTTCAAGAGAGTGCATTGTTGGCTTTCTTGATTTATTTGTAAAAATTGCATAAATATAAAATAAAATAAAAAGTTTATAGACACTTTTTTTATTTCTGGGGTATTTTATTTTTAGGCTGTAAGTTTAGTACAGAAAGTCATCTTTCATTTTTATACTACTACCCAAGTGTGAACTTTGACCTTCACTTTGTTTGGAACGAAATTCACTGCTGGGTTTAAAAGATAGATGGTTTCTTGAGGAGTCTAAAATTTGCAGCATTGTGGAAATGGACATACGTCTGTAAAGCATAGTTATTCATCTGTAACAGGTGATCTCTGGGAACAGCAGGAATCAGTCTGCATGTATGGGTAACATTGACACCAACGGAGCCCGACATGGAACTCTCCCCAGCATCCAATAGGAATGTTTTTGGGAGCGTTCCTCCACGCATGCATGGCTGCTCTCCCGCCTTCCCTCCTGGTCTCCTCAGTCAGGTTTATAGCAGAGAAATAAAAATTGTATACCAGGAATGAGAAAAAAATTCAGACAACTTGAAGGGGAGGTAGGCGGGTTGTTGTGAAGACTGATTCCTGCTGTTTTTGTTCCTGCTGTACTTGTTACAGGTGAGTAACTACACTATCCCCAGGAACAAGCAGGAAGTCAGTCTTCACATATGGGACTCCCTAGCCCAAGATAATTGAGCGAGAAAAGAATCTCGGCACAGCTGGAGGTTGCAGCAAGGATCCGACAGACTCAGTTCATTCAGACAAGAACTTAGGATGTGTGCAAAGGACCACCTTGTCATGGTGAAAAGTGGTACAGGGTGCATAACTTACTAAAGCTTACAGTTCACTGATTCTGTGAGCTGAGGTGACACATATGAGGAACAGAAGCTTCCATGTTACAAACTTTAATGGAGCTGACCCCATTGGTTCAAAAGGACTGTGCATGAGTTGTGCAAAGACAACATTCAGATCCCATGGGGTGGGAGGAGGATGGAAAGGTGGTTTGGTCATGAGAAGACCCTGCATGAATCTGGCCACTAAAGGGTGCGCAAAGATAGGGCAGTTCCCTAGTGTATGGTGGGAGGCCGCAATGGCAGATAAGTGTACTCTCATGGAATTGGCCTTGAGCCCAGACGAAGACAAATGTAGGAAGTACTGGAGCAAGTCCGGAATGGGACATGTGAAAGGATCCAGTGTTTGAAGAGAACACCAGATGGAAAACCTGTGCTATTTAAAGGCATAAGAGTGTCTGGTTGAATCCTTTCTTGAAGATAAAAGGACATGCAACCCATCCTCTTGGAGATCTAAGTGTGAGAGGACAAAGCGCTCAGCCTCCAGGCCTTCAAGCGAAGCGGCTTGAGGCTGGGGTGCAGATGGGTCCCCTGATCTTCGGAGAGTAGTGTCGGTGAGTAACTGAGCCAGAGGAGAGATGCTTGAGCAAGTTAAAGCAGAGGAAACCAGTAAGAGGCAATGAGAATCATTTGATGACATAGCTAAATAAAACTCAAAAAATAAAAACAACTCCACATGGAGGAGGGAGGGTAGTGAGGACTGATTCCTGCTGTTCCCGGAGAACACCTGCTACAGGTGAGTAACTATGCTTTCTCCAGGACCAAGCAGGAAGTCAGTCCTCACATATGGAACTCCCAAGCTAAAGGATACTGAAAAAAAAACATAAACAGCCCTACGGGGCAACCAAAAAGAATCAAACCGGGAAGGACAGCGGATAAACACTGAACGGTTCAGAGAGTCAGCATCAAGCAGAGGCATCAACAGAAAGGCCAGTGGGAAGGAGATGCATCAATTCCCAAAGAGGAGCCAAAGTACGCGTTGGCCGCAGTTGCTGTCGTGCCAGGAATCAGCATACAGGCAGTAGTGTGCTGTAAAAGTGTGGACAGACGACCACGTAGCAACACTAAAAAGCTCTACTGTGGAGACTAAGCGGAGGTTAGCTACAAAAGCTATCATAGCTCGGACATTGTGCGCTGTGACATAGCGGTCCAAATTGAATCCAGCCGGGGGATAAGCAAAGGAAATGCAATCTGCCACCAAACGGAGAGGGTGCATTTGGAGACGGCACCATCCAGTTGGCTGGGGTCAAAAGAGACGAAGAGCTGGGGGGAGCGGTGGTAGGCTTTAGTGCATTTGAGATAGAAAGCCAATGCTCTCCTACAATCCAAAGTGTGTAAGGAGGCCTCAGCCCTGTTGGCCTCACCGACTGGTTGAGATGAAAAGCGGAAACCACCTTAGGAAGAAACTTAGGATGAGTGCAGAGAACCATTATTCTTGTGAAATCTGGTATATGGTGGATGCATTATCAGTGCTTGTACTCACTGACTCTGCATGCCAAAGTGAGCACTACCAAGAAGATAATCTTCCAGGTAAGAAATTTGAGAGGGCAGGAGGCAAGCAGCACGAAGGGTGGAACGAGCAGCTGGCGAAGAACAACATTCAGGTCCCACACAACTGGCGGCAGCTAAATCGGGGGATGAGACAACAAATGACCCCTCATGAACTGTCCAATGAAAGAATGGATGTAAAGAGGCTTACCAGCTACTGCATAGTGGGGTAAGCTGCCAGGGCATTGAGGTGCACTCTGACCGAGTTAGATTTCAATCCACAGTTAGAGAGATGGAGCAAGTAAGAGAGTACCATCTCCATAGAACAAGGTATCTAAAGCTCCGTCCGCATACCTGAGTGAAAATCTGCCACTTAAAAGTAAAGGCACATCTGGTTGAATCCTTGCGGGAGACAAGAAGAATATCTTCAACATTTGTCGGTAAGCTGAAGTTTGCAAGAGCTATCCGCTCAGCATCCAAGCTGTAAGGGATAGGGATTTGAGGATGGGATAGAGGAGGGTCCCCTCCTCCTGAGTTAGCAGATCTGGAGCATAGCTGAGAGGAATTCGCAGCTTCCAGGAGAGTTAAAGCAGAAGGAGAAACCAGAGCTGTCTGGACCAAGTGGTACTATGTGTATCATGGTGGCTTTGTCCACCTGAAGTTTGAAGAGGGTCTTAGCCACTAATGGAGTTGGCGGATAGGCATAGAGAAGGCCATTGCTCCAATCCAGAAGGAAGGTATCAGAGGCTATCCAATTGCTGCAGGGGACCCTAAAGCATAACTGTGGCAACTTGGTGATGTGAGGAGTGGCGAAAAGGTCCATGGACGGGGTGCCCCACATCTGAAAAATGCAATTGGCTACCCGGGTGCTGAGAGACCGTTCATGTGATTGGAGAACTCTACTGAGTCGATTTGCCAATGCATTGAGCTGCCCCGGTTGATAAATTGCTTGGAGGAGCAATGTTGTGCATGGACGCAAACTTCCAGAGGTGAACTGCTTCCCAGCAGATGAGATACGAGCCCATGCTGCCTTGTTTGTTGATGTAGAACATGGCCACTCGCTTGTCCGTTTGTATAAGGATGATCTGACTGGAGAGTTGTTGCCAGAATACTCGTAGGGCATTGGCAATAGCTCGGAGCTCAAGGAAATTGTTTTGATGGAGGCTCTCTGCCGTTGTCCACTGACCCTGTGTGTGCAGGCCATCCAAGTGCGCATCCCAGCCCAGCATAGAGGCATCCATCGTCAGCAGGGCCTGGGAAGGGAAGATCTGCAAGTAGGTACTGTTGGTCCTGCCACCAGGAGAGGGATTCCTTGAGCAATGGAGTTACTGTGATGCTGTTCAAGAGATGGCCAGTCGCCTGATGCCACTGTGTACAGAGCGTCCGCTGCACCTGACACATGTGAAGGCAGGTTGATGGGGTAACATGGACAGTGGAGCCATTTGATCTAGGAGGCACTGCATTTGTTGAGCTGTGACCAATGATTAATGGTGGACCTCGTGCTCCAGGGTGGCTAAGCACTGGGCCCAGACTGCCAGGAGAAAGGCAAACCAGAGAAGTATCGAGGAGAGCTCAAATGAATTTGAGGCATTGAGAGGGCTAAAGGTAGGCCTTTGGGTAGCTGATGACATACTCCAGATGCTCCAGCATTTGAATGCATCACCAGACCTCTTCTGGCGTTGCACCTCTGATGAACCAGTCATCCGAGGTAGGGGAAGGCAAAGATATCCTGGGTCTGAAGGAAGGAGATGATGACTACCAAGGCAGGATAAGGCAGTATAAAAAACAGGTTAAATAAATAAAAGAAATTTTATGAAGACCCATAGGGTGGAGGCAAGACTGAAGGGTAGAACCCTGTACTGATAATGCTCTCCACAGAGCATGAAGCGGAGCATGACGGTGCATGGGGTGAATAAGAATGTGCATGTAGGCATCTTTGAGATCCAAGGAGCACAGCCTATCTTACTAGTGAAGATAGGGCAGCAAAGTTCCAAGGGAGACCATCTTGAACTTCTCCTTTTCCAGGAAGCGATTGAGATTGTGGAGATTCAGAATGTGTCTGTACCCGCCGGTCTTCTTGGGGACCAAGAAGTGTGATAGGCACTAGCCTAGGATAGCCGGTAAAGTGTGGAGGCCATTGTATATTAGGCCTGAGTTCCCAACCCCCACTTCAGAATATTATAACTGAACAGAGCAGAAACGCCAGTAGAAGTTAGAAAAACTGCCTTTGCTCTGCTTCTGATAAGAACGGCTCTTAATATTATGCTTTCACACAGTTTCTCTGCTAAGTGACCTTGATAGAATGTAGCAAAATGTACTGCAGCGAAAAGTAAGGCAGAGTGTGTTATGTCTAGATGCTGACCCGTGGCTAGTGAGACCCAAGCAGGGGGAGCGAGTCCTGGGCCCGGTCAGAGATGTCTATTGGATGAGAGTAAGTGGGCCACCGTGGCCAATGAGGAGTTTTGCCTGTATTAGACTGGAAAAGAAAGATATAAAAGCTGTTGTTTTACTAGGAGCCATTGCTCAGACCTTTTTGAATGCTACTGCAATCTGAGCCTGTGCACAAATAAATTGGCTTGGATCTTTGCCTGACTCCGAGTATTATTTATTGCATGCTTATCAGCTACTACAGAAGTAGCGGGAGTAGAACCCTCTTCCTACCTGAGACGGTGAAATGAGTTCTACAGCCTGATCTGCCAAGAAGGCCTGGATCTCCTGTTGGAAAACACACTATGGTGTTGCTGGAGAGGGTACTCCCCTGGAAAGAAGGTGGAAGAAAGCTGTTGGAGGACTCAGGTGTCAGAGGTTACGATGGGCCACTTGTGGGCAAAGTATACCAGCCACCCTCCCCACTTGAGGTGGAATGATATATCCCATTTAGCCCCATCGCTTTGTATACTTTTAGTTTAGCTAGTCCCTCATGAACACAGTCGTCTGAAAATCATTCAAGATCCTCTTCACTTTTGTACTTATTGGTGGGTGTTTTCTGAGGTCCTGCTCTGGGCCCTTCATTTGTGAACACAGAACAAAAATATTTGTTAAGCAATTCTGCTTTATTCTATATTCCTCCCCTTTGCCCTTGAATCTGACAAGACCACTTTTGCACTTCCTCCTCTCACTAACATATCTTCTTTTTGTATCTTTGTTTTCCTCACTACTTTCCTAGCTTCTCTAAGTTTTCCAAATATTGATGCTTGTCTTCCTCTTTCTGTAATCTCTCACATTTTATGAAAGCCACCATCTTTTTCTTTACTTTTTCAGCTACTTCATTTGAGAACCATAGAGGCCTCCTTTTATATTTATTTACTTTACTAACAAAAAGGTTTGTTCTCTTAAAATATCCCCTTTCAGTTTTGACCATTGCTTTTTTATATCCTTCAACTGTTCCCAACCCACTAACAACTTTGAGGTATTGTCCCATTTTGACAAAGGTAGTTTTCCTAAAGTCTAAGACCCTCGCTTTTGAATAAATTTTGTCAGCCCTAGTGCTAATACTGAACCACACCATCTGGTGATCACTGGATGCAAGATGATCTCCCACTATAACATCAGAAACACTTTCGCCACTGATAAGCATGAGGTCCAGTATGGCCCCTTCACATGTGGTTTCTGTTACCAATTGCCTGAATAGTTCTCCCCGTAGAGAATCCAGGATCTCCTTACTTCTAGATGACAGTGCAGCAGGGATGTACCAATCAACATCCGGCATATTGAAATCACCTATCAGTAGCACTTCTACTTTCATGGCAAAACTGTGTATGTTTTCTATTAAATCTCTGTCCACTTCTTCTCCCTTTGAGGGAGATCTGTATATCACAACAATGCAAATGGATTTCCCATTCCTTCTTTCTAGTTTAACCCACAGTGCCTCCTCGCTCCCTTTTTAGCCCTATAATTCTATAGCTTTAATATTATTTTTTACCTATAGTGCCATTCCTCTTCCCCTTCTTCCTACCCTGCCCTTTCTGAATAAAGGATAGCCTGGTATAATTATATTCCAGTCATGGCTGCCATGAAGCATGTCTCTGTAACCGCCACTAAATCCAAGTCAGCCTCTTCTATTAAACCCTCAACATCGCGGATCTTATTTCCCATACTACAGGCATTTATGCACACCACTTTTCAGATGTTATCCCTTTTCCCCATTTCTACAGAGGTATTTAATGTTTTATTTATTTATGTTATTTAACAAGTTTTCTATACCTCCCTCTCGTAGATTCAAAGCCGTTTACATTGAACATAACTGGCAGTTTACAGTGAATAGGGACGATATACTTGTAAACTTAAACAGGGAACAACAGTGGAGATACAGGAATTCCAAAGTAACAGTACTAAAATAGCAGCAGTTGTAACATAAAGCAGAAAATTTATATATTACCGAGGATGGAGGGCAAGACAGGGAAAGGGAACTATTACTGGGGATGGAGGGCAAGACAGGGAAAGAGAGCATGGGCAAAGCGAAAGGAGAGAGATGGGGAAGGGGGAGGTAAACTAGGTACATGACACAGCGGTCAGGAGAGGGTTAGATGACATTCTTAAAAAAGCATGTCTAGGAGAAGAGATTCATGGGTTTGGACCATATTGTTCCATAAAGAGGAATGTTTTTATGGTTTTCCTAAAATCCCACAAGTCTTCGATGGCTCTTATGTTCTCAGAGAGTGCATTCCAAAGTGACAGTGAATATAATGAAAAAGTCCTGTTACATGTTTATTTATGTATTTTATTTATTTATCTACTTTTTTATACTGCTATATCTACCAGTCACAGTGGTTTACAAATAACACAACTTTACCATTAACAAATGTGTTAAATGGTTTACAAGGAACTGTAGAGTAACAATAAACATGGGGGAGGGTAAAAAGAAGGGAACATTTAAATTGTGTCAAAACTCAGCAATTTTGTTGGATGAGCGTATTTCAGCAGATAGGATGTTCCATTCTGCTGGCACATATAACAAAAAGGCTCTTTTTGATGTAGATTGGTTACATTTGAGTGTTAGGTGTGGGATGGTTAGGTGGTCCTGGGAGTTTTCCCTTCTGCTTCGATTCTCCGGTAGTTTATGAAGTCGTGCTTGTAGAATGTCTGCTGATGAGTTGTGGAGGATCTTGAAGGTGGTACGTAGAACCTTGTATCTAATGCGAGAGAGTATTAAGAGCCAATGTAGCTTGACTAGGGTTAGCATGACATGATCCCTTCTTGGAGTATTGGATATGAGTCTGGACGCAGTGTTTTGTGCTGCTTGTAATGGGTAAATGGTGGATAGTGGGAGTCCATGGTATATTAAATTGCAGTAGTCCCATATAGGTATTAGAATTGCCTGGCATATGTCCCTGAAGTCTGATTTGGCTACTTGCTTGATATGTGGCAGGAAGGATAGTTTCTGGTCTAGGATTATTCCCAGGTATTTGACTTGTTCCTTGACAGTTGTCGTTTAGTTTTATGGTGGGTAGAGGGATGAAGATGGTGCTTTTTGTCACATAGAGGACTTCGGATTTACTATAATTGATAGTTAAGTTGTTTTTTTGAAAGCCAATTGGACATGGCTTCAAAGCATCTTTTCAGGGCTGTATCTACTAGGATGTCAGTTGAGAAGATTGTGTAGATTAGTATGTCATCAGCATAAAGATGATATAATATTTTGTGTTTTTGAAAAATGGCACACAATGGTTTTATCATGATATTAAACAGAAGGGATGAAAGTGCAGGTCCTGCTGTTGTTTGTAGGGCCTAGAGGTGATCCTATCTTGACTTGCTGGTGACGGTCTTTGAGGTAGGAGTGAAACCACTTGAGTGTCTTGCTTCTTATTCCTATCTGTTATAGTCATGATAATGGTGGGTTATGGAGTCAAATGCAGCAGTGATGTCCAAAAATATGAATACGTATCCTTGTATAGTCTTCTCTATACCCTTGGTGAGGTTGTCTAAGAGTGAGGTGAGGAATGTCTCAACTCCATGGCAGGGTCTAATACTGTGCTGTTGAGGATTGAGAGGTGTGTAATGGTCGATATAGTCCTGTAGTTGTAACTGTACATCCTTTTCTATAATTTTGGCAATGGGATACCTGAGATGGGTCTGTATGAGGCTGACAATTCTGGGTCTAGTGTAGAGGTTTTTTTAGTATAGGGCTTATCGAGGCACATTTAAGGTCTTTGGGGGTATGCGCTTGTTCCATTGAGGATTGCACTATCCTTAAGAGAGTTGGGGATAATTCCTTTTTTGTGAGCTTAATCCATGATACTGGGCATGGGTCGAGTAGGGAGATGATTGTGTTGATATTGGAAATAATTGTTTCTAGTTGCTCCATGGTTACAGTATAGAATGAGGACCTTGTGTGATCTGAGGGGTTATTGGTGTTTAGGCCCAGTGGTTGTTGGGCAGTGTTGTGGGATGTAGGAGATAATTTAGTTTGTAAGTAGTTAGCCACAAGGTGGGGTCAGATTAGGGTTGGTTTGTTGGAGTTTAGGTTAAGTAGTTGTTTAGTGACATCAAAGAGTTCTCTGGGTCGGTCTAGGGCGGATTTGATGAGCTTTGTGTGATATTCTCTCTTCCTAGAATTTGTTAAAGTGCAATATTCAGATTCAGCTGTTGTATATGCTACTTGGTAAGTTGGATCCTTGGATCGCCGCCATCTTCGCATGTCAATTGTTTGGCTTTTATTTTGGCATTTGGGATGAGTAGAAAGTTTTTGTTGGAAGTTCTTCAAGGTCTGTTTTCTGGGTCCTTACTGATCAGTGATTGAAGAAAGACTGAGGATAGCTGGTGCATGATTTTAAAGATGGCTAGCAGTATTCTGAATGTACGGGTAACCAGTTTTATTTACCTGAGGGCTTTTACTTATCTGGGGGCTTTCCTCACCCATCCCCAATGAATCTAATTTAAAACCCTCTTCAGTAGATTAGCAAGTCTGATGCGTTCCCATCCCTCAGCAACAGGAAGTTGCACTGGAGGGGGCAGGGATGTGTCAGACATGCAATGCGTGCATGGGTTCCAAAGCCATGTGCTGAATTTTACTTTTCACTGCCTGTTGGCCACATACTGCCCACTGGGCCCAACAGCTCACTATACCAACCTTGCACCTACCACTCACCTGCCTCACAACTGGGCCCCGCCGGCTCACTGAGCCAACATGCCACTCTTTCATGGCTGCTGCCCCATGCGAGTACACGGTTTGCACAGTGGGTTGCACTAGCTCTGAAAGGTCAGAAGATTCACCTTTCAGCAGAACAATGATCCTAAGCACAAAGTAAAAGCAACAATGGTATGGCCAGCAAGAAAAAAAGAATGTACAATTTAGATGATTACTACTACTATTCATCATTTATATAGCGCTACAAGGACTAACTCCACTTGGACAGGGAAATAATTTGTGTACCTGCTTATAACTTGCCTTGAGCTCTGATTTGGAAAGGACAAGTAATTAAATCTAAAATCCATATTTAAATGTCCTTGAATGGACCAGTCAAACTTGTAACTGCAGTTCACATGTGATCCCCAGTCATCTTGAAGAACTTGAGCTATTTTGTCAAGAGGAAAGGCAAAAGCTGCACCTTCCCATTGTACAGTTGGAAGACTTATCCTAAACATTTCAGGGCCGATATTGAGTTAGGGCGACTAGGCACGAATACAGCACCTAGCCGTCATCACTGTACTCTAACCCTGGATATTAAATGCTGGGGTTATATAAGACCCTGGCATTTTATTTATTTATTTAGCTAGTTTTGTTATACCGTTTTTCTACCAGTCAAAATGGTGAACAGTAAACAAGGTATAAAGGTAGGGGCGACAGAGGTGGTGTAGGCATCTTACATTAAAACAGTGTAGATTTAATGGCAAGAGTAAAGTTAGGAGAGCTCAAGAAGCAGTGTTGAGAAACACTGCACATGTCTTAATGTGGAGAGAATTTGTATCTCTCTAGATTTGGCACCTATAGGGGTGGGGTAGGAGGGATATTGTGTACTAAGTGGGAGTTGTCCTGGTGTAGGTCCATAGGCTGACCTGTGCCAAGATGTTCCTGGAAAAGATATATTTTCAGGTTCTTCCTGAAGGCCTGATGTGTTTGGATGTTCCGCAATGTGAGGGGTATGGCATTCCAGAGGGTAGGGGCATATAGCACAAAGGCTCTAAAGTGAGTGTATTGGGTGTTCTTGCAAATCTGTGTCGGTAGACTGAGTAGGTTCTGGTTGACTTCATGGTCTATTAGTTTTGGGGCTGATAACAAGCGTTTGAATGTGCACGGAGGTGATCTGGAGGCGGGCTTTGTGAACGATGGTAAGGACTTCGTGTTTGATTCTAGAGGCTATTGGGAGCCAATGGAGAGCTCTTAGTATGGGTATGATGTGGGTGTGTGTGGAGGCTCCGAAGATTGTGTGTGCGGTGGTATTTTGGGCAAGTTGTAGTGGGAGGATGGTGGATTTGGGGAGCTCTTGGTATACAGCATTACAGTAGTTGAAGATGGGCATGATGGAGGCTTGGCATACTGAACAAAAGTGTGCTAGGGAAAGGAGGTGGCGTAGGTTGCGTAGGGTCCTGAGTTTGTAGTAGACTGACTTAGTGGTGTTCTGGATGTGGGAATGAATATCTCCATCACTTTCCAGAAGGACAGTAGGCAACAATGCATAAGCAAAATTGGGCCCTAGAAAGGCCGGCGTGTTTTTCAAGTAAAGAAAACAGTATGTTTTCTGAGAGGCAAGAGTAGAAATGCATCTAGGATGTTTGTTTATATAGTGCCTTGTAAAAGCTTTCATTCCCTTCCCATTGAATATCTGGGGTTGCTGCATGTTTTATTTAATTATTTAACTAGACTTATATACTGCTTTTCTACCAGTCAAAGTGGTGTGCGTTCAGCTACTGTATATATTTTTCCCTTGTCCCAAAAGGCTCACAATCTGTGTTTTAGTACTTGAGGCAGTGGCTTGCCCAAGGCCACAAGGAGCACCTATAGGACTAGAAACCCCAGTCCTTCTGGCCAAAAGTTGCTGTCCTCTAGCGGGATTCAAACCCCTGGCCCTCTGGCCCAGGGTAACTTGCCCCAACCACTAGGCCACCACTCCTCACATGCCTGGAAGCTGCAGAGGCTAACCAGGTAACAGCGATATTGTACCACTACCCGGTTAGCTTCTACCGGTAAAGATAGGCCATCTTTTGCAGCGCCTATCTTTTACCTGTAGAAGTTAACCAGGTAGTAATATAATATCGCTGCTACCCGGTTAGCCTCTGTCACTGCCCACGACACACCCCGATGCTAAGCGGTTAGCATTGGGGTGGGTAGGGGATAAAATTGGGGATATTCAGTGGCAATAACTGTGTTAGTGCCATTGAATATGCCGCTAAGTGGCATTTACACTGTTTACAGGGTTGTAAACTGTGTAAATGCCTTTTGAATATCGGGCCCTTCATGCCTATTATTGCTGTAAAAAGGGCTTCCTCCAATTACTGAGTCAAGGGGCATGAAGGCTTGTGCAATCAAAATCTTTTGTTTTCTTATTCTAAATAATTTTTTGAGTATTTCTATAATTGTTCTTATATGTTGAAAGGGAAGACTATGTTGTGTAGATCAGTGAAACAAACTTCTAGCGTAATGCAATTTGAATAGTATTTTGTAGACATCAGAATATGAAAAACGTATAAGGGAAAGAGTAGGTTCTCCAGGAGCAGCAGGAATCAGTCCTCACATATGGGTGACGTCGGCGCCGACGGAGCCCCCGTGCGGAGCATTTCCCCAGCTTTCATAGAAAGCCTTTGGGAATGCAGCGCGCATGTGCGGTCCCCTTCCCACCCAAGGGTGCCATCTTGCTCAGTCTGATGACATCACAAAAATCGTTGGCCGTATCAATGAGAACGAGCTCAATCACAAAATTCAGAAAAAAAAGGTTCTCTTTTACCATCTATAAGGATAAGGAACACCACACGAGGTCTCAGTAAAAAATAGCACTGCTCATTGAAGACTCACGTCCAAAATGTAGCTAAGTGCTGTATCACATCAGTGACCTCAAACTTATCTGTAAAACACTCTGCCAGTCGTATCTTTCACAAAAAATGTTAGCTCAAGCAAAAATACTTATTGTATACGACCAGTCAGCTGCATGAATAGTGTTTTAAACTTAATTCCATGTACGATAGTATCGTACATGGAATTAAGTTGAAAACACTATTCATGCAGCTGACTGGTCGTATACAATAAGTATTTTTGCTTGAGCTAACATTTTTTGTGAAAGATACGACTGGCAGAGTGTTTTACAGATAAGTTTGAGGTCACTGATGTGATACAGCACTTAGCTACATTTTGGACGTGAGTCTTCAATGAGCAGTGCTATTTTTTACTGAGACCTCGTGTGGTGTTCCTTATCCTTATAGATGGTAAAAGAGAACGTTTTTTTCTGCAGTCTGATGACATAGCTAAAAGACAGCAAAAAATAGCAAAATAAATCATATGACTGCAACTCCAAGGGGAGGAGGGAGGGTTGTGAGGACTGATTCCTGCTGCTCCTGGAGAACACCTGTTACAGGTGAGTAACTACTCTTTCTCCAGGACCAAGCAGGAAATCAGTCCTCACATATGGGACTCCCTAGCTTAGGGCTACCAGAGGCCCCAAACTGAAAACTGAGCTCCCTCTAGAGCCTCAACATACAAGAACAGAATCTTCTCTGATAACGCCCCCGACAGGTAGCCCAACACCAGGGCCGGAGGGTAGGAGTTGCCTAGACCCCCAAAGAGATTATGGAGTACCGCTTGCCCGAAAGCACTGTCCCTGCGGGACTCCCTCTCAAGGCAGTAGTGGGCCGCAAAGGTCTGGCTTGAAGACCAAGTAACGGCCCGGCAGATGTCTGCCAACGGAACAGAGCGGAGGTGAGCCACTGACGCAGCCTTTGCCCTGACACAGTGAGCCGTAACTCGACCCTGCAACGAGAGGCCGGCTGCCCTGTAAGCCCTGGCGATGCAGTCAGCTACCCATATGGACAAAGTACGCTTGGAGACAGCCAACCCCAACTTATTGGGGTCTTAAGAGACGAAGAGCTGAACCGCCCTCCGGTGCTCCCGCGTACGGTCAAGGTAGAAGGACAACGCCCTCCTACAGTCCAGGCCAGCTAGCATGAGGCCTGGGAAAGAAAGTCGGAAGAACCACCTCCTGATTGAGGTGGAAGGAGGAGACAACCTTTGGGAGGAACTTAGGGTGAGTCCGTAAGACTACCCTGTTCCTATAGAACCTAGTATAAGGTGCTTCTGAGACTAGGGCCTGAAGCTCACTCACTCGCCTAGTTGAGGTAAGGGCTACCAGAAACAGCGTTTTCCAGGACAGAAAACGCAGAGGGCAAGTAGCCATAGGTACAAACGGTGGGCAAGTAAGGCGTTGCAAGACCACATTTAAATCCCAGTCAGGGGCAGGTGGACGCACTGGAGGCTTAAGCAAAGTATGACTCTGAGGAAGCGAGCCACCAAAGGATGGTTGGAGAGAGACTGATCCTCCACCTGTGAGTGGTGTGCGGAAAGAGCACTAAGATGAACTCTAACAGAATTGGATTTAAGGCCTAGGTTGGACAGATGAAGCAAATACTGCAGCACCACTGGTACCAGGCATGAGAAGGGATTCTCGTTGTGTTGAGTACACCAGGTAGAGAATCTACGCCACTTAAGGGCATAAGACTTTCTGGTGGACTGCCTCCTAGAGGCCAAGACTACGTCCTCCACTTCCCTAGGCAGTAGTAAAGGCGCTAGGACTACTCTTTCAGCAGCCAGGCCATCAAATTGAGGAACTGGAGATTGGGGTGCAAGAGAGATCCCTGCTCCTCAGACAGGAGATAGGGTTGCATCCCCAGAGGGAGAGGAGTGTCCACCGCTAGTTGCAACAGTAGTGGGAACCAGGGTTGCCTTGGCCACCTGGGGGGCCACCAGAATCACTGAGGCCTTGTCCCGGATCACCTTGAATAGGGTCTTGGGCACTAGAGGCTTGGGAGGAAACGCATATAGGAGGCCTGTAGACCATGGAATGAGAAACGCATCCGCTGCTACTCTGAGAGGATGCGGTTGTCTGGAGCAGAACCGGGGAAGTTGACGGTTCAGAGGACTGGCAAATAGATCTATGGTTGGAAGATCCCATCTCAGGAAGATCATTAAAGGGTTCAACTGCCATTCGTGCGGCTGCAGAATCCTGCTCAATCTGTCCGCCAGGTAATTCTCCTGACCTGGGAGGTAGAAGAATGCCATGATTGACTGCCCAGGAGCACAATTTCTGCGCCTCCTGACAGAGAAGACGGGACCCTGTGCCCCCTTGCTTGTTCACATAGAACATAGCCACCTGATTGTCTGTCTGAACTAAGACGGACTGGTGAGAGATGAGATGAGAGAAAGTTCTCAGGGCTAAGAGGATAGCTCTCAGTTCTAAGAGATTGATCTGCTGTGCGGCCTCCCAAGGAGTCCACAGGCCTTGAGTACATGCCCCTTGGCAATGTGCGCCCCAATCTTGTAGAGAAGCATCAGTTGTCAGCATCTGGGAGTGTGGAGGTGCCTGAAAAGGCAGCCTTTGTACTAGATTCGGAAGATGAAGCCACCATTGCAGAGAAGACTATAGCAGGCTGGACACCCTCACTTTGTCCGCAAGGCTTCCAGTGGCCTGGTGCCACTGAGTCCTGAGGCCCCACCGAGCTGGTCTCATGTGTAGACGGGCATTTGGAGTCACATGGACCGTGGATGCCATGTGGCCTAAGAGCCTCAGGAATTGTCTGGCAGAGACTACAGAATTGCTGTGGAATAGCCTGACTAGAGCCATCAATCTGTGGGCCCTATCCACTGGTAGAAAGGCCTTTGCCTGAAAGGTGTCCAGTCAAGCTCCTATGAACTCCATGTTCTGGGAGGGATGCAAACTGGACTTTGCCAAGTTTAAGACAAAACCCAGGTGCTGAAGCAGAGCGACAGTGCGAATGGTGGCTTGATTGGCCTCTTGCGGGGACTGACCCCTGATGAGCCAATCGTCCAGATATGGAAAGACAAAGAGGCCCTGAACCCTGAGATAGGCCGCCACCACCGCTAGGCACTTGGTGAATACCCTGGGGGCGGATGTAAGGCCAAAAGGCAGTACTCTGTACTGATAATGGTTTCCTCCCACTACAAATCTGAGATATTGTTTGTGGTCTGGATGAATAAGGATGTGAGTATCCTTTAGATCTAAGGAGCATAGCCAATCTCCCTGCTGGAGGTAGGGCAGCAAGATTCCAAGGGTAAGCATCTTGAACTTTTCCCTCTCCAGGAACTTGTTCAGGTTTCGCAAGTCTAGGATGGGTCTGAGGTCTCCTGTTCTCTTTGATACCAGGAAGTACCTGGAATAGAAGCCGTGACCTTTCAGGTGGTGGGGCACCGGTTCCACTGCCTGATCCTTTAGAAGACCTGCCAACTCCTGCAGGAGTAAGTCCCTGTGCAGAGGGAGTCTGGGAGGCTCCCCTGGAAAATAGGAGGGGGGTACCTGGTGGAAGTGGAGGAGATTGCCCTTCTGGACTATACTTAGAACCCAGGTATCCCTTGTGATGGCTGACCACCTGTGGGAGAACAGGGTCAGCCTGCCTCCAGTGCTGATGGGAGCCAGCTGAGGAGGAGAGGCTATGCCTAATGGGAGACAGCCAACATGGCTTTAGACAAGGAAGATCTTGTCTTACTAATCTGTTATGTTTTTTTGAAAGTGTGAATAAACAGGTGGACAAAGGTGAGTCGGTTGATATAGTGTATCTAGACTTTCAGAAAGCCTTTGACAAGGTCCCCATCAGAGACTTTTGGCAAAACTAAAGAGTCATGGGATAGGAGGCAGTGTACTACTGTGGATCAGGAACTGGTTAAAAGATAGAAAGCAGAGGGTTGGGCTAAATGGCCAATTTTCCCAATGGAGAAAGGTGAATAGTGGTGTACCCCAGGGATCTGTGCTGGGTCCGCTGCTTTTTGACATATTCATAAATGACCTGGAAAGTGGAATAATGAGTGAGGTTATCAAATTTGCAGATGACACAAAACTTTTTAAAGTTGTTAAAACCCAAGAGGACTGTGGAAAATTGCAAGAGGATCTTGATAAATTGGAAGACTGGGCATCAAAATGGCAGATGAAATTTAATGTGGACAAGTGCAAAGTTATGCACCTAGGGAAGAACAACCCAAACTATGGTTACACAATGCAAGGTTCCACATTAGGAACCACCACCCAGGAAAAAGATTTAGGCGTCATTGTGGATAACATGTTAAAACCCTCGGCCCAGTGTGCAGTGGCGGCCAAGAGAGCAAATAGAATGCTAGGTATCATAAGGAAAGGAATGGAAAATAAAACAAAAGATATTATAATGCCTCTATATCGTTCCATGGTGAGACTGCACCTTGAATATTGTGTGCAATTCTGGTTGCCGTATCTTAAAAAGGATATAGCGTTTGTGATAAGGAAGCTTATCATAGCTCAGGAAGGAGCTATAGAAAAGGTGAAGTGACTCTGAACAAGCAACCTGTCAGTTTTGGTAGAAATAAGAAAACAGAATTTTCCCATAAAAGACTACCAGTCCCAGAATGCACCAGGTTTCCAACAGCCATTAGAGGAGCTGAAGTGGGGAAACGTGTGTTCAATCAGGAGGGCTATGAGGTAATCCCTAAGCACTCATCTCAAAGGGCAGGGCCTGATTCAGCACAGCTGCGCTGTGTTAGGGAGGAGCACTCATCTAAGCAGAATAAGAGTAGAGTTTATTCTACAGATGACCATCTTCATGATCACCTTGGATATCCAGAGAATTGTCCTCAGTATCCTGAGAATCAGCTTGAGTTTGATCATCCGTTTCATCTGAAGGATCATCAGAAGCAGAAGCCAAACCGGACGGACAGAGAGGGAAAGAGACCCTTTGGAAGAAGGAAGAGAAAAGCCTTTGAGAGGTCTAGAAGAGTCCAAAGCAGTACGTATACTGGGAGGTATTCCAAGGGCCAGCATACACCATTGGACTGGGGAAAGCCAGAGGAATGGTGCTGCAGAGCTAGGAATCACCAGAGGCTACCTGTGAGGGAGACGGCTGCACGTGGAAGGGACCCTAAGACCTGTGCCAGAAGGTATGTGAAGAGAGATCCAGTGTCCAGGGATCTGGATTGGAAGGCTGGACATAAGAACTGGACTACATACTGGCCAGGCTATATAGAGAGGAACTCTAGCAGCAATGGAAGCTCAGGTATGAACACTGATCTATGCCCTAGCTATAACCTTGAAAGACAGCAGGGAAACAAGTATTCTCCTGAAAATGTTCCATTGAGAGATTCATCTGTGCCAATCCATGATATTGAAACCCATGCTTGTTGAACAAGGGGGAATAATAGCAGATGAGGATCCTGTTTATATGGACTGTTCTCTATCCAAACTCCGTTGGTAACTTTCTGTTATAAAGTACAGCAACCATCACAAAGAAATAAAAATTTGTTCTTTAATCTACTCAGAAAAGCTCCTGAAGCAGGATTTGACCCACACAGTACAAAGCAAGCCAGCTAAGGGGTTTCAGCTGGATAACTGCTAGCAATTAAGCCTTACCTAATTGCTTATGAGCTAGGAGAGAATCACTTCTGTATCTATGTGGGAAGTAATCAGAAGTTAATCTGAAAAGAACAGTTTGTTTCTTGCTTTGTGGCTTTTCATTTGTTGTTTTCCTGATTTTGACTTTGTTTTTCCAAGTTAACACTGAAAGCAAGTAACCTAATTTATGTGCTACCAAGCATATCTGTGTTGGGAGAAATAACCCCATAAATAAATATCTTATTGGCTTTACCCAAGAGCACAACTAAATTATTGTCAGCAGCTGTGTCTGGTGTGAATGAACTACATTGCCCACAATACCTTGCAAATCATATAGATATATGCACTTGCCAAGACTGTGAAGATTATCACCCAGGCAGCCGTCTGACACGTTATTAGAAAAGGTTCATAGAAGAGCCACCAAAATGGTAAAGGGGATGGAAGGATACTCCTATGAAGAAAGGCTAAAAAGGTTAGGGCTCTTTAACCTGGAAAAGAGACGGCTGAGGGGAGATATGATAGAAGTCTATAAATTAATGAACGGAGTAGAACGGGTAAACGTAGATCGATTGTTTACGTTATCAGAATATAGAAAGACTAGGGGACATACAATGAAGCTACAGGGTAAACTATTTAAGACTAATAAAAGAAAATATTTTTCACTCAACGTGTAATCAAACTCTGGAATTTGTTACTGGAGGATGTAGTAAAGGCTGTTAGTGTAGCTGGGTTTAAAAAAGGTTTGGACAAGTTCCTGGAGGAAAGGTCCATAAACCATTATTAAGAAGGGACCCAGGATATCAATGCTTGACCCAGTACAAGCATTGCGGAACCTGTGTCTTTTGGGGAAACTGCTAGGTACGTATGACCTAGATTGGTCACTGCTGGAAACAGGATACTGGGCTTGATGCACCTTGGTCGGACCCAGTATGGCATATCTTATGTTCTTATGCCAATGCAGTCAAAATCCCCCTCCCTGCTGAGCAGGAGCCGGAGTAGGAGGTTTGGGGGCCTTCTGCCTATGGGGCCCATGACCCTGCCCCTTGGCCTGCTGACCCTGTTGGGGAGCTACAGAGTGATAATGAGGGTACTGTTTATAGGCAGATGACTTCCTCGGGTAAAAGGCCTTTTTCCCCGAGCCCTTCTTCTTCTGAGAATGGGCAGAGGTTTTTCTGGACAGCCTTGTCCGCGTAAGAGTCTCGGTCTCGAGTTCGGCAGCCTTGTCAGCCATGGGCTTGCCAAAGAGGTTTTCACCTCGACAGGGGACATCGACCAACTTGTCCTGCACCCATGGCTCGAGGTCAGATGACTGTAGCCAAGCCTGACAGCGTGCACTGATGCCGGCCGCGGCTACTCGGGCTGAAGCCTCGAAGCCATCATAGGCTGCTCGAGATATAAACTTCGAGCACTCACGAATACCCGAGGACAGAGCATTGAACCTCTGCAAAGGTTCCTCGGAGAGACCAGCAGAGAACCCGGCAATCTCCTTTGCCAGGTCTCGAAGGTACATGCCCATGTACAGCTGGTAGGTCTGGACATGGCAAGCAAGCATAGAGCCCTGGAAGCACTTCTTACCGAGGGCATCCAGGTTCTGGGCCTCCCAGCCGGGAGGCACCAAGGAGTGCATCTTCTGACTCTTCAGACGATGCATGGCCGATTCCACAACCATGGAGTGGTGCGGTAATTGTGCCTTTTGGAACCCAGGGCTCTTGTGGACTCGATAGATGGACTCGACCCACTTGCTCAAAACTGGCGTCGATGCCGGCGCCTCTCACATGCAGAAGAGCAACCGTTCCAGCATCGGAGGAACCGGAACAGTAAAGGCCTCCTTCGGAGGAGAGTCATACTGTAGGGCCTCGAACTCCTCGGCTCGAGGCTCCTCCTCGGGATCCGCGGGGAATGCCAAAGCCTTGGCCATGTCCCGCACGAAATCCGAGAACCAGGTATCCTCCAGGGGGGACCTTCTCCGAGGCTTGGACTCGGGCGGGTCCAAAGGAACGCACCGAGTCCGAAAGGTGTCGGGCGACTCCTCATCCTCCGTCTCCCAGCCGGACTCCTCGGAAGAGGAATCAAGCGGCTCCGGTCAGGCAGGCATCGATGCCATCTGCCCTGACGCCGAGGGTACCGACGTCAACGACCTCGGTCCCGAACGGGAGGCCGAGGGGGACCTTGGCCGAGGATCGACTCGAGCTCGCATGGACTCGAGGATCGGCTCGGCCTCCGGGGTCGACTTGGACGTCGATGTCCCAGTGGTCGGGGCAGATGCACCGGTGAGACTGGCGATCAGTGCCCGCTGCTGTTCCATGAAGGCAGCCAAGCTGCTCTCCAAGGCCGTCAACCTGAGTCCGAGCTCAAGAGACTCAGCAGCCCCCGACTCGGGCCCTGGCGGCGGCTCCCCTGGAGGTGAGTCCACGAGGACTACAGTACTCACGTGACCCGGGGACTCCATCTCGACACGAGGTTGTTTTGCAGGCCTCTCTGACTCCGAAGACCCGGGATGGCGCTCGGGGCTATGCGACTTGGCCCTTGAGGAGCCAAGTGCGTCCACCGACGCTGCCCTCGCGGGGTTTTTCTTCTTACGATGCTCCCGCGAGGGAGACCCCCTTACAGAGGAGTCTCGACGCTGCTCGGGGCCGGAGTCCCGAGATGTCGAGGCCTCTGACGAGGTCCGGGCCCGACCTGACGCGGAGTCAGAGAAGATTCTTTCCTTCTGGTGCTGCCGACTCCGTAACACCTTAGAGGACATTTTCCCACACGGACTACAGATCATCGGGTCATGATCGGGTCCGAGGCACCGGAGGCAGCAGTCATGTGTGTCGGTGAGAGACATAAGTTTCTTGCACCAATCACACTTTTTAAACCCGCTGGCAGCCATCGGGGGGAAAAAGGGCCCCTGCAAGGTCAAAAGACAGGGCTGCCAGTGAAAAAAGAAAAAATGAGCAAGATGGCACCCTTGGCGGGAAGGGGACCGCACATGCGCGCTGCATTCCCAAAGGCTTTCTATGAAAGCTGGGGAAATGCTCCTCACGGGGGCTCCGTCGGCGCCGACGTCACCCATATGTGAGGACTGACTTCCTGCTTGGTCCTGGAGAATGAAAGCTTTTACAAGGCACTGTATATATAAACATACTAGATGCATTTCTACCCTTGACCCTCAGACAACATACTGTTTTCTTTACTTGAAAAACATGCCGGACTTTGCTTGTGCATTGTTGCCTACTATCCTTCTGGAAAGTGATAGAGATCCTGACCTCTTGACTTTGTCACTATTCATCTTCTCAGAGATATTTTTTTCACCTCAAAGAAATGGGAAACTGTCTTTCTTGCTGCTACAAGGAAATGGACAGTTATGCACGGCCTGCTCATGTGGTGAGTGAGACTTAAAAGAAAATAGAGAAGACTAATTGCTCCAGCAGCAAGCTGAGAACCGATGAAGCCAGGGTTCAAATCCTGCTGATGCTCCTGTAACCTCAGACAAGTCACTTCACCCTCCATTATTCCGGTCTAATGATAGGACCTCATTTAATAACCTACATTAAGAATAATGGGGCTTCACCCTCCATTATTCAGTTCCAGCCTTAGGACCTCATTTAATAACCTACACTAATATTGAGAATAACTTGTGTTAAATAACATGCATTAACTCAAGTTAATACATTAATGCAGGTTAGTAAAAGAGGCTATTAGATTGCAAATCCTCTGGAGATAGGAAATCAATACCCATTGTATATAATCATAATCATCTTCAGCCCGAAATGAAAAGGTACAAGTTAAATCTAAATAAATACAAGGAGCAGATGCTACAAGAGGCCAGTTTTGGCTAAAAAATCTTCAGGAAAGCCTAAACATTTAAGAGGAGGCGTTATTAAGCTGTGGTAAGATATCGCATTTTACCGCAGCTTAACTTACCATGGCAGCCACTATCCTGTGGTAACTCAATACCGCAGGTTAGTAATTCCCACGATAAACGAATGACACAAAATGCACTCAACCTTGCAAGCTGCATTATTCCTGGACAAACAATGCCAGCTTTGAGCTAACGTTATTTTTCTTCCCCAGGAGCATCAGGCCGCTAATAAGTGGCTCGATGCTCCCAGGGAACTATTAGGGAGGGCAATCACCCCTAAAATCCAATCCTTTCCCTCCCACCCCCATCATATCCCCATATCCTGAACCCCTCGGCACAAGATGATCTCATGCAAGACACCCCACACACACACTTACCAAGTGGGACAGGAGCAATCCCCCATCAGGTGGCTCTTCTGATCATCTAGTGGATAATCTTGTGGTACTATTGTTAGGAGGTCAGGCTGCTAAATAAGGAAAGGAGCCTGTCCCTCTAACAGTATTACCACAAGACTACTGCTAGGTAGTCAGAGTCGCCAATTTGAACCTGGGCGACCAATGGGGCAGGGGCAATTGGGGATCAACTGCTAGACAGCAGGAAGACCCCTAGTAAATGTCCTGGGGAAGGGGTCTTGTGCTAGGGTAATGGGTGGCTACTTTATGCACTGGCTCCTTTAAAAGCTCCTTGGGAGCATTAGGCCATATATTAGTGGCCTGGGGCTCCCAGGGAGGCAAAATGCCAGCTCAAAGCTGGTGCTATTTTTCCAGGAACAATACAGCTTGCAAAGTTAAATGCAAGCTGCATTGTTCAATCTTCATAATAATGAGATGCTCTGTATGCATTTCCATCTCATTATTATATAGCTTACATTGCAGTAAATAAGATGCAGTAAGATAAAATAATGCACGATTTTGCCATTTAATGTTATTTGCCAAACTCATGCATTATTCCCTTAGCACATATTAGTAACTATCCCTCTAAACTGGGTAGCCTGGAACCTGCTTCTTCCTAGTCCAACCAATTCATGTTACTGTCAATCTGATACAAAGCTAATTATATTAACAATGATGATGGCATTCCACTGTCTTTCACTGGATTACTAAGCAAACAATAGTCTTAGGACTTAATGCTGGTAAAGTACTTTCAAATGTTGCAGAATACAGAACATCTGCAGGTACTTCATTCAAGAGTGAAATCTGGGACTCCTACCAGCACATTGCTCCTGCTGTATGCTGGTTGGACCTTTGTACACTACAGTCGCTGACCCCTTCTGCTTATCTGCTTTAGATAGCGTAGTTACTCACCTATAACAGGTGTTCTCCAGGGACAGCAGGAATCAGTCCTCACATATGGGTGACGTCGGTGTCAACGGACCCCATGCGGATCCAATCCCCAGCTTTCAAAGAAACCTTTTGGGATCTATACCGCACATGTGCAGTCACCTTCCCGCCCAAAGGTGCCATCTTACCTCAGTATGATGACATAGCTCAAAAAGCATAAAAGAAAACAGCTCCACAGGGAGGAGGGAGAGTTGTGAGGACTGATTCCTGCTATCCCCGGAAAACACCTTTTACTGGTGAGTAACTATGCTTTCTCCGGGAACAAGCAGGAAGTCAGTCCTCACATATGGGATTCCCCAGCTACAGGCTACCAAAAAAAACAGTAAAAGCACGGTCGACCCAAAAAGCAGACTTGTAAGGCTGTTTGGCTGGAACACTGACACTACAGTAGCAGCATCAAGGATGCAATCCCCACCCCGGTAGCCTAGACACATGGGTTGGAGGGAGGAGTTGCATCATTCCCTGAAGGTGACGGAATACTGCCTGGCCGAAGGCGCTGTCCCTCCGGGAGGTTTCCTCCAGACAATAGTGTGCAGTGAAGGTGCGCACTGAAGACCAGGTGGCGGCCCGGCATATCTCCAGTAAGGGCACCGAGCGTAGGCTTGCCACTGAGGCTGCCATGGCACACACATTGTGCGCTGATACATGATGCTCGAGAGAGAGCCCTGCCTGTTCGTAGGTGACAGTGATGCAGTTTGCTACCCAGCGTGAAAGGGTGCACTTGGAGACTGCGAACCCCAGTCAGCTGGGGTCAAAAGAGACAAAGAGCTGCATTGAGCGGCGATGGGACTGCGTCCTCTGAATGTAAAAGGACAACGCCCGCTTACAGTCAAGCGTGTGCAGTGAGGCCTCCGCCCTAGGTGAATGAAGCCTAGGAAAGAAGGTGGGCAGCACCACCTATTTATTTAAATGGAAGGCCAAGGCAACTTTCAGTAAGAATTTTGGGTAAGTCCGAAAGACAATCATGTTCTTATGGAATCTGGTGTAAGGTGCATGAGCCACCAGCACCTGCAGTTCACTCACCCTTCTGGCAGAGGAGAGTGCCACCAGAAACATGACTTTCCAGGAAAGAAATTTGAGATGGCAGGTGGCCAAGGGTTCAAAGGGTGGAGCCACAAGCTACCCCAAAACCACATTAAGGTCCCAAGCCACTGGCGGTGAATGGATTGGGGACCAGGAGAAAAGGAGGCCCTGCATGAATCTGCTCACCAGTGGGTGCAGCGACACCACTTGACCCTCCACTATGTGATGGTGAGTTGAGATGGCACAGAGATACACTCGAGCTGTGTTGGACTTAAAGCCAGCCCTTGACAAATGCAGGAGGTACTGCAGGATGTCTGGCATCGCACAGGAGAAGGGGTTAAGACCTTCCTCCACACACCAGCGTGAAAACCTGTGCCACTTAGTCATATGCCCGCGCATACAGTCCTTACGCGAGGCTAGGAGAACATCCTCAACTGGCCTGGCGAGGCCATGGTGCGCTATAGCTAGTCTCTCAGCATCCAGGCTGTCAGCGCCAGTGATGGGAGATTGGGGTGCAGTAGGGTCCCACTGTCCTGCGAAAGCAGGTCCGGGGAGCTCCCCAGCGGTAGCGGGTCCCTCCAGGACAGCTGCAGCAATAGGAGGAACCAGGGTTGTCTGGGCCATCTGGGCGCAACAAGAATCACTGAGGCCACTTCTGCTTGGATCTTGAGGAGGGTCCATGGCACCAGGGGTGTGGGCGGGAACACATAGAAGAAACTTCTGGAACACGGGAGAAGAAAGGCATCACTGCCTCCCGGCCCCAGGCCGGCCTCCATGAGCAGAAACGTGGCAGCTGCGCGTTGTCCTGACTGGCAAACAGGTCTATTTCTGGGGTTCCCCCAATACTGGAAAATCTCTCCTAGCACTACCGGGTTCAGCCTCCACTCGTGGGGCTGAAGGACACCGCTCAGTCAGTCAGGCAACACGTTGTCCTGGCCCGGTAAATACACTGACCTGAGGGAGATGCCTTTACCTGCTGTGAAATTCCAGAGGCATACTGCCTCCCAACAGAAGTGGTTCAACCCCGTTCCACTTTGCTTCTTGATGTAGTGCATCATTATCTGGTTGTCCGTCTGAACCTGAACCACCTGACCTTCCAGATGATACTGGAAGACGCGCAGTGCATGATAGGCTGCCCTTAGTTCCAGCAGGATGATCTGTGAGGCACTCTCTTCTGGTGACCATGGATCTTGTGACTTCAGATGACTGCAGTGGATGCCCCAGCCCAGCTTGGATGCATCCATTGTGAGGGTGCATCACACTGGAGGAGCCTGAGGGGGTCCTGCCACCAGTTGAGGGAGGTTTTCAGGGCTGGTGTTATCAGGATAAAGTCCTCCAGATGTCCGGACGCTTGCGTCCGCTGGGCGCTGAGTGTCCACTGCCCCTGCCTCATGCGGAGGTGGGCAAACAGGGTGACATGGACGGTGGAGGCCATGTGCCCCAATAGATGGAGCATTTACCTGCCCATCACTACTGAGTGCTCATGGATGGCCTGGGCCAGGGCTGATAGCTGCTGAGCTCGATCGAGAGGCAGAAATGCCTTCGCCTGAGTGGAATCGAGGAGGGTGCCAATGAACTCCAGTTGCTGGGTGGCCCGAAGGTGGGACTTCAGGAAGTTGATCACAAATCCCAGGCTCTGGAGTAGCCCGATGGTGCATTACATTGCATTGCAGGTGTCCCCCAGCGTGGTGGCTCGAATGAGCCAATCGTCAAAATAAGGGACGACAAATACCCCCAGGAGGTGGAGACAAGGGTCCACAGCCACCAGGCATTTTGTGAATACTCTGGGAGCCACGACAAGGCCGAAAGGGAGTACCCAGTACTGAAAATGTCATCCGCCGCCAACAAACCGGAGGTACTGATGGTGCTTTGGGTGGATCAGGATGTGGGTGTAGGCATCTTTGAGATCCAAGGAGCATAGCCAATCTCCCTGTAGGAGGTAGGGCAGTACGGTTCCAAGGGATACCATCTTGAACTTCTTGACCAGGAAGCGGTTTAGGTCCTGTAGATCCAGGATGGGCCGGAAGCCCCTGGTCTTCTTGGAGACAAGAAAGTAGCGGGAGAAGAACCCCCTGCCCAGAAGGTGCAGGGGGATAGGTTTTACCGCTTGATCTTTAACAAACCCTCCAGCTCCTTCAGCAGAAGCTCCCTATGCAGGGGGTCCATCGGTAATTCCCCAGGGAAGAAGGGAGGAGGCAGCTGTGCAAAGTGGAGGAGATAACCTTCCCTGACCACCTGCGGCATCCAGACATCTGTGGTAATGTTGGGCCACCTGTCAGCGAAGTGGACCAGCCATCCTCCTGTGAACCCTGGCCCCTGTACCTCCTGGAGGAGGGAGGCTATGCCCAAGGAGTCAACACCCCCCCCCCCCCCAAGCTGCAGCAGGTGGTGTTTGGAGGCCTTCAGCCTACGGGGATCATGCCCCTGGCCCTTGGCCTGCTGCCCCCTGCGAGGGGTGTAAGAGGCCTGAAACTTGGGGTAGTTTCCTTAAGCCTTCTTGGTTTTGGGTGAAAGGACTTTTTCCTCAAAGTCTTCCTATGGAAAGACTCAGATACTTTCTTGGACAGTCTAGTTCTGGTCATGAATTCCTTCTCCAGTTTGGATTCTCTGTCATGGGCTTGCCGAAGAGATTCTCCCCCCTGGCATGGGACATCAGCTAATTTGTCCTGAACTGACTCCTCCAAGTCAGAGGACTGTAGCCAGGCAAGGTGTTGGGCGCCAATGCCCAATGCAGCTACCCGAACCACTGACTCGAAGCCGTCGTAAGACTGCTTGAGTTTGAAACTTCTCTGACTGATGACACTAGGGTCCTGAAGCGCTCCAGAGGTTTGCCTACTAACCCAGCCAAGAACCCGGCTCCTTGGCCAGGTCCCTCAGGTACATGCCCAAGTACAGCTGGTATGCCTGGATCTGGGCTGTGAGTATGGAGCCCTTAAAACACTTTCTGCTGAAAGCATCCATGGTGCGTGCCTCCCTGCCTGGAGGCATCGAAGAGTACATCTTCTGGCTCTTAATGTGATGCATAGCGAACTCCACAACGACTCGGTACAGTGAATTGAGTCAATGGTTCAAAACAGGCACTATCACTGGGGTCTCCCGCATCCTGAAGAGCAACCTCTTCAGGATGGGGGGCATGGGCATTGTCAGCGCCTCCCGAGAGGGAGCCTTGTACTGAAGGATATCAAGATCCTCGGTACACAGCTCGTCTTCGGGCACCGCCACAAAGACGAGTGCCTGGGAGATCTCCCAAATGAACTCCAGGAAAGCCAAGTCCTCTGGAGGCGACCGTCACTGATGGTGTGGCAGGGATAGGTAGGAGGGGATGTCTCGGTGGAGAATGGTGTCGGGAGACTCCTCATCCATCTCTCATGCCGACGCCGAACCAGAGGAGTGAACTAGCGCTCCATGGTCATTGGACTGACTCTGTATTGACAACTCCTGGCGTCAGGGCTCCAGTGCAACTGCACCCAACGATGTGCCAGCCCGCAACTCAGAAGCTGAATGGGCCAACCTCTCCAGGATAGGAGGGGCATCCTCTGGGGACATCCTGGAGGAGGATGGCCCGGTCAAGGGTGCCAACGACCTGGAGGGACTGGCAGCCAGGCCCCTGTGAGCCTTGATGAATGCAGCAAAGCTGTGTTTGAGGGCCAGCATCCTGGCCTTAATGCCCGACGGCGCTGCCAGAGTGGGTGCCGAACGCAGGGGCTCCGAAGCCAGAGCTGGGTCCTGGGAGGGTGAGTCCCGGATGGTGAGTCCCGGATGGTGATGGCCTCGGGGGAATCGGTGTGATCCCCCGACTCCATTGTCGATGTGTCCCACTGAAGTAGCTTGGGGGAGCCGCTCTCTGTCATCACTGGCATCAAGTCGAAGGCTGCACCCAGGTCCCCGAGGTCTTGGCTCCCGGGCCAGGGTCAGACCTCAACTTGGGCTTCGATGAAGTCTTCTGCCAGGGAAGATCTTCCGAGGACAACTCCAATGCCTGTTGATCCCATGGCTTCAAATGGGCTTGGGAGCGCAATGCCGGTGTCAAAGGCAGGGATTCCACCCTCGATGCCAATCCTGGGGCTGACTTGCTGAACAGCTCCCCCTGCCACCTTTCACATTCCTTCTGGGTCTTAGCTGACATCAAAAGGCACAACATCATGATCTGCCCTGAGGCAATAAATTCAGGAACTGTGGTGGTCCATACGGGACATAGTGCGATTGAACTTGCCACACTGCTTGAAGCCGCTGGTCAAAGACATAGTGGGAAAAACGAGCCCTGCGAGGTTAAACTCTGATGTCTCAACCAGCTAGGCCGTGAGTGGAAAACCTGTGGTCCAAAAAATAAGATAAAATAAACTACCCAAGCAAAAAGCACGATGCCAAGGTGTTGGACTCTGGCGCAGAAAGGTGATCGATTACTGAAAAGAAGAAAATATTACCGATACTAGTGGAAAAAAATCAACTTTATCCAGGTGCACAGACAGCATGTCTGCAGGGCTCCGCGGAAAAAAGAAGACTGAGGTAAGATGGCACCTTAGGGCGGGAAGGTGACCACGCATGTGCGGTGTAGATTCCAAAAGGTTTCTTTGAAAGCTGGGGATTGGATCTGTGTGGGCTCCATCAGCGCCAACATCATCCATATGTGAGGAATGACTTCCTGCTTGTTCCCAGAGAAACCTCAGTTTTCTGCAGCATGTGAAAGAAACATGTCTATGGAAATACACATCAAGATGTGAAACAATAAAAACAATTTTAGAAAAAAGCTTGTTTCAACCTGTGGAAATCTTCAGTTTACTAAAGTCCATGAAAATAAAAATGAAAGATCAGATTCAGAATCCGATGTTATAAAAAAGTAAGGAATCGAGCAAATGATAAAGTCCACGTCAAGAGATAGCAGATCAAATCTGAAATAGGCAACAAATACAAAAATATAAGAAAACAAGACCCTTCATAGGGCCACAAAATAAAGGTGATTCAATTACCAGAGCCATCTCCAACTAAATCCTGCCTGTCCTGCAAGAATTTTTCCAGGTGTGAAACATCAGTGAAACTATAGGAATTACCATCAAAGCCGATGGCACACTTACATGGAAATCTCAAAAAGAAAATGGCCCCTAAAGATAAAACTCGAGGCTTTAAAGCAAGAAATTGCCGCCTACGCAGCTGAGTAACACGTGCCACATCTGGGAAAGCTCTCTCTTGACGTGGACTTTATCGTTTGCTCGATTCCTTACTTTTGTGTGAATGGCTTGTGCCATATTTGTTTTGCCTAGATTGACCTGTATATGTTTTGATCATGTATTATGATTAAAATTAATAAAAAAAAAAAAAAAGAATCCGATGTTATTCATCTTTTGGAGACTTATTCTAGAAACTAGGGGAATTATTAACTTCAAGGATATGTTAGTACTTCTTGGCACACTGTCTAAATAATGCCATGTATTTCATATGACTAATTTTCTTCAGTTAGAAAATAATACACTAGTTTAATTGAATATTTATTACAAGTTAATACTGTGATTTGTCAGGCTGACAGCCACAGTTTTTCTCTTTTTGGAGAACTGTAGGAAGTTTGAAAAAAGACATTACTACTATGATACTCCTGAGAGAGAGCACAGGAAATAATGAATTTATTTTTTATCTAATCTAGATAAGGCTGATGACAGGAAAAAAATGTTTCTAAATTCAGAATTTCAGATAAAAGCTACCTTTTATTTCAAGACTTTTCAGAGACTGACGCCAGCTCCATGGCCCAATAACTGGTGCCTCTCATTTCAGGCAGATAACTGGAAATTAATTCCAGGCTTGTATGTCAGCTTCTTGGGCTAACTGGTGCTGAGAATACTACCTCTAGTGGGGATCGGGGATGCTGGGCTACCAGTTACTAGAAAGGTGACTGTGGGAGGAGGTCTTTTACTAAAGGGTGCTGGTTGTCAGCTCGTATTCTGGCATGTTCTGGGGGCATGCTGGGAAATGCGTTGACAACTAGCATGAGGCCATAATAGCTAGGATGATTTCCACACTGACTGTGAATGGTATGCTGGGGTGGTAAAGGTGTGGGTTAGAGGTGGAGAATGGGTGTGGTGAGCACTGCACCTTAACTGTGACCTTTGCAATTAGCGTAGGTTCACATAATACCACTTCATAAATGGAGTTAAGTGCGCCCCCACTACTTGTATGCCACGTTAGAGCACAGGGCTCTGTGTTAACTACTGGGAACATGCATTTCATACCCCCAACAGTTAATGTCGTGGTGTTGCACCTAATGTGCCATTGTTTGGTGCTATTGGCACGTTAGATGCAACACCTTAGGGCCCTTTAGTAAAAGACCCCCTATGAACAGTTGGCCAGTGACCAATACTGGAAAGAGACCTCTACAGGACTTGGTCAATATGCAAGAAAAAAAGACAAAATGCCAAGGATTGTGCAAGGTGGCTGTGATGACAGCCAGGTGGGATGGGATAAGAGGGAGGGCTTGACTAGGAGAATAAAGAGAGGATGAAATAGAAATGAAAAACATAGGTGAGATGAATTGCCTTGATTAAGAAGCCTTCTTATAATTTCCCACTTTTGACTGCTTCCGGATCTAAAAGAGAACACATTTTAGAATGTCATTTGAACATTTACACCTTGCATAATATGTATGGTAAACTGACCAATAAAATCAAGACATCACCAGTGGCTCCTGGATAAAATCTATCCTCTCCCGCCCCCTATGCCAACTCCTGCTCAGAAGTTTTGTTCATTTCACCATAAGATTATATAGCCATGCCTAGTTTTGATGTTCATCTTATATAGGAACTGGAAGTAAAGCATGCTCATGTTCTCCTGCTCCTGCCCCTCCCCTACACAGGCACCTCTAATAGAAAGTGCTGAAGTTAACGCAGCTGTAAAAACCAACAAAGCACTCCCCGCAGTGGTCCCAATCAAGCCCTTTCCTTGGACTAACTTAATACTTTTTTGGACTAGTTCTCGAAGATTAAAACCACCTTCTTCAGGTCAGAAGAAGTGATATTCCAAAATATGCTACTTGCATCTTTAGGTACTAAAACTATTAGTGGAAAATTTTTAAACTGTTCCCAGAGACACAAAGTCTGTTGACTAACACTGTAGTCTGCGTCACTGGCAGGTTGATGTTGGAAGATAAAATAGTATCCTCCCCTCTTTCTAGAGATATTAGAACATGTTAAACCTGTGCATAAAGCCTATATCCCTGCCTTGAGCTACTAGTGCAAACGTGTGAGTTAAATCCCCAGTTGTAAATAAATACTCACAAAGTACTGAGAGCTTGTTGAGAAAGGGAAAAACAGTGTCTTCCAGCTGCTGCTTCTGATCTATTAGCTCCTGCTTGGTGGGGTACTTGGTGTTTGCCAACCACTCGCTTTTGGCTTTACAGGCACTGAGACACCTAAGCTGAAGGAAAGCAGAAAATGACTCTCAAGGAAGACCTGCCCAGGAGCTTTGATCTGCATCCTACCATTGCTGTTATCAATCTCATTTCAGAGAAATCAAAAGCAATCCATGCTCTACAATTAACTCAAAACTATGATATAATGACATGAAATGGACCTAAGATATCCTGCTGATTGGATCAATACTTTTGCATTAACATGCTACAATGCACTATTTAGAATACATAAGTGATTCTATTTGCAAGACAATGCTAGTGCTGCTTGCAATGCTAAGACCAGTACACAATGACTCTTCCCTAATGCACCCATGGGAACTATCTCTATCTTCAGATCAATATCTGCCCTGTGTCAGTCAGAAAGATCTTTCAAATGGAGAAAAGATTAGCCCTGTGTTTACATTTACAAAAACACACAAGACCCAGAAGCACAAGAAGTTTCTCTTGCCTCTGGTTCTGCGCGGTTACCTTCTCGTCTTTATGAAGCCTTCCCTGCACCTTCTCTTGGTCTGTAACAGTAGCCTGAATGGAACTAATATATGTCTGCAGGGCCTGCTTAGCATCTGCAAGACAAAAATAAACAATGATCCTAGGCACAAGAGATATGCAAAAACCTAAAAGATTTTTATGTTACTTAATCTGGATGAACTAGCATTTCTAAGCACAGGACAAGATTAACTCTTTGCTGGGCTCTAGGCAAACGAGCAAGTTGGTCCCCTCATCATAATACAAAATCATCTTAAAACTTCCACAAATGGGGCCCTGTGTGATTCTGACTGCAGAGGAGGCTGTAGCAGATAAGCGCTGCTCGCCAACTTATCCTACTGATTGCAGAACAATGCACAGGTTGTAGGGAGAACAGACAGAGCTCTGCAGGCAGTCGTTCTGGTGCATTTAACCCCCCTCTCCCCCACCACCTCCCCTTTCAGATCTTCTTACTGCTAGCAGCTGACTTATCAGAGCGAAAATCTGCCTTGGAAGCTATTGGATTATACATCTGAGAGGGCCACTTCTATACATCTGAGCCCAAAGCAAGTGTCTAGTTGTATGTCTTGATTCTGCCCTGCCTATGCACATGTGAGGAATTTGGCAAACTATGCAGGTAGTTTTCCTTAGATAATTCACAACAAAATGGGTGGGTACAAAAGTACCTATAAAATCTTGTTCCTGCATTATATAGGGATATACATACAGGGTGGCCCAAAAAAGTGAGAATATCTCGTAAATTAAAAGCTTAAATAGTTTACTTATTTAACTTTTTTAGCTATATAACATCTTTATTTCGACAATTTCCAGTCGCCATCATTTTTTTAAAATTTGTCAGTCGTTTACATCTGTCTTTTTGAATTTTTAAATAACTTATATGCTACGAGATGTTCTCACTTTTTTTGGACCACCCTGTATATTTGAAAATTCATAACCCAGTATTCAGAATGGCCAATATTTAAAGGCCATAGCAGTCAGCCATAGTGCTTAATATAATCCAGAGGTTCAGTGGCAGTATCCAGATAGTGGCTGCTGATGAATATCTGGTTTGTGCTGACCTTTCCACACAATGGAATATTTTCAACCAACTTTATCTGCATAGCATTTTATCCCTGCTCTTCAGAAGGGCAAAGCTATCTGTATAAAGTTGGCTGAAAATTGCCAACAATGCCTGGGGAAAATCCTATTGCCAAAGCTGTTGTCCCTGTTGCAGCTTCTGCCTCTGTCCAGACAGGGAGCCCAATGCCAGCTGAAGGACTGGTTCCATGTGCAGGATACCTGCAAGCTGAAGCCCTCATGAAACATGGAGGAGCTCAGAGAAGAGGTGGCAAGGCTGAGAAGCATTCGAGACCGTGAGAAGTACATTGATGGAGAGCTTGGATGTTTCAAGAAGCATCTCAACAGAGGTAAAGATGTGATGCTACAGAATGAAGAGAATTGGACCAAGTCCCCAGAGCCTGCAGTATCAACACTAACTCCTCTAGCCCTTGAACGGAAGGACCAGTATGCAGCCCTGGAAGTGGAGGAGGTGACAGCATCCCAGGAAAGGGAAGAACCAGAGCTCAAGCACCCCAAAGTTGCAGAATCACTGACCACAAGGAAGCAAAGGGTAATGGTGGTTGGTGACTCTCTTCTGAGGGGTAGTGAGGCATCCATCTGCTGACCAGACTTGATTTCCAGAGGCGTGCGCTGACTGCCAAGTGGCAAAATCCAAAATGTTATGTAGAGTTTGCCGAGATTCATCAAGCCTACTATTATCTGATGCTGCTCATCCATGTCGGCCCAAATGATTTTTATTTTATTTATTTATTTTATTTTATTTTATTTTTTTTTTATACCGCGCTATTTAGAATCAGTGCGGTTTACATGTATACTAACAGGTACTTTTTATTCCCTTGTCCCCGAAGGGCTCACAATCTAAGTGTACCTGAGGCAATGGAGGGTTAAGTGGCTTGCCCAAAGCCACAAGGAGTGGCCATGGGACTAGAGACCCCAGTCCCTCCGGCCTGAAGTTGCTTGTCCCCATGCGGGAATTTACTGCTAAGTATCCCTCTGAGCGTATCAAAAGCGACTTCATGGCTCTAGGACAGAGGGCGAAGCAGATTGGTGTGCAGGTGGTGCTCTTTTCAATCCACTCTGTTGAGGGTAAAGGCCGAAGCAGCGAAGCTTGCATCCTGGAGATGAATGCATGGCTGCGTGGATGGTGTCATCAAGAGGATTGTGGTTTCCTGGACCATGGGATGATGTTACAAGGGCTGCAAAGAAGACATGGCGTCCATCTGTCCAAAAAGGGTCAAAGAGTCTTTTGCAGCAGACTGGCTAACCTACTGAAGAGGGCTTTAAACTAGATTCGTTGAGGATGGGTGAATAAAGCCCCCAGGTAAGTGCAACATTAAATACCTCTAGAAATGTGTAAAAGGGGCAACATCTGGGAAGCAGTGTGTATAAATGCTTGTAGCATGGGAAAGAAGATCTCAGATTATGAGGTTTTAATGGAACAGGCTGACTTGGATTTAGTTGTGGTCACGGAGACATGGTTCACGGACAACCATAACTGGGATGTAATTATACCAGGCTATACTTTATTCAAGAAAGACAGGGGAGGAAGAAGGGGAGGAGGAGTGGCACTATATGTAAAAAATATTAAAGCCATGGAATTACAGGGCTTAAAAGGGAGCAAAGAGGCACTGTGGGTTAAACTAGAAAGAGGAAAAGGGAAATCCATTTGCATTGGTGTGATATACAGACCTCACTCACAGGGAGAAGTGGATTAGGATTTAATAGACAATATATGCAGTATTGCCATGAAGGAAGAAGTGTAACTTATAGGTGATTTCAATATGCTGGATGTTGATTGGCACATTCTTGCAACAGTGTCATCTAGAAGTAAGGAGATCCTAGATTCTCTACAATGAGAAAACTATTCCAGTAGTTGGTAACAGAACCCACACATGACTGGGCCATTATGGACTTGGTGCTTACCAATGGGGAAAATGTTTCTGATGTTACAGTAGGAGATCATCTCACATCCAGTGATCACCAGATGGTGTGGTTCAGTATTAGGACTAGGGCTGATAAAATCCATTCAAAAGCAAGGATCTCAGATTTTAGGAAAATTAACTTTGCCAAGATGGGACAATACCTCAAGGAGTTATTAGCAGGATGGGAACAGCTGGAGGATGTAGAAAAGCAATGGGCCAAACTGAAAGGGGATATTTTAAGGGCAACAAACCTTTTTGTTAGAAAGGTTGTTGTTGTTAAGTTGTTAAGTGCCGTCGAGTCGGAGTCAACTCATGGTGACCCTCTGGATAGCTATCCTAAATTGTGTTCGGTCTTCAGTCAGGCGGCTCATTGTTGACAGACTGGTACCCGTAGCTGCTGTTATTGTATCGATCCATCTCATTGCTGGCCTTCCTCTTTTGCATTGACCTTCTATCTTGCCAAGCATGATGTCTTTCTCTAATGATCTCTCTCTTCGCATGATGTTATTTTTAAAGTCTCTTTTATACCGCGCTATTCAGCTTCAGCGCGGTTTACAATGAACAGTGAACATACACATTTCCAAAAGTACTTTGTGTTTACATATGAACAGGATATTCAACTTGGCTAACAGGGTAACTATGTACAACCACAATATATACGATATATACAATTTGTACGATATATACAATTTGTCCAAAGTATGAAAGTCGAAGTCTTGTCATCTGAGCTTCTAAAGAAAGCTTAGGTTTGATCTCCTCTAGTACCGACTGGTTTGTTCTTCGGGCAGTCCATGGTATACACAGTATTCGCCGCCAGCACTATAATTCAAAGGCATCAATTTTCTTCCTATCTATCTTTTTCACTGTCCAGCTTTCACATCCATATGATGTTATTGAAAATACCATGGCTTGAACAAGTCGAATCTTTGTATGGAGAGAGACATCTCTGCTCTTGAGAATCTTCTCTAGGTCATAGCCATTCTGCCAAGAGCAATGCGTCATCTGATTTCTTGTTAGAAAGTGTGACGGCACAGGCCAGAAAGAGCATAAGAGAGAGGAGAGAAATCCAGGGATTTTCCCAGTGAAAGACAGAGAAACCAGAAGTTCAGGGGTTAAAACTTCTGAATCTGAAAAAAACTCCACACAGAAAGCTGGTAGGCAAGGGACACGCCCTAGTAACCAAGCCCGTGCATGAGGGAATGCAAGGGGTGGAGTCAGCAGGCAGTGAGAGAAACTGCAGGTATAAACACCGGAACTTTGAACAGAGAAAGGAGGAAGCCGGGGAGAAGCAAGAGGAAGCCAGGGAGAAGCCGGAGGAAGCAGGAGGTGCAGGAGTTCAGAGAGGAATCCCAAGCAGAAGGGAAGGTGCTTGTGGAAATATCTGGAGAGCCCAGCAGAGAGGTCCTCAAACTGCCCAGCCTAGAAGTGCCCGAGAGGGAGGTACTGAGAGAGCAGAACGGAGGTACACTGCAGGGAAAGGCAACCTTAAGGGAAGGAGCTTTAGGAGACCAGTTTCCACTGACGCTGAATCCTCTACTGAAAGAGAAAGGAGAGACAGAAGTTCCAGTCCTGAAACCAGCTCTAAGGTAATTGGGTCAGAGAATTCCAGGAAGGGAAGAAACTCTGAGAACCCAAGGATATTACCAAAGAGAGGCACTCCAAGGGTGAAAGAAACTTTACCTGAGTTTCCAAGCAGAAAGGAAAAGCCAGCCAAGGGTTTTAAAGCTGGCCAGGGAGAGCTCAAAGACCATGTGAGTAATCCACAACGTTTCCTAGAAGATTTTACAGAGATTGAGCCAACAGCTGCAAGGACAGCCAGGTGCTTATCTCCACAAAATAAGGTGAGCGTGGCTAAGACTTTTAACCATTCTAAGAGTAGGGAATTGTATGAGAGAAAAGGCATTACCCAGAGGAAAAGAGATACTGCCTTAAAGAAGGTTCTTAGATTGTTAGACCATTTGCAGCCAGAGATAGCTGGTTTTAAACATGAGGCTGTTCTAACAGAGTCTGAACCTGAGAGCATGGATTTTGAAAGTGCTATAAACCAAGAGTTTAGTTCTGAGTCAGAAATGGAATGTCTTCCTGTTTCATTACAGTAACTAAAGAGGTTTTTTGAAAGCATTAAACTAGCAGCCGTGTTCAAAGGCTGAGCCGAGGGGCCTATGCAAATTAGGTTGGCTAGAAAGCCTGAGAAGCTTAACCCTTAATGTGAAAGGCTGCACACAAAGTATATTGAGTCTGCTAGAAGGGCAGATAAAGAAACCTGGTTTGAGAAAGAAAAAGAAAACCTTTTGCAGAGAAAGTTTGGCACTGCTGTTGTGCTGAAGAGACTGCAAATGTTTTAAAACCATTTTTGGAAAGGAGGTTTTTATTTCCAACCTTATTTCAATGGTATGAAGAAATACTGTGTTTGAGTTCAGTAACAAGCTGCATTTGGAAGCTGTTTATTTTTGTTACCTGTTTTCTGGAAATTACCTGCCTTTGTGTTGAATATTTGGGACTGTGTGTAAAGGTTCCTTTTGGCCTTGTGGAGAATAAAATCCTGCGTGCCTATATTACTGCTCGGCTGAAGTTATTTTTGCCCATATCACAACTACACCCTTATAAATAAAAGACTCTCACCACTTCATGTACCTAGGCAACCGCCTAGGGCCCACGAAGTCGTGACAAAAGGTAAATACATATAAAAGGAAAAGGAGGCTACTATGGTTCTCAAAAGAAGTAGCTGAAAAGGTGAAGAAAAAGAGGGCGGCCTTCATAAAATACAAGAGATCACAGATAGAGGACAACAAGCATAAATATTTGGAAAAACTTAAGAGAAGCTAGCAGTCAGGAAAACAAAGATATGAAAAGAAAAAGAAATAGCCAGTGCAATAAAAAGGGACGATAAGACATTTTTCAGATATGTTAGTGAGAAGTGGAAGGGTAAAAGTGGTATTGTCATACTCAAGGGCCAGGAGCAGGACCTCAAAAAACACCCACAAATAGGAACCGAAGTGACAGGGATCTTGAATGATTTTCAGAAGACTGTGTTTGTGAGGAACTAGCTAAACTAAAAGTAGACAAAACAATAGGACTGGATGGGATACATCCGAGAATACTGAAGGTTCTTGGGGATATTCTAGCAGTTCCACTGACAGACCTTTTCAATGCTTCTTTGGAGTCGGGAGTGGTCCCAGAGGACTGGAGAAAGGCACATGTGGTCCCTTAACACAAAAGCAGAAGTAAGGATGAGGTTGAAAACTACAGTCCTGTTAGTCTAACTTCTTTGGTGAGTACAGTAAATTATTGGAAACGCTGCTAAAAGAGAGAATAGTGAGATTTCTGGAGTCCAATGGATTGCAGGATCCGAGTCAGCATGGGTTTATCAGAGGCAGGAATTGTCAAACAAATCTGATTGATTTCTTTGACTGGGTGACCAGGGAGTTGGATCGAGGGAGAGCCTAGATGTGGTGTACTTAGATTTCAGTAAAGCCTTTGACACTGTTCCTCACAGACGACTTATAAACAAACCGAGCACCCTAGGGATGGATCCTAAAGCGATTGACTGGGTTAGAAATTGGTTGAGTGGGAGGCAACAAAGGGTACAGATAAATGGAGCTCACTCTGAGGAGAAGGATGTTACCAGTGGTGTGCAAGAGGGATCTGTCCTTGGTCCAATTATTTTTAACATCTTTGTTAGTGATATTGCATAAGGACTGTTGGGTAAGGTTTGCCTCTTTGCAGCAATCTGCAACAGAGTAGATACCCAGGAAGGAGTAGATAACATGAGAAGGGATCTAGCTAGCTTGAAGAATGGTCGAGGGGGGTAACAAGGGGAAATAAGATGGCGACAGGAGGTGCGCCGGTGTGAGGTTGCTTGTGTTCCTTTCTCCGGAGAACAAGGGTACTGCTCCTACTGCCTGTGTATGAGGCGGAGGAAGAGGAAGCAAGTCGGCCTATTTATTTTATTTATTTGGTATATATTTGTATGCCGCCACTTCCAGCGATCAGCTGCGGACCAATGGTGTAAAATACAAGGGAGTAATGTATAAAATCAGTTGAAGGTATAGAATGATTTGGGGGAGGGGTACACCACCATCACATAAAAATTACAAATAGACATTACATTTTGATCACCCAGGTTTGAACCACAAATCAAATAAAATATACATTTGATTGATCAGATTATAAATATACATTTGATTGATCAGATTGTAAATATACATTTGATTGACCAGATAAATTACAGTTTTATCACCCAGTTAGAGCAACCAGTTAAATTACAGGTTTATCAAGAACATAGATAGTTGTAAGGTACAATGCCAGTTATGCAGTCTTATTAACATTGACATTGGATCTATTTCCTGCCTCTTGTGCTTCGGGGGTTAGGCAATTTGGGTAAGGAGGGAATGATTGAATTTGCCTACCTCCCGGGACCAGCTTTGGCAAGCATACCTGGCCAGTGGACTTTGGACTCATGCGGCTTTGCTTCTGGCATTGGAGCAGCATCTTTGTCAGGGCTGTCAGGTGAAGTGTCGCTTCGGGTGTTTGGCTTTCTCCAGACCAACGAACTCCCCCGCCGCAACCCGGAAGTAATCTGTCAGCTGGAGACGTGCTCCTCTCCAGCCTGCTGACAAGCACATCATTGAAGAGGAGCGAATGGGGCACTGCAGCGGCAGTAGTAACCACTCTTGGCCCCACAACACAGCAAGGAGTTGCTGTGGGCCAGTGACATCGGGTGTGGAGACATCAGCGATGCAGCCTCGAGAGGTAATGACTCCCAGAGTTTGTGAGATAGTGAGACCCATGGTGATAACAATGGACGTGCTGTGGGACAGTTTGGCGGCTTTAAACACTTCCCTAAGTTCTTTGGTTGAATTTTTTAGTACTGAATTGTATTTGGTTGAAACCAGTTGTTCCAATATCTCCAGAGTTCAGGAGGAGCAAACAGGAAGAATCTCCAGGATGGAACATGAAGTGGGGCAGCTCCGGGATTTGGTTGCTACCCAGATTAAGGACAGAACTGTGCTTTCTAAAAAGTTAGAATATCTGGAGAATCAAGCTCGCCAAACTAATCTTCGGTTCTTGAATTTTATCAGGTCTCCAATAATGTCAGCAGTGGAGATGGTGAGGAACTTTGGAGAGATTTTAAAGATTCCTCCAGAGCAATCCCCCCCTTGGTTAGGGCACAGTATCTGTCTTTGGGTGCAGGGGACCGTAGTGCTGTTACTACTCCTGTTTCTCTTGGGGTTGGTGACCTTAAGGGGTTTTTGGAAAACTCCCTGGAGGCCATTACTGATAGAACTACCCTTCTTGTTACCCTTGCCTTGGAGTCAGATAAATCTTTAATTCTAAGGTTATATTTTAAGAGGTTTCATGAGGTTTTTTTGGGCTCACAGGTGAGAATTTTTCCTGATTTGTCTCGTGTTTCCCAGGTGAGAAGGAAGGAATTTTTGGGCCTTTGGCCCAGAGCCCTAGCTTTGGGGGCAACTTTTCAATTAAAATTTCCTGTTAGATGCTGTGTTTCATATAAAGAGAAAGTTTATTTGTTCTTTGAGCCTAGGCAACTCTTGGAGTTCTTAGCTGCTAGGGAAGATGTATTAGTAGAAATCGCTGTGCCGCCCCATACGGCTGATGTTTAAACCTTTACCTGCCTTGAAATTTCTTATTTCTTTGTTAGTTTAGGACTGTTTTTATTGGTGCCTTAACTAATATACAGAGGGTTTTTTTTCCTGGTACCCCTTTTTAATTCCTTTATTTGTGGGCTAAAGTGACATGGTAAATTTTTTCTTGAAGTTTGTTTTCTATGATGTGTTAAATACCATTATCTTTTCATTCATGTGAATACTTGTATGTATATAAACTAAACATTAATAAATACAAAATTTAAAGAAAAATAGAAGAACGGTCAAGAATTTGGCAGTTGAGATTTAATGCTAAAAAAAGCAGGGTCATGAATCTGGGCTGCAAAAATCCAAGGGAGCAGTACAGTGTAGGCAGCGAAGTACTGTACTTCTGTCCATGAAAGAAGAGTGGGATCTGGGTTTGATTGTCTCTGATGATCTTAAAGTGACTAAACAGGTAGAAAAGGCGATGGTGAAAGCCAGAATGATGCTTGAGTGCATAGGGAGAGGAATGGTCAGCAGAAAAAAGGAGGTGATAGTGCCTCTGTATAACATAGAAGCATGACGGAAGAAAAAGACCATATGGCCTATCTAGTCTGCCCTTCCATATCGACTACAATAGTCTTCTCTTTTCCCTTAGTGATTCTATGTGTTTGCCCCATGCTTTTTTTTAATTCAGATACTGTCCTCATCTCTACCACTTCTACTGAGAGACTATTCCACGCATCTACCACTCTTTCCTTAAAGCGTAGTTATTCACCTGTAACAGGTGATCTCCAGGAACAGCAGGAATTTAGTCTTCACATTTGGGTAACGTCAGTACCGACAGAGTCCACGCAGGACTGCTCCCCAGTGTCCTATAGGAAAGCTTTTGTGAGCATCCCACTGCGCCTGTGTAGCTACCTTCCCGCCTTTCCAGCTCTCCCTCCTCAGTTGAGTTTGTAGCCGAGATAAAAGAAGAGAAGGAGAAGAAGAAGACCTACAAGCCCTAGGGGAGGAGGGTGGGTTGTGAAGACTAAATTCCTGCTGTTCCTGGAGATCACCTGTTACAGGTGAGTAACTACGCTATCTCCAGGAACAAGCAGGAATGTAGTCTTCACATATGGGACTCCCTAGCTCGGAGATGCCAGAGAGATGACCTCAGAGTGAGCTGTGGATCACAGGCATAACTAAGTAGGTCATGTATCCTCCAAGGATGTCTGGTATTGAAACCCGGGACAGAGGGTAGGAGTTGATCTAAGTCTGAAAGAGATGTTGGAGAACAGCTTGGTCAAACAAGCATCCTAGTGGGAGTCCTTGTCCAGGCAGTAGTGAGCAGCAAAAGTGTGGACAGAAGACCAAGTTGCTGCTTTGCATATCTCATCAATCATTACAGAGCGTAGATTTGCCATAGAGGCAGCCATGGCCCGAACATTATGTGCAGTGACGTGACCCTTGAGAGAGAGTCCTGCACTTTCATAAGCAAAGGAGATGCAATCCGCTATCCACCTGGAGAAAGTTTGCTTGGATACTGGCAATCCCAGGTGACTCAAGTCAAAGGCGATGAAAAGTTGGGAGGTTTTTCTGTGCTCTCGAGTTCTCTGGAGATAAAAAGTCAAGGCACATTGCAATCCAGCGTGTGAAGGGTTGCCTCTGCCCTAGAGGAATGAGGTCTAGGGAAAAAAACAGGAAGGTAGACTGACTGGTTTAAATGGAAGGGTGAGACCATCTTCGGCATAAAGTGAGGATGAATCCTAAGTACTACCTTATCATGGTGGAATTGTGTATAAGGAGGGTCAGCCACCAAAGCCTGGAGCTCACTAATGCGTCTTGCTGAAGTGAGGGCAATAAGGAAGGTGACCTTCCATGTGAGAAACTTCAGTGAGAAAGAGGCCAGAGGTTCAAAGGGCGGCTTGAGAAGCTGTCCTAAAACAACATTAAGATCCCATGCTACTGGAAGGGGCTTAATGGGAGGTTTGGTTAATAGAAGATCCTTCATGAAGCATGCTACAAGTGGCTGAGGAGATATGGGTTGACCATCTAAGGGCATGTGAGAGGCCGCAATTGCACTTAAGTGTACTCTTACCGAATTGGTTTTGAGTCCAGAAGAAGACAGGTGGAGAAGATACTCAAGTAATGCATCCACCGGAGCTGAGAAGGGATTAAGCGCCTTCTGCGAACACCAGAGCAAACATCTATGCCACTTGAAGGCGTAGGAGCGCCTGGTGGAAGATTTCCTAGAAGCTAAAAGGATATCTTTAACTTGTTGAGAGAGGTTAATATCCTGGAAGGCTATGCTTTCAGCAGCTATGCTGTAAGATGGAGGGATTGTGGATTTGGATGGAGTAGCGTCCCCTCCTCCTGAAAGAGGAGATCTGGAGCAGACCCCAGATCTATGGGTTGAGCCCGAGACAGACGTAGAAGGAGAGGGTACCACAATTGTTGTGGCCAACGTGGGGCTATGCGTATCATGTAGCCCCTGTCTCTCTGGAGTTTGAAAAGTATCTTGGAAATGAGGGGAATGGGAGGGAAGGCATATAGGAAGCCTCGACCCTAGTGGAGGTATAAGGCATCCACCTGCTGGCTGTCCTGTGCAGGCATCCTGGAGCAGAAGCGAAGAAGCTTGGCATTCTGAGGACTTGCAAAGAGGTCTATCTCTGGGGTTCCCCAGATCTGAAAAATCTGAGCGACCTTGTCTGCATGGAGAGACCACTCATGAGGTAGAAGGACTCGACTCAGTTTGTCCACCAAGACATGGTGTTTGCCCGGAAGATACATCGCTAGTAGGTGAATGTGATGCTGTATGACAAAAGACCACAGATGCAGGGCCTCACTGCAGAGGGTCTAAGAGCCTGCTCCGCCCTGCTTGTTCAAGTAGAACATGGCTACTTGATTGTCTGTCTGGACTAGAACTGTGCGGAATCGAAGATGGTCCTGAAACACTTTGAGAGCATTGTGAATGGCTCTGAGTTCCAGAAGATTTATGTGAAGTTGTGACTCCTGATGAGACCAGAGCCCCTGAGTGGAGAGATTGTTCAGATGAGCTCCCCAGCCCAACTGAACCCATCCGTCATCAGGATACATTGATGTGCTAGCATCTGAAAGGGTGACCCTACCAGGAGGTTTTCTGGGGATTGCCACCTCTGGAGAGATGAGATTAGACGGGCAGAGACCATTATGTTGTCTCCCAGATGACCCGATGCCTGAGACCACTGGGAAGCCAGTGTCCATTGAGCTGCGTGCATATGTAGATGAGCATATGGAACAACATGCACTGTTGATGCCATATGACCCAGACGTTGTAGCATTTCTTGAGCAGTGAGAAAGTTCTTAAGGCATGCCTGAGATAATAACTGATTGAGTCGAGCGCAGCAGAGTTGGGGCAGAAATGCCTTTGATTGTTTAGGAGAGCTCCTATGAACTCTAGAGTTTGAGAGGGAACGAGTTGGGACTTTAGAAGATTTATTACAAATTCCAAGTGTTGCAGCACCTGCATGGTGCATGAGAGGGAAAGACTGGCCTCTAGAGAGGCTTGAATGAGCCAGTCATCTAAGTAAGGGAAGACAAATATCCCAAGTGTCCTTAGGAATGCGGCTACTACCACCATGCACTTTGTGAAGACTCTTGGGGCAGAGGCGAGGCCAAAAGGCAGGACTCTGTATTGATAATGTCTTCCTTGAAACATGAAGCGCAGGAATTTTCTGTGCTGTGAGTGAATAAGTATGTGAGTATATACCTCCTTTACATCTAAAGAACAGAGCCAATCCTGACTCTGGAGATAGGGGAGAAGGGTACCTAGGAAGATCATTTTGAATTTCTCCCGCAGTAGGTACTTGTTCAGTTCTCTGAGGTCCAGAATGGGCCTGTACCCTCCTGTTTTCTTTGGAATGAGAAAGTATGGAGAATAAAAGCCCATTCCCTGCTGGTGGAACCTCCTCTATTGCACCCTGAAAGAGCAGTGAGAGGGGGCTGAGAGCGGAACCCTCTTGGAGGAGTCCGGGGGTGGGGGGTAGATTTTGTAGATGAAGCTTGTACCCCTCCTATACTATGGATAGAGTCCACTGCTCTGATGTGATAAGATGCCACCTGTAGGCAAAGTGACAAAGTCTGCCGGGAATGTGGATGGGATCTGGAATCTCCAGAGGCAGAATGGCTATGTTCTCTAGGAAGGAGTCAAAGACCCTCAGGAGGCTGGGTCTGCTGAGGTGGCTGAAACTTAGGAGTTTGAACCTTCTTTTGCTGTTCTGATGGCAGCTGCCCCTTCTGAGGGGCATGGTGTTGACTCTGTACAGCAGGGGTGTAAGAAGGATAGTACTTATTATTATTATTGAAAAAAAGCTTTCTTTGCTGCTTTTTTCATAGCTGGGTTGGCAGTAGATCTAGATAGTCTTATTAAGAGTGGTGTTCTCAGATTCTAACTGAGAGGCCTTGTCCTGCCAATCCTTGCCAAAAAGGTTTTCACCAGTGCAAGGGATATTACCCAGCTTATCTTGAACCCATTGTTCAAGATGATGCTTTATTTAAGAAGAACATTTTATGTTTTATGTAAGAAGAACAGGCTTTATATTCACTCCTGCTTCTTTACTTTGTTTTATTGTAAACCGCACCTGATCCATGGGAAAGTGCGGTATATAAGTGTTTTATTAAATAAATAAAATAAGATCCGATGCTTGGAGCCAAGAAATCCTGCGTGCACCAATGCAGATAGATGAAGTTCTGCTGATGCACTCAAAACAGTCAAAAGTTGCCCTGTTAACAAACTTTAAAACATTTTGAGAATGCTTCACAAGGGTGAGATAATCTGCTCTCTTATTATGAGAGAGAAGAGGAGCCATTAACTCCAAATCCCTAGCCACCTCTCTAAGGAACATACCCATATAGAGTATGTAGGAACTGATCCTGGCTGATAACATGGAGGCCTGAAAACAACATTGACCAAAGGCATCGAGGGTTCTCGATTCCCTACCTGGAAGGTTCGAGGAATGTGTCTTAGCACTCTTTATTTGACGCATTGCTGATTCCACCACCATGAAATGGTACGGTAATTGCGTCTTTTGAAAACTTGTGATGGCCCTGCTCCTATCATTAGTCTCATGGTACTACTGCTAAGAGTCAAGTTGCTAATTAAGAAGAGAATATGATAGCAAGAAAAATAGATATTAGCATGAACTGCAAGAGTTTGATATTAACATCCAAAATAAATAAAATAAACTCACCTATTTCTGCTGGCCAGTCAGTTTTGCGTTATCATCTTTACCCTATAAAATTGTATCTCTTAAGTATATGTTGAACACAGAAGAGGACAACATTTAAAAGCATCTAAACAGCTAGATTAATCAAGGTGAAGACTGCCCTGCATACATCAGCTATATTTAGCTGCTCAAAATAATGGGCATTTCAGAAGTCAGGCTTGAGTCAAGTAAGTATGCTAATGCATAAATAATTGAGGGGCCAATTTTCAAAGCCTTTATCCGCATGAGGATGCTGAGAGAGATAGATATTCAGTGGCACTATCCAGATGATGCCACTGAATATCTCCACAGGCTACCCTGGCACTATCCAGTTAATGCAACGGTGGTCTATGGGCAGAACTAGAGTGGTGCAGCGGCTGTCCAGGGAAATGTTGACTTAATCCAGGTGATAGAAACATGATGGCAGAAAATGACTACATGGCTTATAAGAAAAGTGGAAGGAAGTCCAAAAAACTGCCAGCGTGGTTTAAAGGTGAAGTCAGAGAGGCTGTTGTTGCCAAAAAAACATCCGATGACGCAGTGAGGGAGGCTGTTCCAGTACCTTGGTGCGCAGAAATTGTAGGCCCTGCCTACTGTTGCCTTGGTGCATTGTGTTATTAATTTTGGGACTACCAGGGTGTTAAGTGTTACTGACCTTCTGTCCCTATTGAGAGGAGTTGTCTGGATTAGTTCAGTCAATGATGTCGACGAAAGCCCTTTAATAACCTTGAAGGTAAGTAGTAAGTTCTTGTAAGTGATTATGTATGTATGTATGCTGTTTATAATGTTTCAAAATGTATGTTGCTTACAATGTTTCAATTTGTTTGCTATTTACAATGTTTCAATATGTAAGCAGTTTACAATGTTTTAACATGTATGTTATTTAAAATGAATAAAAAGATTTAAACATACAGCAACAGGATAAAATCAAAATAAACGGAACCATCTAATTTCTCAACAAATAGGGGTGTCCTACATGGAGCGGTAGGTTCACTCCTAAACAAAGACATGGGGAGGGGTGGCCTGCACAGAGTGGCAGGTGCACCTACTCCTGCCATCTTACTGGGTAGACTAGATGGACCATACTGGTCTATATCTGCCGTCATTTCATTTATTATGTAGTTTCTATCTGACAGTGCCACTTGTTCTCTTTCCCCCAGTCAGATGTATTGGTATTCTCTAAAATGTACTGGCTTAATACTTGCAGTGTTGACTTTTGATAGGTAGGGTTGGTGCTTTGTGAGTCCTGGTAGTGCTGTTATGATACAGTGGATTTGCTATGGGTTCTAAATGGGCAGTATTTATCGTACTTCGTAATGTGCCTGGCAGTTGGCACTGGAGTATAGTAATGTAGAAATCTGGTAGTCTTTCTTTATCCAGACACTCATTAAGAGGCATGTTTACTAAAAGTTAGTACATGTCAACATTATGCAAATATTTATGCAAATGAGACATCTTATGCAAATGAGGCCCCACAATGAATTTCCGCAAATGGCCCCGCACCCCCCTTGTGCCACCCCTGCATATCATTGCCAATGCATTTACTTTGTGATAAATGTCTGTCTTGTGTGAGAACTGAAAGGGCAGATGCTGGCTACATACATTTTTGCCTTTAACATGCAAAGATTTTATTGCACTTAAGTAAATGGCCCCAAACTGTTAAATGCAAGTTAAAACTAGAAACACCAAAGAAAACTATAAGCACAAAATATAACAAAAAAAATTTTTTTGGGGATGCGCATAGAAAAGTCTTAGGGGCATGTTTACTAAACATTAACGTGCGTTAAGTGCTGCCACCGACCATTCCTTTCTATGGGCCATTGCAGCACATAACGTGCATTAACTTTACTTAACACACATTAACCTTTAGTAGACATGCAGCATAGGTTGGTTTCTGAATCATTTTCAGACTTTTATCCCACAATTTTCAGGCACTTATTCATTTCAAAATTTTTTGTTAATAAAAAAATGATGAACACACATTAATTCATAGGTTAACATGCATTAAATCAATTTTCCATGTGCTAAATATTTTAAGGCACACTAATGAAACAAATACAGATTCCTATTATTTTTGTCCTGATTCCTAAAAATTTTGTCTGATTCAGATGTTTTCTAAATTTTTATCCAGCCATAGTGATAATGCCTTTCTACTGGTCATGCTGAGACCCTATCTGTAGTATTATGTTTGGGTAGCAGTAATCCAAAAAAGGGCAACCAAAATCGTAAAGGATTTGTATTAATAGCCTTATTAGAGGAGCCTTAAGGATCTCTATCTACATACCCTTAAAGAGAAAAGAGATGGGGAGAATATGTTAGAGATATTCAAATAATCTCAAAGGTATGAAAATGTATAAGAAACAGGGCTGTCCCAAGGACATCTGGTGCCCCAGGTGAATCTTCAACCATGCGCCCTTCCCCAGAGGTGGCTTAAGGCCCTATCCCCCTCCGCCATAGCCCAGTATCTTCCCTTCTCTCCCCCCCTTGGTTATCCAGCATTTCCCTTTTCATCCCTCCGCAAGATGTCCAGCATCTCTCCCCTTAGGCGTGTTCAGCATCTGCCCTTTCTTCACTTCCTCCGAAAGGTGTTCAGCATCTGCCCTTCCTTTCCTTATCCCCCTCCCAAGGTGCTCAGTACCCCCCCCCCCAAAATGTTTCCAGCATCTCCCTACTTTCCTATCTGTCACTGCTGCAGCTGCCTGGGCCTGTAGCACTAAACAGAAGTCAGTGTGGACAGCGTGGGCCTTGACCATACAAAGGTGCTCAAGCCTGCCACATTCCATCCCTTCCAAACTTCCTGTTTCATAGGGGGTGGGAGGCAGCAGAACTTGCGCATGCACAGATGCTCAAGGCCCCACACTGACCACGCCGACTTTTGTTTAGTGGCATGTCTGCTACATCTGCAAACTGCTAACCTAGGCGGACATCTAGTCAACCTAGTGGTCAGGCCAGCCTTCATAAGAAAAGCGTAGTTACTCACCTGTAACAGATATTCTTCGGGGACAGCAGGAATCAGTCCTCAGATATGGGTGACATCAGCGCCAACAGAGCCCACACGGATCCAATCCCCAGCTTTCAAAGAAAGCTTTTGGTTTGTATACCGCACATGCATGGTCACTTTCCCACCCAAAGGTGTCATCTTACCTCAGTATGATGACATAGCTCAAAAAAGATAAAAAGAAAAAAAACAACTCCATGAGTAGGATGGAGAGTTGTGAGGACTGATTCCTGCTGTCTCCGGAGAACACCTGTTACAGGTGAGTAACTACGCTTTCTCTGGGAACAAGCAGGAAGTGAATCCTCATATATGGGACTCCCAAGCTACAGGCTACCGAAAAAACCTGTAAAAGCCACGGGCGACCCAAAACGCAGACCGTAAAGGGCAGCAGGGTCGCTGACTGGCTGGAAGTCTGACAATGCAGCAGCAGCAGCATCGAAGATGCAATCCCCACTCCGGTAGCCTGAACAGGATGGGTCGGAGGGAAGGAGTTGCATTATTCCCTGAAGAGGTGATGGCCCTCTGAGAGGTTTCCTCCAGACAATAATGTGCCACGAAGGAGTGCACAGAAGACCAGGTGGCAGCCTGGCAGATCTGCAGTAAGGGTACCGAGTGCAGACTCGCCACCGAGGCTGCCATGGCACGCACAATGTCAGCCATCACATGATGCTCCTGAGAGAGCCCCGCCTGTTGATAGGTGAAAGAAATGAAGTCTGCCACCCACCATGAGAAGGTGCACTTCAAGACTGTGAGCCCCAGGCAACTGGGGTCAAAAGAGACAAAGAGCTGCACTGAGCGGCGATGGGGCTGTGTCCTCTGGATGCAGAAGGACAATGCATGTGCAAAGAAGCCTCTGCCCTGGATGAATGAGGCCTAGGAAAGAAGGTGGGTAAGACCACCTCTTGATTAAGATGGAATGCAGAGACATCTTTGGCAAGAATTTAGGGTGAGTTCGAAGGACCACCCTGTTGCTATGGAACCTGGTATAGGGCGCGTGTGCCACCAGTGCCTGGAGCTTGCTCACACACCTGGCTGAGGTGAGCGCCACCATGAACACAACTTTCCATGACAGATATTTGAGATGGCAGGTGGCCAATGGTCAAAAGGTGGAGCCATAAGCTTCACCAACACCGCACTGAGATCCCAAGCCACCGGCGGTGGGCAGATCGGGGCCAGGAGAGGAGGAGGCTCTGCATGAATCTGTCTACTAGAGGGTGCAGCAACACTACATGGCCCTCCACCATGTGATGGTGAACCGAGATGGCACAGAGGTGCACTCAGACTGTGTTGAACTTCAGGCCACTCCTCGACAAATGCAGGAGGTACTGCAGGATGTCGGGCATCGTGCAGGAGAAGGGGTTGAGGCCTTCATCCGCAAACCAGTGCAAAAACCTGCACCACTTAAAGACATATGCATGTTGCATGGAGTCCTTACGCGAGGCCAGGAGAACATCTTCAACCTGCCTGGATAGGCAGTGATGTGCTATTGCTAGCCTCTCAGCATCCAGGCAGTCAAAGTCAGGCATGGGAGCTTGGGGTACAGAAGCATCCTGTCCTTCTGGGATAGTAGGTCTGGGGCGTTCCCTAGCGGAAGTGGGTCCTTGCGGGACAGCAGCAGAAGCAGGGGGAACCAGGGTTGCCTGGGCCACCTGGGCACAATGAAAATGACTGAGGCCTCTTCTGCTTGGATCTTGAGGAGGGCATGTGATACCAGTGGCACGGGCAGAAATGCATATAGGAAACTCCCAGACCAGGGGAAGAGAAAGGCATCCACTGCCTCCCGGCCCTGGGCTGGCTTCTGGGAGCAGAAGCACGGCAGCTGTGCATTGTCCGGACTAGCAAAGAGTTCGAACTCCGGGGTCCCCATTGCCAGAAGACCTCCCCCAGCACAGCCGCGTTTAGCCTCCATTTCTGGGGCTGGAGAACATGGCTCAGGCAGTTGGCTAGCACATTGTTCTGGCCCAACAAGTACACCGCTCTGAGGGAGATGTTCTTCCTCACTGCAAAGTCCCAGAGGTGCACCACCTCCCAACAAAGGTGGTACGACCCCGTGTCCCCTTGCTAGTCGATGTAGTACATCACCACCTGGTTGTCCATCTGTTCCTGGACCACTCACCCTGCCAGATAATCCTGGAAGACGTGTAGGGCATGGCAGACAGCCCGGAGCTCCAACAGGTTGATTTGCGTAGCACTCTCCTCTGGTGACCACAGGCCCTGCAACTGCAGATGATCACAATGGGCCCCCCAACCCAGCTTGGACCCATCTGCTGTGAGGATGCAGCGTACTGGAGGAGCCCAGAAAGGCAGGCCGGCTCTGAGGTTGCGGTGGTCCTATTACCAGGCGAGGGAGGTCACCAGGGTCAGCATAACCAGGATGCAGTCTTCCAGACAGCCAGACACTTGCGTCCACTGTGCCTGCCTCATATGGAGGTAGGAAAATGGAGTGACATGGACGGTGAAGGCCATGTGCTCCAGGAGATGGAACATTTGTCTAGCAGTCATCACTGAGCTGCCTTGAATGGCCAGGGCCAGTGCTGAGAGGCATTGAACTCAGTTGAGAAGTAGGAAGTCCCTCGCTTGAGTGGAATCGAGTAGGGCAGCAATGAACTCCAGTTGCTGGGTGGGCTGTAGGTGAGACTTCGGGAAGTTCACCATGTAGCCCAGGCTCTGAAGCAGCCCTATGGTGTGTTGCATTGCATTCTGTGCCTCCCCCGGCATGGTGGCTTGAATAAGCCAGTCATCTAGATACAGGAAGATGAATACTCTCACTAGTTGGAAGTGAGCGGCCACGACTGCCAGGCATTTGGTGAATACCCTGGGAGCCGAGGCTAGACTGAAGGGGAGTGCCCGGTGCTGAAAGTGCCATCTGCCGACAAGAAATCGGAGGTACTGACTTTGCCTTGGGTGGATCGGGATGTGGGTGTAGGCATCTTTGAGATCTTTATCTTTATCTTTATTAAAACACTTGATAGACCGCTATGGCCAAGGCATTAAGCGGTGTACAATAAGAATAAAAGTCCACTTTGTAGGGTAGAGAAAAGAACGCCATAACTAACAGGAAAGCAAAGTCAAGAGAAAACATAAAAGGTAGACAAGAGAGAGAACTAAGACGTAAGACAGTACAAGTTAAACTGTTAAAAATTATTATAAAGACTACATACAATATTAAAACTTGTTAAAATTATTATGAGGACTACACACAATATTAAACCAAACCGACAGACAAATGACATGGACAACATATCTTAGGAATGGGAGTCAGAGGGAAGGTCGAAGGCTTGTTGGAACAGGTGAGTTTTGAGTAGTGATTTGAAGTGCGGATAGGAAGATTCTAGACGGAGTGTAGATGGCAGGGTGTTCCACAGGAGAGGACCCAAAAAGAAAAATGCCGAGTGTTGGGTCTGCTCTAGGTGAGCTCGTGAAGGGGCGGGCAGAGCTAAACGGTTGGCGTGCAGGGAACGAAGCTGGCGATATGGGGTGTGGAGGGAAATGAGGTCAGCCAAATAAGTGGGTTCACCCGTGTGGATGGCACGGTGAAGTAGAATAAGAAATTTATATTGATATCGAAACCGGAGGGGTAACCAATGAAATTGAAAAAGAAGGGGAGTGACATGTTCAAAGCGGTGAGAAAAAGTGATAAGTCGAACAGCGGTATTTTGGACGGACTGAAGTCTTTGAAGTTGATATTTGGGAAGATTTGCTAGAAAAACGTTACAATAGTCTAATCTACTGATGACGAGTGCCAACACCAGAGTGACCAATGAATCAGAAGGTAGAACTGAACGGACAGCCCTAATCTGACGCAGAGACAAAAAAGAACGGTGAGTGAGAGAAGAAATGTGTAAGTGGAAAGAAAGAGTGGAGTCAAGAATAACACCCAGGTAACGGAAAGAAGAAACCAGGGGGATAGGAACAGAATTAATCAGAGGTGCAATAGTTGGACAAGAACCGCTTAAGGATACCCACATTGCAGTGGATTTAGCAGGGTTCAGATGGAGGAAATTCTGGGAAAGCCAGAAAGCAATATGTGAGAGGCAGTCGTTAAATGGGGAAATATCTGAAGTTAGTGGGGAGACATGATAAAGTAGAATGATATCATCCGCATAGATGTAAGGGGACACAGGAAATTGTTGAATTAAAAGGGGCAAAGGAGCAAGAAAAATATTAAACAGTAAAGGAGAGAGAACAGAACCCTGTGGTACACCACAAGTGAGCGGGAAAGAAGAAGAGGAGTGACCGTTTGAGTGGACAGTGAAAGAACGAGCCGAAAGAAAAGAGTGAAACCATTGTAAGACTGTGCCCTGCAACCTACAATCAGAGAGTCGAGAAAGAAGAGTCTGGTGATCAATTAAATCAAAAGCTGCTGAAAGATCAAGTGAGACAATTAAAGTAATATCACCCCGATCATGTGCAACGTGCAGTTCGTTCAATAGTGCTAAAAGGACAGTTTCAGTGCTGTGCCCATGACGGAAACCTGCTTGGCAGGGATGAAGGGAATGAGTAGTTTCAATATGGGAGTTTAACTGTTCAAAAACAAATCGTTCCAGGAGTTTGGCTACGAACGGGAGATTTGAAACGGGGCGCCAGTGAGACAGAATGGAAGGATCCAGTGATGACTGCTTTAAGAGAGGACGAACCACAGCAGATTTCCAAGCAGTTGGAAAAAGGCCAGATGTCATGCTGGAGTTAATAATGTCTGTTAAGTACGGTACGAGCTGTAAAGAAGGTTCAGTTAACCAGCTTGATGGAATTGGGTCCAGGCTACAAGTTGTTTTCCGAATTTTAGACAACATCTGGACTACTTCCGCAGGAAGGACTGGATGAAAGAAAGACCAGGTATGGACCAATGTTGGATTAGGTGGAGGGGAAGAGGAGAGAGAGAGAGGACCAGCTGGGGAGGCCACAGAGGATTCAGGCGAAGTGAATGACCGCAGGGCAGAGGAGATAACGGAGAAGAGGGGGAAGGATTTGAAAAAGAAGAGCGCAGATCCAAAATTTTATTAGAAAAGAAAGAGGCCAAAAGTTGGGGGTCCGGAGTTGTGGAGGGCAGAGAGCATCGGGGGCCAGTGGAGGAGAGCCTACGAAGAATAGCAAACAGTTGTCTGGAGGAGTGCGCAGCTTCAGAGATCTCAGTTGAATAAAAGGTACGCTTGGCGTCCTGCATGGCTGAGCGATAGGCGGTAGACAGCTGTTTAAAGCGCAGTAGCAAGTCCGGGGAGGGATGTCGAGACCAGAGGCGTTGAACCTGGCGGAGCTGGGTCCGTTGCAGGCATAGGGAAGGATGATACCAGGGGAAATGTTTGGACAATTGCATAGGAGGAGAGGGCTGGAGAGGTGCTAAACTATCTAAGGCAGCAGAAGTGAGGAGAGAATCCCAGAGAGAGGCTTGGGAGTCAAGAGAGCATGAGAAAAAGTCTGAAGGGAACAGGGAGGGAGCAGGAGGGAAAGACTTGAGAGTGTCTGTTGTAAGGCGACGGCGAAGAGGAAGAGGGGAGGGGGATGTTGTACAGCAAACAGAGTCCAGTGGTAGAGAAGAAACCTTAAAGAGAACACAGGAGTGATCTGACCAGGGGACAGCCAGCGTAGTTGGGGGAGAGACAGTTGGCAACAGAGTAGAAGGGGAAAAGAACCAAATCCAGAGTATGGCCTGCTATATGGGTGGGGCCAGAGACATATTGATGGAAGGAATTGTCTGCAAGAAAGTTCATAAACGCACGGTCCTTCAAGCGGCTAGGTTGATCTACATGGATGTTAAAATCACCTAATACGATAAGATTTGGAAACTGCAGAGCAACGTCCGAAAGAGATTGTAGCGCCGTGTCCCAGCGTGCTGGAGTAAGAGAAGGGGGCAGGTAGAGAAGGAGGAAATAGAGAGGTGGAGAGGAGTGAAAACGAAGGAAAAGAGATTCGGGAAAGGAGACTAAGGGAGAAGAGATTTCATCAATAGTGAGAGTGGCCCGATGAAGAAGGGCTATTCCCCCCCCCCCCTCCTCTGCCCAACCTGGGAGATGAAATAGCTAAGAAACCAGGTGGGAGAGAGCTAGACAGAATAGGAGAATCACCCTCTTTGAGCCATGTCTCAGTGAGAAAACAGAGATCTACAGAGTTATGTGTTATAAGGTCTTGAACCAACAGGGACTTAGTCCGAAGAGAGCGACAATTCAAAAGAGCAAGGCTAAGAGTCAAGGTAGAGAGGGCTGTAAGGGACCTTAGTAAAGGACGGCGAGGGCTAGCTGAGGAGCATAGCCAATCTCCCTGCAGGAGATAGGGCAGCAAGTTCCAAGGGATACCATCTTGAACTTTTTCTTGACCATAAAGTGGTTGAAGTCCCACAGAGCCAGGATGGGCCGGAAGCACCCTGTCTTTTTGGGGACAAAAAAGTAGCAGGAGTAGAACCCCCTGCCCTGGAGTGGCAGGGGAACGAGCTCCACTGCTTAATCTTCGAGTAAACACTCAAACTCCTCTTGCAGAAGCTCTCTGTGCAAGAAGTCCATATGTGATTCCCCAGGGAAGAAGAGAGGAGGCAGCTGGGCAAAGTGGAGGAGATAACCTTCTCTGACCACCTGCAACACCCAGGTCCATGGTAATGTTTGGCCACTGGTGAGCAAAGTGAACCAGCCATCTTCCTGTGAACCATAGGTCCTGCACTTCCCTGCTATGCCCAAGGAGTCAAACCTCCCCCCCAGTCTGCAGCTGGGTGCTGTTTGGGGTTTGGAGACTTTGGCTTATAGGGGCCATGCCCCTGGCCCTTGGCCTGCTACCTCTGTGGGGAGTGTGATAGGCCTGAAACTTGGGGTACTTTCCGTAAGCCTTCTTGGTCTTCGGATGGAAGGACTTTTTCCCCGAAGCCTTCTTAGAGAAAGGTTCAGCCACTTTCTGGTCATACATAAGAACATAAGATATGCCATACTGGGTCAGACCAAGGTCCATCAAGCCCAGTATTCTGTTTCCAACAGTGGCCAATCTAGGTCATATGTACCTAGCAGTTTCCCCAAGAGACACAAGTTCCACAATGCTTCTCCAGCTCGTCGGCCTTCTCCATCATGGGTTTGCCGAAGAGATTTTCCCCACAGCATGGGACATCAGCTAACTTGTCCTGAACCCACTGCTCAAAGTCAGAGGACTGTAGCCAGGCAAGGTGTCATGCACTAATGCCCACCGCAGCTACCTGAGCCACCAACTCGAAGCCGTTGAAGGCTGCCCCTGACCGATGACACTAAGGTCCTGAAGTGCTCAAGGGGTTGCCTACTAACCCCCTGGCAAGTTCCTTTGCCAGGTCCCTCGGGTACATGCCCATGTACAGCTAGTATGCCTGGATCTGGGCTGTGAGCATGGAGCCCTGGAAACATTTTCTGCCAAAAGCATCCATGGTATGCGTTTCCCGGCCTGGAGGCACCAAAGAGTGCGTATTCTGTCTTTTAACGCGACATATAGCCAACTCCACAACCATGGAGTTATATGGCAGCTGTGTTTTCTGGAAGCTGGGGCTCCAGCTGACTCGATACTGTGAATCAAGTCAACTGTTCACAATCGGCACTGTCACCAGGATCTGCTCCAGGATGGGGGTCATGGGAACTGTCAGTGCCTCCCAAGGAGGAGCCTCGTACTTCGGCATGCGGCTTGTCCTCGAGCACTGCCATGAAGATGAGAGCTTGGGACATCTCCCAAACAAACTCCAGGAAAGTCAAGTCCTCTGAAGGTGACCATCGCCAATGGTGTGGCGGGGATGGGTCAGAGGGGATGTCCCGGTGAAGAACGGTGTTGGGAGACTCCTCATCTGTCTTCCATGCCAACTCAGAACCAGAGGAGTCAGCTAGCACCCTGTGGATGTCGGACCAACTCGGCATTAATGACACCTGGCGTTGGGAATCTGGCATGTCTGCACCCAACAACATGCCACCCCATGACTCGGATGCCAATGGAAGGGACATCCTCTGGGGATGTCCCAGATGAGGATAGTCCATTAGGGGCACTGACGACCTGGAGTGACTGGGAGTCAGGCCCCTGTGAGCCTCAACGAACGCAGCAAAGCTGCTTTCAAGGGCTAGCATCCTGGCCTTGATGTCTGGAGGTTCCGCTGAAGCAAGCTCCGACTTCAAAGGCTCCGATGCTTGTGCCAGGTCCTGGGAAGGGGAATCCCAGATGGTGATGGCATTGGGGGACCCAGTGCGATCCCCTGACTCTGATGCCAATGCCTTCCTCTGAGGTTGCTGTGGGGGCACGCCTTCTTGTTGGAGTTGAGGGCTCCATGCCTGGATCCCAGATGTCTTACCCTCCGGGTCGGGGTCAGACCTCGACGTTGGCTTTGATGAAGTCTTCGGCCAGGGACAATCCTCCAGGGATGACTCCAATGCACGTCGATCCCGCAGCTCTGACTGGGTCCAGGAGCGCAATGCCGAGTTGCCTGATGCTGGCTTCAAAGGCAAATCTAAGAGAAAAACCCTGATATACTGGTGAAAAAACATTGCTTGAAACCGCTGGTCGACGACATAGCAGGAAAAATGAGCCTCAGGAGTTTAAACTCTGATGTCTCAACCAGCTAGGCCACAAGTAAAAGAAATGCGGGCCAAAAATTAAAAGGAAAAAAGTGTACCCGAGCAAAATGGACAACACCGAGTTATTGGACTTGGGTGGCGGAAAGGTGAACAATTCCGAAGTAGCAGAAAAATCACAGAGGATGATGAAAAAAGTTGACTTTATCCGGGGTGCACAGACAGGGCGTCTGCAGGGCTCCATGGAAAAAAAGAAGACTGAGGTAGGATGGCATCTTTGGACAGGAAGATGACTGTGTACATCCCAAAAGCTTTCTTTGAAAGCTGGGGATTGGATTCGCACGGGCTTCTTTGGTGCCAACGTCACCCATATGTGAGGACTGACTTCCTGCTTGTTCCTGGAGAACAAGCATGTTTACCCTGCTTAAAAAAGGTGATTACTATGCATGTGTCTCCTAATAACCACTTAGCTTCCTATCCACACCAAATGTATAGTCTATGTCAGGGAGAACATAAGGACTTTAATAGGTTCTTTTTTGTTTTTTTTATTGAACATCTGCACAGCCCAGAAAGTAGGCTCCTTTTGTTCTGAGTTGAATATCTTGACTGCAAAAGTATGCCCAAGCAGTCGATATAAGGCTCAGGAATAACATGGAAACATTTCTTTATAGAAAGCGTGGTTGATGCATGGAGCAGTCTACTCTAAATAGTGCTAAAAGTGAAATCAGAAACAAAATTCAAAAAAACATGAGATTAATTGTGAGGAAGAGAGGGGAAAGCAAAAGATCAACTAGAGTCTACGAGCCCGATTTTCAAAGGCATTTACAAGGATAATTGCCCTAGTTACCCGTGTAAATACCTTATCCGGGATTTTCGAAGGGCACCTACATGGATAAGTCCCTAACGCGCCCAGATTCTATGCGGTTAGCATCGGGGTTTGTTAGGGGCATTCCAGTGCAGAGCGGGGGCGGAGGAAAGGGCTAACCGGGTAGCGCCAATTTTCAATCCTACACACTTAGTCCTCTGTGCCTTAAAAAGATTTTACTTGGAGTATGAAATACTGCTTACCATGGAACAGGATGGAAGCTTACAGCTTGTCACTGGAGAAGAGGAGAGACAGACATCAGACTTCTTCATGCAGGACAGACTGACACAACTAGATGGAGGCTTTGACAAGTAGGTATGATTGGAGGGGGGTGGTGGTAGGGGTGATGGACTATTAGGGAGGCAATATAGAAAGAAAGTAAGAGGAAGAAATAAGATGTTTCAGCCTGCCACCTCCACGGTAACTAACTTGCCTGCCCCTGGAGAGAAGGGCTAAAATTCAATCAGTCAGGGTGGGGCACAGGAGCGGGTGCAAGGTGTGTGTCTGAGACAGGGCTTTAACAGGCACAGGCATTTCACCCTCTGTGCAGTCTTGTGCTCACCTCTGCTACAATCAATTTTGCTGCTTCTCTTTACTTCCATCTGGATTTTGCTGTAGCCCCAGTTTATATTATGCTAATTTATTTATTAAAAAATTTATATTCTGCTCACTAACGTGGCAGATTACAAGAAGTACGTACAAAATCATATGAAGTAAAAACAATATTAAAATCTAAATTACAAAGTATAAAATAAAACCTCAAATTCATATAAAGACATAATAATTAACATAGCATAAAACCAAACAAACACAAAGGCCACAATCAGATTGAGTGGGGATGCTTCTTGCCCAATACAGAACTTTACTAACTATAAACTACCAGTCTCATGTTTCCAATTTTCCAGAGTTAAGTTTCTCTGCAATAGATCTTGCTGAACATATGTATATGGGTCATATTCATTCAGAACTGGTGCAGCTACCACAGCAGTAGCAATAAGCCTTGGGGCCGGCGCAAGGAGGTGATGTCACCGCTGCCGCCTCTTTTCAGTATCTACAGCGGTGGCAATGACCTGAAACAGCCCTGCAGCGCTATCCTTCAAACTTTGGTGCCATGGGGCCATTTGCTTCTGCCCCCACTAATACCGACTTCCTTTTCTATGGAAGCGGAAGCCGACCATTGGCATTAGTGGAGGCAGAAGCAAACAACCCTGTGGCACCAAGTTTGAAGGTAAGCACTGTAGGGCTGTTTCAGGTCATTGCCACCACTGTAGGCCCCAGTGAGGGGCGGCAGCAATGGGCGCTCCCAGAGGGCAGGCACTCTAGGCAACTGCCCAGTTCGATAAATGATAGCACAGGCCCTAATTATGTCAGTAGTTAGATGGCATTTCAACAGGTAAAGGTTATATATTAGACTGTAATTTTAATTTGTTTTAAAAATTGAACAGCAGCATCCTTTTCTCATTGGTTATAAAGAATTTTGCGACTACAAACCCACAGTGTTTGCTTTCCATTGGCGATGCTGTTAGCTACTTTTATAGTTCTCTGTCTTTTCATCACTAAGGGAGTTCACGTTACATCTGAATATTGTGGTAAGGAAGCCTATCCTGAGTTAGGGGAAAGGGAAAAAGGCATAGAGTTCACCCTAGTAAAAGGGCCCGTTTTGCAAGGTCAGGGTAACAAAGCCACAACCTCACCTAGGAACCAGAAAATCCCCAGCTGGAATAGGTTTCATGTTTCCCCTAGTGAAATAAGGGAGAGTGAATACAGACCTAAGGTCCAAGACCCTTACGTCAGTAAACTCCCTGATTACTCAGGTGCCAGAAGGCAGAGTGATCTCCGTCACCTGGGAAGAGAGGAGGTGGGGCTAGAACCCTGGAGATATAAGCCTATGCTAGATTATAGTAGAGGAGAAGGAGAAGGAGAGAGGGTGGAAGAAACGCCAGAAGCAAGGGCTGAGGCAAAGGCAAGAAGAGGAGAAAGAGAGAGAGAAGCTGATACAAGCCAAGGCACAGGTACGAGCCTAAGAAGCCTAATTAATGCTGAGCAGAGCAGGAGAAGCCTGACTAATGCTGGGCAGTGCAGAGGTGCAGGAGACACTCTCAGCTCTATCGAGAGGCTGTCAGCTGAGCCCAGTGAGCCAGAAGGAGAGTCCGAGTCTATGCAGCTAGGAGAGCCTGATGCTGAGCTGAATGAGGAGAAGACACCCTCGTGGATTGCTCTTTGTGCCAAGCCTTAGCCACAGAAGGGTTGAAGGAAAGCCAGCCCTGACAGAAAACCCTCCAGGGAAAGGTAACCATAAGAAGCAGGTAGATGGATTGAAAGTTCCCACATGGTAAAGAGGGGAAGTTTTACTAAGACGTAAGAACAAGCTGGAGTTGTGAATTGTGCTTGTTAACCACCTGCTACCTGTGAAGTGAGACGGCAGGGAGCCAAATTAACTGTGAGGAAAAAGCTTTCTTTTTGCTCTTGAATTTTCCTGAGAAACCTGAATAGAACTTTGCTTGCACGTTGAAAGTTTGTTCCTGTTTGGAGTTTTTGTTTTTGCTTGTAAATTGGAAAACAGCCTGGAAAGGTTTGAGACTGGAAAAGAAGGCAAACTGCCACCGAAGAAAGCCTGTTTTATGTTTTATGCTTGAACCAGCAAGGCTATAGGAAGCTGGTAGCTTTGCTGTTAAAAGGCTATGTATTTTCTGAGCTGAAAAATACTTTAAGCTGTCACTTTGGTTTTGGGTTTTGTTTTGCTTATAACCTGTTGTACTTTGAAGAAGCCTGGAGAAGTATGCCTGAATGTGGTATTTATGAACCTTTTTTGTGCTCAATAAATTTCTGTCATTGCCTTACCCAAGGAGCCCGACTACAGCTTTCTACCTGAAGCCCATATATATTGCAATTGAACTACATTTCCCAGAAAGCACTGCGGGGAACTAGTCAGTTAAGGCTGAAAGGGGAAAGTTCCTTATATAACCACGCCCCTCTAAGCTGGAGGCGAGTGGTGAGGGCGTGACAGTATGTAATATCTTATTTGTTCATAGGCTCACAGGAGAGCACTGATTAGACTGCAGGTGCCCATCTTAGGATTGTCTAGATCAGCAAATCCAATAAAATGGATGGGCTAGCAAGGCATGAGGTGAGATCAACGAATGCCAACTATGATGATGATGTAAAATTTTCACACACCTCACTGGACCTTAATCACCTGGGAAGCAATGACTTGACAGCCATGCGCAGTGTGGAGCTGGTTCAGAAAATTCTGAATTTTGTTGCTCTAATAAGGATATTCCTAGCAACATATTTAGTCTGGCTCTAGATCATTCTTAGAAGGTTATGGAAAGGTGAGAGGTTGCATTACACCACTGAGAAAACTAGCAAAAAAATTAATGGATATTTATTACAGGGATTTTCCATAACAAATAATTTAATAATAGAGTCTTGAGCAGGGCTATATTGTTCAGACGGATATATATATCCAAAGTGGGTTTGGATGTATTTAACGGTTATTATAGGATTTTATTAAGATCCCTGGTTATGAGGGATGACCACAGCTAAAATGTTTATGGGAGCCCATAACAAAAAAAAGTTTCACAACTGCAGTCAGTGGCAGGATTGTTTACGCACTGAGCACACAGTGGAAGTTTTACGTAAAGCAGGGGTTCTCAACCCTATACTCAGGACACACCTAGCCAGTCAAGTTTTCAAGATAATCATGATGAGAGAGATCTGCATACAATGGAGGCAGTGAATGCAAATCTTTCTCATGCGTATTCATTGTGGTTACCCTGAAAACCTGACTGGCTAGGTGTGTCCCCAGGACTGGGTTGAGAACCCCTGATGTAAAGTGAAGATGTGGATTGGGACATCCAATATGATTTTCCTCCACAGTTTGCTTTGTTGTATTTGATGGCATGGCATGCATTGTCCCAGCTTATATGGCTGAAAAAGCGCCTGTGATAATGATGACAGACTAAACAGTTCTCTACCTAGTCATCCATAGATGGGTCAAAATATAGTCTACAGTACAATGGTTATGGCTGATGTTTATATTGAAAACAGAAAAGGAAGTGGTGCTTTGGCAGCAACATTCCATAAAGGTTTTGCACATCAGTAGTGGGTAGCTTTGATGATCCATACTCCAGGGCCGGTGCTACCCAGTAAGCTGGGTAAGCACGGCAGGGGGGCACCGTCGCTAGCCGCCCGCCACCCACTGCTTCAGAAAATAAACCAGCCACCGGAACATTTCTCTTTTCCCGCGGCTCTGCTATCTTTTAAACTCCTGGCCCACTGCATTTTCAGCAGTAACAATCATTTCCTGTTTCTTGTAAGAAACAGGAAACGCTTATTATTGCCTTTAGAAACTCTACGGTCCAGCAGTTTAAAAGATAGCAGAGCCGCGGGAACAGAGAAATGTTCCCATGGCTGATTTCTTTTCTGAAGGACAAATCAGTGAGGGGAGGGGAAGGAGGGAGGGCAGCTGGTGCAGGAGGGAAGGGAAAGAAAGGGGGCTGACAGGGGAGGGACTGGAAGGGAGCAGATGGGGGGAGTTGAGGCTGGAAGGTGACTGGGTAATAGGAGGGGGGATGGAAGATAGTTAGATAGTTGACAAAGGGGGAAGGTGGGGGCTTGAACGGAGCTGACATGGGGGGTTGGAAGGGAGTGGAAAAGAGGGGAAGGTGGGGGCTAGAAAGGAGTTGACACTTGGGGATGGGGCTGGAAGGTGGCTGGATAATAGGAGGGGGGATTGGAAGAGAGCTGACACAGGGGAAAGTGGGGCTGGAAGGGAGCTGACATGGGGGGTTGGAAAGGAGCGGAAAAGAGGGGAAGATGGGGGCTGGAAAGGAGCTGAGGATGGGACTGGAAGGGAGTTGACAACTGGGGATGGCATTGGAAGGCGGATGGACAGAGAGGGTGACTGGAAGTTCGCTGACATGGGAGGGGGGCACTGGGACTGGAAATTTGCTGATATCTGGGATGGTATTTAGACTAGAAGGGGCTGGACAGTGGAGAAGGAGGGGGACTCAAAGGAAATACACACCAGTGGCAGTACTGGGAATGCAAGGGGGTTGACACTGGAAGGTACTGGGAGGGGAGGCTGTAAAGTGGGCTGATACTGGGGAGGGTTACTGGGACTGGAAAAAGACTGACAGGAGAAAATGAAGAAAGCAAAAGGACAGACAAGAAATGGCAGATGGACTATAGACCATAGAAAGAGAGCTAAGAGAAGACAGAGGAAAACTGAAACCTCAGATCGGGACCAGCGTGATCCAAAATCATCAGACAACAAAGGTAGAAAAAAATAATTTTATTTTCAATTTGCGCTATCATTATAATTCACACAGTATGGGGAACTGTGTCTCTAATCTGGTGTGGCACCGCATGCGGAGTCAGGCTTCTTGGAGTTTCAGTTTAATTTTTGTCTACATATTTTTATTTTTACTTTAGGTTGTAGTCACTTATTCTGTACTTGGTGAGAGGCTGTGTTCTGAGTGCGTGACCAGTCAGGTGTTCTGTTAACATGGAGTTTGTACATAGGGATCTGTACTGTAGTAATCTGACTTGTACAGCTTTTCAAATAGGTGTATGGATGTTTTGGGGCCCATTGCAGTATTTATAGTGCTGCTTTTTCTTGGTAGGCCCTTTATTGTGAGTTTTGGACGTGTATGCTGGTATGGTATGGTAGATTTGGCCTTGTAAATCTTCAGTGCCTTTTGCAGTGTTTTATATTAGTTCACAATATGCCTGGCATATTGTTCTTAGTGAGATGACCAGAATCAGATTTTATTTTTTTTTGACTATCCAGCCTGTTTGTATGATGCTAAGTATTTACTGCTAAGTATTTTTATTTTGGCTATGCATTTACACTTTCGCTGCAATTTTCTTACAACACTAGATTTGAAGGAGAAATAGTAATATCGCTTGAAAAGAGTTTGCAAAGGGGTTTTGGGGAAAAGGGGAGGGTAGGGTGCAGCCAACACTAATAATAATGAAGGAGGGGCGCCGATTTATAGGTTGGAGGGGGGTGCTAGAAACCCTAGCATTAGGGTTTACTAAAGGTTAATGTGCATTAATGAAACTTAAAGCACGTTAAGTGCTGCAGTGGCCCATAGAAATTAAACTGCTGTGGCAGCCCTTAATGTGTGTTAACAAGCATTAACATTTAGCAAACATACTCATAAGAGTTTATGGATGGCATAAAGGCTATGTGTCTCAGAGAGCCTGCCGCCCCCTCCTCCTTTGATAAAACATTGCTAAGCTAAAATAGTAATTTGAGTTTATTTTAATATGTTTAGCACAGTTGTGATTGCCTTGATGTTTTAAGTATACACTGCAGCCATAATAAACTAAAAGACGTTTCATTATTGCATGCCGTTTATGATAGAAGGATGATTATGAATGTGTGATCCTGGGTGCGTATGTGGTGCGAAAATGTTGGCTGCTCACATTGTGGAGTTGAGAGGTATTGAGAGGTCTTAGGATTCAATACAGTTTCTCTACTGTTTAAGTGTCTGTTTTTCTTGAATTATAATCTGGATTCGTTTGGAGATTTATCCATCTTTTTGATTACCTGGAAGACTGAATCTGTTTAAAGAAACTCTTTAATAAACTAATTTTAATTTTTACAGTCAAGCCAAATTGGACATCTGCTTTTGTAAAAGTGACTGTGCTGTTACAAATCCAACAAGGGTCACTTTATTCAGAGCCGTATACAATGTCTACTTAATAAAGCTCACTCTGATATGAATCTACAAGTGTGTGATATCTCCTGTCACTCTCATCAAACTTATATTCATATTAAATATTAAAGAGCACGCAGGTCTCAGACCGATTGGGCATTATGAATTTTCAGACTTATATACATTCTCTGAAAAATGCCCCAATTTGCATCAATGACCTCTGCTCTGTATGTCCTTTATAATGTCTTATCCACACAATTATAACCTTAAAATCGTGCTGAGATGGAAAAAGCTTGAGATCATCCGTTATTGTTCATGAACTACCACACTTTCATAAATAAATTGAAAAACTTTTTTTAGTGTGCTTATCTGAACAGAACTTGAAAAACCGCTGAGCTCTTCCAATAGCATTCTCATGCGTCTTCAATAGCGTCCCCAACGCCACCAACCGCCCTATATTAGCGTTTCACCGTGCTTCGGTTTCATCAGGGGGTTGTGTTGTAGGCACTACAAATATAATGATAATCGTGCTCACGCAGTATACACACTTCTTAAAAAAGGCTGTTAAACAGTATAAGCAAGGAAACCACCTACCCCAATTCAGATCATAATAGAGGTTAACTTATCTCATGAATGCTTTTAATTATTTCAGCGTTCTCGTGCTGGCCTAAGTCCTCGTTCAACTCGCTTCATTCATCCAAAACCAAAAACCGCCAGCTGACCAGAACGCCGCGCATGCGTAGACCCTTTAAATCCTATAGTGAAGCTCTGATTTTTGAGCATTGCCTCGATCAAAATCATGCTTTTGATGAGCTTCGGTGTTTTTGTATTTTTCAGATCATGAAAGGTCAAAAGGGTAAGTCCCGGGAGCAGACTCTGGTTTGGTACGAACAACGCTGGATTTATAAATTACAATCAGTAATCCCTGGAGGCTTGAATGCCCGCATTGAATGGGAAACATGCACATGACCATTTACATCACCACAGTTGTCTATTGTGTTGGGCAAATTGTATGGAGTTTTCAGTGACTAAGTTTCCACCAATCGGAGTGACAGACGGTGTGGATGAAATAGGATTTAAAGGGTCTACGCATGCGCGGTGTTCTGGTCAGCTGGCGGTTTTCGGTTTTGGATGAATGAAGCGAGTTGAATGAGGACTTAGGCCAGCACGAGAACGCTGAAATAATTAAAAGCATTCATGAGATAAGTTAACCTCTATTATGATCTGAATTGGGGTAGGTGGTTTCCTTGCTTATACTGTTTAACAGCCTTTTTTAAGAAGTGTGTATACTGTGTGAGCACATTTATCATTATATTTGTAGTGCCTACAACACAACCCCCTGATGAAACCGAAGCACGGTGAAACGCTAATATAGCACGGATGGTGGCGTTGGGGACGCTATTGAAGACGCATGAGAATGCTATTGGAAGAGCTCAGCGGTTTTTCAAGTTCTGTTCAGATAAGCACACTAAAAAAAGTTTTTCAATTTATTTATGAAAGTGTGGTAGTTCATGAACAATAACGGATGATCTCAAGCTTTTTCCATCTTAGCACGATTTTAAGGTTATAATTGTTTGTGTGGATAAGACATTACAAAGGACATACAGAGCAGAGGTCATTGATGCAAATTGGGGCATTTTTCAGAGAATGTATATAAGTCTGAAAATTCATAATGCCCAATCGGTCTGAGACCTGCGTGCTCTTTAATATTTAATATGAATATAAGGTTGATGAGAGTGACAGGAGATATCACACACTTGTAGATTCATATCAGAGTGAGCTTTATTAAAGTGACTGTGCTGACAGAGGTTTAGATTAAGAGGAACACACCAGAGGTAGGACCTTGAAAACAAGCTTTTCCTCCTGCTTTGCACAGTCTCAGAGTATATGTTGTGAAATGCAACTAGGTAGGCCTAATAGTCCTTATCTGCCATCATATTCTGTTATGTTTCTATGATGCTAACACCATCTGAATTCTGGCAGTTTCTCCATCGAAGAGGCCTGGATGCTGTTGTTGTCAAGTTCTATTGAGTTGATGTTAGCAATCCAAAATTTAAAAGATTGCAGAAATCATGGCAATTTAAAACCCCCACTCACACTGAGGATTTTGCTAATGTGCCTGTGATTTCTGTAGATTAATTCTGGATTGCCATCAGCAAATGAACTGTATGGAAATGCCTGGACATTCGATAGTGCTTAGGACTGCAACTCAGGTCTACGATTTTTCTGACAATCTTCAATTAAATCCCTTTCTCTGATATGTTTTAAGCTGCCTCCCTGCAAGTCTCTTCTGCCCTTATGAGAAAGGGAGCCAAAAATGGCATTTTATGCACTAGTGAAAATGTAATGTGTGCCTTCAAGTCAATGCTGACTCCTGGCGATCCAGCAGCTCCTGAGTTTTCTTGGCAATGTGACTGGAAGTAGATTGCCAGGCCTTTCTGCAATGACTCTGATTGTAATAGTCAATTCTATAACACAGCTGTTCCCAAGTATATAGAGGAAGTTAAAAAAAATAATGGGTTGATAATATGCTGATACAAAGTGGCCTTTTCAGTTTGCAATGCGAACACTTGGAAAACCGAGCACAACTCTAAATTACCAACTGTGGAATACCTTTAAATGCTGTAAAAGAGATCTATATGAAATCACAACAATCATCATAAAACCATACTAAAATTCTGAATGACACTGGTTTGTGATGTCAGCAACCTTGGTTACCAATCACTCTGCAGTCAACCTCATAGGTCTTCATGGACTTGGATTGAGTACACAATGGGAATGGTAGTGGCACAGAATGTGTAGGACACCATTCAGAATGAATTTAAGGAATCAGGAAGGCCCTTTACTGCTAGATCTCTGGCTGTGGTTCTGCTTCAGCACAGGCTAGGTCACCATACTTTGTTCCTGAAGCAAAGCAATGTTTTGTAAATTTCTCTCTCCAATAGTCCTCCTATCATCCTCATTTTTAGTTAAAGAAAGCCTTTGTTTTTGTGAGCGCCCCAGCTGGGCAAGAGTTGGATGGGAAATCCTTCCAGAGGATTTGGAACATGTACACTATGCAACTCAGTATTCATCTTACTGCCTGCCCTACCCCTTGGAGAACCTTTGCTGGGCGCAGAACAAGGTGGAACCATTCCATGGACAGACACAGTTCTACATTCCTATTGGACTCCTAGGCTTCATCCCCCTTGCCCTGCTTGCCGTCTTTCTTTGGAACAGACGAAGAACACACCTACAGAAGGTAAAAAGTACCTATAAATTTAAGCTCACACAACATTGACAAGTGGCTTTTATTTTGTGGCTGTGCAGATATTGCTGTAACCAAAGAAAAACAAAAACAACTATTGCATTATTTATATATTTCATTGAAATGTCACATCTGGAATTTTTTGTAAGTTTAGTAAGTGTAATTTAAGGATACAAACAATTTTGTTGTGTTCAAATCTTTAGATGTAGATGGGCATTTTATTTTATCTAGAGCTCCTTTGGGCTTTCAGCTCAATCAGATACTGAATCTACCGAGACAACGGTACCATGAACCTTCATCCTCATTTACCCTATTTTTTTCCTCCATTTTTACCTCTCTTCCATCTAGCACTGCCATTGCAGTAGAAATTAATTTCCCCTCTATAAATATAAATGTATAAGTGTATACTTCAGCAAGTCAGTAGGTATTACCCCAGCAAGATGCCGGGTATATCCTCCCTTCCGGCTTATGAACACTGCCTCTACAGCATCTCCTAGGCCTGATTGACCTAAGCAGCAAAAGCCAGTCTCTGGATCTGAATCTGCATCTCCCAATTGGTAGTGTGCAGCACTGCAGCTGAGTTATCAAGTCAGCTTTTGTCTGGGATCTACGTGTGGGTCCATGACCTTTAGAATATTTAAGATATAAATGGACAGGTCTAATTTTACATTTCTCATATGTAGCCCTATATCTTATTTATTTAAAACATTTATATACCACCCTATGCACATCGCATTCAAAGCAGTTTGCAACACAGTAAAAATACAATCATATGACCCTAGACAGAAACAAGACTATAAAAATATAAAATGGAAGTCTGCCCCCCCCCATATCCCCTTTCAAGCCCAACAATAAGCATTGTCTCTTTCTGCACCGCAACCCCCAACTGAGGGAACAGAAAAGTTTTCAAACCCTTACGAAAGACAAGATTCTGCTTCTCCCTCAGTCTCAAGGGGAGTTTATTCCACTACATAGGTAGTCATATCAAATGTTTATTGAAAAAAAAAATTGCCATCAGCCAATCACAATGGTGAATTTAACCATTTTTGATTAAAAACAATTTCATATGTAGCTGGACAGTTTAAATTGATTATGTCGGAGGGGTGAAAGGCTGAAAAAGAGGGAAGCAACTGAAAAGGCTTAGAAAAGGTGGGACGAGAGAAGCTGAGCGGCAAATATTGTGACAGGCAATGACAACATTGGAAATTCCTGTCACCAGGCCATCTCCTGGCACACGTAGGAGCCTTCTTTGCTAAGTTAGCTCACACTTCACATTCATCTAGTTGATCTAAGGGGATCATTTACTAAAGAGTGCTAGTTGTTAGCGCGTATTATGGCATGCACTGAAGATGCAGTGAGACATACGTTGAAAGGACAGACTAGATAGGCCATGTGGTCTTTTTCTGTCGTCATATTTCTATGACAGTGCGGGCCAGTTTCTGCACTGTGAATCTTGCTTTGGGATGATAAAGGAATGCATTAGAGACAGAGAGTGGGTGTGGTGGAGATACACTGTGCGCTGTGACCCTTGCAAACAGTGTGGGTTTACCTAATGCCATCTCAATACGTGGAGTTACGTGAACCTGTGCTATTTGTATGCCGCAATAGGGCACAGAACTCTGTGTTAACTATCGGAGAACGTGCTTTCCACACCCCTGACAGTTAACACGGTGGTGTTGCACCTAATGCACCATGGTTGGGCGCTTTTAGCATGTTAAGTGCAACACCTTAGCGCCCTTAGTAAAAGGGCTCCTAAGTTTGTACCTGAGGCAATGGAGGGTTAAGTGTCCTTCAGGTGGAATATCTAGCAACCCGAGGTGGTATTCAGTCCTGTTGACAATGCTGAGATTTCAAATGAAGCAAGCCCACATGAATCTTACAACTAAGAGTTGTAAGTAAAGCAAACCTGCTTACCTATAATGCACCTCCACAAACAAAAGGATTAATTGGGCACACAAGGGAGTGAGGCCATTGCACAGCACCGGGATGGAACAACTCTCCTAGAGCTCAGAACCGGTGTCAAGTTCTGAGCATCCCTGAGTCTTCCCACAAGCAGCGCTCCCCTCGGTCCCCTCTGGTTGTTTCATAGATCAAGAAGTACAACTCTCAGGGAGGTTAGGATTATGTGCATGATTAATCCTGCTGTCTATGGAGAATACCTATTACAACTTACAAGGTAAGCAACTTTTTTTTTTTAATTTTCAAACATTAACATATATACAATCCATGGATCAAAACAATCATTCATAGCAATATTTAAGGCTCTAACTTACAAACTTAAAATATACATGCAACTCGGTACCCTTGAGCTTAATGGTGATCATCCCTCTTCTCCCTTCCATCTCCTTGCCACTTAATGTCATTTTCATCCAGCTGGGTTACATGAGTGGTTTCATCATGTAACAACATTAACAAACAGCACATCTCCAAAATCTGAAACTTTTCAAAACACTCATTACGTATAGCAGTCAGTTTTTCCATCAAATGTACCCTCCTCAGTTACTGTTGCCACAGGCAATGGAATGCAGTGGGCCACAGGGGCCACGGCCCCACCAATATTTTGTCCAAAACAGCCTCAGAAATTAGAGAGCTTGTAGATGGGGCTAGAGATGGGTTTGTTTGGCCCCCTCCAACCAAAAAGATGTTCCGCTGCCCCGATTGCTGCCATAATTCCAAACTAGGAGCTAAAGCCTGCTTCCAGGACACGGCTATGGTAATATGTGCTGCTAACAAGCACTATTTGATTATTGTTTGAACCTTAATATTATTCATCTTAAGAAGGCTTCCCAATAAACAACCTCAAGGATCCTCCTTTCATACAACCCCTGAATGTTCAGCTATTCATACACTGTTGAAGCATTCCTAACAGGCTATACATTTCAAGCAAAGGTAAGAGTTTGTGGCTTTTTAAATTACTAGCTCTTTCTTCCTGGGAGCCCTTAAAAGGGTTTTGGTACATTTTTAAAACAAAGTTACATTCTTCTTGGTGCTTTAGTTTAAAAGGGGAAATATTTTCTTTAGTGGGGTAGGTTTAAAACTCTGCTTTAATATCTTTCTCAGCCTTTTGAAGCTAATGACACCTCATCAGGTGTAAGTTCCCTCCCTACCCCCCAACTCCCACCCATCCCTAGTGAGCAGTCTTGCTTTATAGGGCACCTCCCCAATTAATACACACAGGGACTTGGAACAGCACATTTTGAACACACTTAAAGAGATTTAACTGCTTTTTCTCTGAAAGGACAGCTGGGAAACCGGCTGATACTTTGGTAGGTCTCTCTTTCTTTTGCTTTAACAGATATCTAAGTTCCACCAACAGAACAATGACTTAGAAAAATCGTTTGGCCAAAGCTGTTGCCCCCGTTACAGCTTCTGCCTCTGTCCATGGATGCCTGCATGCAGAAACTCTCAGGAAACTAGTGGAGGAACTGACTAGATTGTAAGCTCTGACGAGCAGGGACTGTCTCCTGCATGTATATCTGTACAGAGCTGCATGCGACTCGTAGCGCTATATAAATGCTCAATAGTAGTAGTAGGAACTCAGAGAGTGATGGCAAGGCTGAGGAGCATTCAAGGCAGTGAGAAGAACATTGATGAGATGCTTCATGCAACATCCAAGCTCTCCAGCAGAGGAGAGGATGGGAGCCTATAGAATGATGAAGGTTGGACACAAGTCACCAGGGCATGCAGAATCACCACTCCAACTTCTCCAGCCCTTGAACTGAAGAACCATTATGCAGCCCTGAAAGTGGAGGAGGTGAAAGCATCCCTGGAAAGGGAAGAACCAGAGATCGAGCACCCCAAAGTTGCAGAATCAGTGACCACAAGGAAGCAATGGGTAGTGGTGGTTGGTGACTCTCTTCTGAGGGGTACTGAGGCGTGCATCTGCCGACCAGACTTGATGTCCAGAGAGGTATGCTGTCTCCCAGGTGCCAAAATCTGAGACATTACGGAGAGTTTACCGAGACTCATCAAGCCCACTGACTATTACCCAATGTTGCTAATCCATGCTGGCACAAATGATACTGCCAGGTATCCCTCTGAGCATATCAAAAGTGACTTCATGGCTCTGGGACAGAGGGTGAAGCAGATAGGGGAGCAGGTGGTGTTCTCTTCAATCCTCCCTGTTGAGGGTAAAGACCAAGGCAGAGAAGCTCGCATCCTGGAGATGAATGCAAGGCTGCATGGATGGTGTCATCAAGAGCGTTTTGGTTTCCTTGACCATGGGATGCTGTTCCAAGGGCTGCAGGGCAGAGATGGCATCCATCTGTCCAAGAAAGGTCGACGTTTCTTCAGTAGTAGACTGGCTAATCTACTGAAGAGGGCTTTAAAATAGATTTGTTGGGTATGGGTGAAGAAAGCTCCCAGGTAAGTGAAACATTAAATACATGAAATGGGTAAAAGGGGCAACATATGGAAAGCGGTGTGTATAAACGCCCGTAACATGGGAAATAAGGTCCCAGATATTGAAGCTTTAATAGCAGAGGCTGAACAGAAATGAGGGGCATCTTGAACAATTTTCAGAAGACTGTGTTCATGAGAAACTAGCTAAACTTAAAGAAGACAAAGCAATTGGGCTGGATGGGATACACCCTAGAATACTGAGGGAACTTGGGGACGTTCTAGCAGCTCCATAAACTGACCTTTTCAATGCCTTGTTGGAGTCGGAAGTGGTGCCAAAGGACTGGAGAGAGGCACATGTGATCCCTTAACACAAAAGCAGAAGTAAGAATGTGGTTGAAAACTACAGGCCGGTTAGTTTAACTTCGGTGGTGAGTACATTACACAGGTCTGCGACTAAAAAGCTGTTTGATTATTTTCATGTAATTTCCATGTATTTTGGTGTGCTGAAAACAAATAAAATATTGAAAAAACTCCTAGACATCATGATTTGCCACAACATGCAAAATTGTCTTCAAATTTATCCATTTTTTTCAAATTACTATTAATTAATTCACATAAGTGAGTCTGACGTCAGTACCGGGAAAAATGGTAGAAACCATCATAAAGAATAAAATTACTCAGCATGTAGATAGTCACAACCTAATGGGAGACAGCCAACATGGCTTTAGACAAGGAAGATCTTGTCTTACTAATCTGTTATGTTTTTTTGAAGGAGTGAATAAACAGGTGGACAAAGGTGAGTCGGTTGATATTGTGTATCTGGACTTTCAGAAAGCCTTTGACAAGGTCCCTCATCAGAGACTTTTGGCAAAACTAAAGAATCATGGGATAGGAGGCAGTGTACTATTGTGGATCAGGAACTGGTTAAAAGATAGAAAGCAGAGGGTAGGGCTAAATGGCCAATTTTCCCAATGGAGAAAGGTGAATAGTGGTGTACCCCAGGGATCTGTGCTGGGTCCGCTGCTTTTTGACATATTCATAAATGACCTGGAAAGTGGAATAACGAGTGAGGTTATCAAATTTGCAGATGACACAAAACTATTTAAAGTTGTTAAAACCGAAGAGGATTGTGAAAAATTGCAAGAGGATCTTGATAAATTGGAAGACTGGGCATCAAAATGGCAGATGAAATTTAATGTGGACAAGTGCAAGGTTATGCACCTAGGGAAGAACAACCCAAACTATGGTTACACGATGCAAGGTTCCACATTAGGAACCACCACCCAGGAAAAAGATTTAGGCGTCATTGTGGATACCATGTTAAAACCCTCGGCCCAGTGTGCAGCGGCGGCCAAGAGAGCAAATAGAATGCTAGGTATGATAAGGAAAGGAATGGAAAATAAAACAAAAGATATTATAATGCCTCTATATCGTTCCATGGTGAGACCGCACCTTGAATATTGTGTGCAATACTGGTCGCCGTATCTTAAAAAGGATATAGCGATTTTAGAAAAGGTTCAGAGAAGAGCCACCAAAATGGTAAAGGGGATGGAAGGATACTCCTATGAAGAAAGGCTAAAAAGGTTAGGGCTCTTTAAACTGGAAAAGAGACGGCTGAGGGGAGATATGATAGAAGTCTATAAATTAATGAATGGAATGGAACGGGTAAACGTAGATCGATTGTTTACGTTATCAGAATATAGAAAGACTAGGGGACATGCAATGAAGCGACAGGGTAAACTATTTAAGACCAATAAAAGAAAATATTTTTTCACTCAACGTGTAATCAAACTCTGGAATTTGTTACCGGAGGATGTAGTAAAGGCTGTTAGTGTAGCTGGGTTTAAAAAAGGTTTGGACAAGTTCCTGGAGGAAAGGTCCATAAACCATTATTAAGAAGTGACCGAAGATATCAATGCTTGACCCAGTACAAGCATTGTGGAACTTGTGTCTCTTGGGGAAACTGCTAGGTACATATGACCTAGTTTGGCCACTGTTGGAAACAGAATACTGGGCTTGATGGACCTTGGTCTGACCCAGTATGGCATATCTTATGTTCTTATGTTCTTAAGTGCATTTAAGATATAAAATGCCAAAAAAACCTTAAAGGGGTTGTCCGAGTTATGTAAAAAAAAATATAGCACTGTAAATCTGATGGTCAGCAATATATACATAAGCTAAGCACGTTTTAAGTCCGTTCTTCTAATGGTAGAAGGGGTTAATCTTTCCTGAAGAATCCAGTGAGAGGGAGACACAGGGCAGATAGCAGCAGCTCCGGTCAGTGCAGGGGTGTGTGGCCAGCACTGTGACACTCGTGTACAGACACAGAGCTGCTCTCTCCTGCATGCCACACTTGTGCACGAATCATCAGGTTCTTGGTTCTAGGCTGTTCACACTTTTTCATTGCAATTCGTGTTAGCTCGTCATTCTTCAACTGTTATGTTATGGCTCCGCGAAAGTGTATTAATTTGCCAGACAGTTTCTGTTTCATCTGTGGTGAATATACAGTGTTGAAGCAACAGCAGAATATTACAGACTTCGTGAAAAAAGTATACTTTGCATACTTTGGAGATCAAGATAAAGTCTGGGCGCCTCATAAAGTGTGCAAACGGTATGTTGACGACCTCCGAAACTGGTTCAAGGGTAAGAAGAAATCTTTCCGTTATGGGATTCCTATGGTATGGCGAGAGCAAAAGAACCATAGTGACAACTGTTACTTTTGTTCATGCAATGTGAAAGGTTTAATTCCAAATGGAAGCATTCCATTTCATACCCCAAACTTCACTCGGCAATTCATCCCATCCCCCATGGCACAGATATAACAGTACCCAAGCCCCCTGCTACCTTGGAAGAGATACCTAGCTCCGATGAAGGTGAAGTCATACCTGAACCAGGTGACGAATCAAGTTCTGACTTTGAAGATGATACAAGAGCAAAATTGTTTTCTCAGGAGGAAATGAATGATTTGGTAAGAGACTTGAATCTTCCCAAAGATGCCGCTGAATTATTCGGATCAAGGCTGAAAAGCAGGAATTTATTGTTGCCAGGAGTGTCATCTTCATGGTTCAGACATAGTGAAAAGGAGTTCGTTCCTTACTTCGCACAGGAAGACAAGTTGGTTTATTGCATCAATGTCGAAGGTCTGATGGGTCAATTTAAAATCCAATATGATTCAGAGCAATGGCGTCTTTTTATAGATTCTTCAAAAAGAAGTCTCAAAGCAGTTTTACTCCACAACGGTTTTACGCTTCCATACCTGTAGGTCATTCCGTACACTTGAAGGAAACCTACGAGAACTTGGAATTGGTTCTTCGTAAACGTAAATATGAAGACCATGGTTGGCAAGTGTGTGGGGACTTGAAGGTCTTGTGCATGTTGCTCGGGCAACAAGCTGGGTATACAAAATATCCTTGTTTTCTGTGTCTATGGGACAGTCGAGACCGACAAAATCACTGGACCAAGAAGAGTTGGCAGCCGAGGGTGCTAACAGTCGGTGAAAAAAATGTCCTCCGAGAAACTTTGGTACCTTCCCATAAAGTTCTTCTACCACATCTCCACATAAAATTGGGATTGATGAAGCAATTCGCAAAATCACTTCCAAGAGATGGAGAATGCTTCAAATACTTGGTCACCAAGTTTCCAGGCCTGTCGGAGGCAAAATTGAAGACATTAGAAGGCTTATAGTTGATCAAGAGTTTGTCAATACCATGACAGATCCTCAAAAAGAAGGGTGGATTGCATTTAAAGAAGTCGTACAGAAATTTTTAGGCAATAACAAAGATCCTCACTACAAAAAGATCGTCGGACGAATGCTGAAAGCATTTCAACCTTTAGGTTGCCTGATGAGTTTGAAAGTGCATTTCCTCCAGTCCCACCTTGACTACTATCCTGAAAATTTGGGAGCTGTGAGTGAGGAACAAGGTGAACGATTCCACCAAGACATTAAAGAGATGGAAAGGAGATACCATGGAAAATGGAGCATTACAATGATGGCAGACTACTGTTGGATGCTTCAGAGAGACATTCCAGATGCTACTCACAAGCGTAAATGCACCAAGAGGAGCCTCACAAGGAAGAAGAATCGAGTTTAGTGTGTGTAGGTGAGCTCATTTCAGTTCAAAAAAGGATTTTCATGAAAATATTGTAATATAATTTTATAAGTCTATTTCCATTTATTTTGAGGTATTGCCTTATTTAACATAGTTACCTAAATTGTCAGGAACCATGATGTCCTATGACAAAATGGAGGTCATTTTCGGATTCAGTGCACCAAAAAACATAAAGATTACGTGGAATAACCAAAACAGCTCTTGAAAAAAATTTTTTTGCAGACCTGTGTTATTGGAAGCGCTGCTGAAAGAGAAAATAGTGAGGTTTCTGGAGTCCAGCGGAATACAGGAGCCAAGGCAGCATGGATTCACTAGAGGCAGGTCTTGTCAGACAAATCTGATTGATTTCTTTGACTGGGTGACCAGGGAGTTGGTCCGAGGGAGAGCCCTAGATGTGTGGTGTATTTAGATTTCAGTAAAGCCTTTGACACCGTTCCTCACAGGCGACTTATAAACAAACTGAGCACCATAGGGATGGACCCTAAAGTTACTTCTTGGGTTAGAAATTGGTTGAGTGGGAGATGACAAAGGCTACAGGTAAACGGAGCTCACTCTGAGGAGAAGGATGTTACCAGTGGTGTGCCCCAGGGATCTGTCATTAGTCCGATTTTTTTGAACATCCTTGTTAGTGATATAGCGGAAGGGCTGTCGGGTAAGGTTTGACTCTTTGCGGATGATACCAAAATCTGCAATAGAGCAGACACCCAGGATGGTGTAGATAACATGAGGTGGGATCTAGCTAAGCTTGAAGAATGGTCTAGAATTTGACAGCTGAGATTTAATATTAAGAAATGCAAGGTCATGCATTTATGCTGCGCCAATCCAAGAGAGCAATATAGTATAGGGGATGAAGTACTTTTGTCCACTAAAGAAGAGGACCTAGGCGTGATTGTGTCTGATGATCTTAAAGTTGCTAAACAGGTAGAAAAGGCGATGGCAAAAGCTAGAAGGATGCTTGGGTGCATAGGGAGAGGAATGGCCAGCAGAAGAAAGAATGTGTTAGTGCTTCTGTATAAGTCTTTGGTGCAATCTCATTTGGAGTATTGTGTGCAATTCTGGAGACCGCACCTTCAGCGTAGTTACTCACCTGTAAAAGGTGTTCTCAGGGGACAACAGGAATCAGTCCTCACATATGGGTGACAACAGCACCGATGGAGCCCTCGTGGAAGCATTCCCCCCAGCTTTCAAAGAAAGCCTTTGGGAGATGCCACCATGCATGCGTGGTCCTCTTCCCGCCCAAGGGTGCCATCTTGCTCAGTCAGATGACATAGCTAAAAGATGGCAAAAATAAAAGATGGTAAGGAGCAACTCCAAGGGGAGAAAGGAGGGTTGTGAGGACTGATTCCTGCTGTCCCCGGAGAACACTTGTTACAGGTGAGTAACTACGCTTTCTCCGGGAACAAGCAGGAAGTCATTCCTCACATATGGAGCTCCGCAGCTACAGGCTACCGAAAGCCCATAGCAAAAATAGGGGCTCCCTCACAGGGAGCCACAAGCAGCAGCAATTTAATCCATGTACATAGACCACAGTAGGACCCCTGTGTCCGATGAAACCAGCACTCTGGTAGCCTGAACATAAAAGGGTCGGAGGGTAGGAGTTGCCTAAACCCCAAAAAGGTTACAGAGCACAGCTTGGTCGAAGGCACTGTCCCGTCGGGACTCTCTTTCCAGGCAGTAATGGGCTGCGAAGGTATGAACTGAAGACCAGGTGGCGGCCCACAGATGTCCACCATCGGGACAGAGCGCAGGTTTGCCACTGAGGCCACCATGGCACTGACATGGTGCGTCGTGACGCAGCCTTCCAGTGGGAGCCTCGCCTACTCGTAAGCGAGGGCAATATAGTATGCCACTCATGTGGACAGCGTACACTTGGTCACTGCCTCCTCCAGCCTACTGGGGTCGTAGGAGATGAAAAGCTGAGAAGCTTTGTGGTGGCCCTGAGGGCATTGGATATAGAAGGTCAAAGCCTTCTTACAGTCCAAAGTGTGAAGGATCATCTCTGCCCGACTGGAATGAGTTCTTGGAAAGAAGGTAGGAAGCACCACTTCCTGGATGAGATGGAAGGGCAACACTACCTTCAGCAGGAATTTGGAGTGCGTGCAAAGCACCACTCTGTTCTTGTAGAACCTGGTATAAGACGCCTCTGCCACAAGGACCTGGAACTCGCTAATTCTGCGAGCGGAGGTGAGTGCAACCAAGAAAGCCACCTTCCAAGAAAGGTAGCGAAGGTGGCAGGTAGCCAGAGGCTCGAAGGGTGGGTGAGTGAACTGCCCCAACACTACGTTGAGGTCCCATTCAGTTGCCGGAGGGTGAACTGGGGGCTTCAATAAGAGCAGGTCCTAAAGGAAACGGGTCACCAACGGTTACCGAGAGGGGCTTACCATCCACCGGATTGTGGTGCGCCATCAGGGCACTCAGGTGCACTCGGACGGAGTTAGACTTGAGCCCAGACTGAGAGAGGTGGAGAAGGTACTGTAACACTAGAGCCACTGGGCAGGAGAAAGAATCAGCCCCATGTTCGGCGTAACAAGCAGAGAACCTGTGCCAGTAGAGGCCTTGCAGAATGTCCTCCACCTCAACCGGAAGGTTGAAAGGGGCCAGAGTCACCCTCTCAGCAGCCACGCTGTCAGCGACCAGGGACCCCAGGTTGAGGTGCAGGGACCCTCCTGAGATAGGAGTCCTGGGGCAGTCCCCCAGGGGATGGAGGCCTCCACCATCAACTGTAGAAGCAGCGGGAACCACAGCTGCCTGGCCCACCAAGGAGCTATCAGGATGAGCGAGGCCCTGTCGCGGAGGGTCCTGAACAAGGTCTTGGTGATCATCAGTGTCGGAGGGAAGGCGTACATGAGGCTTTCCGGCCATGAGACTAGGAACGCTTCTGCTGCCACCCTGGAGGGGTGGGACTGCTGAGAGCAGAAGCGGGGCAACTGAAAGTTGTCTGGGCTGGCGAACAGGTCCATTACGGGTTCCCTCCAGAGCCGGAAAAGCCAACTGGCTACCCCAGGGTCCATCTGCCATTTGTGTGGCTGGAAAACTCTGCTGAGTCTGTCAGCCAGCAGGTTGTCCTGGCCTGGAAGGTACACTGCCCACAGGAGGATACCCTTTTGGATTGCGTACGAGCAGAGGACCAGTGCCTCCTGACAAAGGGTACGAGACCCCATGCTCCCCTGTTTGTTCACATAGATCATCGCCACCTTGTTGTCCATCTGGAACAGCACCAGCTGGTGATGCAGGTGGTAACAGAAGACCCTCAGAGCTAGGTGTATGGCTCGGAGCTCCAGGAGGTTGATCTGCTGGGTGCTCTCATCTGTAGACCAGTTGCCCTGAGTGCAGAGATCTCCACAGTGGGCTCCCCAGCCAAGCAGTGAGGCGTCAATGGTGAGGACCCTTGAGTGGCTTGGGGCCTGAAAGGGCATGCCCGCCTCGAGATGCTGGGGCAACTGCCACCAGACCAGGGAGTCCGTCAATTGGTGGGTCACTGAAACTCTGTCTCAGAGGTGGCCTGAGACCACTGGTCCCTGAGATACCACTACGCTGCCCTCATGTGGAGGCGAGCATCTGGGGTGACATGGACCATAGAGGCCATGTGCCCGAGGAGGCACAGGAGAAACCAGGCGGGCACCGATGGACGGTACTGTACGTCCTAAGCTAGAGACCTGAGATGATCGGCTCAGTCCCTGGGCAAGAAAGTCTTCGACTGGAGAGTGTCGATCTTTGCCCCAATGAACTCCAGGCACTGTGTCGGGAGGAGGTGAGACTTGGGGTAGTTTATGACAAAGCCCACTTGTTGCAGAACCTGGATGGTGCATACGGTGGTCTGCTGCACCTCTGAGGCTGTGCCTCCCTTTATGAGCCAGTTGTCCAGGTAGGGAAAGATGAAGACCCCTTGGAGCTAGAGGAAGGTGGCCACGACTGCCAGGCATTTTGTGAAGACTCTTGGAGCAGAGGCTAGGTCGAAGAGGAGCACCCTGTATTGAAAGTGCCTGCCCCCCACTATGAACCGCAGTTACTGCCTGTGGTTGGGGTTGATGAGGATGTGGGTATAAGCATCCATGAGGTCTAAGGAGCATAGTCAGTCTCCCTTCCTGAGGTATGGCAGCAATGTTCCAAGGGAGAGCATCTTGAACTTCTCCCTCACCAGGAATTTGTTGAGGTTGCGCAGGTCGAGGATGGGCCTTATGCCCCCTGTCCTATTTGGCAAGAGGAAGTATCTAGAGTAGAACTCCTTGCCCTTGAGGTGGTGGAGCACCGGCTCCACTGCTTTGTCCTCGAGAAGACCTGCCAACTCCTTCAGAAGAAGGTCCCAGTGGAGGGAAGACCTGAGGGGCTCTCCTGGGAAATAAGGGGGAGGTGTAGAGGGCCAGACATCCCTCTGTTGGCTGCTGATCTCCTTGGGGTAGAGGCTATGCTCAAGGAGTCAAAAATTCCACCCTGGCTGGGCCAGAGCCAGTGCCTGGAGTTTTGGAGCCTTCTGCTTACACGGACCATGCCAATGTCCCTTGGCTACTGACCCTGTTGGGGAGCTGGGGAGGCCTGATAAGGTGGGTAGTTTCTGTAAGCAGCTCCCTTCCTCGGGTAGAAGGGCTTTTTACCCAAGCCCTTCCGTCGGGAAGGGGCAGCGATCTTTTTAGAGAGCGTGGTCCTCGTCATGAACTTGCTGTCCAGCTCGGCAGCCTTGTCAGTCATGGGTTTGCCATAGAGATTCTCTCCTTGGCAGAGGACATCAACCAATTTGTCCTGAATCCACTGCATGAGGTCAGACGACTGTAGCCAAGCTTGGTGCTGTACACCGATGCCTGCCGCCGCTACTAGAGCCGCCAACTTGAACCTATCATATGCTGCCTGAGATATGAATTGGAGCATTCATGGACTGCTTTGCTGCTTTGGCCAGGTTCTTGAACCGCCCAAGGTTCCTCGGAGAGACCAGCCGAGAACCCGACGAGTTCCTTCTCCAGATCTCTCAGGTACATGCCCATGTACAGCTGGTAGGCCTGGATGCGGCCGATGAGCATGGAGCCCTGGTAGCACTTTCTGCCGAGGGCATCTAGGGTGCAGGCCTCCCTGCCGGGGGGGCACCAAGTAGTGCATCTTCTGGCTTTTCAGCTGACGCATGGCTGACTCCACCACCATGAAGTTATGTGGTAGCTGTGACTTTTGGAAGCCCGGGCTCTGGCGGACTCGATACATCGAGTCGAGGCACTTGCTCACCACCGGCACTGAGGCCAGTGTCTCCCCCATTCGTAGCATCAGCCATTCCAGGATGGGAGGGATCGTCACTGTGAGCGATTTCCACGGAGGGGCCTCATATTGGAAGATTTCTAACTCATGCGACTGAGGGTCCTCTTCCGACTCAGTTGGGAATACCAGGGCCTTAGACATGTCCTTGATAAAGTCAAGGAAACCCATATCCTCAGGCAGGGATTGCCATCGAGGCTCCAAGACGGGAGAGTCAGATGGGATGTCACGGTGGCGACGGGTATCAGGGGACTCCTTGTCTTCTGTCTCCCACTCGGAATAGTCCATCGAGGACTCATAGCAGGGTTGCTCCGCGGGCCTCGGGCCCCCCGATGCCCTGCGGCTGGTGCCCAGTAAACTTGCCGGGGATGACAGCGGTCCCATTGAGTGGAACTCAGATCATGACCTTGGCCAAGGATCGACTCAAGGCCTAAGGACCTCGAGGATCGGCTCAGCCTTCGGGGATGTCTTGGACGTCAAGGGCCTGGTGGTCGGGGCAGATGAACCAGTCATGCCGGACAACAGCGCCCGCTGCTATTCCATGAAGGCGGACAAATGCGCTCCAGGGCCACCATTCTGGACTCCATACCAGAAGCTTCCACAGCCTTCGGCGCGGGCACCAAGGGACTTGGGCCCGAAGCCAGCTCCCCCAAAGGGGAATCCTCGACGAGGATAGTGTCTGGGCACCGAGGCTGGTCTAATCCTTCCGGAGGACCTTCACAGGCTGCTCCTTCTCCGATGCCTCGGACGAATGTCTCGAACTGCGGGACCGGGCCCAGGGAGGACCCAGCCAGTCGGAACTGTCCAAGGACGCCGCCTTCAAGGATTGTTTCTTCTTCCTGGGTTCCCTCAAGGGAGACCCCCTTTCTGAGGACTCACGACGAGGCTCGGGTTTGGAAGGCTCCGCCTGAGATGTCATAAAAAGAACATAAGATAAGTCATACTGGGTCAGATCAAGGTCCATCAAGCCCAGTATCCTGTTTCCAACAGTGGCCAATCTAGGTCATAAGTACCTATCAATTTCCCCAAAAGACACACTGGGTCAAGCAGTGATATCCTGGGTCACTTTTAATAATGGTTTATGGACCTTTCCTCCAGGAACTTATCCAAACCTTTTTTAAACCCAGCTACACTAACAGTTTTTACTACATCCACCGGTAACAAATTCCAGAGTTTGATTACACATTGAGTAAAAAAATATTTTCTCTTATTAGTCTTAAATAGTTTACCCTGTAGCTTCATTGCATGTCCCCTAGTCTTTTTATATTCTGATGATGTAAACAATCGATCTACGTTTACCCATTCCACTCCATTCATTAATTTTAGAGACCTCTATCATATCTCCCCTCAGCCGGCTATTTTCCAAGTTGAAGAGCCCTAACCTATGGAGCTTCTCTTCATCTGAGTATCTTTCCATCCCCTTTACCATTTTGGTGGCTCTTCTCTGTACCTTTTCTAATAACGCTATATCCTTTTAAAGATACGGCGACCAGAATTGCACACAATATTCAAGGTGCGGCATTATAATATCCTTTGTTTTCTTTTCCATTCCTTTCCTTATGATATCTAGCATTCTATTTGCTCTCTTGGCCACCGCTGCACACTGCACGGAGGGTTTTAACATGTTATCCACGATGATGCCTAAATCTTTTTCCTGGGTGGTGGTTCCCAATGTGGAACCTTGCATCGTGTAACCATAGTTTGGGTTGTTCTTTTCTAGGAGCATAGCTTTACACTTGTCCACATTAAATTTCATCTGCCATTTGGATGTCCAGTCTTCCAATTTATCAAGATCCTCTTGCAATTTTCCACAATCCTCTTGGGTTTTAACAACTTTAAATAGTTTTGTGTTATCTGCAAATTTGATAACCTCACTCGTTATTCCCTTTTCCAGGTCATTTATGAATATGTCAAAAAGCAGCGGACCCAGCACAGATCCCTGAGGTACTCCACTATTCACCTTTCTCCATTGGGAAAATTGGCCATTTAGCCCTACCCTCTGCTTTCTATCTTTTAACCAGTTCCTGATCCACAATAGTACACTGCCTCCTATCCCATGACTTTTTACTTTTGCCAAAGTCTCTGATGAGGGACTTTGTCAAAGGCTTTCTGAAAGTCCAAATACACAATATCAACCGACTCACCTTTGTCTACTGTTTATTCATACCTTCAAAAAACATAACAGATTAGTAAGACAAGATCTTCCTTGTCTAAAGCCATGTTGGCTGTCTCCCATTAAGCCATGACTATCTACATGTTGAGCAATTTTGTTCTTTATGATGGTTTCTGCCATTTTTCTCGGTACTGACGTCAGACTCACTGGTCTGTAGTTTCCCGGATCACCGCTGGAAACCTTTTTAAAAATTGGCGTTGCATTGGCTATCCTCCAGTCTTCAGGTATTACAGATGATTTTAATGATAGTTCACAGATTACTAATAGCAGGTCTGCAATCTCATATTTCAGTTCTTTCAATACCCTTGGATGTATACCATCTGGTCCAGGTGATTTGCTACTCTTCACTTTATCAAATAGTTGTAATACATCTTCCCAATGTATCGATATTTCTTTCAACTCTTCCACAGTATCACCTTTAAATACTACTTCAGTCATGGGTAACATCTCTACATCTTCCTCAGTAAAGACTGAAGCAAAGAATTCATTCAGTCTCTCTGCTATAGCCTTGTCCCCTCTTAGTGCCCCTTTAACCCCTCTATCATCTAATGGTCCAACTGACTCTCTCACAGGTTTTTTGCTACGAATGTACTTGAAAAAGTCTTTATTACGCGTTTTTGCTTCCACAGCCAGTTTCTTCTCAAATTCTCTCTTTGCCTGCCTTATCAACGCCTTGCATTTAATTTGCCAGTGCTTGTGCTGTTTCCAGTTTTCGTCATTTGGCTCTTTTTTCCATTTCCTAAAAGATGCTTTTTTGGCAACAGCAGCCTCTCTGACCTCACCTTTAAACCATGCTGGCAGTTTTTTGGTCTTCCTTCCACTTTTCTTAAAGCACGGAATACAGCTGGTCTGGGCTTCCAAGATAGTATTTTTAAACAACACCCAAGCTTGATGTAAGTCTTTAACCTTTGTAACTGCTTCTTTTAGTTTTTTCTTAACTATTTGTCTCATTTTATCATAGTCTCCCTTTCAAAAGTTAAAAGGTAGTACTGTGGATTTCCTTACCATCCCTCCTCCATTAATTAAATCAAATGTGATCATGCTATGATCACTATTCCCAAGTGGCCCCCAACAACCTTATCTCTTGCACCAGATCTGGTGTTCCACTAATGACTAGTTCCAAAATGGCTTCCCCTCTGGTCGGTTCATGAACCAGCTGCTCCAAGAAGCAGTCATTTGTTTCATCTAGAAACTTTATCTTCCTAGCATGTCCTGCCGTGACACCCATTATTATTGCTGTTTTGTAACTTTTTTTAGCTTCCCTGATTTCTTTGACCATTTCATCATCCATTTGGTCATTCTGACCAGGCAGTCGATAGTACACCCTACTGCCATCGCCTTTCCCTTTTAATATGGAATTTCAATCCATAGAGATTCAACAGCGAATTTTGTTTCCTGCAAAACTTTAATCCTTTGTGACTCAATGCCCTCTCTAACATAGAATGCAACCCCTCCACCAATTTGATCAGCTCTATCATTACAATATAGTTTGTACCCAGGTATCACAGTGCCCCACTGGTTGTCCTCCTTCCACCATGTCTCTGAGATACCAATCATATCTAACTTCTCATTTAGTGCTATATATTCTAACTCTCCCATCTTATTTTTTAGACTTCTAGCATTTGCATACAAGCATTTTAGAGACTCTATTTTATTCATATTAATATGGTTATCGGTAGGCAGGCATAATTTGGAATCTTTAAGCTTTGTCTGCTCCATACTTAAGGGCATTTGGGCTACTTTTGTCTTTATTGGAACCTCTCTGCTGATATGCCCTAACGTCATTCTTTTGGTAGTATCCTTCAAGGATATATTGTTCCGAACCATGCGCTCTTGGGCGACTGTCGGCTCTCCCCTGTTATCTAGTTTAAAAGTTGCTCTATCTCCTTTTTTAAAAGTTAATGCCAGCAGCCTGGTTCCATCCGGGTTAAGGTGAAGCCCATCCCTTTGGAAGAGCCCCTCTTTTCCCCAGAATGTTCCCCAGATCCAAATCCAAAACCCTCTTCCTTGCACCATCATCTCAGCCACGCATTGAGACTCTGGAGCTCTGCCTGCCTTTTGGGTCCTGCGCATGGAACAGGGAGGAGTGGCCTAGTGGTTGGGGCAAGTAACCTCAGGCCAGAAGGTCAAGGGTTCAAATCCCACTAGAGGACAGCAACCTTGGGCCAGAAGGACTGGGGTTTCTAGTCCCACAGGTGCTCCTTGTGGTCTTGGACAAGCCACTTAACCCTCCATTGCCAATGTTCCCTGTAAGTAGTAGTGTATGTGTCTCATTTCCCCTTGTGTTAAATGTATCCCCCAATTGTGTTGTGACCACTTTGATTGAAGGATAAGGTGGTATACAAAACTGTCTAAATAAATAAAATAAACACTACCCTGGAAGTTCTGGATTTCAACTTCCTCCCTAAATTTAGCCTCCAGAACCTCCCTGCCACATTTGTCTATGTCATTGGTACCGACATGTACCAAGACAGCAGACTCCTCCTCAGCACTATCTAAGACTTTGTCTAGGTGGCGCGTGAGGTCCATTACCTTTGCACCAGGCAGGCATGTCACCAGGCGATCCTCACGTCCACCAGCCACCCAGCTATCTACATACCTAATGATCAAATTACCAACTATAACAGCTGTCCTAACCCTTCCCTCATGGGCACAAGGCCTTGGAGAAACCACCTCGGTACAAGAGGGTTTTACATCACCTGGAGGACAGGTCCTAGCTATAGGATCACTTCCTGCCACACCAAGGTGATGCTCTCCTGTCACGTGACCTCTCTCCTCCATGGCAACAGGGATGCTGCCAGACTGGAGGTGGAACTTCAAGACTATATCCCTGTAGGTCTCTTCTATGTACCTCTCTGTCTTCCTTGTGTCTTCCAAGTCTGCTACTCCAGCCTTCAGAGATCAGACCTTGTGCACGTAAGACCCCTCACCAACTGGGAAAAAATCATACATGTGACACTCAATGCAAAAGACTGGAAAGCCCCCATCTCACTGCTGGACTGCTGTCTGCATCTTAGTTTTAAGGTTGTGTTTAGATATTTAAGTTCTTTACTTACTAAGGGTTTCTGGGGATATACTAATTAAACTATACCTAATATGTTTAATGTACTTTGTTCACCTGAAGTTCAATTAATCTCGGGTCCTTAATGTATGCTGATGAGAATAAACAGCTGCACCTGAGAGTGAATATGGCACCTCCTTTCCTTTAAGAGTTTTAAGCACCTATAAAGCTATGATTATCCGGGGGTGGGTGAGTGTCAGCGAGGGAGGTAGGGAAGGAAAGAAGACATTAAAAGCTGGCTGCTAGCAGTGGGTTCCAAAATGGCGGAGGAGGTGCGGAGTGGCTGTGAGGTGGTGCGGTGGTGCGGAGTGGCTGAGAGGCAGACGCGGACCTGATGGGGAAAAAAAGGAAGCAGACGACAGCGAAGCCCCCAGTATCCTCGACACCCCTGGGAGGAGTGGCGCAGGCCTCCATTGTGCCCTTCTGTACCATTCGTCCGGCGGTTATGGCTTCAGCGGATCCCTCTGGTGGAGTGGGGGATCTGAGAAGTGACGGAGTTGATTTGAGTCCCGTCCAGCTGTTGCCGCCGCAACCCGGTAGAGGTCAGGAAGAGGAGATCGGAGCTGAAGTGTCTCCGGGTCAGGAGGTCAGCTCCGTGTGTGGGGGCGCCTCTTCTCTGCTGAACCCGAGTCCTGGTGAGCACCTGGAGGTGTTGAAGAGGAGGTACGCTCTGTTGTGGAAGGTCCGGGATGTGCTCGAAGGAAGACCAGTTCGACAGCGTCTGTAGAGCTCCGGGTAACTTGCGGCTTAAAGAAACCAGCTAAAGTAACTTTAGATAGCTTATGGGAGGCTATCTCTTTGCTCCAGAGTTCCCTTGTTCCAGTTGTGGGTGCTTTATCCCAGGAATTCTTGTTGGTTAAAGGGCGGTGTGCTGCGGTGGAAATGAAGTGTGTGGAGCAGGCTGGTAAAGTTGCGCTGCAGATTTGCAAGTTATGGGTGAGACTTTCTCCAAGGAACGTTTAATTTCTTTGAGGCGTCTTGAGTATATGGACAATTCCTTGAGGGGGAATAATTTACATTTTTTGAACTTTCCTAGATCGCCCCTGTTGGAACCCCTGGCTCTGGTTCGCAGATACCTTACGGAAGTTTTATTGATGCCTCAAGATAATTTACCACCTATTGTTAAAGCTCAATATGTTGCTATTTCTTCTGGGTCTGGTGGAACTGGGGGTCCTGCTGGGGATGATCAAATGGGTTTGTCTGATTTCCTTGAGAGCTCCTTGAGGGCAACTATGGTGGTTGGCTTTGCTTTCAAGTCTGACCGCAACGCTGTCCTTAGATTATATTTCCGCAGGATTTCTTTCTCTCAGTTTTTGGGCTGTAAAATCTTGATATTCCCTGATCTGTCGAGGGATACTCAGAAGAGGCGTAAGGAGTTTTTGGCCTTGCGCCAGAGAACTATTGCCTTGGGTGCCCAATTTAAATTGCGGTATCCTTGTAAATGTGATTTGCTTTATCAGACTAAGCATTTTCTGTTTTTCGAGCCCAAGCAACTGAATAATTTTCTTCAGGCGAAGGAGGCAGGGGGGGGGGGGAAGGGTAACTCCTGTACTGGCAGCCATGAATGTTATCTATGCTCATATGATGGAGGGGGTTTCTCTCTTTTTCTTATTTTTGAAGTTTCTTAGTTTGGAACCGTATTGGGTTTTTTTCTATGGGGTCTATCTATTGGGATAAATACTTGTATTATTTGGGTATTTGTGCTTTGGATTTTTCTTGTGGTTTGTAACCCATTTTTTCCTTTGCCTGTTTCAATTGATGTATTGGAAAATGTTTAAATATAAAATAAAAATATTTAAAAAAAGCTGGCTGCTACACAGTACCCTGTCCTGTGCTTCTAAAGTAAGCTGTGACCAATCTCCAGGGGGAGTCTCAAAGCCCTTCCTTGGATAAAGGGAATCATGGGTTCTAAATTTAACCAGAAAGCTCTCTGCTGTGTTTTAAATTTAAACTGAAAACTCTTTGCTGCTACTAGGCCCTGACTGATTTAACAAATACATTGGGTTCACAGATTAATCAGCTTCAATCTAAAGAATTCCTTTTTCCCCAAGATTTAGAAAAAATCCCAGAAGTAAATACTTACAATTTCAGATCTCTCTCCAGAAGTAGCAGTCCCCTTTTTGTAGTCCTTCAAGACGAGGCCCTGGCCTTCGGCGGCACCGGGGACTCGGGGAAAAACATATCGTGCTGCTGCTGGCAGCTCTTGAGGGCCTTACTGGACATCCTCTTGCAGAGACTGCAGGCTGCTGGGTCGTGGTCTGGCCCGAGGCAGTGGAGACAGAAGTCTTGTGTGTTGGTCAAAGACATAGTTTTGAAGCACCGATCAAACCTCTGAAAGCCACTGGTACCCATGGGGGAAAAAAGTAACCCTGCGAGATCGAAGACTCTCCGGGCTGCCAGTAGAAGAAAAAAGGCACAAAGATGCCAGGAAAAAAAAAGAACTACAAAAAATAGGCCGAACCCGACGCTGAGGCAATGAGGTCGGTAGGAGGGAAGAGTACCGGTGCGATACCACAGGAGAGTATGAAACTCGGAGAGAAAAATTAACTTTTTCCGGGGACAAGCCAAAAAGGAGACTGAGCAAGATGGCACCCTTGGGCGGGAAGGGGACCACACATGCATGGTGGCATCTCCCAAAGGCTTTCTTTGAAAGCTGGGGGGATGCTTCCGCGAGTGCTCTGTCGGTGCCGACGTCACCCACATATGTGAGGACTGACTTCCTCCTTGTTCCCGGAAAAAAAAGGATATAAATAGGCTGGAGTCGTTACAGACGGTGGCTACTAAAATGGCTAGTGGTCTTCATTATAAAGCATATGAGGACAGACTTAAGGATCTTTTTTTTTTTTTTGAAACTTTTATTCACCACCAACAAATATCAACAATCACATTACAGCAAGCTTCTGAGCGGGGTTGACTCTTTTCCCCGTCTATGAAGCATAACAGCCTTTACAGGTGGGTTATAACATTATAAACACTAAAAAAAAGAAAAAAAGAAGAGGAAAGAAAAAGAAGAAAAAAAACCCTTCTCCCCCCTCCCCCAACCCTCTCACTCCCCCTCTCGATCGCAACCATCTCTAACCTCACTACCAACCCATTGACTATTCCCCCAGCCTTAGTCTTCTTAATCGTTGTCCTAACCCCCACCCTTTTACCCATCAGTAACCCACATGCAATATTTTGTTTCGACTATAAGGTCCCACGTTTTGAATGTAGGGTTCCCAAATCAACAAAAAAGAGGACCAGCGGCGAACACTACCCCGCGCTCTACATCTTTCAGTAAGCATCAATTGATGAAAGCTGTTGCGCCATTCCCAAAAGGTAGGGGGGCCTGTTCTCTCCATCTACGCAGTATCGGGCCTTTACCCACCAGACATGCCTTTCGCGTCAGCAAACGCTCCCACTTCCCCTTAGTGTGGGTTGGGCCCAGTTGATCCAAAACAACAAGAGACCCCATCCATTGGACCCTCTGATGATACAGCCCACCCAAGAAGGTACTGATCCGCGCCCAAAAAGAGCGAATGCGTTTACAATCCCACCACATGTGTATCAAATTAGCCAGTGGCTCAGAAGACCTGGGGCAACTACCATCCAGGGTTATATGACTACGTAATGCTCTTCTGGGTGAAAAATGCACCCGGGTTATACACTTAAATTGCATTTCCCTCCATCGTGCTCCCTCCACCAGATCTACAATCCGACACAAAGCTTTCTTGATGGAGCCAGGGGGCACTTCTTGACCCATCTCTAGTGCCCAGGCGGCCTCGACTCCCATGTAATCCGATGCAACCCTGTAATGATCCAGTCGCGTTTTCAGCACCGCTATCGACGGAGGGCAGTCTTCCCCCAGATCAAAAAATTCTAAGATCTGTGCTGACCTTTCAACACTGAGCTCAACTGCCGGCAACGATGCCACATAATGAGAGAGCTGGAGGTTCGCAAAGTAGTGGTTAGGATGCAGCTCATATTCCCCACATAGGGACACAAAAGATTTACATTTACACTACATGTCCCATATTTCGAATGCCACGTTCTCTCCACTCTCGAAAAATGGCTGTTTCCGAGCCTGGGGTGAAGTTCATATTACCCTGTAGCGGCAACCAGCTTGATACTTTCCAGGAGCTATTCCATTACCTATTTAGTTGTCTACAGGTACGCCTTGCAGAACTCAATATCACACTCCCTCGAATTCTACTCGGTATCAGCAGGTTGTCTGAATGCAACACTGCCAATACTATCTGAGGGGCTACAAAGGTTCTTCCAAGGCCCTAGGTGTATAAACTTCCGTTCCAGCCAGCTAATCCCCAATATGTCATGCCTGACAGGCCAACGCATATAACCATAAATCAGGGAGCCCTACTCCTCCAGCACTCCATCTCCATAGCAAGCGGTTCAACAGGATCCGTGCTCTGGCCCCCTTCCATAAAAACCCACGTATTTCCTTTTCGAGACAGTACAAGTCTCACTGCAACAGCCACACAGGTAGAGTCTGCATCCAGTATAGTATGCGCGGTAAAACCACCATCTCACAGCCAAACGATGGAGGCTCTCATTTTTGTGTTCCTGTAGAGCCGAGGTCTCCACGCACAATTTCCTCAATGTAACTGCTAGCCTCCTCAGCTGATTCAAGTGTCCGTTGTGTCCCATCATGAAGCACATGCAATCTAGCCGGATATTGCACGGAGAATTTTACCTTTGACTCTATGAGTTTCTGGCAGAGGGGGGAATACGCTCTCCTTTGTTGGCTGAGCGCCACTGAGTAATCCTGCGCAATGCGCAATCTTAGATTGTCCTGCATAATAACCCCGTTCTTCCGCGCTTCCCGCAATACAGCCTCTTTTTGTGGAAACTGCAGAAATTTAGCTAACACCACTCTTGGCCTCTGATCTCGGGTCTGTTTGTTCCCCACTCGGTGTGCCCGTTCAATAATCAGCTTACCGCCTTCCTGCAGGCCTTCAAATAGCTCAGGAAGTAGCGTTTCCAAGTATTGTTTCAAGTCTCTTTCAGAAACCATGTCTGGGATACCCATAAATCTCAGATTATTACGTCGAGACCGGTTTTCCAGACCGTCAAGTTTGGCCTCGTGGGTTTGCAACTGCATTCTCAATCCTTCCACCTCCTGCGTCAGGGTCTCAAGTCCATCTTCGGTGTGCCCAATGCGGTTTTCTACTTCTTGCAGTCACGTCCCCAAGGCTCCCATGGAACTGTGCAGGGTATCCATTTTTTCCTGTAAGGCTTCAAATTGTGCCGATTAGTGCCCCGGCAACTGCCGCCGATACTTCCTCCAGGAAGGTGGGAGACGCTGGTGAGTTTGGCGCTGTTATTCCCTCTGCCATCTTGCTTGAGCCTCCCAGGCGTTCTCTCTCTCTCCGTCCTGTTTTTGCAGCCGCCGCCATCAGCCAAGTTGCTCACCCCGGGTATCGGCACGTCCGGTATCGCCTCCAGTTTAATGCTGTTTAATTTTTATGGCGTTTTAGCTCCTCTAAACGCTCTTATTTTCCTGGTTCGGGGGGGGGGAGGGGGCAACCGAAGCGCGAGCGAGTCACGTCCGCTTGCCCTCACCGCATCACGTGACCTCCCTTAAGGATCTTAATATGTACACATTAGAGGAAAGGTGGGATAGAGGTGATATGATTGAGATGTTTAAATACCTCCATGGCATAAATGCACAGGAGGAGAGCCTCTTTCGATTGAAAGCAAGCTGTGCTACGAGGGGACATGGGATGAGGATGAAAGGGGATAGATTCAGGAGTGATATACGGAAATATTTCTTTACGGAAAGAGTGCTGGATCCGTGGAATAGTCTCCCAGTGGAGGTGGTAGAGATGAGGACAGTATCTGAATTCAAAGAAGCATGGGACAAACACAGAGGATCCCTAAAGGAAAAAAATGGGACTGTTGTAGTGGTTGATATGGAAGGACAGATTAGATAGTCCATGTGGTCTTTTTCTGTCATCATGTTTCTATGTTTCTAAATACCTCTCCAAAAATAGCTAATCTTAGGACATTCCCACCAAATATACAAATAAGTGCCCACCTTCCTGCACCCTCTCCAACAATTCTCACTTGAAACAGGAAAGATCTTACTTAGTCTGCTAGGAGGTCCTATACCAACTGACTACTATTGTATATGCATTTTTTTCAATGTTGTTGATGGTTAGCTTTTACCTACTGTCTCAAAAATGTCTCTCCATTACCCTTCTCCTTGTCCTGTCCTGTACTGTCTTACAGAGCTTTGATATGGCTCCCTTTGATTGCTGCTGCTCCACCCAGAGACTCTCAAATGACATATTTATTTAACAATTCTTCTATACCGCGCTATTAAAATCAGCGCGGTGTACATCGAACAAAGATACTACAATGTATACAAACAACATCGAGTTTTACAGAGAACAGGGAATTGAACATGGAAGAAAAACCGGGGAAACTATATACATATTATACTCAAACTATGTACAGTACTCTAATATAAAATGGTAGTGGGGGCTACATATACCCTTTTACCAAAATTCCCCCTCCTCTGGCAAGAAATTACTAGCCAACAATTCCTGAAAAGAAAACAACTGGGATGTGCTACAAAGTTGATCAAAAGTAGTTAGCTCTTGTGTCCCCCATTTGCCTGGGGGGAAAATCAAGATTTAATAGGAGTTAAAAAAGGAAAAGCTCCTTTTAACTTTTCCTTTTTTCCCAGTTAACCTTCACAATTCCATAATATGTCTCTAGCATATGAATTAAAAAATATCTCTAAATCCCTTGATGTTTCTAGGGAACCAGGGTAGGTAAAGCGTAGTTACTCACCTTTTAATAGGGGATCTCTGGGTACAGCAGGAATTTAATCTTTACATTTGGGTGACGTCAGTACTGACAGAGTCCGCGTGGGAATGCTCCAATAGGAAAGCATCCAATAGGAAAGCTTTTGGGAACATCCCACTGTGCCTACTGTGACGTAGAAGCCCACACAGAGCCTATGCAGATAGATAGAAAGGAGAAATTTACCTTAGAATCTGTTAGGCAGCCAGCATGTGCAGCTCAGGAGAAGCAAAGGAACAGAGGAGCAGAACTACCACACCCAAGCTATGACGTAGCAGAAAGCTTGGGGATTGATTATGATCACCTGTCCAAGAAAGCACAGTCAGCTTACAGTGAACAGGGAGATAAAAGCTGGTTGGTAGATCCAGCAAAGGAGGAGGAGGAAGAGAAGCAGAAAGAGAAGGGGAAGGAGAGAGCAGAGGTCAGCAACCAGGGAGGCAGAGGTCACAGAGGGGGAAGCCTGCTGAACAGAGGAAGCACTGGGCGTGTCACTGGAACAGGAAGCAGCAGAGGCAAGGCTTCAGAGGAACGTGGCAGGGGAAGTGCTCAGACTGCCGGTAGCTGGAGGTCCTACGAGGAACCTGTTTACAGCCCAGGGAGAGAAGCCAGTGCTCCAGAGAGAAGGAAGGCACAACCTGTGGCTAGGAGGCTGCCTAGACCGAATGAGCAGGAAAGTCCCCAGTCCTCACTGCCAGAGGAAAGACCTCAACAATTATACAGGTGGGAGTCTAGCACTGTGAGAGGGAAAGCTAGAAGCTCCATTCGGAACGGAGGGTCAGAGCAGTGCTCCAGACCAGAAATATCTGCAGGAAGCTATAAAACAATCCCTAACAACTGGAGGGTGGAAAAGGAGAGTTGGAGAGGCAACCCTACAGATACAGGTACTCTTAAACATACTTGCACAGAACTGTGTCCCTGTACGCTATCTGAACTTTCAGAGAGGGGTTTTCATAAAAACAGCTGTGAAGGTTTAAACCCAAGCACAATGTATGCTGAAGGTGAGGAGATGCAATGGGAAAGTAACACCAGGGTTCCAGAACAGGCTCCTATGGATTGTACATTATGTCTTGTGGATGATATTGAGTCTTTGTGCTGAAGCCCTGTAAAAAGAGCAAAGAAAAAGAAGATATTTTTCTTTGAGAGAAACTGTTTTGTTTTCCCTGTTTTTGGTTATGCACATGATATCCTTGGGGGAAGGGGAATAAAGCCCTTGTTTTGTTTTGCCTTAACCACTCGACTTGAGACTATTTTTGACTACTAGAAGATAGCAAGGCAACTCCAACCTCGGGGTCCTAGGCGAAGGCCTGCAGCCCCATGACACTACATAGCTGCCTTCCCACCTTCCCAACTCTCCCACCTCAGTTGAGTTTGTAGCTGAGAGAAAAGGAGAGTAAAGAAAAACCTACAACTCCTAGGGGAGGAGGGTGGGTTGTGCAGACTAAATTCCTGCTGTTCCCGAAGATCACCTGTTACAGGTGAGTAACTACGCTATCTCCAAAAACAAGCAGGAATGTAATCTTCACATATGGACTCCCTAGCTCCCAGATGCCAAAAAATGACCTCAGTACCGGTGAAGGTTTCCGTCATGGCAAGTATCTAGAGGTCATGGATCCTCCATAGATGTCTGGTATTGTTAAAGTCCAGGATGGAGGGTAGGAGTTGCCCCTAAGTCTGAAAGAGGTGCTGTAGAACAGCCTGACCAAACATGGCATCCTGGCGGGAGTCCTTGTTTAAACAATAATGAGCAGCAAATGTATGTACAGAAGACCAAGTTGCTGCCTTGCAGACCTCGTCGATAGCCATCTAGCACAAATTTGCCATCGAGGTGCCCATGATGCAAACATTGTGAGCTGTGACATGTCCCTCCAATGAGAGTTCTGCTCTATCATAAGCAAATGAGATGCAATCTGCTATCCATTTGGAAAGGGTATGTTTGGATCCAGGTGACTAGGATCAAAAGAGATAAACAACTGTGAGGCTTTACGATTTATTTATTTATGTGACCGTTTTTTTATACCGCCCCTTCCAGTGATCAGGGGCGGTTTACATGGAACTAAAACACATTGATACATGGAATATATTTAACCAGTACAATTTAAACATGGAACTTAGAACAGTAACCATATACATACCAGTACTCTCACTAATTATAGATGCATAATGATGGCTGGATTTTCTTAGCTATATATCAAGAGTTAGACTTAGGGAAATGGGATGTGTTAGACTTTGGGGTGAAGTTATTGAAAGTATTGTTTATAAGGTGTGCATTATAGTGTTGAGAGAAGAGATGTGTTTTCAATTCCTTGCGCAAAGTTAGGAGATCTTTGATAGCTCTGATTTGGTCAGGGAGGGCATTCCAAAGTATAGGGGCTGTATATCTGAATGCCCTGTTACTTGTGTGCTGTTTCGTTTTGCGTATTAGAGTTGGGACTTGCAGAAGGTTTTGAGCGTGCTTTTGCTTGTGTCTGGTGTCAGTTTGTGCTTTTACTATAGTGGCGAGGTAGGAGGGGGAGATGTTGTTATATAACTTAAAAGCAGTAAGGATTTGCTTGTATTGTATTCTGGAAGTTATTGGGAGCCAGTGAAGGTTATATAGTATGGGGGTAATGTGTTCGGACAGGTTGGACTTGGTTATTATCCTTGCAGCTACATTTTGGGCAAGCTGGAGGGTATGAATGGACTTCTTTGGTAGGCCTTGTAAAATACTATTACAATAGTCCAGATGGGGTTTCACAAGCGCTTGAACTATTGTGCGGAAGTCATGAGGGTCTAGGATTGCCCTCAGGTGCTGGATGGTTTTTAGTTTTTAGAGGATTGTTCTGGCAGTAAGTTTGATATGTGATGCCATGTTTAAGGCCCTGTCAATAATGACTCCTAGGTATTTGAATTCTTGTTTGACAGGCAAGGTTAAGTTGTGTAATTTGAATGAGGTGGGGGGGGGGTGTACTTTAGGTTTCTTGTGGCAATTAGTATTTCAGTTTTTTTAAAGTTGATTTGTAAGTTGTTTTTGTTGAGCCAGGATTCAGCTTCGTATATGCAGTTAGAATATTGGTAAATTGCAGATTTTTTATGTCAAATGGGGAGTAGACCATTATATCGTCTTCATATATGTGGAAATTGACTTTGTATTTGGTGAATATGTCGCATATCGGTTGCAGGTATAAATTAAATAAAAGAGCCGATAGGGCTGAACCCTGGGATATCCCTTGTTCCTGGGGGAAGGTGGTGGATGTATCGTGTTTAATTTTTACAGATTGGGAGCGACTGGAGATATAGGATTGGAACCATTTTAGTGCCATTCCTGCAATGCCTATGTGAGCCAATCTTGATAGGAGTATAGCATGATCGACATTGTCAAATGCTGAGGAGATGTCTAAGAATACCATGATGTAAGCTTGGTTGGGATTGTCTAAACTGCATATGAGGGAGTCGAATAATGCTATGAGGAGTGTTTCTACTCCGTGATAGGGGCGGAAACCATACTGTTGAGGATCTAGAGGTGCATGGATGTCAATGTAATCCTGGAGTTGAAGTTGGATTACCTTCTCAAAAATCTTTGCTACGAATGGGATACTGGCTATCGGCCTGTATGAAGATGGATCGGTTTTGATGAGAGATTTGTTTTTTAGTATGGGGCGAATGATTGATAATTTTAGGGTGTCAGGCAGTATACCTTGGAGGAGGGAGTGATTTACTATGTTCAGTATCACCGGGGCTAGTTCAACTTTTACCACCTTAATCCAGGATACTGGACAGGGATCTAAATAAGAGGTTGTGATGTTTATTTTGGAGATGGTTTCAAGGAGCTGTTTTTCCTCGATCAGGTAGAAGTTTTGCAGGGTGTTAGATGTTATCATGGGGCCATTACTGGTAAGAGTATTAAGGGTGTGTTTTTTCTTTAGCTTGAGTGCCAGGTGGTATGCTATAGATTGTGCACTATTGTCTGTGTTGTTTGTTATGTTAGTGTGTGTTTTGGTTAGGAATTTGACGATATCAAAAAGTTCCCTGGGGCGATTGATCGCCTTGTTGAGTACATTCGTGTGGTGAATTTTCTTTGCTTCCAGAATTGCATCTTTGTAGGAGTTTAGTGTTGTGAGGTAGAGATCTTTACTTTCAGATGTTTTGCTGGATCCCCACTTATTTTTCTAACTTGCGTAGTGGCTTTTTGAGGTTATAGTGGGTTTTTTGTGTGATTTTTTTGGGTAGGGAGGTGGGTTTAGCTGCTTTATTTATAGTTCGTCCAGTTCTCTATTGCCTCATTAAGGTCAAGTGGTTGAGTGTGGGGAAGTGGGGCTATCTCAGAGAGGAATATGTCTTTGTCAAATTGTCTGAATCTTGGGGTAGGAAGTGGTGCTACATTTTCTTCATTTGTTGTTAGGGGTATAATGGCTGACATTCGTATTATGAAATGGTCTGACAATGGTACTGGGTTGACCGTAGGATATGCGAAGCATGGGTGGGTAGTGAGTGCTCTAGGGTAAAAAATGAGTTTGAGGGTGTTACCTTTAATGTGGGTGGGATGTTTCATTATCTGGATGAAATCTAGGTCGTCCATGAAGTCTGCAGCTTGCTGTGGCAGGAGTGATGCTAGGTTGAAATCTCCCAGTGTGATGTGTGTTTTTTTTGTTGGGGAGGTACAGGCTGATTCTAGTATGGTGGTCAGATTGAGGTGATTGCTGTTAGGAGGCCGATAAAGGAGACAGATTGCAGTGTGTCTGTTTTCAATTTTAATTAGGTCTACATTGTATTTGTGCAGATGCTTGTGGTAATGTTGAGGCTGTTTTTGGTCATGATAAGGACCCCACCACCTCGCTTAGTGTCTCTCGGGCAGTTGAATATTGTGTATCTGTCCATGTGTAACTGGTTTAATATGACAGAATCATTGTCTGTGAGCCATGTTTCCGTGATACATAGGAAGTGAGGGGACGCATCAATGATCAGGTCTCTGATTACTGGAAGCTTGTTCCGTATGGAACATGCATTTATCATAATGCCCTGGAGGGAGGAGGTGGTATTCTGTGACGAGTTGTAGGGGGTAGTTTGGATTTGGATTTGGATTTATCTGCGGTGTTGCCTGAATTTCTGGGAGTGGGTGTTGTAGGACTGTTTATTTCTGGTGGGTGTTAAGTTGTAGCATATAGAGGGGTGTGCAAGGTGGAGGGGGTGTATAATTATGGGTGTTTGGTGTGTCTGTAAGTTGTAGGCGCTTGGAGCTAGGGTTGTAATGATGAGGTAGCAGCATATTAGTTTCATGAAAGTGTTCATTTTGGGATATGGGTGTGTGTGTGTGTAGAGATGGGGTGTGTCTAGCAGCTTGATGTAGCTTGAAATGTTTAGCGAGTACATTTCAGACTGCTTCAGTGGATTTGTGATAGAGTAAATAGGGAGAGAAGACAGGGAGAGGATTCTAGAGAAGAGATCTAGGGATATCAAAGGAATGCAGTTATATGCGTACAGGTTTTCTAGTAAGTATGAATTTTAACATTTTTACCAAGAAGCTCTTTGCATGACATCGAAAATTAGGCTGGGCTGATGGACGCTGAAGGGCACGTCTAAGGGCCCTCTGGCGAGGCCCTCAGGTGCAGGGATGCCTGCAGCGCGCTGCTTTTAAATCCTTGATCGCCGCTGCAGTGGACGGAGCAGGCAGATCACGTGCAGAGAGTTCAGAAGAAAGTTCCCTTAGTTGATGGAGGAGGAGGAGATAGAATTGCACACTACTGTCTCACCTCGGATGTCGCTTGCTGTAGATGGGAGAGTGAGGGAGCACGATGTTCTTACTTCTGGCTGTGAGCACTGTTGCTTGGAGCCCACGATGCAAAGAGGGTTTCTCTTGCAACGCACTGCTTTTAAATCCTTGATTGCCGCTGTCTGTGATGATGCAGTGGGCAGAGCAGGCAGATCGCGTGCAGAGAGTACTTGAGTCATCTGGAGATATAAAGCCAAGGCACATTTGCAGTCATAAGAACATAAGATATGCCATACTGGGTCAGAACAAGGTCCATCAAGCCCAGTATCCTGTTTCCAACAGTGGCCAATCTAGGTCATAAGTACCTAGTAGTCTCCCCAAAAGACACAGGTTCCTCAATGCTTGTATTGGGTCAAGCAATAATATCCTGGATCCCTTTTAACAATGGTTTATGGACCTTTCCTCCAGGAACTTGTCCAAACCTTTTTTAAACCCAGCTACACTAGCAGCTTTTACTACATCCTCCGGTAACAAATTCCAGAGTTTGATTACACGTTGAGTGAAAAAATACTTTCTCTTACTAGTTTTAAATAGGTTACCCTGTAGCTTCATTGTATGTCCCCTAGCCTTTTTATATTCTGACGACGTAAACAATCGATCTACGTTTACCCGTTCCACTCCATTCATTAATTTATAGACCTCTATCATATCTCCCTTCAGCCGTCTCTTTTCCAGGTTAGCCTCTCTTCATAGGAGTATCCTTCCATCCCCTTTACCATTTTGGTGGCTCTTCTCTGTACCTTTTCTAATAACGCTATATCCTTTTTAAGATACGGTGACCAGAACTGCACACAATATTCAAGGTGCGTTCGTACCATGGAGCGATACAGAGGCATTATAATATCCTTTGTTTTATTTTCCATTCCTTTCCTTATGATACCTAGCATTTCATTTGCTCTCTTTGCCGCCGCTGCACACTGGGCAGAGGGTTTCCAACATGTTATCCACGATGACGCCTAAATCTTTTTCCTGGGTAGTGGTTCCTAATGTGGAACCTTGCATTGCGTAACCATAGTTTGGGTTGTTCTTTCCTAGGTGCATAACTTTGCACTTGTCCACATTAAATTTCATCTGCCATTTTGATGCCCAGTCTTCCAATTTATCAAGATCCTCTTGCAATTTTCCACAATCCTCATGGGTTTTAACAACTTTAAATAGTTTTGTGTCATCTGCAAATTTGATAAAGCACAGTTACTTACCTGTAACAGGTGATCTCTGGGAACAGCAGGAATTAGTCCTCACATATGGGTACGTCGGAACCGACGGAGCCTGCGCGGGAAAGCTCCCCAGCTTCCCAGAAAGGAAGCTTTTGGGGCCTCCCACAGCGCCTGCGCGCTGCCTTCCTGCCTTCCTGACCAACTCTCTTCAGTTCGAGTTTAAAGCTGAGACAATAGAGAGAGGAAAGGAAAGAGAGAGAGAGAGATACAACTCCTAGGGGAGGTGGGAGGGTTGTGAGGACTAATTCCTGCTGTTCCCAGAGATCACCTGTTACAGGTAAGTAACTGTGCTATCTCCAGGAACGAGTCCTCACATATGGGGACTCCCTAGCAAGAATTCCTCATCTTCCCATGGATCTCAGGCATCCATTCAGGGAAGGTGGGAAGGAGTTGTTTAAGAATGGAACAGGTGTCTGAGGACAGCCTGACCAAACAAGGCATCCCGGCGGGAGTCCTTGTCCAAGCAGTAATGGGCTGTGAAGGTATGAACCGAGGCCCAAGTGGCTGCTCGACAGATCTGATCGATGGATACAGAATGAAGAGAGCCATAGATGTGGCCATGGCTCTCACATTGTGAGCTGTGACATGGCCTTCCAGAAAAAGGTTCTTACTCTGGTAAGCAAAAGAAATACACTGAGCAATCCAATTGGACAGTGTTCTTTTTGAGACTGGAAGTCCTAAATGAGAAGGATCAAAAGCAACAAAAAGTTGAGAAGACTTTCTATGTTGCTGTGTCCTGTGGATGTAAAAGGCAAGAGCTCTTTTACAATCTAACGTATGTAGGTTCCTCTCTGCACTAGATGCATGAGGAGCTGGAAAAAAGACAGGTAGATATATCTCTTGATTAAGATGAAAAGTTGAGACCACTTTAGGCATAAAGTGGGGATTTGTCCTAAGGACTACCTTATCATGATGGAACCTTGTATAAGGTGGATTAGCCACTAAAGCCTGCAGTTCACTGATGCGGCGAGCAGAAGTGATTGCAATAAGGAAAATGACTTTCCAGGAAAGGAATTTTAAGGAGGTAGTGGCTAAGGGTTCAAAGGGCGGCTTCATAAGCTGACCAAGAACTACGTTTAAGTCCCATGCCACTGGAGGAGGCCGAATGGGAGGTTTAGTTAAAGTTAGACCTCTCATGAATCTTGCAATAAGAGGATGAGAGGAAACAGATTGTCCATTGATAGGCTGAAGAGATGCTGCAATAGCACTCAAATGGACTCTTACAGAATTGGTTTTAAGTCCTGCATTGGAAAGATGCAGGAGATATTCAAGTAAAGAAGTAAAGGTAGTGCTAGAGGGTTAAGCCCTTTGTTAGCACACCAAATTGAAAATCTTTTCCATTTAAAAGCATAAGAACGCCTGGTGGAAGGTTTCCTCGATGCATGGAGGATATCCTTCACCTGTTGAGAAAGATTCAAGTCCTGAAGGTTTAGGCCTTCAGTAACCAAGCTCTGAGGTGAAGGGACTTGGGGTTTGGGTGCCACAAAGTCCCCTCCTCTTGAGACAGAAGGTCTGGAGCAGCTCCCAGATCCAGGGAGGGTGTCTGGGAGAGATGCAGAAGTAGAGGGTACCACACTTGGCGTGGCCAGCGTGGAGCTATGAGGATCATGGATCCTTGATCCCTCTGAAGTTTGAATAGAGTCTTGGGAATCAAGGGAATGGGTGGAAAGGCATATAGGAAGGCCTGACCCCAATGAAGGAGGAAGGCATCCTTGGCCTGAGCTCCCTGACACGGAATCGTGGAACAGAACCGGGGAAGTTTGGCATTGTACGGACTTGCAAAGAGGTCTATGTCCGGGGTCCCCCATTCTTGAAAGATTCTGAGTACCTGATCCATGTGCAGGGACCATTCGTGTGGCAGCAGGACTCGACTGAGTCTGTCTGCCCAAGAGTTTTGGATTCCTGGGAGGTACACTGCCAGGAGATGGATCCCATGCTCTCTGGCGAAGGCCCAGAGTTTTAGAGCTTCGTTGCAAAGCGACAGAGAGCCAGTCCCTCCTTGTTTGTTTACGTAGAACATGGCTACTTGATTATCGGTATGAACAAGGACTGTCATGTTGATGAGGAGGGTATGAAAGACCTTGAGAGCAAGGAGAATTGCTCGCAGCTCCAAAAGGTTGATATGAAGGGTGGTTTCCTGTGGAGACAAATGCCCTGAGTGGAGAGGTCTTGGAGATGAGCTCCCCAGCCTGTTTGGGAGGCATCTGTAGTGAGAGTTGCTTGGGGTAACACAGGTTGGAAGGGGGCCCCCAACAACAGATTTTGAGTGGATATCCACCATTGGAGAGACCAAAAAAGATGTTTTGAGGTTGCTATTTGGTCTGAGAGAGCTCCTGATGCTTGGGTCCACTGTGTGGACAAGGTCCATTGAGCTGCTCTCATATGTAGGCGAGCATAAGGCACTACATGAACTGTGGATGCCATGTGACCTAGCAGTTGTAGCATCTCTCTGGCAGTCAAGTGGCTTCTGGACTGAATTTGAGAGGCCAAGTGCACTAGACGGTTGCAACGGGCCTGAGGAAGATAGGCCCTTGCAGTGGTAGTATCTAGCCAAGCCCCGATGAACTCTAGGGATTGAGTAGGGGTGAGTTGAGACTTTGGCAGACTGATGACAAGTCCCAGATACTGCAGTATGCGTCTGGTGTGGTCCAGGGAAGTCTGAGCCTCGGACTGAGATGGAGCTCGGATGAGCCAGTCGTCCAGGTATGGGAAGACAAAGATCCCCAGAGTGCGTAGAAATGCAGCTACTATTGCCATGCATTTGGTAAATACCCTTGGAGCAGAGGCTAGACCGAAGGGGAGTACTCTGTATTGGAAATGTTTTCCCTGGAACATGAACCGTAGGAATTTTCTGTGGGATGGATGGATGAGTATATGTGTGTACGCATCCTTGAGATCTAGAGAACAAAGCCAGTCCTGACTCTGTAGGTATGGAAGGAGAGTACCTAGAGAAAGCATTTTGAATTTCTCTTTGTAGAGGAATTTGTTCAATTCTCTGAGATCCAGAATGGGTCTGTATCTCCCTGTTTTCTTGGGAATCAGAAAATAGGGGGAGTAGAAACCTGACCCTTGTTGAGGAAGAGGAACCTCTTCTATTGCCCTTTGGGCGAGAAGAGTGGTCACCTCTTGGCCCAACAGGTGCAGGAGAGATGGGGGAGAATTGAATTGTCTCACCATGGTATGGGGAGGAAGGCTGGAGAAATGTAGTTTGTAGCCCTCTCTGATGATAGAGAGGGTCCACGGTTCTGATGTGATTTGTTCCCATCTGTGAGCAAAATGAGCCAACCTTCCTGGAATGGTGAGAGGTTCTGGCTGTTGCAGAGCCAGAAAGGGTAAGTTCTCTAGAATCAAGTCAAAAACCCTGAGGAGGTTGGGACTGCTGGATTGTAGCAGCCCCTGTGGCCTTTGTTCTGGCCTGCTTAGTTTGCTGACGCTTAGGAGCAAAGCGAACTTGGGAAGATTGCTGGCCAGTATTTGTGGAAAATCTGGTCTTTTTATAGAAAGTTTTCTTAAAAGTTTTTTTCTTGGCAGGGGTAGAGGTAGAAAGTCTATCTAAAGCAGCATTCTCTGCATCCATTTGAGTGGCTTTGATTTGCCACTCTTTGCCAAAGAGATTTTCACCTGTACAGGGCAGATTGCCCAAGCCTTCTTGTACCCAGGGTTCCAAATCAGAGGCCTGGAGCCAAGCCAGTCTGCGAGCAGCTATGGCTATGCCGGAGGCTCTGCTTGCCCCCTCAAAAGAGTCAAAGGCTGCTCTGTTGGAGAACTTGGAAACATCTTGAGTGTGCTTTAGCAAAAGAAGGAATTCCTCCTGTTTATCCTCTGGGATAAAGGGGAGAAATTGATGTATCTTTAATGCAATCTCTTTCAAAAACATGCCCATATAAAGGCTGTATGAATTGATTCTGGCAATAAGCATGCTAGCTTGGAAGATTTTTCTCCCAAAAGCATCCAGAGTCCTACATTCTCTTCCTGGAGGGGTAGAAGAGTGTCTTTTGGTACTCTTTATCTTTTTCATAGCAGACTTCACCACAATAGAGTGGTGAGGAAGCTGAGTTTTTTGAAAACCAGGAGAAGGAGGAACCCGATACATGGTGTCCAAACGTCGAAAATGTGGAGATAGGGTAAGAGGAGCCTCCCACAAATCCATCATGTGTTCTTGAAGAATTTCATGTATGGGTAAGGTGGCTGCCTCTTTAGGAACCTTAGAGTATCCTAAAATATCTAATTTTTTTGCTCTAGGTTCCTTTTCTGAGGATACAGATATGGAGAGTCCTTTAGCTACTTCAATAATGAAGTCTTGAAAGGACAAATCCTCTGGAGGAGACATTCTCCTTTTTGGAGGGCTCCTCAGGAAGAGTGAAAGAGACGTCTGCAGAATCATCTGAGGTATCAGACTCTTCAGAGGATTCAAAGTATCGTCTATTTGCTTCCAGAGATCGATACGCGTACCGATCGGTACCGACATCGGGCATACCGGGTATCGGAGCGGTATCGAAGAAAGCTCCGGAACCGGAGACAGGAACCGGCATGCTACTGGAAGTAGATGCTCTGGGTACCGGTATCGGTTGCGGTACCGGAATCGGAGTCGGAACCGATTGTCGCGGTACCGATGGCGGTGCAGCATTAATGTAAGTCAGTAAGGCCTGCTGCATGGATTGTACCGTAGTACCCATAGCCGCCACAACTGCCTGGAAGTCGGTACCGGTGTTAGCCGGTACCCCAGAGCAGTCTAACAGGAGATCGGTCGAGGCCATCGATGTCTACCTGTAACCCCATAGGAGGAGCTTTGGAAGCCGGAGCTTCCCGCCGGGGTTGTTTGGCTGGGGCAGGGTCCTCAGGGTCAATTGCAAGGGCCTCTCACTGCTTAGAGGGAGATTTGCCTTTTGAGGACTTGCCCGAAGAATGTTTGGTTACCTGAGATCCATCAGGAGAAGAAGACCTGGAGGATGTTGATGCTGGAGTATCGGTAGAAAACAGCATATGAAATTTAGCTGCTCTGTTCTGTAAGCCCCTTTTGGACATCAGAGAGCAGGATGGACAATCCGAAATGGAATGGTCAGGCCCCAAACATTTAAGACACCACTCATGGGTGTCTGTAACTGAAATAGTACCGGTACACTTAGTGCATTTTTGAAAACCAGAAGCTGGTTTTTCCATGAGGGAGACCTGAGAAGGCCTAGAGGCCTCACAGAAAAAATACACCAAGTGTAGGAAAAAGTAATATATATATATTTTTTTTAAATAAACGAAAAAAGGACCGGCGGTACCGGTCTGGAATCGGGGAAGGCAGACACGCGGTCAAAGAAACAAATTAAAATAACAATTTCTTCAGCGGTGACAGGAACACGACCTGCTGGCTCCGCGGAAAAAGAAGAACTGAAGAGAGTTGGTCAGGAAGGCGGGAAGGCAGCGCGCATGCGCTGTGGGAGGCCCCAAAAGCTTCCTTTCTGGGAAGCTGGGGAGCTTTCCCGCGCAGGCTCCGTCGGTTCCGACGTACCCATATGTGAGGACTCATTCCTGCTTGTTCCTGGAGATCCTCACTATTTATTCTCTTTTCCAGGTCATTTATGAATATGTCAAAAAGCAGCGGACCCAGCACAGATCCCTGAGGTACTCCACTATTCACCTTTTTCCATTGGGAAAATTGGCCATTTAGCCCTACCCTCTGCTTTCTATCTTTTAACCAGTTCCTGATCCACAATAGTACACTGTCTCCTATCCCATGACTTTTTAGTTTTGCCAAAAGTCTCTGATGAGGGACCTTGTTAAAGGCTTTCTGAAAGTCCAGATACACTATATCAACTGACTCACCTTTGTCTACCTGTTTATTCACACCTTCAAAAAAACATAACAGATTAGTAGGACAAGATCTTCCTTGTCTAAAGCCATGTTGGCTGTCTCCCATTAAGCCATGACTATCTAAATGATGAGTAATTTTGTTCTTTATAATGGTTTCTACCATTTTTCTTGGTACTGACGTCAGGCTCACCGGTCTGTAGTTTCCCGGATCACCCCTAGAACCCTTTTTAAAAATTGGCGTTACATTGGCGATCCTCCAGTCTTCAGGAATAAATAAATAAGAGTGGGTGAGAAAACAGAAGAAAGACTCTAAGGCTAAGTATTGGGATTTTAAGTGGGGACTCAGGGAAGGTAAAAGGATGATAAGCAGAACATTGGAAATGAAATTGGGGAGAAGATGAGTACAGAGGGAGGAAATGGCGGACTAGAAAGTGGATGAAAGGAGGGTAGAATGTTGACAAAGGAATGAGAGATGTGGAATGGAAGGATTAGGGAAGTAAGATTATGAAATGGATAGCTGGTAAGTAGATGAATGTTGAAAAGAGAAAGACTGAAGACTATAGGAAGAAGAAAGAGGAATGAAATGAAGCTATAGTTAGGTGAAAGGCAAATGAGAGAAATAGAAAGATCAATATCAGAGAGAGACGTAGCGAAGTAAAAGACGAAGAAGACAGTGAGTGTGAAGAAACAGAAAATGGAAATGGGATCTTGAAAGGACTTAGAAGAAAATCAACAAGAGGAAGTAGAAAAGAGAGTCTGGGACCAACCCAACTGGAAAAATAAGATTATACAAGGAAGGTTCTAAATGAGTCAATTTTTAGAGAAAAAAATGTCAGCTTTGAAAATTACAGGAGGAATTGCATTTCTGTTTCTCTTTCTTCCATGTTTCACAGCTTGCTGTCTGATTTGGGGGTTTTCCATTTCAATTTTTGTCTTTTGTAGTTTCTTATTCTTTAATTGGTGATAGTCTGTGTTTTCCATGTGCAGCCAAGATAAGGGATTCTGTTAATATGTAGGTTCTCTCTAGGAATCTGTAGTGGTTCAGTTTGTTCTCTTTTCCAACTGGGGGTTACTGGTGTTCTAGAATATTGCAGTGCTGATTTTCCATAGGTAGGGTTGGTGCAATTTGAGTTCTTGATGCTGATGTTGAGTGTCCATTTGCAGAGTTTTGTGTTATAATTCACAATGTCTAGATGTGGAGGGAGTTAGTGGTGTTGTCACTGATGTGAGACTAGAATTTGAATAGAATTTTTTTGTATGTTGAGATGTAAAGAGAAATACCCTACTTCTGCTCTGCATCTGTTGTTGGGAGAGTTTTATTGGTGAGTCTGAGAGTGCTCCATATGAATGAATAATTATGCCCTATCAGACTAATATTTAAAGGCAATTAAGTGTTTACTGGCAAATGCATAATTGGCCTAACCATGTACTTTCAATATAAAGATAATATCAGGCTTTTAAATTGCAGAATGGCCAGATATCTGTATACTTGTGAAGCATATTAGGAGAGGACCAAGGGTAGGCCAGAAAATTATTCAGATAGTGGCAATATTCAGTCACTATTGAAGTAAGTTACATGTTTAGTTTAAGTCTGCAGAAAGAGTAGTTACTCACCTCTAACAGGTGTTCTCCAGGAGCAGCAGGAATCAGTCCTCACATATGGGGTGACGTCGGTGCCGACGGAGCCCTCGCGGAGCAATTTCCCCAGCTTTCAAAGAAAGCCTTTGGGAATTGCAGCGCACATGCGCGGTCCCCTTCCCGCCCAAGTGTGCCATCTTGCTCAATCTGATGACATAGCTAAAAGATAGCAAAAAACAATTAGCAAAAACGAAATGATAGGACTGCAACTCCAAGGGGAGGAGGGAGGGTTGTGAGGACTGATTCCTGCTGCTCCTGGAGAACACCTGTTACAGGTGAGTAACTACTCTTTCTCCAGGACCAAGCAGGAAGTCAGTCCTCACATATGGGACTCCCAAGCTTAAGGCTACCAGAGGCCTCAAGTGGAAAAATGAGCTCCCTCTAGCTCAGAAGCACAGAAGGAAGGAATCTTCTCTGAAAAACACCTCCGACCGGTAGCCCAACACCAGGGCCGGAGGGTAGGAGTTGCCTAAACCTCAAAGAGATTATGGAGGACTGCCTGACCGAAAGCACTGTCCCTGCGGGACTCCCTCTCCAGGCAGCAATGGGCCGCAAAAGTCTGGCTTGAAGACCAAGTAGCGGCCCGGCAGATGTCTGCCAATGGAACAGAGCAGAGATGAGCCACTGACGCAGCCTTTGCCCTAACACAATGAGCCGTTACTCGACTCTCTAACGAGAGTCCGGCCGCCCCATAAGCCCAAGCGATACAGTCAGCAACCCATATGGACAAAGTACGCTTGGAGACAGGTAGCCCCAACTTATTGGGGTCAAAAGAAACGAAGAGCTGAACAGCCCTTCTATGCTCTCGCGTACGGTCAAGGTAGAAGGATAAGGCCCTCCTACAGTCCAGGGTATGCAGGACCATTTCAGCCCGGCAGGTGTACGGCCTGGGAAAGAAGGTCGGAAGAACCACCTCCTGGTTGAGATGAAAAGTAGAAACCACTTTTGGAAGAAACTTAGGGTGAGTCCGTAAGACTAGTCCGAAAAGTAGAAACCACTTTTGGAAGAAACTTAGGGTGAGTCTGAAAGCCTTCAACCACTCATGACCACCACCACCCTCAACTTAGACGACCTTATAGCCAAATGGGATGAGAACCTCAGAGCCGCCTCATGTCCATTGCACAATGACAAGAAAACAAGAAAACGAGAACACGCGCCATGGTTCTCTACTGACCTTCGTACATCTCCCAACCACTTACGCAAACTTGAGAGACAATGGCGAAGAACCCATTCACCAGAGGCCCTTGCAGCATATAATACATACTTAGCTACCCACCGTGGGAAGATAACACTGAGAGGAAACTCTACCACACAAACTTATTGAAACGCTCCATCAATAAACCACATGCACTATTCAGGTTAGTAAAATCCATAACAGGAGAGCCAGTTTCAGCCCAACCTGCAATGCCTCAGCCACAGGACTATGCAAACTACCTGCAATCAAAAATGATTAAGGCCAGCACGAACATAAATATCAACAACCCCTCTGTAGCACTCAAGGCATCCCCAATAACACCATTTTGTAATTTCAACACGGTATCAACTAGTGAGATTGAGAACATTATCGCCTCCATCAATCCTAGCACGGCACCTAATGACCCATGCCCAGCCAGCTGGATCAAAGATCTGCGACACGATCTAAGCCAAATCTTGTGCAAGATGCTGAATCAGTCCTTCCTAACTGGATCATTCCCCCAGTGTCTGAAACACCTCTATCAGGCCCCTACTGAAAAACAGTAAACTTGATCCATCCAAAGTTGAATCATTTAGGCCAATCTCGAGCATCCCCCAACTTGCAAAAATCATCGAGAAAGCTGCTCAACAACAGATCCAGCATCACATTGACACGGAAGCTCCACTAGACCAATCACAACATGGATATAGAGAAGCACACGGAGTCGACACAATCCTTACAACCCTATTCGATGATCTGATCACAGGAATAAACAGCATCCAACAAGGATTTGTCCTCATCTTTCTAGACATCTCCGCCGCCTTCGACTCTGTGAATCACGATATACTTCTGCAACGCCTGATATAAAAGGGGATTCGAAGCACAGCACTGGAATGGTGTAAATCCTACCTTTCCAATAGGTGGCAACAAGTCAAGACAGACCAGGAATCCTCGGAACCATTCCTACAATCTCAAGGTGTACTGCAAGGATCTTCCTTATCGGCACTAATGTTCAATATATATATGCAGCCAATATGTGAATTGATCCGATCCTTCAACGTACAATGCCTGGCATACACCGATGACATCCTCATATATATGCCGTTCAAAATTGACCAACCAGTGTTTTCCCCAATAATCAATTGTTTCGGAGCAGTAGCGGAATGGCTGCTGTCACAAAACTTACGAATCAATCATAGCAAAACTGATGTTCTTTTTGTGACAAGGAACCATAAGTTCGTACCTCCTCCATCGATACTGGTCAACAACATAGAATTGACGTCCAAACCCACAATCCGATATCTCGGCATCACTTTGGATCAACACCTGGATATGACAACGCATGTAAAGAATGTGACAAAGACTATATATCATAAGATCAGAACACTCCGCCCCCTACCTGATTACACTGACTACCGTTCAACCTTCCAGGCATTAGTCCTCCCACATCTAGATTTTGCTAACATCATCCTCCACAGGATCTCTCAATCAACTTTAAATCCGCTTCGTATGGCAATGAATACAGCTGCAAGGGTCCTCTCTGGGTCACCAAGATCTGCTCACATAACGCCCATCATGAAAGACCTACACTGGCTACCTCTACAAGCCCGTCTCCACTATAAGTCTCTAATCCTGACCTTCAAAGTCATGAATAATTACCCACCCACACCAATCAGCAACCTAATTCACAGCACCCTCGAAAATAGAAACAGGAGATCTACTGCTACGAACACCTTAATAGTTCCTAAGATGATGACATCATGTACTAAAGCCACGTCAAACAGAGCTTTCTCAATATTCGCCCCTCTAAACTGGAATACACTTCCACATGAAATCCGTGGCATCAAGAGCCTAATACAATTCCGAAAAGCCGTGAAACACCATTTGTTCACAAAATGTTACTCAGAAGCTATCCTGGACACTCACACATCTACCAAGATTCCCACATACCCCAGATGCCTTAGCACCCTAATACAACCAGAAAATGGTTAGGCTACACGATAGCCCACTAGACAAACAAGATAACCCTTAACTGCTCCACCCACATGAATCACGCACAATATCCAATCGAGTTTAGAATATTGTATATAGTTAAAATATATATATATATATATATATATATATATAGTATAGAGTTATCTGTACATAGTTTCCCCGGTTATCTCATGTATTATCCTCCCTGTTCTTTGTAAACTCAATGTTGTTGTAGGCATTGCAGTATGTTTTGTTCATTGTACACCGCGCTGATTTTAATAGCGCGGTATAGAAGAAATGTTAAATAAATAAAAAAATAAAAATAAATACCCTATTCCTGTAGAACCTAGTGTAAGGAGGATCAGACACTAGGGCCTGCAGTTCACTAACGCATCTAGCAGAAGTAAGGGCTACCAAAAACAAAGTTTTCCAGGAAAGAAAACGAAGAGGGCAGGTAGCCATAGGCTCAAAAGGCGGACAGGTAATCCGCTGTAAGACCACATTCAGATCCCACTCAGGGGCTGGTGGATGTAAAGGAGGCTTAAGGAGAAGAAGGCCTCGGAGAAAACGAGCCACCAAAGGGTGGTGGGAAAGAGGCCTGCCATCCACCTGTGCGTGATGTGCAGAGAGAGCACTGAGGTGGACTCTGACAGAGTTGGACTTAAGGCCCAGATTGGAGAGGTAAAGCAAGTATTGCAAGACCACTACTACCAAGCAGGAGAAGGGATTCTCAGACTGCTGAGCACACCAAATGGAGAACTGACGCCACTTAAGAGCGTAGGACTTCCGGGTGGAAGGCCTCCTCGAGGCCAAGACAACCTCTTCCACCTCCCGAGGCAGCTGGAGGGGAGCAAGGACTACCCTTTCAGCAGCCAGGCCATCAGATGAAGGGACCGGAGGTTGGGGTGTAGGAGAGACCCTTGATCCTGTGTCAGGATATCGGGTTGAAACCCCAGAGGAAGAGGAGTGTCCACCGCCAGCTGCATTAGAAGCGGGAACCAAGGTTGTCTCGGCCACCAAGGAGCCACTAGGATCAGCGAGGCTTTGTCTCTGAGAACTTTGAAGAGTGTTTGAGACACCAGCGGCATGGGAGGAAAGGCATACAAGAGGCCCGTGGACCATGGAATCAGAAAAGCATCCGCCGCTACTCTGAGAGGATGCGGTTGTCGAGAGCAGAATCTGGAAAGTTGCCGGTTCAGAGGACTGGCAAACAGATCCATGGTGGGGAGTCCCCACTTGAGAAAGATCCGCTGAACCACCAATGGATCCAATCTCCATTCGTGTGGTTGGAGGATCCTGCTTAGCTTGTCTGCCAGGTAATTTTCCTGACCTGGGAGATAGACCGCTTTGAGGAGGATGCCGTGGTGGACGGCCCAAGAGCACAGTCTTCGTGCCTCCTGACAGAGAAGGAAGGAGCCTGTGCCTCCTTGTTTGTTCACGTAGAACATTGCAACTTGATTGTCCGTCTGGACCAGCACAGACTGGTGAGAAGTGAGGTGGGAGAAGGCTCTCAGAGCTAGGCGGATGGCTCTGAGCTCCAGGAAGTTTATCTGCTGCGCAGACTCCCAAGGAGTCCAGAGGCCCTGAGTACATGTCCCTTGGCAATGTGCTCCCCAACCCAGGAGAGAAGCATCGGTTGTTAGTACCTGAGAAGGTGGAGGAGATTGAAAATCCACTCCCAGTAGCAGGTTTGGCAGATGAAGCCACCACCGCAGAGAAGAGACCAGCAGGTCGGAGACCTGTACTGAGTCCATCAGGCTCCCCGTGGCCTGATGCCATTGAGTGCGAAGGCACCAATGAGCAGGTCGCATGTTCAGGCGGGCATTGGGGGTCACATGGACCGTGGAAGCCATATGGCCGAGCAGTCGCAGAAATTGCCTGGCAGAGACCAGGGAATTGCTGTGAAAGTGGCTGGCGAGATCCATGAGCCTGTATGCTCTGTCTAGAGCAGGGGTCACCAACCTGCGGCCCGCGGGCCGCATGCGGCCCACGAGGTCCCTTCGTGCGGCCCGCGAGGCTCTACCCCGGTTAACATTACGTGCGGCCCGCCAAGGATTCCCGCCATTGTATCCATGCGCTCGCAGCTCACCGACGACCACCTGCAAGCGTCCCTTCTCCTGTCAGTGTCATCTGTGAAGCCGGACTTTAAGCGTTTGTCTGCTAGCATGAATCATCAGCCATCTCATTAAATTCAATAAAGGTGATCAGCCATTGTTTTCATAATTTTGCGTTTGTTGTTTTTTTTCGCGGGGGCGGGGAGAAGGGGGGTGCGACCCGCGAGGCTCCTGGTAGTCGGCTGTGCGGCCCGCGGCCCTCTGGAGGTTGGTGACCCCAGGTCTAGAGGCAGGAAGGCCTGCGTCTGAAGCGTGCTCAACTTTGCGCCGATGAATTCGAGATCTTGAGAGGAGAGCAAAGTGGACTTTGCGAAGTTTATGACAAAGCCCAAGTGCTGGAGCAGAGACACAGTGCGATGAGAGGCCTGAGTGGCCTCTTGGGAAGACTGGGCCCTGATTAGCCAGTCGTCCAGGTATGGAAACACAAAAAGGCCTTGAAGTCTTAGATAGGCCGCCACCACTGCTAGGCATTTGGTGAACACCCTGGGGGCGGAGGATAGACCAAAGGGCAGTACTCTGTACTGGTAATGATTTCCTCCCACAACAAACCTGAGATACTGTCTGTGGTCTGGATGAATAAGGATGTGAGTATAGGCATCCTTCAGATCTAAGGAGCATAGCCAGTCTCCCTGCTGGAGGTAGGGCAGCAGGATTCCAAGGGTAAGCATCTTGAACTTTTCCCTTGCTAGGAACTTGTTGAGTTTTCGCAAGTCCAGGATGGGTCTGAGGCCTCCTGTTCTTTTTGGTATCAGAAAGTACCTGGAATAAAAGCCGTGACCTCTCAGGTGGTGGGGCACCGGTTCCACAGCCTGTTCCTGAAGAAGACTTGCTAACTCCCGAAGGAGTAAGTCCCTGTGCAGAGGGAGTCTTGGAGGCTCCCCTGGAAAGTAGGAGGGAGGTACCTGGTGAAAGTGTAGAAGATAGCCTTTCTGAACCATATGAAGCACCCAGGTATCTGATGTGATGGCTGACCACCTGTGGGCAAAGTGAACCAGCCGGCCTCCTGTGCTGAGAGAAACCAGCTGAGGGGAAGAGGCTATGCTGATGGAGTCAAAAACCCCCACCCTGCTGAGCAGGGGCCGGTGTTGTAGGATTGGGGGCCTGCTGCCTACGGGACCCATTACCCCAGCCGTTGGCCTGCTGACCCTTTCGGGGAGCTGCTGAGGCCTGATACTGAGGGTAGTGTTTATAGGCAGCCGCCTTCCTCGGGTAAAAGTGCTTTTTCCCCGAGCCCTTCTTCTTCTGAGAAGGGGCAGAGGTTTTTCTGGACAGCCTAGTTCTGGTCAGAGTCTCGGTCTCGATCTGTACAGCCTTTTCAGCCATGGGTTTGCCAAAGAGGTTTTCACCTCTGCAGGGGACATCGACCAACTTGTCCTGTACCCATGGCTCGAGGTCGGATGACTGAAGCCAAGCCTGTCGGCGGGCACCGATGCCGGCCCCGGCTACTCGAACCAATGCTTCGAAGCCATCGTAGGCTGCTCGAGAGATAAACTTCGAGCACTCTCAAATACCAGTGGACAAGGCTTGGAACCTCTGCAAAGGTTCCTCGGAGAGACCAGCAGAGAACCCGGCAATTTCTTTTGCCAGATCTCGGAGATACATGCCCATATAGAGCTGGTAGGTCTGGACTCGACAAGCAAGCATAGAGCCCTGGAAGCACTTTCTACCGAGGGCATCCAGGTTCCGGGCCTCCCGGCCGGGAGGCAGCAAGGAGTGCATCTTCTGACTCTTGAGTCGATGCATGGCCGATTCCACCACCATGGAATGGTGCGGTAGTTGTGCCTTTTGGAACCCGGGGCTCTTGCGGACTCGATAAATGGAATCGACCCGCTTGCTTAACACCGGCGCCGACGCCGGGCTCTCCCACATGCGGAAGAGAAGTCGTTCCAGCATCGGAGGAACCGGTACAGTAAAGGCCTCCTTCCGGGGAGAGTCATACTGGAGGGCATCGAGCTCTTCGGCTTGAGGTTCCTCCTCGGGATCCGCGGGGAATGCCAAGGCCTTGGCCATATCCCGCACGAAGTCCGAGAACCGGGTGTCCTCCGGGGGGGACCGTCTCCGAGGTTCGGACTCGGGTGAGTCCGATGGGACACACCGAGTCCGAAAAGTACCAGGTGACTCTTCGTCCTCCATTTCCCAGTCTGACTCCTCGGAGGAGGAATCGAGTGGCTCCGGTCAGGCGGGCACCGATGCCCTCCGCCCCAACGCCGAGGGTGTCGGCGTCGACGACCTCGGTCCCGAACGGGAGGCCGAGGGAGACCGCGACCGAGGATCGACTCAAGCTCGTATGGACTCGAGGATCGGCTCGGTCTCCGGGGTCGACTTGGACGTCGACGTCCCGGTGGCCGGGGCAGATGCATTGGCGAGGCCAGCGATCAATGCCCGCTGCTGGTCCATGAAGGCAGCCAAACTGCTCTCCAAGGTCGTCAACCTGAGTCCAAGCTCAGGAGACCCAGCAGCCCCCGACTCGGGCCCCGACGGCGGCTCCTTCGGAGGCGAGTCCACGAGGACTACAGTACTCACGTGTCCAGGCGACTCCATTTCGAGACGAGGATGTTTCGAAGGCCTCTCCGACTCCGAGGACCCGGGATGGCTATCGGGGCTATGCGACCTGGCCCTCGAGGAACCAGGAGCGTCCACCGACGCCACCCTCGTGGGTTTTTTCTTCCGATGATGTTCCCGGGTAGGAGACCCCCACTCAGAGGAACTCCGATGATGCTCAGGACCGGAGTCCCGGGACGTCGAAGCCTCTGACGAGGTCCGGGCCCGGCCAGACGTGGAGTCAGAGAAGATTCGTTCCCTTTGATGCTGCCGACTCCTCAACGCCTTTGAGGACATCTTGCTACACAGACCACAGATCATCGAGTCATGATCGGGTCCGAGGCAATGGAGGCAGCAGTCATGTGTGTCGGTAAGAGACATAAGTTTCTTACACCGATCACACTTTTTAAACCCGCTGGCAGCCATCGAGGGAAAAAGGGCCTCTGCGAGGTCAAAAGACAGGGCTGCCAGTGAAAAAGAAAAAATGGCGCGAACGCTTGTCACGAAGGAGAAAAAAACGAAAAATAAAGAACGGACCCGTTACCGGCGTAGCGGGTCCGGGCGGGAAAAGGATCCGGCGTCGAACCGAGAAAGAATAAGAAATATGAAGTAAAATCAACTTTTTCTGCCGGCGATCACAAACAGCGTCTGTAGGGCTCCGCGGAAAAAAGAAGACTGAGCAAGATGGCACCCTTGGGCGGGAAGGGGACCGCGCATGCGCGCTGCAATTCCCAAAGGCTTTCTTTGAAAGCTGGGGAAATTGCTCCGCGAGGGCTCCGTCGGCGCCGACGTCACCCCATATGTGAGGACTGACTTCCTGCTTGGTCCTGGAGAATATAGGCCTAACCCAAATAGATAATATAATGACCACGCCATCACTGTCTGTATATTCAGCACGCTATCTATGAATAGTGACACAGAATACACAGATTAAGTTAAATGAGAGGGTGGCATTTAATAAGCCAGTGGACTGAACATTTACTCCTGTTTACACAGCTTGCACTGAAAGATTGGACCTGGGGGAGTGGTGCAAAAGCAAAAGTTGGCTCAGAGTGCTACAACTCCTTGAGCCGGCCCTGTCCCCTTCATTTGGGATCATGTGAGCATCCAAGATGGCTGCTGTTCCTGTCGATGGGAAATTCCTGAAAGTTATGACAGATGCAGTAAAATCAGCATCACGCCCCAGGCCTCCTGTGAGGGGGGTCCCGACATTGCCGAAAAAATTCACCCTGTGGCTTCTCCACTGTACTTAAGGCAAAGTAGCCAGCCGTGGGCTCACTCGATGGGAACCACAAGCAGCATACCTCCATGCATCAGGCATGGCTGCAGAGCTCAGAAAGTAGTTATTCTCCCTTTTTAAATTATTTGTTCTCCTTTATTCAAGCCCTTGTTCTATGTAAAGCCATGTTGGCTCCTTTTTTTCATTGTAAACCGCTTTGACTTTTAGACCAAGCGGTATATAAGCCTAGCTAAATAAATAAAATAAATAAATAAAAGAGAAAACAGAAAGAAATAAAAACAATGAAACAGAAAACCGTGGTGAAGAAGGGCCCTCCAATTGGTAAGGGAATCCTTTCACCCAATAGGCCAGCTAGAGAAATCCAAAAAGGGCCTTTTTTTTAACTTTAAAACTGCTTTATTCAAGTAACACAAAATACTTTGCAGTTTTCCAGGTCATGCTGTGTCTTTGTAACGGGAACTGGTTTCAGTCACCATACTGTGGCTTTCTTCAGGGCGAAGTGGTTAAGCAGTGGATGTCTGTTCTTTTATGTTGTTGTCCTCAAACCGGATTGGTTGGAATGAGGCGGGAAATTTGGATTTGAATTATGGAGGGAAAGTCTGTTGGAGAAAAGCTGGAGCCCACTCTTTTCCCATAGATGGTAAGATTCTCTGGTGAATTTAAAGATGTTCTCCCCGTAGAGTTTCTTTAAATGTTCTCTTGGCTCCCGCAGCTCATATGATAAACTTTCCCTTCAAAATTCAAATTCAAATTTCCCGCCTCAATCCAACCAGTCCAGTTTGATGGCTACCATATAAAAGAACAGACATCCAATGCTTAACCACTTTGCCCTAAAGAAAGTTACAGTATGGTAGCTGAAACATCGGTTCCATTTACAAAGATGCAGCATGACCCAGAAAACTGTAAAGTTTATCATATTAGCTGCGGACGGCAAAGAGAACACAAAAGACATCCAATTAAAGTAAAATGACTGAATTAAAAAACACCATTAAAAACTACAAAAAGAGCAGAATATGAAGGACAAGGAGAGGGAAGGGAGGCCTGGGCCCAGACTTAATGCCCCCCCCCCCCCCCCCAGGGGCTCTATAGGGTTCTCCTGCTCACTCTCTAGCCCACCAGTGCTAGAAACCCATAGGAAATAGTGCTGGACATGGGGCAACTGTTGACTTAAGGAGACAATGGGTGTACACAAATTCCAAGCAAATAATGAGCCAAAGGTCTCAATCACACAGGACACAGACCATGATCTGGGCCAGGGGAATCAGGCCTATCTGCACTATTGCACCAGTCCATACACACCTTGCCACCTGCTGAAGGCAGACAATACTGGCTTTTTTTCAGTGCTGCGCCAGATTATATACTAGTGATACATCACTGAAAGCTGTTCTAGTCTGCCTCTACCTGCTGGCTGGGAAGCACAGCCCTAGAAGGATAATAAGGAAAAACATATTAATCATTTTAATGCACAGTAAAGAGGTAGCACACATTAGTAACTCTGGACGTAACTGCACTAAAGGAAAGATAAAAAATAACTAAAGAAAAATATGAAAGAAAAAGCTGCAAAAAGTAGCTCTATTGAGCCAAATCATCAAAACTGCAATGAAAGTTAATGGCTAGAAAAAGCATGTATGTTGGTGTCAGTAGAACATGGTAAAATGGGGCACACCACACAGCCACAGGAACTGCTATACATCCTTAAAGGGTCCCTCATATTTTTCTAGAAGCTCTAGAAATGTGTTCTGTAGTTAGCACCACTGTCTTAGAATATTAAACACATTTTCAGGAATTCTAGATATTGGAAACTCCAGCAAAATGTGGGATGCAAGAAACTAAAGATCAGAGTCATGCAGGATAACAAGCTTGCTTTGACTTTTGTGCTCAGACTCTTCAATTAAAGAAAAATCAAAAAGCACCACAAGATGGCAGCATAGGCTATTGTTTTTCCATTAAATGTTTAAAGATTTTATTAAAGATTACAACAAACATATGTAAATACTGCAAATAATGATTTTATGTTACTAGGTCTATGGGTTTTTTATATTTATTACCTTTTAATCACTTCAATATAGAAATAACACTGAAAATTCAAGAAAAAAGAAAACATCAAAGAATACAATCCAGGAATAACAAAATAATAGTTGCAATTCGGCCCAAAATATAACATGAGTCAAAAATGGAGGAATCAAAAATGAAAACTGCCTAGGCAACATTACCAGTCCATTTCTATAGTATCTGTACCAGGGCTTGAGTAAAACATGCTGGGACATGAAGCAAAAATTTGGGAGAGGGCCTCAAAGCTCACTGGCAGGCAGTGCCTTCTTTAGGTTGTGGACGCTAGCCCTGATCTATCCTTATAGATTTACTTATGTCTCTTTATAGAACTGCTACAAAAAATATGAATGTAAAATAATTACTTTGGTAGTTTTAAACATATAGGATCCAATATTCGGAGGCGGCAACTAGCTGTTGCCACTGAACGCTAAACTCAAATATTCAAGGCTGGGGCCATATACAACCACCGGCATTGAATATTCGGGTCAGCTGACGAAGCAGGAAGCTAACCGGGCAGCAGCAATATTCAGCCACTGCCCATTTAGCTTTGGTGATGTCATTGTTCCTAACTTTAAGGGATAACTGGGCAGGGGTTGAATATCACCACTGACTGCTTATTCCCCCTCCCCCCTCAAGGAACACCCCCAAACAATTCACATACATAACTTCACCCTCCCAGTAAAACAAGAAGTGAAATACTTAGGAATTATTTTAGATAAGTCCCTCAGTATGACATCCCACATAAAACAAACGGCTAGAACCATGTTCTATAAATTAAGACCATTCAAGACCTCAGACCCCTCTTAGACACTCATGATTTCAGAACAGTAGTCCAAGCACTAATAACACCTCATCTTGACTACTGTAACAGTATGTTACAGGGAGCACCTAAAAAGAACCTAAATATTCTTCAAATGGCCCAAAATGTCACTGCTAGAATTATAACTAAAGCTCGCCTTTCTGACCATATCACCCCTATTTTGCATAATCTCCACTGGTTCCTGATTGCAAGTAGAATTAAATATAAAACAATAGTAACTACATTCAAGCTGTTCAATAACATTACCTCTCCTTTCTTGCGTCCCTATTACATACTCAAACTGCCACCAGGAGCAGAAGAAAGGGCAACCAGAACCTCCTTTCAGTACCAACATCCATCCGCAAGACTAAACAAACAACTAGTAGCAGAGCGTTCACATACATAGCCCCAATATTATAGAACTCTCTCCCAGACCCCCTCAGATTAATCAAGGACCTTCAGACCTTTAGAAAAGAACTGCTCTTCTCCGAATATTATAATAGCCCAAGCTGAAGCTATACTAGAACATAATTAACTCCCCTCCTCTCCTCCCTCCCTCTTTCCCCATCCCCCCTCATAATCAGCTGCTCCCCGCTTCAGTCAGCAAAATTGCAGCGACTCAGACTAGCATTCCCAACTATATTTGTATATATAAAGCTCAATATTCCCTAAATAGTTTGTTAAACATCTCCTTCATCTACCATGTAAATAGTTGAGTGTTTTTCCTACATCGTTCTATGTAACTTGTTGGTTTGATGTAATCCACCGCTGAACTCTGGAAGAGGTGGTATATAGCGTAGTTATTCACCTATAACAGGTGATCTCCGGGAACAGCAGGAATTGAGTCTTCACATATGGGTGATGTCGGCACCGACAGAGCCTGCACGGGAACACTCCCCAGCGTCCTAAAGGAATGCTTGAACCAATACAGGCATTGTGGAACCTGTGTCCCTTGGGGAAACTGCTAGGCACATATGACCTAGATTGGCCACTGTTGGAAACAGAATACTGGGCTTGTTGGACCTTGGTCTGACCCAGTATGGCATATCTTATGTTCTTATGTAAAGCTTTTGGGAGCATCCCACTGCTTCTGCACTGCTACCTTCCCGCCTTAACAACTCTCCCTCCTCAGTTGGGTTTGTAGCCGAGATAAAAGGAGAGAAGGAGAGAGAGAGAGAGATGCAACTCCTAGGGGAGGAGGGTGGGTTGTGAAGACTCAATTCCTGCTGTTCCCGGAGATCACCTGTTACAGGTGAGTAACTACGCTATCTCCAGGAACAAGCAGGAATGTAGTCTTCACGTATGGGACTCCCTAGCTTGGAGATGCCAGGGAGATGACCCCAGAGAGAGCAGTGAAACACAGACTGAAGTGGGTCATGTTTCCTCCCAAGGATCTCTGGTATCGAAACCTGGGATGGAGGGTAGGAGTTGTTCTAAGTCTGAAAGAGATGCTGGAGAACAGCCTGGCCAAATGAGGCATCCCGATGGGAGTCCTTGTGCAAGAAATAATGGGCCGCAAAGGTGTGGACAGAGGACCAGGTTGCTGCTTTGCATATTTCATCAATCGCCACCGAGTGTAGGTTTGCCATAGAGGCAGCCATTGCTCGCACATTGTGTGCTGTGACATGACCTTCAAGAGAAAGTCCCTTACTCTCATAGGTAAAAGAGATACAGTCTGCAATCCACTTGGAGAGTGTTCTCTTAGAAACTAGTAGACCCAGATAACTGGAATCAAAGGCAACAAAAAGCTGTGAAGCCTTTCTGTGTTGCCTAGTTCTCTGAAGATAAAATGCCAAAGCACGCTTGCAATCCAGAGTATGCAGATTCCTTTCTGCACTAGAGGCCTAGGGAAGAAAACAAGCAGGTAAATCAACTGGTTCAAATTAAAAGGCGAAAACACCTTTGGCATAAAGTGAGGATGCGTCCTAAGGACTACCTTATAATGGTGGAACCGTGTATAAAGAGGGTCAGCCACTAAAGCTTGGAGCTCACTGATGCGTCTTGCAGAAGTGAGAGCAATTAGGAAGATGACGTTCCAAGAAAGAAACTTCAGGGATGTAGTGGCTAAGGGCTCGAAGGGCAGCTTCATGAGCTGTCCAAGGACAAGATTAAGATCCCATGCCACAGGTGGTGGCCTAATGGGAGGCTTAGTTAAGAGAAGACCTCTCATAAAACGCGCTACAAGCGGCTGAGAGGAGACAGGTTGTCCATCAAAGGGTATGTGGAAAGCCACAATGGCACTGAGGTAGACTCTTACTGAATTCGTTTTAAGTCCAGAGGATGAAAAGTGGAGGAGATACTCAAGTGACGCCTCTACTGGAACTGAAAAAGGATTAAGATCCTTTTTTGAACACCAGATTGAGAACCTTCTCCATTTAAAAGTGTAAGCACGCCTTGTGAAAGGTTTCCTGGAGGCCAGAAGGATATCTTTAACCTGTTGAGAGAGGTTGATATCATGGAGTTCTAAGCTCTCAGCAGCCTCGCCATCAGATGCAAAGACTGAGGATTCGGGTGCAGAAGCGTCCCGTTCTCCTGGGATAGAAGATTTGGAGCACATCCCAACTCCAGAGATTTGGCTTGAGAGAGACGTAAAAGCAGTGGATACCACATCTGTCATGGCCAGCATGGAGCTGTGAGGATCATATGGCCCCTGTCTCTCTGAAGCTTGAACAGTCTTGGGAATGAGGGGAATGGGTGGGTAGGCATATAGGAAGTTGTGACTCCAGTGGAGGTGGAAAGCATCCATCGCCTGACTGTTCTGAGCAGGGATTCTGGAACAGAAGAGGGGAAGTTTGGCATTCTGAGGACTTGCAAACAGGTTCCCCAGATTTGAAAGATTTGAGCAATTTGCTCTGAATGGAGAGACCATTCGTTTGATAGTTGTACTCTACTGAGTTTGTCTGCCAGGAGATTCTGCCTGCCAGGGAGATACACCGCTAGTAGGTGTATCTGAAGACGTATGGCAAAGGACCATAGGTGTAGGGCTTCGTTGCACAACGCCTGAGAACCTTTTCCACCATGTTTGTTCACATAGAACATGGCAACTTGATTGTCCGTCTGGACTAGAACTGTTTTGGAGTGCAGGTAGTCCTGGAACACTCTGAGAGCATTGACAATGACTCTAGCAGGTTTATGTGAAGCATCCTAAAGAAAAGCTTTTGGGAGCATCCCACTGCACCGGCGCTGCTGCCTTCCCGCCTTTCGAACTCTCCCTCCTCAGTTTTTCGTTTTCTGCGGAGCCAAAAGGGAGCATTTCCTGTCACTGCAGAAAATCTTTTTCTTTTGTGGTGTGTCTGCCTTCCCGTCATCGCCAGCACCGGTATCTTCGGTGTCTTTTTCTTTATTTATTTTCTGTTTAAAAAAAAAAAAGCTTTTTCTTGGAGGGTCTTTGCCCTCTAGGTGCTTAGGTGCCATTTTATACGTTAGGCCCCTTCATTCCTCAGAATGGAGAAACCAACCAGTAGTTTCAAAAAAGTGTTCCAAATGTAGAAGTACCATTTCTGCTACCGACACCCATGACTGGTGTCTTAAATGTTTGGGACCAGACCATTCACCATCGGAATGTCTCCTTTGCAGAAAGATGACAAAGAGGGGCCTGCAGAATAGAGCTGTGAAACTCGACACCCTCTTTGCCTCAGATGCAATGTCCCCAATTGTCTGCAATAAGGCTTTTGCGCAAGGCACCGTGACCACGGTACTTCGACATTGGGGTCGGTTGGGGTTGAGCTAAGTGGGCCAACCTTTTGAGGACGGTTGCCTGCTCTTGTTTGGTGAACTACAGGAGGCCTTCAATCTACCCAAGCCTCATGCTTTTTAGCATGCTCACATTGTACATTGGACGGGACGCAGAGAGATTAAGGACCAGGTGGCCCGTTCACTCACTGGTCTTGTTGTGTGAAGATCTGACTTCCATCAAGGGACTTTGCTGCACTATACACAAGTCAGCAGAAGTGAGTCTCTCAAGTGGGGAAGCTCCGAGACTATTGGGCTCGAGAATTACAGCTACCATATATGGCTCAACAATAGGAGCAAATTGAGGGGCGGGTTTGGAAAAGTTCTCTGGCGGTCAATGCCTGGGAGACCAATTATAAGATTCAATATGACTAGTACATGACCCCTACTTGTCTTTCTAAGGTATTCCCAGGGATTACCGATCAGTACTGGCGTGGATGTGGAATGAGTGGGACCCTGGCACACGTGTGGTGGACTTGCCCTCATTTGACAGGCTATTGGAGGGGGATTCAGTATAGGGTAAAGTAGCTCATTGGTCGACCCTGGGATTTTCCTGTTTGGTAGGTCGATCCCTGGAACCAAGCTGCTACAGCTCATGCTGGTGAAACATTGTATGAATGTGGCAAAATTAAATCTGGCCTCCGCTTGGAAATAGGTAGCACCGGGGGCGCTGACACAATGGCTGGTGCATATGTGTGACATTTACACAATGAGTTAGATCTACTTTGAGCAAGTATGGGAACTCTTTGTGAAACTGTATGGGACATGTGGCACTGGATGAGGACCTTAAATGGGGGGAGGGGGAATTCGGAGGAGGAGTGTGAGGGGTGGGCTTTTGTTATCTGTTGATTAAAACCTTAAAAAGATGAGGCTGTTCAGATGCATAAGCATTGCCTTATGTTTTCTTTTTTTGTATTGTTGTTTCTTGTAATGGAATGATGGCATGTATTTCTGGTTGCAACTTTTTTCTCTTAATAAAGCCTTGATATACGGAAACCCTCTGCCCTATGTACAGTGGTGGCCAAGAAAGCAAACAGAATGTTAGGAATTATAAAGAAAGGAATGGAGAATAACAGGTGAAATTAGACTTACCTGCTAATTGTTGTTCCTTGAGGAACTCCAGTCTAGTCCCGAACCTCTGGGTTTGTGCTCCTCCTCCAGCAGCTTGGAGACTGAGAAACGTCATCCTTTTGATGACACTGGTATAACTGCACAGGAACCGCCTCCTCACTCCAGTAACCTATTGACAAAGCAGACTCACCGGAGCAACAATTAAGTAGCAAACACTACTCACAAACTGTAAGTAACTTAACTAATAACTTTTAAGGGAGAGAATATCTCTTCTACTGTTCTCCCCAAATGCCACACTAACCTTTGGTAGAACTGCTTAGGCCTGCCCTCCCCACTTAGGGAGGATAGCGACCCTAGTATAATCCCCATATCCAGGACCTCCCCTTATGGACCATAACCTACACAGTGCCATCTTCCCGTTTGCTTCAGGCTCAAGTCCAAATAAAAAAACAGGGAGGGATGCGGGACTAGACTGGAGTTCCTCAAGGAACAACAATTAGCAGGTAAGTGTAATTTCACCTTCCTTATCGTCCCTCCAGCCTAGTCCCAAACCTCTGGGGATGTAACAGAGCAGTAAAAACAAATCAACGGGAGGGACCCGCTAGACCAGCCTGAAGCACTGCTGATCCAAAACAGGTATCCCTTTCTGCCTGACGGTAATGTTTGACAAAGGAATTCAAAGATGACCAGGTAACTGCCCTACAAATCTCTACCGCTGGCACTAACCTGTACTCAGCCCATGAAGTCGCTTGTGCTCTAGTCGAATGAGCTTTAAGCCCTTCAGGTACTGTTTTGCCCTTCAACACATACGCTGACGACTATCACTTCTTTAATCCATCTGGCAATGGAAGCTTTAGACGCTGCTTCTCCCTTTTTCGTACCACCAAACAGGACAAATCTATCAGACCTGTGAAAGTCTGCCGTCCGTCGGATATATTTCTTCAAAGCGCGACGAACATTCAACAGCTATAAGTGTCCCGCGGAAGTAGCATCCCTACCATCACAAAAAACGGCAAAGAAACTACCTGATTCACATGAAACGCTGACACCACTTTTGGCAAAAAAGACGGTACCAGCCTCAATACCACCTTTGTGTCATGAAAAGATAGGAAAGGCTTCCTACAAGACAAAGCCTGCAAGTCTGATATCCTCCTAGCCGAACAAATAGCTACTAGAAAAACAACCTTGAAGGTAAGATCCTTCAAAGATGATCTAGACAACGGCTCAAAAGGTTCGCGCACCAACACCTCCAGAACTAACTGGAGATCCCACGTTGGAACTACCTGCCTACATGGTGGTCTCAAAAAAGACACCGCCCTTAAAAAATGTTTAACATCTGGGTGAGCACTCAGCGCTTCCCCCTTGATCTTTCCTCTATAACAGGATAGCGCTGCCAACTGCACCCTCAATGATGCGGCCGCTAAACCTTTCTGAAAACCATCCTGCAAAAATCCTAGAATTTGTGATATCGAAGCTCTTAACGCTTCCAACTGTTTGTCTACACACCATGCCTCAAATATACGCCAAATGCGCACATATGCCAACGATGTAGATCTCCTACGTGCCTTCAACAAGGTAGCAATCACTGCTGTGGAGTATCCCCTTGCTCTCAGCCTTGCCCTCTCAAGAGCCAAGCCGTAAGTGAGAATCAATCCACCTGAGGCATGTACAGCGGACCCTGAGATAACAGATCTCTCCTAACTGGTAGATGCCATGGCTGCTCTACCAAGAGCCTCATCAGATCTGCATACCAAGGCCTTCTTGGCCAATCCGGAGCGATCAATATCACCAATCCTTTGTGAAGTTCGATGCGCTGCACCACCCAACCTATTAACACCCAAGGTGGAAACACGTACAGGAGCTGCTCTTCCGGCCAGTCCTGTATGAGAGCATCCAGATCTTCCGACATTCTTTCCCGTCTTCTGCTGAAGAAGCGACTGGCCTTCGCTGACTGGAATGTCACCATGAGATCCATTACTGGCATCCCCCAGCGCTGCACCACCATTTCGTACACCTTTGGATGAAGCACCCATTCTCCTGGGTCCACCTTTACTCGACTCAAGAAATCGGCTTGAACATTGTCTACTCCTACTACATGTGCTGCTGACAGAGCCACCAGGTTCTGCTCGACCCAAACGAACAACTGGTCAGCTTCGGCTTCCAGCGCAAGACTGCTGGTGCCCCCCTGACAGTTGATGTAGGCTACCGTGGTCGCATTGTTGGACAACACCCGAACCGCCTTTCTGTGGAGATAAGGCTGAAAAGCTTGCAATTCTAGCGCCACTGCTCTCAATTCTAGCCTGTTGATAGACCAGATCGGTCCATTGACCCTGTGCCAACCTTTCTTGGCAGTGAGCTACCCAGCCGAATAGGCTGACGTCTGTTGTTAGGGGAATCCAACAAGGCATTTCCAAGGGCATCCCGCTCTCCAGACACCCTGGCTGCAACCACCACTGAAGCGCCTGCCGCGTCTCTGTCGGACAGGGTAGCTGTCGAGATAGCAGCTCGTCCTGGTGGGACCACTGTCTGAGCAATGCTCTCTGCAACGGTCTCATGGGGGCCCTTGCCCATGGAACCAGCTCAAGAGTTGCCGCCATGGTACTGAGCAACTGTAGATAATGCCATGCTGTGGGCTGCGATCTGCCCAGAAATTCGCGAACTAAATTGCTCAAGCCTTGCGCTCGGTGCTGTGGCAGGAAGACCCTGCCAATCTCCATATCGAAACGAGCTCACAGGTACTCCAGGCTCTGCGACGGAATTAACTTGCTCTTTGACATATTGACTACCCAACCTAGACGCTGTAGACAAGCAACCACTTTGGCCGTAGCTGTCTCGCTCTCGGTCCTTGACTTCGCTCAAATCAGCCAATCGTCCAGATACAGGTGCACCAGAACTCCTTCCTTTCGCAATGATGCTGCTACTACTACCATCACCTTGGTAAACGTCCGAGACGCCGTCGCCAGTCCAAATGGCAACGCCCGGAATTGAAAATGTCCCATGGGAACTGCAAATCTGAGAAATTTTTGGTGTTCCTGTTGAATCGGAATATGTAGGTACGCTTCTGACAGATCCAGGGACGAAAGAAACTCGCCTTTCCTTACCACCACGATGACCGACCTTAGGGTCTCCATATGAAAATGAGACACGCGGAGACAGCGATTCACTCTTTTGAGATCCAAAATTGGCCGATAGTTCCCCTCTTTCTTTGGAACTACGAAGTATATGGAGTATCGACCACACCCGCACTGGTCTGGCAGGACCAGTACAATGGCCTTGAGGGCTAACAATCATTCTACTGTCTCCCTGACTGCCTTGCACTTGATAGGTGCCCTGCACGGAGACTATACAAAAGAGTTAAGCTGCATTTAGGGTACTTGATCAGCCCAGATCATCTGCTTGCACAGAAAGGCCTCCATGAGCACCATCACTTTCAAGAAGGAGTGAGGGGCTGTGTCATGGCAAAAGGGCAGGGCTCAGAAATAGAAATGGAAATGGTGGCCCAGGATGCAGAAGCAGAGAAACCACTGATGTTGATCACAGACAGAAATATGGAAGTACACCTTGGAAAGGTCCAAAGGAGGTTATAAACCACCCTTACTGGGCCTACACAATGGCTGATTTGAGGGTCTCCATGCAGGAATGGGGCACTCTGAGCTTGATAGTGACTGCCTTCAAATCCAGAAGAGGACAGAAGGGCCTGTCTTTTTTCAATATCATAAAATAAATGGAATCCTGCCTCAATCTTACTCTGTGACGAGCATGGGTACGATAGCCTACAGCTGTAGGAAGCTCTATGTCTCCTCTCAGAAACTGCTGCCTTAGGCAATAGCCCGGTCAGCTTAATTGTTAAGCCGGCCCTGGGCAACATAGGTGTGAAGGCGGGACAATGGAGGCTTACGGACTGGAAAGATAAGTGGAGGTTGAGACTGCTGGAATGAAGTTGAGGGAGATTTTGTTTTGGGAAAGTGTGCATGGGGAGAACAGCTGAGGAGGGTTAGAAAGAGGGGAGATGGGCTGAAGGAAAGAGAAGTGTGCCAAACTTCCCTTTCAGTAATATAAGTTGTTTTGAGTGTACCAGCCACCCCTTGCCCAGGGTGCCAGCTGCTGTTCCGTGATTATTCTGGTTCTCACACCAAAGTTCTCTTGTGAAAGTGGCTGCTGCAAGAAAAACAATGAAGATTACTCCCATTGTCAGTGGAGATTTATAGGGAGAGCTATTAATCTTGTTGGAGGCTCAGGAACCATATGGGCTCTTTTATGTGTTGAAAGTGCAAAGGTTTTTAAAAAATGCCAAAGATTTGAAAAGTGTGAGAGCTGATAACATGTTTGTAACGTTAGAAATTCAGAACTGCAGCCATATCAATGATAAGAGAATATCTGCCAAACCTTTTGCCTGTGATGCATATATTCTAAAAATCTGACAGGACTGGTTATTTTAATCTCACAAGCTTGAGGTCTGACATGCCTGTGAAATCTTTTTCCAAAAAGATGACTGGCATATGCAAGTGCCTTTATCATGATCAATAATTTAAAAAATGGTGTTATTCAAGAACAAATAGGCCGAAGGGCCTTACTGTGCAATTGAAGATGTCCATGCATTGTGTACATTTTAGTTTTTCCACTTTTTACAAAGGACTCCATACCATATATGCAAGTCACGCTGTCAGCTTCGAGTGCTTGAAAGTGCTTTCTGAGATGGCACACCCTACTTGTTGCTGTGATAGATAATTATCGGGATAGAGGGCTGCATCTCTCTGCTAGCTGGATAATTTCCAGGACCACCCATGCTCCACCATGGCACTATATACATAGTGCTGAAGCAATCTATAAGGATTGTCAGCGGCACTATCCAAATAGTGAAGTTGAAAATCACTGGATAAACCTGGCCAGCAGCACTTATCTAGATAGCAGATGCTGCTCTCTGGATAAGTTCTTTTAAATATTGGCCCATAAGCTTGTACATGTGGCAAAAGAGAGCTATGTAACTTGCCCAGGATCACAAGGAGCGTCAGCAGAATTTGAACCCTGATCCTCTGCTCTCTGCTTTACCCATTAGACCTCCAGAAAATGAGTTGGTGATCTCAATCCAGTTGAAAGTAGCGGAGGACAAAGGAATATCCAAAAGATAACTTTATTGAAGACCCAATAAAGTATCTTTTGGATATTCCTTGTGTTGGCCGTGGTCTTTGTCCTCCGCTACCTTCCACTTAATATTCTGCGGAAGGCTCCCTTCTTCTTTTTTTTGGATCTCAATCCAGTTCCCAAACACTATCACAACTGATATTGGGCCCCCATGTCAACAGACTCTGCAGTGGTCACCACCTGAATTAGAATTTGCCTCTTAGGACAAGCCCTTCTGGGGCAGCATGAGGACATATGCAATATTACTGTTCTATGGATAAATAGAGGACTTTGGTTTCCAATGCCATTATCCTTCGCAAAGATAAAAAGGATAATGATGTACTGCTTTTCTTAATATGATTTAATAAAACAGCATAAAACGTACTATTGTTTAGCAGGGATTATTTTTGCATTAGTATTAATGGATTATTCTCTCATGGATATTAATGGATGCTGTGGTTCATTTGCGAAGATGGGGCTAGTTCTATGAGCAGCTCTGTTTTATTATGTTTCATTCATATACACATAATGGACCTTTTATTATTTCGTCTTTTTCAGTTTCCAGCCTCCACTGCATGTGGGTCCCAAAGTTCTCTTTCTACCACCAGCTCCGACCTGGACACAGCTCTTTGTCAGATGCTAGCAATCACGTCAAAGATGATGAAACATTTGGAGCTCCTGGAGAAACATGTATCCCACTGCCAAAGGGAAAGGGTAATTGGGAAGCTAGCAAACAGGAAAAAGAAGAAAAAGAAGGAGAGCAGCAGGACCTTCCCATCTTGCCCATGTGAGCAGTATTCCCAGCTAGATGCTACATTGATGGGAATGAAATGCAAATCCAGCTGGTATTGAGAAAGATCCAGCAAGGGGACCTTCCTACATCCCAGTGCAAGGGAGCTGTGGCACATCTCCCACCAATGCATGAACCATTATAGGAAGATGCACACTTACAAATTATTCCTAAGCTACAAAGATTATATAAATGACAAATGTTGAAAACGCCACGTGTCAGACTATTATCTGGAAAAATTCATTTTTTGAAGGATGTGATTTTGAATTGACACTGTCCTATAATGTGAGGATCAGTAATACATTGTGCAGTTCAACACTTTTATCACAGCTCATCTGGATGGTTCGGATGTTGAAGATGTTTTTATTCATGTATGTGTTTATTATGTAATTTAGAAATTAAATAATGGAAAATTCCCCAAGGAAATCCTGTGGTATGTGTGGGTTAATAGTTGCTTCCATCCCATAATATCCACCAACTGGAGAGCATATTTATGAAGGGCTGATGATAACCCACGCTGTTCTTTCACAAGTTATCTGAAACAACAACTACTACTGGGCAGAGTACCAATCCTCTTTAAAAATGTAAAAGGGCAAGCCCAGTGGCGCTGCTTTGTAACACTATGCAGAAGGACCTGGGTTTGATTCTCAACTCAGGTCATCTGCTTTTGTGGACAGCAGAGACAATGTAGAGGTGGGTGTAGTTTTTAATTTCCTTAGCAGTCTTTCATAGAGGAACTTTCTCAAATGTGTTCTGAAAGTCCACGTATACTATATTGGCTGATTCTCTTCCATTCACATATTTATTTACATCTCCAAAAGATTCTAGTAGACTGGTAAAGCATGATTTCCTTTGCTACATCCATGTTGACTCTTCCCCATCGATCCATGTCTATCCATAGCTTTGCTGATTTTTTTTCTTAACAGCTTCCACTGGTCTGCAATTTCCCAGACCATCCCTGGAGCTCTTTTTAAAAACTGGTGTTACATGTGCTACTTTCCAGTCTTAGACATAATACCAAATATTAGTGATAAATTAGATTACTAGTAGCAGGTCTGCCGTTTCATATTTGAGCTTCTTTACAATTCTGGGGAGAATACTATCTGGTCCTAGTGATTTGCTGCTATTAAGCTTATCGGTTTGATTTAATGCATCCTCCACTTTCGCCATAATTTTCTTCAATTCCTCATAATCATCCCCTTTAAAATAAGACTCCAGTATGGATTGCTCTCCAAATATAATTTTCAGTAAAGGCCAAAACAAATAATTAATTCTGTTTTTCTGGTATTTCATTGTCCTTTGAATACTCTTTTTACTCCCCAGTCTAACTAGTGGTCCAACTGACTCCTTTGCCAGATTCCAATTTCTGATGCACATTATTGGTAAAACTAAACAACCACTGATACACAGGTATTCCTTCTATGCACATCTATAAATATCAACAGCGTTTCTCTTTATTTCTTCCCTCCTGTCCCCCAACCTTCTTTCTCCTCTTAACAACATCTAATTTTAAAAAGTTTTAATTCCTAATTTTTATCTTTTTGGAAAGCTTTTTCAGAAATTTCCCTATTGGTCAGTATCTTCTTAAAAAGAGTTTTCTCAGAGTTTTATAAAATGACATGATGGATTATAACACAACAGCAATAAAAGGGGTTATATTTTGATTTTGTCTTTCCGTCCATTTGTCTGTAACAATGACTTCATAGGCAAGACTAGTGAGCAGATGGAAAAAAATGAAAGCACAGGAGACATGGTAGAGAGAGGAAACAATAAGACTGGTGGGCAGCTGACATCCTACCAGAAAAGAAAAAAAAAGTCGGGCTGTTAGGAAAGCGTAATTGCTTACCTGTAACAGGGGGTTCTCTGTAGACAGCAGGGGTATGCAGCCACATTTCAATGTGAAGTTCCCAACTAGGTCTTGCATGTTAGATCTCTCTCAGCTCAGAGAAGCTTTGTTGTGCTTTTCTGAGCATGCGTACCTGCTTGACACCAGAGATCAGTTCATACCAGAGCAGAAGAATAGAAAGAATTAGAGACTGTGAGTGTGAGAGCAGAGAGGATGTGTACTGCCGTACTGCTGAGATGGGCAGTTTGTTCCTCTATTGTCAGTTTCTTGGTTTTTTTTTTTAGGGGGAGGCGGGAGGGTGATTGTCGCTGCATACCCCCATTATAGGTAAGCAACTATGCTTTCTCCAGAGATAAGCAGGGGGATGCAGGCATACTCTAAGGTGATTCCAGAGCTAGGGGCCACCCAATCAGATGCAGTCTGGTTCGTTGAATGGTTTGGTTCTCTCTGGAGTAAAGGGGGCGGCCCTGGAGGACTTGGAGGATATTAGTCAGGTAGCACAAAGGTTCCAGAGGACTTCTTTGGCCAAAGGCAAATTCCCTTGCGCAGGAATGGTCCAGACTATTGTGCTTGGTGAAGGTGTGGATGGATGATCAGCTGGCTGCTCTGCAGATGTCCTGGGATGAGACTGAAGCTAGGATGGCAATGGAAGAGGCAGTAGCCCTGAGATTATGAGGGACGATCCTCCCTGGGGATGATAGTGCGGCTTGTTCGTAACAGAAACTGATACAGTCCACGATCCATGAGGAGATGGTTTGCTTGGCTGCTGGTTGTCCAGGGTTGTTGGGATTGAAGGTCACAAACAACTGGGATGACTTGCGGAGAGGTTTCGTGCGATGCAGGTAGTACAAGAAGTCTCTTTTGCAGTCCAGAGTGTGTAGCATTACTCTTTATTGCACTTGATATACCGCCCTTTACAGGTGTAGCAGGGCAGTTCACAATGTATGAAATAAAAATAAAAAAAAGGAAATAGAAAACAACTCCATTACATACAGGAAAGTTGCAGCAAGCAACAGGGAAAGAGGAAAGCGAAGGGACTGAGGAGAAGGGGGGAATTGGGAATCTATGTGCTGGATGGTGGAAGATCATATGATAATTGGAACAGGTGTGTTTTAAGTTTGCTTCTGAATTTAACAAAAGAAAGTTCCAGCCATAAGTCAGTGGAAAGGGCATTCCAAAGTGTGGGGCCTAGAAAAAAGAAAGCAGAGTTACGTGTAGACTCAAGATGGACATGAGAGGCAGAAGGAAAGTGAAGGCAGTTAGCGTGAATAGAACAGAGGAGGCGGTGTGGGGTATGAAGGTAAAGAAAATTCGAGAGACAGATGGGGATGCCTGTATGCAAAACCTTATGAACCATTGTAAGGACCTTAAAGTGTATCTGGTATTTAAGGGTCAGTGGAGATAAATGAAGAGAGGGGTAATATGCTCAATGCGAGAAGCGCATGCGAGGATCCGGGCAGCAGTGTTTTGTATTAACTAAAGTCAATGGAGTTGATAGCTGGGGAGACCCGCAAGGACTACGTTGCAAAAGTCAAGGCGTGACATCACCAGGGAGAGAAGAAGGGTAGTGAGAGAGAAGGGAGACAAGAAGGGACGGACAGCATGGATCTGTTGAAGGGAGTGGAAGAACCGACGGACAAGTGAAGAGAGGTGATCTTGAAAGGACAGGGAGGAGTCAAGCGTGACACCCAGAAAGTGAAGGGATTGCACCAAGGGGACTGGAGAGTTAAATAGTGAGGGGGCTAGGGAAAGGCAGGGATCTTCGATGGTGAACCAGATTGCAGCAGTCTTAGAGGCGTTGAAGTGAAGGAAATTTGCGGCCATCCAAGAGGCAATGTGCATGAGGCAGGAGTTGAGAGAAGAGAGATCGGGGCAGATGGAGAGGTATGGTAAAGGAGCCCTCAGGGGCCGCTGGGAAAAAAGTGGGAAGGATGATAGGGTTGGTTGATGTGAAAGTCTGAGACCACTTTAGGTAGAAACTTTGGATGGGTCCAGAGGACGACTTTGTCATAGAAGAACTGTGTGTAGGGGGAGCAATGGACTAGTTCTTGAAGCTTCTCTAGTCATCTGGTGAAAGTGATGGCTACCAGGAAAGTCATCTTCCAGGTGAGGTGTTTGAGTGAAACAGTCACCAGGGGCTCAAACAGATAGGATAACATTGAAATCCCAAGCCGGCAAAGGCGTCAAAAGGGCGGTTTGGTGTTCATGAGGCCTCTCATGAATCTTGGGGCAAATGGATGTACGAAGATGGGTTTCCTGTTGACTAGGTCATGGGAAGCAGCAATGGCAGATAAGTGGTAGTGGACTGATGTGGTCTGTAGACCTGAGCACCAGGTCCACGGAGCATTGCCTGGATCCTGATCATTAGGAGCATCCCAGAGTGTGAAACAAGACTATTTAGACTGGCAGGAATGCTGAGTTGCCGACCTGCAAGATACCAAAATGACAGTGACAACATTTTGCAGTAGAGAAGCAATTAGTGTCTGGTGCCCTGAATCCACCATGCCGTGAGGGAGAGGTTCTGGAGGTTGGGATATAGAAGGTGGCCCTGGTACTGGGTCAGAAGTCCAGGCTGGCTCCCACTGGCATGGAGGGCTTCTGCAGGAGTGCCAGGATATGAGGAAACCAGAGTTGTCAAGGCCATCATGGCGCTATAAGGACGACTGAGGCCCTGTCCTGTTTGATCTTGAGTAGGACCCGCCTGATGAGCAGGAAAAGCATAGAGGAGGCCTTGGGACCAGTCCATGGTGAAGGCTTCTGGCACCAGATGCTGCAGGCATGATCAGATGGAGCCAATGTTCCCTCTAATTCTCTGTAGGCTGTGTGCGCATAAAATATCAGCTGTGTGCAGCTTTTGAAGGAAGGTTAAATTTTTGTGCGCTACATAACGACACTCGGAGTTATATACTTTAAAATTTGACTACACGTCAGAATACAGTATGTACACCACATTGATTTTAATCAAATTAAATGAAAATATACGATTACTAAATGAATCAAGAAATTTCTAGTAATTACAATCATAACTTTTAAATTTTAAGACGTCTGTGTTGTTTTCTATCAGAATCAGAGCTGTAATTTTTGTGCGCTCTGTTGTAAAGTATGTGCGCTCACTCGGTGAGGTGTGTGCGCGCGCACACGCGCACAGCTTAGAGGGAACAGTGGATGGAGCAGAAGATGGGGCATTGGCATTGTTGGTGGAGGCAAAAAGGTCCACATCTGACTTCACCCAGGCAGCAAAGATATCTCGAAGGGTCGTGGGATCTTGGGACCATTCATGTGGGTCCAGTTGGTGACTCAACTTGTTGGCTAGCTGGTTCAGAGTTCCGGGAAGGTAGGTTGCCCGTAAAGTTACTCCTATGGAGAGGGCAAAGGTCCAGAGTCAAGCGGCTTTGTGGCAGAGTTGAAGCAAGCCTGTGACGTCTTGTTTGTTGATGTAGAACATGAAGACTTGGTTGCTGGTGCGTATGAAGACTATCTTGTGATGCACCCAATAGGCAAAGACAATGAGGGTATAGTATAATGCTCAGAGCTCTAGCACAGGGCTTTTTCCTAAGGGGATCATGTGCCCTGTGAGGAAATGTGTTATATGTGTGCTCTTCAACCATGTGTGGAAGCATCAGTAGTCACTGTGAGATGATGAGGCGGTCGGTGTCTGGAAGGAATATCCCACCGAGAGGTTGGGCAGAATTGTCCACTAACGAAGGCTGTCAAGTAGGATTGCTCGCTGTGGGCCTCCCATGGAAATCATGGAGTGCAGAGGTTGGGTACATTGGCAACAGTTGAGTCTGAGTTGCCATTGTAAAGGGCCCATGTGTAGCCTTGCCAGGGGGACAACGTGCACTCAAGCAGCCATGTGCTCCAGTAGACGTAGGAGTATGTGGGCTGATGTCATCCAACGTGTGGCAAAATTGCTGCTGCAAAGTCTTAAGGCTTGAGCCCTCTGTTCGGGATGGAAGGCTTTGGCCAGTAGAGTGTCTAGGCGCGTTCCAATGAAGTCCAGCCATTGTTGAGGAATGGGCTTGGACTTCTCCATGTTTAAGATGAAGCTGAGGGTCTAGAGAATGGTGGAGGTGGCCTGGATGGCTTGACCGACAGTGGTCTGGGAAGCATCGGAGATGAGCCTGTCATTGAGATAGGGGTATACAAAGTGGCCTGACACTGCAGGTGGGCCTCTACCATGGTTAGGCACATGGTGAAGATGCGGGGGGTGGATGAGAGACTGAATGGGAGGGCACTTGTATTTGTAGTGTTGGTCAAGAAATGTGAAGTAAAGGTATTTCCAGTGATGAGGATGAATGAGGATATCAGTATAAGCATCCTTTAAGTCCAGAAAGGCGAGTCAATCCTGGCGGATGAACAGGGGAAAGATGGTGTTCAAGGAGTGCATCTTGAATTTTTCCTACTTGATAAAGAGGTTGAGATGGCGAAGGCCTCCTGATTTTTTTTGGGATCAGAAAGAATTGTGAGTAGAAACCCCGATCCTTTTCAGAGAGCAGGACTAGCTCAATGGCATCGTTGAGGAGGAGTTGGGTTATCTCCTGTGCCAGTTGGGGCACGAAAGGTTGGTTTCAGGAAGAGGTCAGGGAGTGGTGGTATGGAGAAATTCATTTTGTAGCCTGACTAAATGATGGAGAGGACCCAGTGGTCTGCTGTGATAGATTGTCATGCATCCGCAAAGTGTCTGAAGGCCCTGCCCAATGACAGGCAGTCAAAAATTGGGGGCGGGTTTGGATATGGTGGTTTGAGGAAGTGTCTGAGTCTTCCTCTCCCACGGACGACTACATTGAGGATATGTCTGACTCTGAATATGTTGCGGAGGTGGCCATTGATAGGGCTAGCCTCTGTGTTGTGGGTAGAATTGCTGGAAGTACTGGTATGGGCACCAGTAAGGGGGAATTGTAGAGTGGCGAGTGGACGAAGGCATCTCTGCCGGCTGGGTCGCTAGCTCTTGGATGGTGGAGGAGTGGTCTTTTACCTCCGAGACTGCCTTCTGAACTTTAGAACTGAAAAGGCTGTTATCCTATCATCCACCAGGCATTCGTGGAGGTCTTCTCTGAGTCCCGACGCCCTTAGGCAGGCTGTCCTTCTAGCCAAGATAGCCGTGGCTGCAGAGCGTGCTACAGAATTGTAGATGTTGTAGGTGGCACGGATGATGTGATAAAGTGATTCATGTGAATCTGCGGTCAACTGTGCTGGGACTTCAGAGGCAGAGTCGTCCAGCTGAAGAAGAAGATCATGATGATAGTGCAGCATCTGTAGTTGATGTGCTACGATGCGCATACTGAGAGTGCTGCTCTGGTATTACTTGCGACCAATAGCGTCTAGGATCAGTTGTTCCTTCCCGGGAGATGTCTGAGACAGCGGTTTGGTGCTTTTGGACTTTTTCAGGACAGCCGCCAAGATTACTGACTGGTGGAGCAGCTGAGAATGATGGAACTCAGGAGCTGGTAGGACTTTGTACTGGTGCTATTCCTTGGGTATCAGAGGAGGGAGCAGTGAGGTTGGAAGAAAGCTCCAGTGTTGTGGCTGTCCTCTTTGAGCCCAATCGTGCCTGTGCTGGGCCCGATGGGTGTACGCCTTGTAGCACTATATAAATAAGTAGTAGTAGTAGAGAGGATGAGTGCTCAGCCATGATGGGATGGCCCTACAGAGGCGAGTAAGACTGCTGAACAGAGCCTGTCCCTAATGCTTTTGTGTAGGCAAACCACTCATTGCTGTTATCTTCTGTTGTTTTCTTTTTGTTTGGTCCTGCTGTGCACGCTCCCTGGAAGTGGCTGAGTTGCACTCCCACAGTGTGGGCCCTAGTATGATCGACAGTGCCGATCTAAGGAGAAGCTGTGCTTTTCCTTACTTTGTTTTTTTTTACTTTTGTTTTGTTCGCAGCTAATAGAGAGGATCGGAGAGTCCCCACGAAGTGTTGGGGGAAGCAGTTTTGCAGGATTTACGTGAAGAGAGAGAGGCTTGGCACGGTCAGGAAAAAACTGTTCTCCGGTGTCAAGCAGGTGGAAAGCCGGCACACAAGCTCAGAGAGGCACAACAAAGCGTCTCTGAGCTGAGAGAGATCCCGCATACAAGGCTCAGCTGGAGATTTCACCATGGGGTGTGCCTGCTTGCCTCTGGAGAAACATAGGTCCCGCCAATTGAAGAAGAGCTGCCAGTGGCGAAGGTGGGGACAGTGGAGGTAGGAGGAAGGAGGAGAGTGGAATGTTCCCCACATCAGACACCACAATTTCATCCTTATGCTCTATATGCCCAATCCCAAATCCAGCCACCCCAAAACTCTGCCACAAATATCTCCCAATCAATATATTATAGTACAAAAATTTGATTCCAAAACAAACCTTATTAGAAAAATGTATAGAGGGTTGAGTGGTGGCATCAACAGGCCTAGAGCAAAACTGCTAAACCAGCAATCTCCAAAACCAATAATTGATCATTTGCCTCCACCTTCCCCCATTGTAATATAACTTTTTATGTTTTATATTTTTTTGTGCACGTTCAAATAAATTTCAAAGTTTCCATTGTGGTACCAACACCAAATACATTTTCAATACAAAAAAGGGGGTACCCAGTCAAAACACAACATTCAAAACAGCAAAATATAGCATTCAAAACGGCAAGGTACTTTTCTGATTATGCCACTGATATAAAAAGCACTGTGTTTCATGTCTATACTTCATGCCAATGGAGGCTTAAAACAGCATAAAACCAGCGAGACAATGTCCAACCCTGTGCCACAAATGCAGCAGTAGGCTTAAAACACCATCTTCCGCTGTTCAAGACTGTTACAGTGGCACAAGCCCCTACCGTTAAGTGTCCTCTCCAATATCCATGACTCAGTTCAAACACTGTGTTTTATATCTCCAATGCTCAAGGCTCAGCTCAACATCAATGTTTCAGCCAATAGATGACAGGCTTGCTTCAGGAGGAGTAGCCTAATGGTTAGAGCACTGGCTTGATAACCAAAAGAACAGTGGTCAAGTTCTTATGGCCTTGGGCAAGTCACTTAACCCTCCATTGCCTCGGAAGAAAGGCCTTGCAATCTACTTCTGGATACACTGCCAAGAAAACCTAGAAGTTGCTAGGTCACCATTCACTCACAGGTACACATTATATTTGCATTCTGAGTCTGCAGGACTACATAGAAAAGCTTCTCTTGCTGGGAAGAATTCTGAAATTCTAAGTATTTATCTGCTGGTAATTTCTCAGACTCTTAGGTTAAAAAATCTGTATCTATTTTAAAATTCTGTGTTTTTTTAAAGTCATACAAGGCACTGCTTTAGCAAGTTAGTTTTTCACTTAAAACAAACTCTACGACTCGGTCAGAGCTGTGTGTTAGCAAGTTAGAGTAGTTACCTGTAACAGGTGTTCTCCAGGAGCAGCAGGAATCAGTCCTCACATATGGGTGACGTCGGTGCCGACGGAGCCCTCGTGCGGAGCATTTCCCCAGCTTTCAAAGAAAGCCTTTGGGAATTGCAGCGCGCATGCGTGGTCCTCTTCCCGCCCAAGGGTGCCATCTTGCCTCAGTCTGATGACATAGCTAAAAGACAGCAAAAAATTAGCAAAAATAAATCATATGACTGCAACTCCAAGGGGAGGGTTGTGAGGACTGATTCCTGCTGCTCCTGGAGAACACCTGTTACAGGTGAGTAACTACTCTTTCTCCAGGACCAAGCAGGAAGTCAGTCCTCACATATGGGACTCCCCAGCTTAAGGCTACCGGAGACCTCAAGTGGAAAAATGAGCTCCCTCTAGCTCGTCAACACAGAAGGAAGGAATCTTCTCTGAGAACGCCCCCGGCCAGTAGCCCAACACCAGGGCTGGAGGGTAGGAGTTGCCTAAACCCCAAAGAGATTATGGAGTACTGCCTGTCCGAAAGCACTGTCCCTGCGGGACTCCCTCTCAAGGCAGTAATGGGTCGCAAAAGTCTGGCTTGAAGACCAAGTAGTGGCCCGGAAGATGTCTGCCAACGGAACAGAGCGGAGATGAGCCACTGACGCAGCCTTCGCCCTGACACGATGAGCCGTGACTCGACCCTCCAAAGAGAGGCCGGCTGCCCCATAAGCCCAGGCGATACAGTCAGCGACCCATATGGACAATGTACGCTTGGAGACAGGGAGCCCCAACTTATTGGGGTCAAAAGAAACAAAAAGCTGAACAGCCTTCCGATGCTCCCACGTACGGTCAAGGTAGAAGGATAACGCCCTTCTACAGTCCAGGGTATGCAAGACCATCTCAGCCCGGCTGGCATGCGGCCTGGGAAAGAAGGTCGGAAGAACCACCTCCTGATTGAGGTGAAAAGGTGAGACAACTTTAGGAAGAAACTTAGGGTGAGTCCGTAAGACTACCCTATTCCTGTAGAACCTAGTGTAAGGAGGATCAGACACTAGTGCCTGTAGTTCACTCACTCGCCTAGCAGAGGTGAGAGCTACCAGAAATAAAGTTTTCCAGGAGAGAAAACGGAGAGGGCAGGTAGCCATAGGTTCAAAAGGCGGACAAGTAAGCCGCTGCAAGACCACATTCAGATCCCACTCAGGGGCCGGTGGACGCAAAGGAGGCTTAAGCAGAAGGAGGCCTCGGAGGAAACGAGCCACCAAAGGGTGGTTGGAAAGAGGCCTGCTGTCCACCGGCGAGTGGTGTGCTGAGAGAGCACTAAGGTGAACTCTGACAGAGTTAGACTTAAGGCCCAGAGTGGAGAGGTAGAGCAAATATTGCAATACTACCGCTACCAAGCACGAGAAGGGATTCTCGCTGCGCTGAGCACACCATGCAGAGAATCTACGCCACTTAAGAGCGTAGGATTTCCTGGTGGATTGACGCCGAGAGGCCAAGACTACATCTTCCACCTCTCGAGGCAGTAGTAGGGAAGCTAGGACTACCCTTTCAGCAGCCAGGCCATCAGATGAAGGGACTGGAGGTTGGGGTGCAAGAGAGTCCCCTGATCCTGAGACAGGAGATCGTGTTGAAACCCCAGAGGAATAGGTGTGTCCACCGCCAGCTGTAGCAGGAGCGGGAACCACGGTTGCCTCTGCCACCTGGGGGCTATGAGAATTAATGAAGCTCCGTCCCTGAGGACTTTGAACAGTGTTCTGGACACTAGCGGTGTGGGAGGAAACGCATACAGTAGGCCTGTGGACCATGAGATCAGAAATGCATCCGCTGCTACTCTGAGAGGATGCTGTTGTCTGGAGCAAAATCTCGGGAGTTGCCGGTTCAGAGGACTGGCGAAAAGATCCATGGTGGGGAGTCCCCACTTGAGAAAGACCTGCTGAACAACCAATGGGTTCAATCTCCATTCGTGTGGTTGCAGGATCCTGCTCAGTCTGTCTGCCAGGCAATTTTCCTGACCTGGGAGGTAGACAGCCTTGAGAAGGATTCCGTGATGGACAGCCCAAGAGCACAGTCGTTGTGCCTCTTGACAGAGAAGGAAGGAGCCTGTGCCTCCTTGTTTGTTCACATAGAACATGGCAACTTGATTGTCCGTCTGGACCAGTACAGACTGGTGAGAGGCGAAGTGGGAGAAGGCTCTCAGAGTTAGGCGTATCGCCCGTAGCTCCAGGAAGTTTATTTGTTGAGTAGCCTCCCAAGGGGTCCAGAGACCCTGAGTACATGTCCCTTGGCAATGTGCTCCCCAACCGAGAAGAGAAGCATCTGTGGTCAGCACCTGAGAATGCGGAGGGGATTGAAAAACCACTCCGAGCACCAGATTCGTAAGATGAAGCCACCATTGCAGAGAGGAGACCAGGAGGTCGGATATCGTCACTGAGTCCGCTAGGCTCCCTGTGGCTTGATGCCACTGAGTGCGAAGGCTCCACTGAGCAGGCCGCATGTGTAGGCGGGCATTGGGGGTGACATGAACCGTGGAAGCCATATGGCCGAGTAGTCTCAGGAATTGCCTGACAGAGACCAGGGAATTGCTGCGAAACTGGCTGGCCAGATCCATTAGCCTGTGGGCCCTGTCCAGAGGCAGAAAAGCCTTTGCTTGAAGAGTGTCTAGCCTGGCCCCTATGAACTCCAAGTTCTGGGACGGGAGCAAAGTGGACTTTGCGAAGTTTATGACAAACCCCAAGTGCTGAAGCAGAGCCACAGTGCGAAGGGCGGCCTGGTTGGCCTCCTGGGAAGATTGGCCCCTTATGAGCCAGTCGTCCAGGTACGGAAACACAAAAAGACCCTGAAGCCTCAGGTAGGCCGCCACCACTGCCAGGCACTTGGTGAACACCCTGGGAGCGGAGGACAGGGCAAAGGGTAGTACTCTGTACTGATAGTGGTTTCCTCCCACAACAAACCTGAGATATTGTCTGTGGTCTGGATGAATAAGGATGTGAGTTGTCACGCTTCCCCTGCCTAGGGCCGATGGCTCTACAGCAAGGGTGACCGCAATCTTGTTTCCAAGTGTCTTTTTACTATGTAGCAGCAAAGGTTGCTGGGACTTGTAGTTTTTAAGTTTCACTCTTCAACAAAATGTGTTGTGGCACGAGGGTCTTTTGAACAGATAAATTTATTTAGGGGTTTTTCCTTTCACAAGGGTTCAACAGGCTTAGGCAAAGCAAAGAATTTCTTTCCAAAATAATAGGAAAACAGGAGCAAATGAAAAGTAGAAATAAAGTACAAAAACTGTTTCTTCACAGCAACTTAAACAGCCCAAACAACTTTGTATTCTTCTCCTACAAAGCTTGTTTAACGTAAATCTAAGTGATCAATGTTACACAGAGAACAGTCCATCTCATAGCATTCAGGTGTTTCAGGAATATTGGCTACGTCGATAATCATATCTTCACTCTCTTCATCACAGCTCTGCTTAGGGGAACTCTTGCACTGCAAACCTTGGATAACCTCTTGCAGCTGCTCTAGAAAGTTTCCTCTCTCATTAGCCGTGACCTTCTCTAGTGTAGGAGATTGGTTATTACGTAAGTTCTTCCCTATGGCTTTTATATCAGCTTCAAACCATTTACTGAATGTGTTTCTGTTAGGAGTTACTTTTACAGCCGTGCTATCTCGGCACTTATTAGCACTAGCTTTCAATTGTTGCACAATATCTTCAACAAGTCTCTGGCTAGGAAGTAATTCTGACGTACCTTCTTTATTAGCAATGCCTTGTCTGTGCTCAGGGCTTTCTCCCCAAACTGCTTGGCCTTGTCCTCGGGTAGCTTCCACAGAGGCTCTGGTTTTGCTTTAAAGGTACAGGGAATGGACCCTCCAGTATCCCTCTTGCCTGGAGCTGGGTTCCAAGGTTTCCCTGGTTGCTGCCTTCCTGCATGCCTTCCTTGTTGAAGTGGCTTGGACAATTGCAGAGGCTTCTCTCTGCCTTCTGTTCCACAGTTCTCTTTCTCTTGGCTGTGTTCCTGCCGGTGTGGCTTCTCCCACTCCTGGCTGTGCCTGATCTCTTCTTGTTCCTGTGCTGGTCCTCCAAGACTGACTCTGAAGCCGGTTTAAAACAGCTTCCTCCTGCAGCCACACCCCTCTGGTTACTCAGGTGCAAATCATTAGAGCTGCCTTCAGCTCTTACGTCATGGCTATGGCTGAGCTCCGTTCTGGCTGAAAGCTTCCTGTTGCCATGGGAACCTGGCTTGCTCTTACTTTTAAAGGTAAAGTGCTCGCTATTTTCCCATTCCATCTGTTCAGGAGTGCTTTCGGTACCACATATTCCCCCCCTTAAGATATTACAGGCTGGGTTGAGGACATCATCACAGCATGTAATCCTGCATAAGCTATTGATGTCTCCCCTGTTCTCCGGGTGTCTCTGGGAATATGTGACTAGCTGGGAAAGTGCTACCCTTTCATGTCATGGGCTCAACAGATTCACGTGGTAAATTTGCCTACGGCCTCTCCTATTCTGTACTGCATAGGACACTAGGCCTACCTGCTCTACCACTCGAAAGGGTCCTTTCCACTGCCTTTCGAACTTAGGTACTGCTCCGGGCACCCTGACAATAACCTTCTCGCCCATTGCCAATTGGCGAGGCTTGGTATTGCGGTCGTAGTAGTTCTTTTGTTTCAGTTGACTGGCCTTTAAGTTATTTTCAGCAATTTGGGAGGTTCGTGCTAAATGACCTCTTAAGTCTCTCAAAAACTGGGGTACAGCAGTTTCCTCGGCTCCCGGTTCTATCCACTGTTCCCGGAGGATATCGAGGATACCTCTCGGCGAGCGTCCATACATCAATTCGTATGGAGAGGTTCCTAGAGACGTTTGCTTCCTCTCCCTGCATGCATATAACACAAAGGGAAGCAGAGTGTCCCATTCTTTCATTTGACCCCCCAACCCCCTTCTTAGCATACTCTTCAAAGTTTGGTTAAATCTCTCAACTAATCCGTTGGGTTTGCGGGTGGTAGGCTGCAGTCTTTACATGTCGGATGCCAAAGGCGTCCCACACCCTTGCTAGGTACCGCGACATGAAATTACTGCCACGATCGGTCAAAACGTCTTTCGGGAACCCCACCTCACAGAACAATTTTATTAGTTCTGCCGCCACCGTATGGGCTGAAATGCTGCGTAAGGGAACTGCCCAGGGAAATCGCGTTGCGTGATCTACCATGACCAGTATGTATTGGTAGCCACGCGGCGTTTTAATCATGGGGCCCACTATGTCCACCGCTATCCTATGTATGGGTGTCGCAATTACTGGTAGCGGAATCAACGGTACTTCTTTTGGCTTAACTGGGGAAACCCTCTGGCAGGACGGACAGGCCTCACAGAATTTTGTAGTTTCTTTAAATACGCCTGGCCAGTAAAATCGGGCTAACACCTGATTTAAAGTTCCTTGGGTACCTTTATGTGCTCCTATGGGATGATCGTGGGCCAGTCTTAATACCAGGGTTCTAAAGGTGGTAGGTATTACCAGCTGCTTACGGATATTACCCGTAGCTGGTTCTAAACTCTCCCTAAATAGAATTCCCTCATCCAGGAGAAATCTCGGCAAGGTATCTCTTCCTTCTTGGGCGTATTTAAAAGCTTGAGCAAGAGCTGGATCGGCCTGTTGCTCTTTAGGAAATGAGGGGAACCTATCCATCAGCTCCGCGGGGACCCATGGTAATTCTAATCCAGCCCGGATCTCCGCTCTATTCTGAGAGCGAGTTTGGCGTTTCCTGCGTTTTTCTCCCTTACTCTTTTTGTTCTCCTTTCTTGGGGCATTGATCAGGTCTTCGTGAGAAGGTAAATCTATTTGCCCTGCCGTTAAAGATTCTCCTTCATCTTCCATGGCCTTGGTCTGGTTTCTCGTAGAAACCATCCCCTCTCTTATCTGTACCTGTTGTTGCATGCCTTTTTGAAAGTATGGCCAATCCCGGCCTAATACTACTTCGTGGGGCAGGTGTGGAACTATGGCCAGCGGAATCTCCTTTGCTATTCCAAATCTTTTTACTAGGAGTTTGTGAATAGGGTATGAGGATGATGCGCCATGCACACAGCGGATTTTTACAGTGCCACTGGGTAGGTCAGGTACGGCTTTACCGTGGGCTTCTATCTTTTTCCAGAGACCACGTGAAAGCATACTCTGATCAGAGCCAGTCTAGTAGGGCATTGGCACTTACCCCTTGGACGGTCACAGCTATGAGGAAACCCTCCCTAACCTGTCCTGGGCTAGTGGTCACAAGCGCTACCTTCACTCTACAGTTACGCTGCAAATGGTCACTACTGCCAAATTTAAAGCATGCTCTTTTTGCATATCTGTCTTTACATTCAGGTAAACACAATGCAGTTACTTTCATAACATTTTCCTTCTTTTCTGAGAGTGCACTGGTTCTAGAAGCCATGCTTTTCTCCTGAGCGTTCCCCTCTGCTTCCAGGAACCGTTCAGTGAGCATGATCGCTTCCTGTGAGTTTTTACAACCTTGCAGGGTCAGGAAAGTACGGACATTTTCAGGGACGGCATTCATATACTGCTCCAACAATATAGTATCCAATACTGTTTCGAGGCTTTTACCCTCGGGTTCTAACCATTTGTTAAGCAAAGCCTTAAGGTGATAGTGTAGGGCTCTAGGCGTCTCACCAAGCATTAGTTTAGCCTCTCTAAACAAATGGTGATATACAGAGGACGTAAGACCCATTCTATCCTTAATAGCTTTTTTAACTTCATCATAGTTATTGGCTAAATTTGGTGGTACGGTCTGGTAAGCCGTCAATGCCTCCCCAGTGAGAGACATTGCTAGCCTGACCGCCCATTGGTCTTTAGGCCAATGCATCAGGTGAGCAACTCGCTCAAATGTTTCTAAATAATCGTCCAGATTGTCTCTGTCAGATAGTTTTCCAAAGTTCCATGCCTCTTTGGACCAAAGTCCCAAAGCATGAGCTTGGCTCAAGTTTTCAGAACCTGGTGAAGATGAAGCAAGCTCTGGCTCCTTCTTCGTGCTTTGGATCCAGGCCTCCAGCATTTGTAAGAGCGGCCGCTGCTGTGCTTCCATCCGTGCTGTAGCGTTCTCTAGAGCTTCCATGGCCAGCTTGCGTTGGCGCTCAAACTGGGCTGCCATCCAGGTAAGCACTTCTTTTACTTCCATCGTCATGCTGAAAAGACAAAACACAAAACGCAACCACCAAGTGCGGTACCACAAGACAGCAGGCACTACTACCTTTTACCCACTTACTACGCTGATACCAACACAAGTATCCACAGGTAACCCTGCTATGCACAAATTACCTGATACTTGCAGTGCGCCAGGCCTTTGTGTATACGTTGGTCTCTCCAGTATCAGACACGTCTTCTTCTTTGGAATCAGTTTTGCTAGAAGTTTTTTTTTTCCTCAGCTTTTATTTCTCAGAACTTTTTCTTCTTGCCCTTTTAAATTCTCTTGCGCATGCGCCTTTGCCTTGATCCGTAGCAACTACGCCAATTTGTCACGCTTCCCCTGCCTAGGGCCGATGGCTCTATAGCAAGGGTGACCGCAATCTTGTTTCCAAGTGTCTTTTTACTATGTAGCAGCAAAGGTTGCTGGGACTTGTAGTTTTTAAGTTTCACTCTTCAACAAAATGTGTTGTGGCACAAAGGTCTTTTGAACAGATACATTTATTTAGGGGTTTTTCCTTTCACAAGGGTTCAACAGGCTTAGGCAAAGCAAAGAATTTCTTTCCAAAATAATAGGAAACAGGAGCAAATGAAAAGTAGAAATAAAGTACAAAAACTGTTTCTTCACAGCAACTTAAACAGTCCAAACAACTTTGTATTCTTCTCCTACAAAGCTTGTTTAACGTAAATCTAAGTGATCAATGTTACACAGAGAACAGTCCATCTCATAGCATTCAGGTGTTTCAGGAATATTGGCTACGTCGATAATCATATCCTCACTCTCTTCATCACAGCTCTGCTTAGGGGAACTCTTGCACTGCAAACCTTGGATAACCTCTTGCAGCTGCTCTAGAAAGTTTCCTCTCTCATTAGCCGTGACCTTCTCTAGTGTAGGAGATTGGTTATTACGTAAGCTCTTCCCTATGGCTTTTATATCAGCTTCAAACCATTTACTGAAAGTGTTTCTGTTAGGAGTTACTTTTACAGCCGTGCTATCTCGGCACTTATTAGCACTAGCTTTCAATTGTTGCACAATATCTTCAACAAGTCTCTGGCTAGGAAGTAATTCTGACGTACCTTCTTTATTAGCAATGCCTTGTCTGTGCTCAGGGCTTTCTCCCCTTGTGCAGGCAAACTGCTTGGCCTTGTCCTCGGGTAGCTTCCACAGAGGCTCTGGTTTTGCTTTAAAGGTACAGGGAATGGACCCTCCAGTATCCCTCTTGCCTGGAGCTGGGTTCCAAGGTTTCCCTGGTTGCACCTTCCTGCGTGCCTTCCTTGTTGAAGTGGCTTGGACAATTGCAGAGGCTTCTCTCTGCCTTCTGTTCCACAGTTCTCTTTCTCTTGGCTGTGTTCCTGCCGGTGTGGCTTCTCCCACTCCTGGCTGTGCCTGATCTCCTTCTTGTTCCTGTGCTGGTCCTCCAAGACTGACTCTGAAGCCAGTTTAAAACGGCTTCCTCCTGCAGCCACACCCCTCTGGTTACTCAGGTGCAAATCATTAGAGCTGCCTTCAGTTCTTACGTCATGGCTATGGCTGAGCTCTGTTCTGGCTGAAAGCTTCCTGTTGCCATGGGAACCTGGCTTGCTCTTACTTTTAAAGGTAAAGTGCTCGCTATTTTCCCATTCCATCTGTTCAGGAGTGCTTTCGGTACCACAGAGTATATGCATCCTTTAGATCCAAGGAGCATAGCCAGTCTCCCTGCTGGAGGTAGGGCAGCAGGATTCCAAGGGTAAGCATCTTGAACTTTTCCCTCTCCAGGAACTTGTTGAGGTTTCGCAAGTCTAGGATGGGTCTGAGGCCTCCTGTTCTTTTTGGTACCAGAAAGTACCTGGAATAAAAGCCGTGACCTCTCAGGTGGTGGGGCACCGGTTCCACAGCCTGATCCTTTGGCAGACTTGCTAACTCCTGAAGGAAGTAGGTCCCTGTGCAGAGGGGGTCTTGGAGGCTCCCCTGGAAAGTAGGAGGGAGGTACCTGGTGAAAATGGAGAAGATAGCCCTTTTGGACTATGTGAAGAACCCAGGTATCTGATGTGATGGCTGACCACCTGTGGGCAAAGTGGGCCAGCCGGCCTCCTGTGCTGAGAGAAGCCAGCTGAGGAGAAGAGGCTATGCTGTTTGAGTCAAAAACCCCCACCCTGCTGAGCAAGGGCCGGTGTTGGTGGCTTGGGGGCCTTCTGCCTACGGGGCCCTTGACCCTGCCCCTTGGCCTGCTGACCCTGTTGGGGAGCTGCAGAGGCCTGATAATGAGGGTATTGTTTATAGGCAGATGACTTCCTCGGCTAAAAGGACTTTTTCCCCGAGCCCTTCTATTTCTGAGAAGGGGCAGAGGTTTTCCTGGAAAGCCTAGTCCTGGTCAGAGTCTCGGTCTCGATCTGTGCAGCCTTTTCAGCCATGGGCTTGCCAAAGAGGTTTTCATCTCGGCAGGGGACATCGACCAACTTGTCCTGGACCCATGGCTCGAGGTCGGATGACTGTAGCCAAGCCTGTCGGCAGGCACCGATGCCGGCCCCCGCTACTCGGGCCGAAGCCTCGAAGCCATCGTAGGCTGCTCGAGAGATAAACTTCGAGCACTTTCGAATACTGGTGGACAAGGCCTGGAACCTCTGCAAAGGTTCCTCGGAGAACCCGGCAATCTCCTTTGCCAGGTCTCGGAGATACATGCCCATGTAGAGCTGGTATGTCTGGACACGGCAAGCAAGCATAGAGCCCTGGAAGCACTTCTTACCGAGGGCATCCAGGTTCCGGGCCTCCCAGCCGGGAGGCACCGAGGAGTGCATCTTCTGACTTTTCAGTCGACGCATGGCCGATTCCTCAACCATGGAGTGGTGCGGTAATTGTGCCTTTTGGAACCCGGGGCTCTTGCGGACTCGATAGATGGAATCGACCCGTTTGCTTAACACCGGTGTCGAGGCCGGGGTCTCCCACATGCGGAAGAGCAGCCGCTCCAGCATCGGAGGAACCGGAACAGTAAAGGCCTCCTTCGGGGGAGAGTCATACTGGAGTGCCTCGAGCTCCTCGGCTCGAGGCTCCTCCTCGGGATCCGCGGGGAAGGCCAAGGCCTTGGCCATATCCCGCACGAAGTCCGAGAACCGGGTATCCTCTGGTGGGGACCGAGGTTCGGACTCGGGCGAGTCCGATGGGACACACCGAGTCCGATGAGTTTCGGGTGACTCTTCGTCCTCCGTTTCCCAGCCCGACTCCTCGGAGGAGGAATCGAGCGGCTCCGGTCGGTCGGGCGGGCACTGATGCCCTCCGCCCCGACGCCGAGGGTATCGGCGTCGACGACCTCGGCCCCGAACGGGAGGTCGAGGGAGACCGTGGCCGAGGATCAACTCGAGCCCGCATGGACTCGAGGATTGGCTCGGCCTCCAGCGTCGACTTGGACGTTGAGGTCCCGGTGGTCGGGGCAGATGCACCGGTGAGACCGGCGATCAATGCCCGCTGCTGTTCCATGAAGGCAGCGAAGCTGCTCTCCAAGGCCGTCAACCTGAGTCCGAGCTCAGGAGACCCAGCAGCCCCTGACTCGGGCCCCGACGTCGGCTCCCTCGGAGGAGAGTCAACGAGGACAACAGCACTTACGTGTCCAGGAGACTCCATCTCGACACGAGGATGCTTGGCAGGCCTCTCCAACTCCAAAGACCCGGGACGGCTATCGGGGCTATGCGACCTGGCCCTCGAGGAACCAGGAGCGTCCACCGACGCCGCCCTCGTGGGTTTCTTCTTCCTTCGATGTTCGCGTGAAGGAGACCCACACTCAGAGGAACCCCGATGCTGCTCGGGGCCGGAGTCCCGAGACGTCGAGGCATCTGACAAGGTCCGGGCCCGGCCGGACGCGGAGTCAGAAAAAATCCTATCCTTCTGGTGCTGCCGACTCCTCAATGCCTTCGAGGACATTTTGCCACACGGACCACAGATCATTGGGTCATGATCGGGTCCGAGGCAACGGAGGCAGCAGTCATGTGTGTCGGTAAGAGACATAAGTTTCTTACACCGATCACATTTCTTAAACCCGCTGGTAGCCATCGGGGGAAAAAGTGCCCCTGCTAGGTCAAAAGACCGGGCTGACAGGGAAAAAAGAAAAAAGGCGCGAATGCCAGTCACAAAGGACAAAAAACGAAAAAGAGAGAAAAGGACTCGATACCGGCGTATCGGTCCGAGTGGGAAAAGGATCCGGCGTCGAACCGCAGAAAAAAGAGAAAAACAGGGAAAATCAACTTTTTCCTTGGGGAAAAACGAACTACGTCCGTCGGGCTCCGCGGAAAAAAGAAGACTGAGCAAGATGGCACCCTTGGGCGTGAAGAGGACCGCGCATGCGCGCTGCAATTCCCAAAGGCTTTCTTTGAAAGCTGGGGAAATGCTCCGCACGAGGGCTCCGTCGGCGCCGACATCACCCATATGTGAGGACTGATTTCCTGCTTGGTCCTGGAGAAAGCTTTTTACTTAAAACAAACTCTAAGGGGCTTGTTTATAAAGCCGCGGTAGCGGTTTCCGTCCGATATGAGCCGCGGCTCCGATATCGAGTGGAAGCCGCTACCGCGGCTTTGTAAACAAGCCCCATAGACTCAGTCAGGGCTGTGTGTTAGCAAGTTAGTTTTTATTAAGTGTTTCTTCCCCCCCCCCACCCATCCCGTCATCCTCCCGCCCCAGGCACAATCTTAGATTTACAGGCTCTTACAGGAACAGAGATAGTCAAATTCACTTTCAGGTATAGTTGCTTATTCTCATGAGGTATAGCTTTAAGGAAGTAAACAACTTAAATATCTTAACAAAACCTTAAAACTAAGATGCAGATAGCAGTCTAGCAGCGAGATGAGGGCTATCCAGTCTTTTGCATTGAGTGTCACATGTATGATTTTCTCCCAGTTGGTGAGGGGTCTTTTATGTACACTAGGGGCAAGGTGCTCTTTGCTCTCACGGAATGAGTCCGATGTGAGTGGAGCGTTAGGGACCTCAGCTCCTGTCAAGGGGAATCCGCAGGGAGCAGCAGTACGGGCAGCACACCCCTCTGGCAGGGAAGAGGTATTAGCAACTCGAGGAGGGGATTTGAGCTGAGAATCTTCTGTTTCTTTTCCATTGCAGCTGGTGGTATGCAATCAACAACTAAAGAAGTTCCACACTCTTCTGTTCAGGTAACTATGCCTTCTTCTTAGGAGGTTTCCTTGGCATTAATTTGGAACTTGTTGCTTAAACGTAGGAGACAAGTGTGGCTGAACTAAACACTTTGGTTCAAACAGTGAGCTTAACTGCTCAGAAGCAAGAGACTTTTCATCAAGAAATGAATACAAAAGTGTATAAATTAGATAAGAGTCTCTGCAGCAGATCAAGTGATTGAGACTTTGGTAAAGGACAGAGTTATTATCCATAGGAAGTTGGAAATCTTTGAGAACTGGATGAGACATTTCAATTTGAGAATTTTGAATTTTCCTCAAGTTAATTATATCTTGCCAGCAGATTTGTTTAAAAAATATCTTGTGGAAGTATTAAAAGTTTCTGAGGCAGCTATTCCTCCTTTAAATAAGGTTTATATCTTGCTGTCGGGCAAAGCTCGTTGAATTGCTGATGTACAACAAACTATTGATGCCTCTACTGTATTAGAAACCTCTGTTTTGGAGTATAAAGAGAGAGCAACATTGTGTGTTTGTGTTTCTTTTGTTTTTGAGCAGGATTTACACCTAATTCTACGTTTATATTTTAAGAAAATGAGTGAACAATTCTTTGATCAGCCCATAAGAATGTTTCCTGATGTAGCAGCATGTTCTACACAGGAAAGGCAGAAAACCTTTTTGGCTTTAAGATCGAAGACATTATCCTTGGGCATTACTTTTATGCTTATATAGATACCCCTGTAAATGTCTTGTTAACTATATGTGAAGTATGTATTCATCATGCCTGACCAGTTGAGAGCTTTTATGGATCTTAAGAAACTTGAAGCACCTGCTCTTCCAATACCTCTCTAGTTTAGAGTCCATTGTAGATAGCTCAACGGTTAGACGCCAATACCTTTTCTTTTATAATTTTTCCTTGGTTTATTCCACCTCTTCTGTTATTGCCCCCTCTATTCACTTGTGGCTAATGGATCACTAGTAAGTTGTCTTTTTGTAAGTTTTCTCTCCAGTATAGAGGGGCTTCTTAATTTCCTGATATTTTCTTCTATTTCTTCATTGTTATATCACTAGTGCTCATGTTTCTTATTATGAGTGTATACGTGTTTAATTTTTTTCAAATGTCAATAAAGATAAAAAAATAAAAAATTTAATATGGACAAGTGCAAAGTTATGCATCTAGGAAAGAACAACCCAAACTAAAGTTACACAATGCCTCGTTGGAGTCAGGAGTGGTGCCAAAGGATTGGAGAGAGGCTCATGTGGTGCCTTTACACAAAAGCGGAAGGATGTGGTTGAAAACTACAGGCCGGTTAGTTGAACTTCGGTGGTGAGTAAATTATTGCAAACACTGCTGAAAGAGAAAATAGTGAGGTTTCTGGAGTCCAGCGGATTACAGGATCTGAGGCAGCATGGATTCACCAAAGGCAGGTCTTGTTAGACAAATCTGATTGATTTCTTTGACTGGGTGACCAGGGAGTTGGATCGAGGGAGAGCCCTAGATGTGGTGTATTAAGATTTCAGTAAAGCCTTTGACACTGTTCCTCACAGTGGGGACACAATTAAGAAGAAATTATTTTTGTTAGTATATTGCAGTTTTATGTTTTATGGTCCCCACTTTTCTCTTTTTGTTCTAATTTTACTATCTTTGTAATTTCATAATGTAATTGCATAGGATAATTTGAAATGTAATACTGTAAATATTAAATTGAAATAAAAGAAGTTTAGGGTAGGAAGTTTCTTTCAACTGTTACATAGTAAAAATTATGGCAGGTAAAGACCAGCATGGCCCATCTGGTTTGCTGGCATTGTACCTGCCGCTCCATGTAGGCTACCCACATCTATTTTTCGAAGTGTATGACTGTCTTCTGTGGTATAGGACACTTGGCAGGTGGCATGTTTGTCTCCCCTGTGCTTCCCTCAGTAGGGCATTTTAGATTAGAAACAGGAGCTGTGTTTAGCCTTTTGTGTTTTTTTTTCTTGTGCTCCTTCTTCCTGTCAGTATCTTTGAAGGAAATAAAAACTGTATTCGGTGGGGGGAGGAGTGCTGAATGCCAGGGAGTAGACAGTGAGTAGGATCTGCCTTTAACACTACTGTCTGAGCTGAGCTTTCCTCCATCATTTTAAAGTAGCTAAACAGGTAGAAAAGGCGACGGCAAAAGCTAGAAGGATGCTTGGGTGCATACGGAGAGGAATGGCTAGCAGAAAAAAAGGAGGTGATAATGCCTCTGTATAAGTCTTTGGTGCGACCTCATTTGGAGTATAGTGTGCAATTCTGGAGACCGCACCTTCAAAAGGATGTGAACAGGATGGAGTCAGTGCAGAGGGTGGCTACTAAAATGATTAGTGGTCTTCATTATAAAGCATATGAGGACAGACTGAAGGATCTTAATATGTACACATTAGAGGAAAGGCGGGATAGAGGTGATATGACTGAGATGTTTAAATACCTCCGTGGCATAAATGATCAGGGAGAGAGCCTCTTTCAATTGAAAGCAAGTTCTGCTACGAGGGGACATGGGATGAGGGTGAAGGGAGATAGATTTAGGCGTGATATGCGGAAATATTTCTTTACGGAAAGAGTAGTGGATCCGTGGAATAGTCTCCCAGTGGAGGTGGTAGAGATGAGGACAGTAACTGAATTCAAAAAAGCATGGGACAAACACAGAGGATCTCTAAAGGTTTTTACTATATCCTCCAGCAATGAATTTCAGAGTTTGATTACACATTGGTTAATAATTATTTTCTCTGATTAGTCTTAAGTGTGCTACATTGTAGCTTCATTGTGTGTCTTCTAATTTTTCTTCTTTTTGAAAGAATAAACAACCAATGCTGGGTTCTACGGTGTTTGTCCATGCTAGACTTCTCTCTGCTTCATAAAAGTACTAGGATTCACTATAGGTTTTATTTAAAGTATGCAAAGATTGCAAGGGGATTTTTAAACAATGACGGCTAATCACTCTTCTAGCAAAAGAGAATTGCCTATGAAGAATCCATAAATCTTTTTACCTGCCCAATCCAGAAAATCTATGCAATCCAGTCTGAAATATCGGGAGGCTATGTCGCGCGCAGTTTCACCCAGGAAGTTGAGTGCCTGAATATCTGCCCCCAGTTCTACCAAGGTTTTCAGTGCTTCTAACTGGCCCCAGGCTGCAGCATAGTGTACAGGCAAATACCCTGCAGAATGAAGAGAAACAACAAACACAGATAGATCACTAGTCATTAGAAAGGTCAGAGATGTAGGATGCAATACAAAGTTTGTGCACCACCAATTACACAAAAGTACACCCTAAGTGATGCTCTGTTTACTAAGGAAAATGTATCTTAGGGAATCTCTCCCATTTACAGTTCCTTGTGAAAGCATTCATCCCCTCTGGGTTTGTCCTGTTTTGTCACATTACAACCTGGAATTAAAATGGAGATTTGGAGGTTAGCAACATGTGATTTACAAAACATGCCTACCACTTTGAAGGTGCAAAATATCTTTTATTGTGACACAAACAATAAGTAAGACAAAAAACAAACAAACAGAAATCATGAGTGTGCATAGGTAATCCACCTCAAAGTCAATATTTTGTAGAACCACCTATTGCTGCAATTACAACTGTAAGTCTCTTGGGGTATGTCTCTACTAGCTTAGCACATCTAGCCACTGGGATTTTCACTCATTCCTCAAGGCAAATCTGCTCCAACTCCTTTAAGTTAGATGGGTTGTATTGGTGTACAGCAATCTTCAAGCATGCCACAGACTCTCAATTGGATTGAGGTCTGGGCTTTGATTAGGCCAGTCCAAGACATTTAAATGTTTCCCTTTAAACCACTCCAGTGTAGCTTTAGCAGTATGTTTAGGGTCATTGTCCTGCTGGAAGGTGAACCTTCATCCCAAACTACTCATCAAACTACTCATCACAACTACAAACTACTCATCACAACATTTAAACTCATCAATGGCATCGCACCATCCTACCTCAATAACCTAATCACTATTCAACCTAGCAACAGGAGCAGGAGAACTATGAATCTCAACACCCTATGTATCCCGACCAGCATAAGATCTGTCAAGGCCGAAACAAGCAATAGGGCGTTCACATACTCAGCGCCAATCCAATGGAACCAACTACCGCATGAATTAAGGCTCACAAACAACCTGAACGAATTTAGACGAAAACTGAAAACCTATCTGTTTCAAACCCACTACAACTTGATCTAACTGCGATACCCCACCTCAACCAGATCTCCTCTGCCGCACTCGGCAGCATATAATCTAATAGTATATAGTCATGTATAACTTGTACACCTTGGCAACTAATTCCGTACAAATTGTATATAACCATGTATAGTCTGTACACCTTGGCAACTAATTCTGTACAAATTGTATATATGGGGCCCCCCCAATCTACTGAAATCAAATGTATACCTTGATCTGTGTGCTTTAATCAAATATGTATCGTATCCAAATGCTTGTCCCGTGTTACGTAATCATTGACTAATCAAAATGTAAAACTGAAATCTCAATGTACCGTACAATACATTATGATTCTGTAAAGTAAACCGCTGCTGATCGTAGGAAGCAGCGGTATACAAGTGTTTACTAAATAAATAAATAAATCCCAGTCTCAAAACTCTGGCAGACTGAAACAGGTTTTCCTCAAGAATTGCCCTGTATTTAGAGCCATCCATTGTTCCTTCAATCCTAACCAGTTTTCCTGTCCCTGCCGATGAAAAACATCCCCACAGCATGATGCTGTCACCACCATGTTTCACTGTGAGAATGGTGTTCTTGGGGTGATGGGAAGTGTTGGGTTTGCGCCTTACATGGCGTTTCTCATGATAACCAAAAAAGAGAAATTAGACTTACTTGCTAATTGTTGTTCCTTGATGAATCGCAGTCCAGTACTGCACCTCTGGGTAGTGTACCTCTTCCAGGAGCTTGGAGATTGAGCATGTCATCTTTTGCATACTTATGCGGTTGGCACTGCCTATCAGCTCCAGAAACCTATTGGCAAATCAGACTCACAGGAGCAACAAATATGTAGTGAAACATGATAAAACATTCTACATCTAAATTACCTGACCCTTTCACCCCCTGGGAAGGAATCCCTCGTCCCCCCCACCCCCCAGAATGAGAAGGTTTACCTGTGGCAACGCCATTCCACAGAAAGCGGAAGACCAACAGCTATCCGCCCCCAACGCCATCTGCCTCTTATTCCCCGGTACACCCCGGCCACCTTCCCATCAAGGAAACCAGCTTCAGGACCGGAGTGACCTAACCGCGTATCAAACACACTCCGGGAGGGATCCGGGACTGGACTAGAGTTCCTCAAGGAACAACAATTAGCAGGTAAGTCTAATTTCTCTTTCTTTAACGTCCCTCCAGTCCAGTCCCACACCTCTGGGATGTAACAGAGCAGTTAAACTAACGGAAGGTACCTGCACAACTGGCCTGAAGCACCGCTGCTCCAAAACTAGCATCCCCGCCACTCCGAAGCCAGCATCCCCCATCGCCTGGACATCCAGGCGATAATTTTTAGCAAAGGTATGAAGTGAAGACCACATTGCTGCCCTACAGATCTCCAATGGCAGCACTAAACTGTACTCTGCCCATGAGGTCACCTGAGTTCTCATGAAATGCGCACGCAACCCCACCGGCACTGCTTTACACTTCAAGATGTATGCCGATGCGATTGCCTCCCTGATACATCTGGAAATGGAAGCCTTTGCCGCTGCCTCTCCTCTGCACGGCTTCCCAAACAGAACAAACAAATGATCAGACTTCCTAAAACACGCTGTCCTTTTCAAATACCGCCGCAGGACTCTCTTAACTTCCAAAAAGCGTAACAGCGGATTGGCCGAGCTCCTTTTCGCATCTGCCATACCCGGTAAAGAAATCACCTGGTTCAAGTCAAAAGCCGAAACCACCTTGGGCAAAAAGGAAAGAACTGGCTGAAGGACCACCTTCTCTCTTGAGAACAAAAGGAATGGCTCCTGGCAAGATAAAGCCTGAAGCTCTGAAATTCTGTGTGCTGAATGACTCGCCACGAGGAATACCATCTTCAGGGTCCAATCCTTCAGAGAGTTCCAACTCAACAGCTCAAAGGCTCCCCAGTGAGCGCCGTCAGCACCAGATTGAGATCCCAAGGCAGTACCCACCACCCTCCGCAGTGGACGAAGGTGGCTAATCGCCCTCAGAAACCTCAGTACGTCTGGGTGTGACCTTAGCGCCACCCCTTGGACCTTTCCTTAATAACAGGAAAGTGCCACCAATTGTACCCTCAAGGAACTAGCTGCCAGGCGCTTATCAAAACTGGCCTGTAAGAACGCCAAAACATCCGGGACCAAGGCCATGGATGGAAGCAACCTCCTATCCCCATACCATGATTCAAAGATGCGCCATATTCGGATGTATCCCAGCCAGGTAGACCTCTTCTTGGCCTTCAGCAAGGTTGCTATCGCCGGACCAGAATAACCTTTCTTTTTAAAGCTTACCCTTTCAAGAACCATGCCATAAGTGAGGATCAATCCACCTGAGGCATGCAAAGCAGCCCCTGCCTCAAGAGATCCTCTTGAACCGAATGCCGCTATGGCCGATCTGCCAGAATCTGTACCAGGTCCGGCATACCACGGGCACCTCGGCCAATCCGGGGCGATCAAAATCACTACCCCCCGGTGAGCTTCTATTCACTGCCCGACTCGACCTATGAGTGCCCATGGGGGAAAAATATAGAGAAGACCTTTCACAGGCCATCTTTGCACTAGGGCATCCAGGCCCTCTTGACATCCGTTCCTTTCTCCTGCTGTAGAAGTGGCAGAGTTTGGCCGGCTCTAATGTTGCCATCAGATCCATGACTGGTGTACCCCATCGGCGCACCACCTGTTCGAACACTTCCTGGTTTAACCTCCATTTGCAGGGGACCACGTGCACCTGATTGAGGTAGTCCACCGTCACATTGTCGACTCCTGCTATATGTGCCGCCGACAATGCCTGGAGATGATTTTCCACCCAGCTGAACAACATTTCAGCCTCCTCCTCAAGGGTTGTGCTGCCTGTGCCTCCCTGGCAGTTGATGTAGGCTACTGTGGTTGCGTTGTCTGATAACACTAGAAAATATTGTAGAACTTGTGAAAACTGGAAATACACTTTTCAATTTTAAGACGTCTGTGTTGTTTTCTATCAGAATCAGAACCGTAATTTTTGTGTGCTCTGTTTTAAAGTATGTGCGCTCGCTCGGCGAGGTGTGTGCGTGCGCACATGCACACAGCTTAGAGGGAACAGTGACCTGGACCACCTTCCCCTGTAACCATGGCTCAAATCTGTGGAACGCCAAGACCACCGCCTGCATCTCCAGTCAGTTGATGGACCAAAGGGCCTCCCTGCTGGCTCCATTGTCCCTGAGCAATGTGCCTTTCGCAATGGGCTCCCCAACCGGACAAACTGGTATTGGTCATCAACAGGATCCATAACAGCAAGTCAAGGGGCATACCCCCTTCTAGACTCCCCGGGCAAAGCCACCATCTGAGGGCCCCTCTTGGTGCTCCTCGGACAGGAAAGTACTTGGGACAAGGGCTGACTCTGGTGTGACCACTGATGAAGCAGAGCTCTCTGTAAAGGCCTCATGTGTGCCCTTGCCCATGGGCCCAGTTTGAGAGTGGCCGCCATGCCCCTAGGACCTGCAGATAATGCCAGGCCAATGGCTTTGCCATCTGCAGATACTGACACACCAATCTTCGCAGCCCCTCTGCCTGCTTATCTGACAAGAAGACCTTCCCTGCGCGGGTATCGAAGTGTGCTCCCAAATACTCCAGCTCTTGGGACGGAATCAAGTGGCTCTTGGCCATGTTGACCATCCAACTGAGACTTTGTAGGAATTGCACCACCCGCATGGTTGCTCTTTTGCTTTCATCCCTGGACTTCGCCTGGATCAGCCAGTCATTGAGGTGAGCGTCACCACCATCATCACCTTCAAATTGGCGAAGGTATGAGGAGTTGTCACCAGACCGAATGGCAATGCTTGAAACTGAGAATGATCCATTGGTACCACAAAGCAGAGAAACTGCTGATGATTGGGTCAGATGGGAATGTGCAGCTACACCTCCGTGAGATCGAGAGACGTCAAGAATTCCCCGCTTCTTACCGCTACTATGACCGATCTCAAAGTTTCCATGTGAAAATGCGGCACTTGCAGACAGTGGTTCATGCTCTTGAGATCGAGAATCAGGTGAAAGGCACCTTCCTTTTTGGGCACCACAAAATAAATGGAGTATCGACCACAGCCACACTGATCGCAGGGAACTGGCACTATGGCCCTTAGCTGCAGGAGCCATGCCATGGTGGCATTCACTGACACCATTTTGTCCCACACCTTGCAGGGAGACTGAACGAAGTAGTGGGTCACTGAGTGGGCCCATTCGAGGGCACAGTCCTCCCTGATGACTTCCAGGACCCATTGGTCTGACATGATTTGGACCCAGGCAAGGTAAAAATCCCACAGCTGACCTCCCACGGGTTGCACCCCCACCTGGGCCCCCCATGCTTCATTGTGATTTCTTGCGTCCTGAGGTCGATGCGGCGCCAAAAACCCTGCCCGCTCCTCAAGCTCTGAAACCCTTGCCCCCTAAAGGGAAATCTCTGGTAAGGGCCAAAGCGGGATGGGCTTGAAATCTCTCAGCTGTACCCAAGTAGAAGGTGGATTGCGGGCCTGCTTCTGCTTATCCTCAAGTAGGTGACCTCCCTTGGACTCACCCAAGTCCTTGACTAACTTGTCCAGCTCTTCCCCAAAGAGAAGTTTTCCCTTAAAGGGGAGCTTGCTGAGCCAGGACTTGGAAGAACTGTCCGCCACCCAGTTTTGAAGCCACAGGTAGCGGGTGGTCACCACCAGCGAAGCCATACTCTTAGAGTGCTCTCTAATGAGATCGTAGTGGGCATCCGCGAGGTAGGCAGCCCCCAATTCCAATTTGGCCACTTTTCCTGACAAGTCCGCCACCGGCTCTCCCAGCTGTTGAATCTGTTGCGACCAGCGTAAGCAGGCTCTAGCCACCCAGGCCCTGCATATGGAGATCTGCAGCAAGAGAGTGTTGATATCAAGGTCTGCTTTAACAAGGTGTCCAACTTTCTATCCTGGCCATCCTTGAGTGCTGCACTACCTTCTACCGGGATCACCATCCTCTTTGTAACTGCTGATACCGCCATGCCATGGTACCACACCTCTGAGGCCGGCCTCTGGGAGATTCAACTCATGCTGAATCATCTGTTTGACCACTCTATGCACTGGGAACACCTTTTGTGACTTCCACACCGTCTGGAGCAGAGGATCCTCCAGTGTCTCATCCTCAGCTGGTAGGCCAGGGGCATATTCAGGGCCTTCAATGACTCAGGGATTAGCGCCGGCAACTCTTCCAGGCAGAACACTCGGACAATCCGTTCCGGGATCTCTCCTTCTTCCAACTCGCTCCTGCAAATCTAGTTCCATGTCTAGGTCTTCTCCTTCCAGCCCCTCAGACAATGGAGATTGTTGCCAGTCCTCTGAGGTCCTAACCATCTTAGCAGCTGCTACCACTGTCTTCTTAAAAACATTGTGAACTACAGACATGTTCTGGTGTAGGCAACTGTAACTGTTGGTAACAAACAACGGATACATTCTAAGATTCACTGCAATGCTCATTCTGGAGGGCTGAAAAGCTATGAACAGATGTGAGTCTTTTCAGAAATCCTTGGTCTTGGACAGGTAGTAAAGCAGTGCTCTTGTACATTCTAGGGTATGCAACATAATTTCCGTAGCAGTGGAATAAAGCTTCAGAGAGAAGGTAGGACACACTATGGATTGATTGATATGAAAATCTGATGCTATTTTGGGCAAATATTTGGTTATGTTTGAATAAGCACTCTGTTAGGAAAGAACTGATTGTACGGGAGGTAGCAGGTGAGGTAGCTTGCAAATGCTTCTATCTGAGATGATTGCAGTCGAGAAGAGGTTTTTCCAGGATAGAAACTATACAGGGCCTCAGATAAAGGCTCAAAAAGTAATTTAATGAGTTGAGAGAGGATGACATTCAGAACCAAGGCTGGAACTAATGGACAGATGGAAGAACATGTGTTTGATAATCCTTTCATGAACTTTAAGACTAAGGCATATGAAGACATCAACTGTCCCTGTATGCACTCGTGGAGTCACATTCCATTGTGTGTGTCCTGGCCTCTGTGCATCCAGTCGGAACCGGACGCACAGAGGTAGACGTGATTCTGATCCCGTGGGGCACATCTAGCCCCCTGCGGGATCAGAATCGTGTCTGGGTCTGTACATGCAGGCAGGGACCCAATTCCCATTGGCCTGCACGTACAGGCCCCTGCCTGGCTAACTCACTCAGGCTCCTGAATGAAGTCGCGGTGCCATGGCATCCAGTTGCCGCGGTGCCATGGCATCCAGTTGCCATGGCTCCATTCAGGAGCCGTGATCCTTGGCTGCCGACCACTTTCTCCTTTCCTCGCAACTCGATCTCCATCTGGCCTCCCATGGCCAGGGTCGGATTGCATGGAATCTTCTGTATCCTTTCACCATTTCGTTGCTGGCCAGGCCTCCTATCCCCCGATGTCTAGGGAGACTTATTCCATCTCCAGGGTGGATAAATCCCCCGTCCAGTCTGCCGACCCCTGTAGTACAGGTTGACTTCAGAATTGGCCCTGTACGTTCGGGGCCATGAACCGCCCACTGCCTGCCCTAACTCTGCTTCAGCACCATCCCCTCCCACCCCCGTCTAAGCCTCCCTGTACAAACACCTTGTTCGTATGGGGAGGCTTAGTCGGGGATGGCAAGGTGGGCGAATAGCGGGACAGAATAGACCCCATAGTAAATAGCAATTGCACTGAGGCAGAAACAGACTGAATTTGTTTTCAAACACTTGTTTGAAAGATCCATAAAGTATTGCAGGAGGACAATTGATGAAAATGCAAAAGGATGAACTCCTCACTGTTTTCAACAAAGGGAACATCACAACCATTTGGATTGATATGATTTCCATGTGGAGGGTCTTCACAAACCAGTAATGCCCTTTATCTATGGGGTCACTGGAAGAGCAGCAACTAGCATCCTTTCAACATCCATGCAGTGAGATGCAAGGAATGAATGTTTGGGTAAATGAGCTCCTCCTCCTGTTGTGTAAGGAGAGTGGAGCTCATTCCTAAAGAAATAGTATGATCTTATGATAATGCTAACAGCTATAGAGCCAAGTTTGATAACACCAATGGGGGGTTATAAGAATGAGATGAGATGAGCCCTTTGTTCCATGGAATGATGAATGCATCTGTAGCAAAGTTGTGGATTGATAGAATCTGGAACAAAATGTTTCACATTTTTTGTCACATTTTGTTGCAAATAGGTTTAGTTTTAGAAATTCCCAATGTTGAAAAATTTGCATTACTATCAAGTTGTCGAGAGACCACTTATGCAAATCACATCTGATTTAATAAATGGAGGGAGGATAGCAAGGAAATTGACTGTGCTAGCATTTAACTTTAAAAAGGAGACAATAATAAAATGAGGAAAATGGTTAAGAAAAAACTAAAAGGAGCAACTATAAAGGTTAAGAGTTTACATCAGGCCTGGCATTATTTAAAAATACTATCTTGGAAGCTAGAACAGATGTATCCTACACTTTAAGAAAGGTGGAAGGAAGGCCAAACGACAGCCGACATGGTTTAAAGGTGAGGTCGGAGAGGCTGTTATAGCTAAGAGAGAATCTAAAAAATGGGGTGCCTATGTGTGTGCGTGATTGTCATGCAAAAGTGGGGTGCCTGTGTGTGTGAGCATGTGGTATGTGGGATGATGCTTGTATGTGTGTTCTGGGGGGAGGAGAAAGCACCTTTTGGCAGCATCTTGCACTCTTTCCGCCCCCTCCAACCCTCTCCTGCTGGCTCCCTTCCTCTGTTACCCTTCCAGACTCTCTCCCCTTCACCAACTCCCCTAGCATTCCCATCTCCTGCCCTAAAATCCTCCCCCATCCTTATTTTTTTAATAAGCTCATTGCCCCTTTAAATTGTCCCTGCCTTTTCTACCTCACTTCCTCCTAGGGTTGCCAACAGACCGGTTTTCAGCCGGCCTGGCCGGTTTTTCCATGGCCAGGCCGGCTGCTGGCACAGATATAGAACCGGCCCTTGAAAAGCCGTTTTTTTGCTCTGGCCGCGAGATCGGGAGTGGCCAGAGCAAAAAAAACTTTTCTCCACAGTGCGCGAACGCGAACGCAATCGATCCTCCGTGCAGCCGCTGCTTCTGCTTTTCACAGAGCAGCGGCTGCAATAAAGTTAATTTGAAATGGAAGAGAAACCTGAGAAGCCCTCCTCCCTCTGACATCACTTCCTCAGGGGCTACAGAAGGACAACCGGAGGGCTCCTCAGGTTTCTCTTCCTTTTCAAATTAAGTTTATTGCAGCTGCTGCTCTGTAAAAAGCAGAAGCAGCAGCTGCACGGGGCAAAGCAGAGGCAGCACTGAGGAGTTGGGGGAGGGGTAGAAGCAGCATTAAAGGGGGTGCAACACTAAGGGGGGGGAATGAAGCAACACTAAGGGGTGAAGCTGCACTGGTGGGGGGCGAAGCTGCACTAAGGGGGGGTGGTGAAGCCGCAGTGCTGGTCGGGAGGGGGTGGAGGCCAAGGACTACAAATGGGCTTTGATGGGGGGGGGGGGCTAGGACTACAAATGGGCTGTGATGAGGGGGGGAACCTGGACTGGGAAAGGGCAATGGGGGGGGGGGTGACTTGGACTGGAAATGGGCAATGAGGGGGGAACGTGGACGGGAAAAGTGCGAAAGTGGAGGGAGGGGGAACTTAGATTGGAAATAGGATGTGATTAAGGGGGCTATGATTGCAAATGGGCTGTGATGGTGGGGGGGCTAGGACTGCAAATGGGCTGTGATGAGGCAGGGGGGGGGGACCTGGACTGGAAAAGGGCTATGGGGAGGGGATTTGGACTGGAAATGGGCTATGAGGGGGGGAACTTGGACTGGAAATGGGCTATGGTGGAGGGAGGGGGAACTTGGACTGGAAATAGGCTGTGATTAGGGGGGCTAGGACTGCAAATGGGCTGTGATGGTGGGGGGGCTAGGACTTCTAATGGCCTGTGAGGTGAGGGCTAGCACTGGAAATGGGCTGATGAAGAGCTGGAATAGGACTGGAAATGGGCTGATGGGGGGCATGGGAGAATGGGACTAGAAGGGAGTGGATGCTGGGTGGGTCTAGAACTATAAGGGAACTGATTTTGGGGGAGGACTAGAATGGATGGGGAATGAGAATGGAGAGGGAAAAAGATATTTTGTGTGGAAGAAAAGTCTACGATGGGCCGGGTATTGGGAGAGTAAGAGGGGCTTGAGAATGGAAGGGTGAAATTTAAATGGATGATAAAGGAATAAGGAAAGAATTGGGGGAAAGAGCAAAAGGGAAACAAGCAGAAATAGAGAGAGAATGGAATCTAAAAGAGAAGAAAGGACAAATGGATAGCTTGCAGAAGACACAAAGAAACCAGAAGAAAGTGACTGGAGCAATTGCAACTGAAAAATAAAATGCCCAAACAGAAGGTAGAAAAATACTTTTTATTTTGAATTTATTAACTGGAATATGTCTGGTCTGGGAAGTGTCTATTGCTAACATCTTTGCGTTTGTTTAGTGCAAGAGGAAATTACTTTATAGTTTTATTTCTCCACTGTTGTACATTTCATGTTTGGCTTTTGGGGTTCCCAGTTTAATTATTATCTGACCAAGGAAGTTAGCCTACACGTATCCTCGGTAATTTTTGTGGGTGGGGCTGGGGGCGGGGCAGGGGTGGGACTAGGGGCGGAGAATGGGTGGAGCATGGCGTGCTACAGGTGTCGGGTTTTTCTCGGTGAAAAAGTTGGCAACCCTACTTCCTCCCCAACCCCCCAACACACAAAAGCTTTTTATTTATTTTTTTTTTGCTGCAGGCTGCGATTCCTTCTCTTCTGCCAGCGAGAGATGGGATCCCTGCAGATAAAGGGCCATCAGGGCAACTCGTTTGGGGGAAGGCAATGCCACTCTCTCATCCCCCCAAACTACGTCAATGCCCATCCCTTGCCTTCAATTCCCCCTGTTCTCCTTCCTTTTTTCTTTTTAAGGCTATTGCTCCTTTAAATTTTTGCTGTCTTACACCTCTCTAACCTTTTTTCTTTTCTACAGGGCCCACATCTGGCAGTCCTCTGCCTGTATTTGCGGCCCCAAAGGCAGAGGACTGCCGGAGAGCAGAAAGAAGAAAAGTAAGCTGGCAAAAGCCTCTTCTGTCTGCCCACAAGAGATTGGATCCCCATGGGCAGCTTGCAGCCTTCCCCTCCTGTTCTGCCCATGGGGATTCGATCTTCCGCTCAGACAGAAGGGGCCTTTGCCAGCTCTCTTGGCAACCAGGGCCTAAGAAGAACACCACCTTTCTAAGACCCTCCAAAACCTAACATAGCACCAGCATGTAGCTGCCCTCAAGAAGGCTTCAAGAAGGATGTTAATTCCCACTGCAGAGTATCTTTTTTTAGACTGCTTGCATCTCTCAAGGGCCAGGCTGCAAGCAATAAGGGCACGGGATTCTCCATGACAGGGGCAGTGTCGCAGAAGGCCCCTCTGAGATAGCACTAGAGGAGGTCCCGCCAATAGGCTCCACATACCATGGCTTGTGTGGCCTGGCTGGTGCCACTAGAATGACTAAGCCTGGGTGAGAATGAACCCTGTGCAGAAGCCAGCTCACCAAGGACCACAGGGAAAGATATACAGGTGCCCCTCTTGGGGCCATGCCTGAAGAAGGGCACCCAAGACTGCTGTTCATGGATCCTTCCTGTGGCTAAAAGAGTTCTCCACCTTGTCATTCTCCTGGAAGGCCAAAAAATCAAACACCAGCAGACCTCACCGCCGCATGATGAGGATAAATACTCAAAGACTTAGGTTCCACTTGTCTGGATTCACAGTGTTCTGACTCGAGAAGTCGGCCTGCATGTCATCAGCTCTCACTATGGGGGTCAATCCAAACAGCGATTAGCAGGAATATACATCCGATTTGGACGTACATCCCCAGCTAACTGTTGTTAGCTGATTCTGCCCCCTAAGCTCCCACACGTATAGGGCCGATGTGTGGGGAGCTCTAGACAGGGGTAGGAGGGGGCAGCGACAGGATGGAGAGTAGGCGGTGCGGAGGCAGGCCCATGACCCCGGACATACAGGGTCTATCCAGGTCACGGCCTTGTACGACTGGCATGGGGGAGATGGTCAGGGAACTTATTCCATCTTGGAGGTGGAATAAGTCCCACCAACACTGGCGGCCAGTGCTAGGAGGAACCTCCCCAAACAGGTCAGCCAGGGCAAGAGGATCTCCGCTGCCCAATTCCAGCCGTGGCAGGCCCATCTGGGGGTTGGGCGGCAGGGAAAAGCAATTTCCATGTGTTGCGGGGGCTTGGATGGGGGTCTTTGAGAAAGTGGTCGGCAGCCAAGGATCGTGGCTCCTGAATGGAGCCATGGTGCCATGGCAACTGGATGCCATGGCACCGCGACTTCATTCAGGAGTCTGACTGAGTTAGCCAGGCAGGGGCCTGTACATGCAGGCCAATAGGAATCAGGTCCCTGCCTGCATGTACAGACCCAGACACGATTCTGATCCCGCAGATTCAGGTTTCTCAAGCAGACTCTATCCTGGATGGGTTGCATCGTGCCTCTGTTGTTTTCCCCTCTTTAAGCCTTTGTGAAAACTCATGTCTTCTCAATGGGGGCATCAGAGCTGGGGCTGAGTGGCATAATGGATCTGCCTTGACTGTATCTCTGCTCCAAGGGGAGATGGAACAGCTTTTTGGCACTCATAAGATGAATACCCCGGTCACAGTGGTGACCAAATGCACAACTGTTTTGGTGTATGTTGGTGCTGTGCTGAAAGAGTCTTATGATAGGAGGGTGGAAGCCCTCCTGAAAAATACCTTCATGGCGTTAGCCTTGGTTACTCAGGTGGTGTTTTGTGTGGGCATGGTGGATCCAGCAATTGCCCTATAGCTCGGAGGTAATGAGATTGGAGTCTGGAGTGTCATTTGTAACAGATGCTCTGTACAATTTGTTCAGAATCTCCTCTAAGGCCATGGCAGCAGCTCTGGTAGATCGAAGGTGGCTCTGGCTCCAGTATTGGTCTACTAATGCCGCATATAAGCTGTGGCTGAGCAAGCTCCCCTTTAAGGGAAGGTTGCTCTTTGCGGAAGACCTGAAGAAGCTGGTGAAGGACCTGGGACACACTGTCCCACAGAGGATCCACAGAGGGGAGTCTGCAATGCACAAAGCTGCCATAACATCTTGAATAAGGATGGACAGATCCTCCCTATGAAAGAGACATATCACTGATGGATCTTCTTCCTCCAACAGGGGAAGCGCCCCTTCCTCTGCTGACTCATCAATGGATACAGGAAATCCTCAACCTCCCCCAGAGAATAAGACTGGGCTCCCAGAATAAAGGGCACGATAAAATGAGGGATGGGGCACTTAACCCCTTTGCCACCAGAGTGGGGGACCCTGTATGGTTGCAAGTTCCCTATAGGGGAGGTCAGAGCCTTGGGCCCCTATGAAGGGGACTGCCAGGCAGCTACCAAAGACTGAAAACAGCTTGTGAGCTGTTTCAGGAGCTGCTGTTCAAAGATGAATGAAAATGGGCGCTGGGGCCCCAAAGGACAGGGGCGGCTCTAAAATGAGGCGAAGTGAGGCAGCTGCCTCAGGCGGCAAAATTATGAGGACGGAAAATGCCCCCAAAACAGCCACCTCACCTCACCTTCAAAGGTTAAAAAAAAAACCAACAACAAAAAAGCGCACAAGTTGCTGCCGCTGCCGAGTCCGCTTATCGGCAGCGGCAAACTCACTGCCTCCCTTCTTCTCCTGCAGCTGCAGCTCCCTGCCTCTTAGGGAACCACAGCTGTGCTGGTAACTATAATAGAATAAAAAAAAGAAGCCAGTGCGGAGCCTTCCTGTCTCTCGAATGACTCCGTGCAGCATTGTCCCGCTCCCAAAGGAAGTTGTTAAACCAGCCAGAATACCCTCGCTGCCGCCGGATGAGAGGTGCAGGTGGAAGGAGTGCGGACAGGAGGAGGACAAGGAGAGACAAAGGTGAGAGATGGGGGACAAAGGGGGAGACAAGGGGACAAGTACTAGACAAAGGGGAGAGATGGGGGGCAAATGCTGGACAAAGGGGAGAGACAGGGGGACATACTGGACAGACAGGGGATAAATGCTGGACAAAGGGGAGAGAGAGTGCAGGTTAGGATTATAATTTATTTATTTATTTAGACAGTTTTTGTATACCACCTTATCCTTCAATCAAAGTGGTCACAACACAGTTGGGGGATACATTTTAACACGAGGGGATATGAGATACATACACTAATACTTACAGGGAACGTGGGCAATGGAGAGTTAAGTGGCTTGCCCAAGACCACAAGGAGCACCTGTGGGACTAGAAACCCCAGTCCTTCCGGCCCAAGGTTGCTGTCCTCTAGTGGGATTTGAACCACCGACCTTCCGGCCTGTGGTACCTTGCCCCAACCACTAGGCCACTCCTCCCTCCTTGGGCTGATGGGGGGGCTAGCGCTGGTAATGGTCAGATCGGGGGGGGGGGCTAGGACTGGTAATGGGTTGATCAGGGAAGGCTAGGACTGGGAATGGACTGATCGAGGGGGTACTGGGAATGGGCTGATTAGGGGGGCTAGCACTGGTAATGGGCTGAGGGAGGACTAGCACTGGAAATGAGCTGATTAGGGGAGGCTAGGACTGGTAATGGGCTGATGGGGGTGTAGGACTGGTAATGGACTGAAGGGGGCTAGCATCGGAAATGAGCTGATTGGGGAGGCTAGGACTGGAAATGGGCTGATTAGCTGATGGGGGTAGGACTGGTAATGGGCTGATTAGGGGAGGCTAGCACTGGTAATGGGGTTGAGGGGGGACTAGCACTGGAAGTGAGCTGATTGGGGGGGCTTCAACTGGGAATGGGCTGATGGTGGGGAGGGGAGGATAGAGCTGCTGGCCTTGGAAGAAAACTGGGGGCTAGGGCTACAAATGGGCTGATGCGAGGGGATGGGAGAATGGGACTGGAAGGGAGTGGATGCTGAGAGCGGCTGCCATGGTATTTGGACTTGAAGGAGCTGGACAGTGGGGAAGGAGGGGGACTGGAAGGGAATGGACACCAGTGGCAGTCATGGAATGCAAGTGGACAATGGAAGGTACTGGGAGGACTGGAAAGGGGCTGATACTGGGAAGGGTTACGGGGACTGGAAATAGGCTGATGGAAAGGAGTGAAGAAAACAAAAGAAGAGATAAGAAATGGCAGATGGACCATAGACCACAGAAAGAGAGCTAAGAGAAGACAGGAAAGCAGAAGCCTCAGATCGGGACCAGCATGATCAGAGAATAAAATGGTCAGACAACAAAGGTAGAAAAAATAATTTTATTTCATTTTAGTGATTGGACTTTGTGCTATCTCTTATTTATCTGATGTTGCACTGAATGTGAAATCTGGCTTCTTGGGGGTTCAGTTTAAATTTTGTCTACATATTTTTATTTTTACTTTAGATTATGGTTACTTATTCTGTACTTGGTGAGGGTCAATGTTGTGAGTGTGTGACTGAGGCCAGGTGTTCTGTTAACATGGATTTTGTACAAAAAGATCTATGCTGTACTGTAGTAATTTGACTTGTTCAGCTTTTCAAATAGGTGTATGGAAGTTCCAGGGCCCACTGTAGTATTTACAGTGACGCTTTTTTTGGATGGGCTCCTTATATGAGTTTTGGAAGTTTGTGCTGATATGTTATGGTATGGTAGGTTTGCTCTTTGTTGTAGGGTTTTGTATTAGTTCACAATATGCCTCGTACTGGAGAATAGTGGTGGTTGCTGTTATTAGTGAGATGATCAGAATCAGATTTTTTTTGAAATATTGAGTTCTGTGGGTGAATGTCCTGGTTCTGCTCTGCACCCACTGTGGATGCAAAATATATGTTGAAAAAGAAAAAGCAAGAACCATAACGCAGTTTATAACAACAAAATAAAAATGAGTTATAATGTAGTTTTATAAGCTATGCTGTTGGTTCTTGCTCTCTTTAGTTCCTTGGTGTGCAAAAAGGACCATACCTAGCCCTGTGCAAGCGGTGCAGCCGCACAGGGAGCAAAGGCTTGGGGGGTACATTTCGACTGTCTGCTGTTGCCCTGCCGCCACTGGCAGGAGAATAGCAGGCAGCCGAAATGCACCCCCCCAACCCTTTTCACAGCACTTTAAGCAGGTCTGGTTTCTCCCTCCTCCGACGCGATGTCAGAGCAGGGAGGGACAAATCTGCTTAAAGTGCCAGCGCCTTTCAGATCGGGCGCATACCCCCCTCCTCCCCCTCATACCTCCGTCCAGCGCTGCCTGTTCTTTCCCTGTTGCCAGTGCCGTTGTGAAAAAAACAGAGGTTGGCAGCAGCAGGGAAAGAACAGGCAGAGCTGGACAGAGGTATGGGGGGGAGGAGGGAGGCACACGCTCAAGCTGCAAGTTGCACAGGGCGCGATTGCAGCTCGGTACGGCCCTGTGTGCAAACATCTTGCATTCCTTCCATATAATCTAATCGGCTTTTTGGTTTGGTTCAGTCCCTGATTGGAGTTCTGAAAAAGCCCCGCCCCCTCTAAAGAGGGGGGGGGGGGCCCATCTCATTCTTCGCCTCAGGCAGCATATTGCCTTGAGCCACCCCTGACAAAGGACCTTCAGTGATGTGCCAGCTTGAAGCTGTAGCTGCCTCACCACACTTCTTTGCCTTTTTGCGGATGATACCAAAATCTGCAATAGAGTAGACACACAAGTGTAGATAACATGAGGAGGAATCTAGCGAAATCTGAAGAATGGTCGAGGATTTGACAGCTGAAATTTAAAGCTAAAAAATGTAGGGCCGTGAGTTTGGGCTGCAAAAATCCAAGAGAGCAGTACATTATAGGGGGTAAAATACTTCTGTCCACGACAGAAGAGTGTGACCTAGGTGTGATTGTGTCTGATGATCTTAAGGTGGCTAAATAGTTTAAAAAGGTGACAGTGAAAACTAGAAGGATGCTTGGGTGCACAGGAAGAGGAATGGTCAACACTAAGAAGAAGGTAATAGTGCCTCTGTATAAGTCTTTGGTGAGACCTAATTTAGAGTACTATGCAATTCTAGAGACCACACCTTCAAAAAGATATAAACAGGATGGAGTCAGTGCAGAGGGTGACTACCAAAATGGTCAGTGGGCTTCGTCATAAGGCATATGATCATACACTTAAAGATCTCAATATGTATACTTTGGAAGAAAGACGGGAGAGGGGACATACGATAGAGATGTTTAAATACCTCTGTGGCATAAGTGCACAGGAGGACAGCCTCTTTCAAATGAAAGAAAGCTCTGCAACGAGGGGGCATAGGATGAGGGTGAAAGGAGATAGACTCTGGAGTAATTTGCATAAATATTTCATTATGAAAAGAGTGGTAGATGCATGGAATAGTCTACCAGTGGAGGTAGTAGAGACAAAGACTGTATCTGAATTCAAGAAAGCATAGGACAAACATAGAAGGTCTCTAAAGGAGAAAAGAGGACTGTAGAGCTTAGTAGACGGTATGGAAAGGCAAATTGGATAGGCAATATTTCTACGTTATTTCCTGTCACCAATGGAGATTTATGTGGCTCGTGCTGCAAAACTGACTTTTCAATAGCAGGAGATAATGTGTGATTACCACTACTCCTGCTTTTGGTTCAGGTGGGGATTTAAGGATGACGATGAGGCATTGAAGATAAAAACTATTAGAGGTTAGAGCAGGGCTGTTACTATGCTGAACCCTACCAGAAGAGACATGATGTGCCAGCATAGGAAGGTGGGAGAAAGGGAGAAATTCCTTATCATCCTGCTAGCCCAGTCCAGATGAGTGGATTATGCTCCCCAACCAGCAGGCGGAGGCAGACTATAGCAGCTTTTAGTGATGTTATCACTAATATATACTCTACTCTGATGCAGCACAAAGAGAAGCCAGAAGCCAGTATTGTCTACCTCCAGTAGGTGGCAACGTTTGTATACTGGTGCGGCAGTGCAGATAGGCCTGTCTCCCCTGGCCCAGATCATGGTCTTGTGGCCTGTGTGATTGAGACCTTTGGCCCACTGTTCGGAGCTTGGAAATGTCATTATCTCCTTGAGCCAACAGCTGCTTTGTGTTCAGCACATTACCAAGAGTTTCCAGTGCTGGTGGGCTGGAGAGCAGAGAGGAGGACCTAACAGGGCTCTTGACCACCTTCCTTCTTGCTGTCCTGTATCTGCCTGCTCTAGCTCTTTTCCCTTTTTCATTTTGTCCTTTATTGTTTTAATTGGTTCTCTGTTCTTGCAGCCTCAAATTCAATTAAAAAAAACCTTTCAGGTAACTGGGCTTTCCAAACTGGAGAGGCTTTCTCTGTTTTCTTCAGCCAGCCTGATAGGTGAGAGGATTCCCATACTAATCAAGGATTCCTTTTTTGCACAGTTTTCTTTTTTCATCAGTTTTTTTTTTCATTGCAATTGAACCCTGCCATGATGCCTGGTACATCAAGGTGTGCTGCTTCGGGTGAGCTCTGTATCTGGCTCTTTTTTGCCCCAGAAGTGATAGAGAGCCCATGCTGATTTTATTGCCTCTGCCACATTTCCCATAATTTTCCTGCTGATGAGAATGGTAGTCTTTTTGGATAATCGCATGGTCGTAGCTGAAGAAACAGAGAAAAATGATGGCAGATAAAGACTATTTAACGCTGCTCCTGCTGCTGGTCCAGGTGGGGGTTTGAGGAGAAGGACTGGGTGGCGCAGTGGCAAAAACTGTTAGAATTAACCTCAGGGCCATTGCAAGCAGCCCCAGTGGATAACCTTCAGAATGGAGTAGAGAATGACATCCCTTAGACTGTAGTGCCTATGGCCAAGACCATATTGGCCATAAGCTAGCTATGATTCTGTTTCTATGAATAAAGGAGTTTTGCTGTGGTAAAGCTGTATGACATGAAAAGATCTCATCTAATAATTTTGGGGCTTCTGAAGGTTTAATAGGGAGACATTTTCTACATGCTGAAGTAATAAATCGGATATGCAGTATCAGTGGTGTGTTGTGACATTTACAGTAGGGGGACTGAGGAGATGTGTTAAATACTAGCACCATTTGTAATGTCAATCAAAGTTAACAGTCCAATCAACCAAAGCACAACTACAGAAAAGTCCAGCAAACCAAGTCCAGAGCGAGGTATCCACAAAACAGCTTTATTGAAGAACAAGAGGATTTGCCCACTTGATTAAAGGAGAAGTATCAGTCACCTAACATGGCTGTGTTTTGGCATAGCCTTCGTCAGGGATTTTGTTCCTCTGCCACATTTTCCCATAATTTTCAGAAAACATACATATGAAATTAAAACATAAATAATAAAAACCCTGTACAACATTGTTAAAACCACTAAAAAGATCAGGTTGTGTTAACAATGTTGTACAGGGTTTTTATCATTTATGTTTTAATTTCATATGTATGTTTTTTAGAACTATCAACCCCTGATGAAGGCTATGCTGAAACACAGCCATGTCGGGTAACCAATACTTCTCCTTTAATCAAGTGGGCACATCCCCTTGTTCTTCAATAAATCAAAGTTAACATACTCACTCTTTTGGGTTGAACAATGGCATGCCTTGATCTTTTCACTCTCACAGAAGCCACAAGAGGGCTCAGAGGCCCCAACCTACCATTTTCCACAGTGACAGGCACTATGTTGGGGCCGCCAACCTCTGTTGTTGCTTCTGCAATATGGGAGGCTCCTACCCCCCAAAGAAACAACATGAGGGCTTGGCAGCCACAACATATCACCTTGCTCAGCCACAGAAGCAACAAGGATGGGCTTGGCAGCCCAACGTGGTTAAGAAAAAATGCCAGATTACTCCAATCCCTATATAGAAACTTCATGCTACCAGAGCTTGGTCACACACAGAACACAGGGAATAAATTACCACAGACTAAAAAGGTGACATCTTACTTACTGGTTAATATCCTTTCCTTGAGTCCTGCTAGACCAGTCTAGACAAGTGGGTTGTGTTCCCCTACCAGCAGTTTAGTGAAGACAAAGAACCAATAAAAAGCCCAGGTTTCAATGACATCACTCCTATGCCTGTATTCGTCTCAGCCACCAGAGGTCTCTTCAGTATTCATCCCAAAGCATATGGGAGAAACATGGCTAGCCTCACACAATCTCGATCGTGGGCAACATGGAGTAATCAATAGTACAGAACTATGCACAGGAAAACAAACAAAAGGCTGTCCATAAAAGATGAACCTGCAGAGCCAAATATAAAAATCATAGCGAATCCAAGGGTACCGTAGCAGAAAAACAGAGTAAATGCAGCTTCAGGGGTGGGCTACTCTAGCAGGACTCATGGAAAAGACATTAACTGATAAGTAAAATGTTACATTCTATATCGTCCTGCTAGACCAATCCAGACAAGTGGGACATACCAAATCTACGATGCGTTTAGGTGGGAAGAAGACAAAGCAGCTTGTAAAACCCTGGATCCAAAGGTTGTGTCTTCCCGCGCGTGGACACCAAAGTGGTAATGCTCGACAAAAGTGGAATGTGATGCCACATTGCTGCCCAACAAATGTCTGCAGGAGCTATCGTGCTCCCCTCCGCCCACGAAGACGCTTGTACTCAAGTATAATGGGTGCACAAACCCTCTGGAACCAATCGATTCTGAAACAGATACGCTGAGGCAATGGCCTCTTTAATCCAGCGTTCCAAAGTTCACTTAGCCACTGCAGAAGAAATTAGACCTTACCTGCTAATTGTCTTTCCTGGAGTTCTCTCCGGGCCAGTCCAGGCACTATAGGGTTGTCAACCTTCTCCAGCAGCTGAGGACTGAAAAACTGAAGTTTTGCTGAATCAGTGACTGGCTCCCCCTGCTGGCCCCTCTTCAGTCTAACACTTCCTAAGCAGTAACACCCAAAAAACCCGAAACCAATTGGAAGTAACAAAGAGTACTAAGAGACCGAGCCTACCTTGACAGCGAGCAAACTCTAGTTGTCGCCTCTTCTCCTTTTTTTTTCTTTTGTTACATTATGTTTAATTATATAAAACACTAAGATCCTGTTTGGAAGCGATGCCCCGTTTTAACGTAAGGAACTCCAGAGATCCTATCGACCCAGCTCCTAGAGCGGAAGATTCAATAGTACTTATCCTGTATCAGACGTAGCTACAGTCAAGAGGCCGGAAGACTGGCACGAACAGAAGCCTCTAAAACTCTCCTACAACCACGGAAACAGTGAACATAGACGGATGCCACGGGTGGGTCCTGGACTGGCCCGGAGAGAACTCCAGGAAAGACAATTAGCAGGTAAGGTCTAATTTCTTCTTCCTTATCGTCTCTCCGGGCCAGTCCAGGCACTATAGGGCAGTACCAAAGCAGTACTCAACCTTGGGAGGGACCCGCCAGCCCTGCAATAACGGCGGACGCCCCCACCTTTGCGTCACCTCTAGCCTGAACATCCAATCTATAGTGCTTTGCAAAGGTGTGCAGAGACGACCAGGTAGCCGCTCTACATATATCCACAGGCGGAATCAATGCCAGCTCGGCCCAGGACACCACCTGGCTACGAGTGCAGTGAGCACGCAAGCCTTGCGGAGGCAATTTCCTGCTTGCCTGATATGCCGCAACTACGGCGTGCTTTACCCATCTTGCAATAGAAGCCTTGGACCCCGCTTCTCCCTTCTGAGGACCCCCAAACAGAAGAAATAGCTTGTCCATTTTGCGAAAGGAACTTGTCCGTCGCAGGTATCTTTTGAGCACCACAGCTAAATCCAAATTGCGGAGAACGGCATCGATGGGCTTACCCTCTAAATTGTTAAACGTCGGAAGCGAAATAGGCTGATTGACATGAAAACTTGAGACTACCTTCGGTAGAAAGGAGGGAACCGGCCGTAATACTACCTTCTCTTTAGAAAACTGTACAAACGGCTCCCTGCATGACAGCGCTTGAAGATCCGAAACTCGTCTCGCAGAACACAAGGCCATTAAAAAGGCAGTCTTCCATGAGAGCTCTTTGAGCGGCACCTCTCTGGACGGCTAAAGCTTCGAGGACCAAATTCAGATCCCAGGCCGGGACCACAGTCCGAACCGGAGGACGCATGTTCTTAACTGCCCTGAAGAACCGCAAAACATCCGGATGGCCAGAGAGGGAAACTCCCTTCACGTTGCCTCGGAAACACGACAGAGCCGCCAACTGAACCCCAAGGGTGGCGAGGGCTAAGCCCCTGTCCAAACTGTTCTGGAGAAACGACAACACCTGAGGGACTAGGGTGTCACCAGGTCTGAATCCGCGCTCGGCGCACCAGCGCTCAAAAATTCGCCATGCCCAAACGTAAGCCAGAGAAGTAGAACGTCTCCTAGCCCTCAAGAGCGTTGCTATCACTGAGGCCGAATAACCTCTCCATTTCAACCTTTCCCTTTCAAGAGCCAAGCCGTAAGCGAGAAGCGATCCACATTCGGCATGAGAAGGGGACCTTAACTTAAAAGGTCCGCCCAAAGAGGCAACCTCCAAGGACTGTCTATCCGAAGGCGCACCGGATCCGCATACCATGGCTGTCTGGGCCAATCTGGGGCAATGAGTATTACTGGACCGTTGTGTCGCTCTATATGCTGAAGAACTCGTCCTATCAGGGGCCAAGGAGGAAACACGTAAAGTAACATCCCTGCCGGCCACGGCTGCGCCAGACCGTCGAGACCTTCCGACATGCGCTCCCTGCGTCTGCTGAAAAACCGACTCACCTTGGCATTGTCGAAGGTGGCCATGAGGTTCATTACCGGCTGACCCCAGCGGCGGGTGAGACTGCAAAACACTGCCGTGTTCAATTCCCATTCTCCTGGGTCTATGACATGACGGCTGAGATAATCGGCCTGTACATTGTCTCGGCCGCCACGTGCACCGCCGAAAGGGCCACTAGGTGCGATTCCGCCCAATACATCAGTCTCTGACTCTCTTCCAACAAAATCGCACTGCCCGTTCCCCCCTGTCGATTGATATAGGAGACCGTTACCGCATTGTCGGAAAAAAAACGAACCGCCTTCCCCCTGACGAGGGGAAGAAACTCGTGACGCGCTAAATGAACCGCTCGAAGCTCCAAAAGATTTATAGAGGAACCTTCCATCTCTGGTGGCCAGCAGCCCTGAGCCATTTGAGACTGACAATGTGCCCCCCAACCCGCCAGGCTGGCGTCTGTCGTGAGCAGTACCCAGTCCGGTGGGCTCAGAGGCACTCCTGCCCGAAGGTGTATGAGATCCAGCCACCACAGGAGACTGTTATTGACTTCTTGCGATCGCGGCAATTTCCGATCCAGCGGGTGATCCTGCGGCGACTACCTGGACAGCAAAGCCCGCTGTAAGAGTTGCATGTGTGCTCGAGCTCAGGGAACCAGGTCTAAGGCCGCCGCCATGGACCCGAGAAGTTGCAAGTAACGCCACGCTGTCGGAGCTTTCAAGCGCAAGAATGCCGCCACTTGCTTTAAAATCTTTTGCACTCTGGACTCCGGCAAAAATACCGCTCCTAAGTTTGTGTCGAACACCGCTCCTAAGTAAAGAAGCTGTTGCACCGGTTGCAACTGACTCTTGGCGAGGTTTATAACCCAGCCCAAGCGCTCTAGTAGCTCGACCACCCGCGCCGTTGCCACTACTGACTCCGCCACGGACAGTGCTCGAATCAACCAATTGTCGAGATACGGGTGTACCAGAACACCCTCTCGCTGCAACGCCACCACCACCATTACCTTTGTGAAGGTGCGGGCCACCGTAGTCAACCCAAAAGGCAATGCCTGGAATTGAAAATGACCCATGGGCACCGCAAAACCGTAAAAATTTTTGATGCTCTGCTCGGACGGGTATATGGAGATAGGCCTCTGTTAGATCTATAGATGTAAGAACCTCGGAAGGCTGAACCGCACAAATAACCGACCGAAGAGTCTCCATGCGGATGTGCGGAACTCTCAGACAGCGGTTGATGTGCTTGAGATCCAGGATAGGGCGAAAAGATCCTTCCTTCTTGGGAACCACGAAATAAATCGAGTATCGACCTAACCCTAACTGGTCGTGAGGGACCGGCACCACCGCTCGAAGGCAGAGCAACTGACGAAGTGTGTCCGCTATTGCCGTCGCCTTTTCCGCCGATCCACGAAAGCATCTGTTAACGGTCGAGCAAATTCGAGGGCGTATCCGTCGCAAATAATTTCCAGAACCCAGAGGTCTGACGTTATGGTGGCCCAGACGGAAAGGAAAAACTGAAGATGACCTCTAACCGGAATTTCCGTCTGGACTGAGCTCCCTTCATTGCGGCTTCTTATTGGAGTTCTGCTGGATTGCAAAATAACCTCTGCCGAACCCCCAAGCTCCCCGAAAGGACTGCCCTCGAGCCACAAAGCGACCCCGCTGATAAGGGGCAAACCGGGAACCTCTGAATTGGCGAAAATCTCTCGAAGGAGCTCTGTGTAACCCTCTAGGTCTCTGAAGCTTCGGCCGATCTTCTGGCAACCGACCCCCTTTAGAGTCTCCTAGATCCTTTACAATCTTCTCCAAGGCAGCCCCAAAAAGCAGCGTGCCCTTGTATGGCAGCTTACTGAGACACGTCTTTGAAGAAACGTCCGCCGCCACCTTAACCACAGAAATCTCCTGGCAGCAATGACCGAAGCCATAGACTTCGCTGACACCCTGACCAGATCATAGAAGGCATCAGCTAGGTAGGCCGCGGCTGACTCTAGCTTAGCCCCTTCTGAATCTTTTCTTTTAGATAAAGGACCACCTTGAATCCAACGAATGGATGCTCTGGAAACATACGCACCGCAGATAGCCGCTCTCAACGACAAGGCGCAAGTCTCAAAAGTTTGCTTTAAAAGTGATTCCAGTTTCCTGTCCTGCAAATCTTTGAGGGCTGCACCACCCTCCACAGGAATCGTGGTCTTCTTTGTCACCGCTGACACCAAGGCGTCCACCTTGGGCATTCGTAGGAAATCCTGCTCCTCTTGCGGCAACGGATACAATCGGCTGATAGTTCGAGCACCCCGAAGCGTAGCCTCTGGACATTCCCACTCAGACTCCACCATTTGCTTCATAACTCGGTGTACAGGGAAACATCTTTGTTCCATTCTAAAGCCTTGGAGCAGAGGATCTTCCAAAGGCTGTTCCTGAGACGCTGGGAGAGGAAGATTCAATGCAGCTAGCGTTTGAGAAATAAGCGCCCCCAATTCCTCTTTCCGAAATACACGAAACAAACTAGGATCCTCATTGACTCCCATGTCCCCTTCCTCTGGATCAGTGGCCCACTGCTCCAGACCAGAATCCGTCAGGATCTCCCCTTCTTCTATGCCCTGGAGATCTGGGATGAGCAGCCCAACACTATCGGCGCTTCCCTGCACCCCTTGGACTGAATTGGAAGTGCCCTCCCCAGGGTCTAAGGGAGAGATCTCCTGTACCGAGTTTGGCAAGGGCATGGGGACAGGAACTCTACCTTGAGCTTGCTGCCACTTAAGACAATAAGCTTGGTGTAAAGCTAAAATGAATTCCGCCGAAAAAGCAGCCTCTAAGCTTTCTGGCATTGTAGCTGAAGCTTGTGAAGGAGCTTCCCTCACATTAACATGCTTCTTAGACTTCGCTCTCTTCTTTGCGGTACCAGCCTTATTAGAAATCAAAATGTCCGACTTCTCTGAAATGGCTGCATTTCCCGCCATTTCTGACATGTTTGGAAGGCCCCCCTGCCCGATCGCAGGCATCTGACCGGTTTTCCATCCCAGCGATTTTAACGCAACGTTAAAGGAGCTGAAAAGAAAACTGTCGCCAAATAGAGGCTCCGACGAACGCACAGCCACCCGTCCGCGAACAACCAAAAACGGGACTGAACTAAGCCACACGGCCAGAGAGCACTGCCGCCATACCGATTAGCCTCAAAATAAAACCAAAACCCCGCAATCGGCCTGACCTTCGTTACCTTGCTGAGTACCGCTGAATGTCCTGCTCAGAACACTGGATACCACTGCTAGCGGGGAAGTGTATCTGGCCTCGGGGGTGGGCTGAAGGTCTCTGGAGCTTCCAGTATCCGCGCTCCCACCCCCGGCAGAGGAGCTAACTCCCAAAGCAGGCTCTGCCTCACTGCTCCAATTAAAAAGGTAAAGAAAAAAAGTAATGCTTTATAGAGCGGACTATAGAGCCCTGCTAGAGCTCTATAGTTAAGAAGAAAAATTAACTAAAATTAACTAAAATAAATAAATTCAAGTTGCTATCTCCGGGAGCCAGTCAAACAACGTCCCTTCAGCTGCTGAGGACTGAAAGATTGAAGAAGAGGGGCCAGCAGGGGGTCACTGATTCAGCAAAACTTCAGTTTTTCAGTCCTCAGCTGCTGGAGAAGGTTGACAACCCTATAGTGCCTGGACTGGCCCGGAGAGACGATAAGGAATCAACCTTGCATGGGCCATCAAGCAGCACAAAAAGATGGTCAGACTTATGAAAAGAATTCATAACTTCCAAGTACCGGAGAAGCACCCTCCCTCCGGACATCCACCAAGCAAAGATCCTTATCCTTCCCCTGACACTGCTCCTTAAAAAGAAGGGCAGGCAGACCACCTAGTTCATATGAAGGGGAGAATTCACCATAGGCAAGAAGGAAGGCACTTTGCTTGCCACAGATCAAACAACATTTCTTGAAAGACAGAGTTAAGGTAAGTATCACAACAGTGCGCGCTAAAGCCACGATGGCTTAAAAGATGTGTGTTAACTAAGCTTTTAATGCAACGTGTGTTACAGGTGCTAGGGAAGGAATGTGTGTTGGAGCTGCTTGGGCAGAATGCGTGCAAGGACCACGTGACCGCCAGGCACAAAATAGGTAAAAAACGCTACTAACGAGATGGGAAACCCCCACACTGAACCAACGGCCACCAGCAGTCCACCCCAAATTGCATCCCAGGAAGATGGAATTGGGAGCCCCCAACAAGAACTATGAGGAGGTCAAGCCTTGATACTCACCCCCTGAGAGACCCAGGCAGAGAATCCGTGCTGGGCTCAGCTCTACTCCCCTGAAACTGTTTCACTGGCTGCCTTCTGCAATCTTCAGGAGAGAGAAGGAAACAGAGGAGGAAGGAGGGGACGCTGAAGTTGTGTGAGGCTGCTGCACTCTTCTAGATCCTTCCAAATTTCTGACTGCTCAACAGGCTCTTATCATAAGCGCATGGAGCTGAACCAATTTTCCCTCCTTCTATGGCTACTGAAAAGACCGCAGTCTAGTGGAACCTCCTACGTTGCGCTCAAGTGAGAGAGTCATCCTCAAGGTGATTGTTCACAAGCGTTTAATCAATCTTTTCCTCTCAATCTTCAGATTTTTTTCAGAGAGGAGAAAATCCATCTACCATCTGCTGGTAGGGGAACACAACCCATTTGCCTGGACTGGTCTATCAGGATAATATGGAATAGACATATATAGAAAAACTTTAACTTAAACCCCAAGAAGTTTGTTTCTGCATCAGTGGTGTAGCCAGGACTGATATTTTGGCAGTGTGGGCACAAAGCAGTACGAATGTTGACACTGCCTCCAGTTATCCTCTCATTCAACTGTTGTGCTGCTGCTGACTGAGTGGACTTCATGCCAAAGTGGAGGGGACATGGCCCATCCAGGCCAACCCTTGGCTACACTCCTGCATAAAGTAAAACACCAAGGAAATAGAAAGAGATTTAGATGTACTGTGCAAAATATAAACATAGAAGATGTAAAGATGTAAATTTCAAAAACTTACAGTCCAAGTCACTAAAATGAAATTAAAATGTATTTTTCTACCTTTGTTGACTAGCCATTTTATTCTCTAATCATGTTGATCTCAGTCTCTAGCTTCTGCTTTCTTCTGTCTTCTCCTAACTCATTTTCTAGGGTCTCTGGCCCATCGATCACTTCTCTTCCCTCCTGTCTCCACTTCCTTACATCTCTGACATTTATTTTTCCTTTTAGTTTTCTTCCACTTATCTTTCTCTGCCTCTATCAACTCAGATTTTACTCCTCATTCTTACCATCAGTCCTCAATCCACTCTCTTTACTGCATCTATCATTTTCAACCATTAGCACAATCCTCTCATTCCCATCTTAATCTCCTTCCCAGATTCCTATTCCTCAGTCTTTAACTAACTCTCCCCTTTCTTTTTTCTCACCCCTCGTTCAGCACCTCTCCCCTTTTCTCCTCTCCTGTCCCGTACCTCTCCCCTCTCTTTCCTCCATCCAGTGCTCACTTCCTTTTTCTCATCCCAACTCGTCATTCTCCCCTCCCTATTCCCCCCCTCTCCCCCTTCCTCTGTGTCCAGCATCTCCTCTTTGCTTCCTCACACATCCCCGTCCAGCATTTCACATCTTCCTCTCCTTCTCCCTCCCCTTTCTCATCCAATATTTCCTCCTAGCTCTCCACCCCATGTCCAGCATCTTCTCTGTCCCCCCCATTTCCACCATCTCTCCTTTCTCCCCATGTCCACCATCTCTCCTCTCTCCCTCTTCCCCCTCCCCATGTCCACCATCTCTCTTCTCCCTCCCCTTGTCTACCATCTTTGCTCTCTCCCTCTTCCCCTTCCCCATGTCCGCCACCTCTCTTATCCTCCCTCCCCATGTTCACCATCTCTCCTTTTCTCTCTCCCTCTTCCTGTGCCTTACATCTCTCTGTCTCCCTCTCTATGTCCAGCACCTCTTCTCACACCCCCAATTTCAAACATCTCCACTCTCTCTCTTCCTCTCCATGTCCAGCATCTGCCCTTTCTCCATCATCTACCCCCATGCCAAGCATCTGCTCTCCATACCTCCATCTGCCCTCTGCCTATTCTCCCCATGACCACCATCTGCCCTCTCTCTCTCTCCCATCTCTCCCCATGTCCAGCATCTGCTCTCTGCCCTGTGGCTACCATATATTTCCTGCGTTCCCTCTTCCCATGGCCAGCATCATTCCAACCTCTGACTATTTGTCCTCCATTCCCTTGTAACCCCCTATCCCCATGTCCAGCATCTACCATTCACCTGCCTGCCCCCCCTCCCTGCTATCCAGCATGGCCCCTCTATATCTTCAGCATCTGCAGAGGCTTAAAAACAAAACAAAGTGTGGTCTTTGTAAAATGCAACAAGCTTGAAAGGCCCTGCCAATCCTGTCCCCCAAAAACATGTGTCAGAGGAAGAGGGACCCAGGATATCAATGCTGAACCAATACAAGCATTGTGGAACCTGTGTCCCTTGGGGAAACTGCTAGGTACGTATGACCTAGATTGGCCACTGTTGGAAACAGAATACTGGGCTTGATGGACCTTGGTCTGACCCAGTATGGCATATCTTATGTTCTTAAGGAACCAGCAGGGCCTTAAAAGCATGCTAGAGTTGCGAAGACCCCATGCTTTGTTTTGTTTTGAAGCTTCCGCAGACACTGGGGAGAGAGAGAGAGGGGGGACATGCTGGATAGCAAGAGGGGCGCAGAGTGGGTCATGCCAGCTCTGCTCACCACCAGTTCAGGGCCATGTGGAAGAACAGGGCAGCGTGCTTCTTTTTCGGGAGGAGGAACGTGGATGTAGGCACAGAAAATGTTTGGGTGCTAGGGAGAGCCCGGAGGAAGATTTAAAAAAGAAAACGTTAGCTTGGCTGCAATACATGGCTGAAAGGCAGGGGCAAGACAGCAAACATTGAGGTTCCGGGTGTGCAGCAGAAGCCTTGATTTTGTGTGGGACTGGTGAAGTGAGCAGAAAAGGGCTGCCTTGTAGTCAGCAGTCCTGATGGCATCTTTCGGTCAGGGTTGGGTGCTGCCTCGCGGCTGGAGGGTTCCTGATTGTTTTGATTGCCTCACCTAATAGAGGTTCTTCAATGGTGGCTGTGGCACTTCAACTCTGACTTCACTGTCGAATGTGATGCCGACGCTGCACTGAAATAAGAAAACCAGTGCCGCACAGGCTCAATGCTGATGGAGATAAAGGTGCCAAATTGCAGGGTAAGAAAAACAACTTTGAAATTTGTGAGTCACATCTCAGCAGGGCTGGGGATTCAGTGAAACACTTGAAGGCCCAGACCGCAAGCCACTGAGCAATATGGCAGAGAAACAGACATACAAATAAGTCTCAAGCATCCTCAGCGTCATAAGCAGAAAAACCCTCTGACTATTCTGAGGCATGAACTGAGTAATAAATAACTAGATAAATAAAAAAAAAATAATAAATCTCAGTATACCTCTGGCTGTTTGCTCATTCAGGTTCACATTGTATTTTGCAAATTCCTGGATGATGCTGCTGTGTCCCACCATGCAGGCAGTATGCACAGTGCTTCTCCCAGCAATGTCTTGCTCCAGTACTTGCTGAAACAATTTCCTCTGGCGAGGATTTGACGGATCCCCTAAAAGTTTCTGCAAGCCCTCTATATCTTCCTCCAGCACACAGTTCAGAACAGGGTTTCGGGCATACTCTGGCACAATCTCCGAAGAGCTATCCTGGGAAGCACAGAAGCAACAACAAAATACTTTATTGGTATCATTACAAAGATATTTTAACAAGTTGAAAATTGTGCATTTGCAGTGTGAAAGAATGACATGTTTCCCCCATTTGAAGAATAAGAGGTGTGTGTGTGTGTGTAGGAGAGTGTGTGTGTGTAGGGGTGTGTGTCTGTGTGTAGGGGTATGTGTGTGTGTATGTGCATGTATGTCATGTTGAGAGTATGTACGTATGTGTGTGCATGCGTGCCTGCATGAGTGTCATATTGGGAGTGCGTGTGTGTGTGCATGTGTGTTGTGTTGGGGGTGGTGTGTGTGTGTGTGTGCATGTGTGTCATCCTGGTAGTGTGTGTGTGTGTTTGCATGTATGAATGCATGCATGTATGTGTGTCATGTTGGGGGTGCATGTGTGTGCGTGCGTGCATGTGTGTGTCATGTCTGGGGTGCACGTGTGTGTGTGCGTGCATGTCATGTCAGAGGTATGTGTGCATGTGTCATGTGGGGGATGCATGCATATGTGCAGGGGTGGCCCAAAGGTGATGCAAGGCCACGTGCAGAGACTCTCTGCGGGACCTCATTTGCATAAATATTTGCATATCCACTGTACCTCATTTGCATAAATTTATTTTATTTTATTTTAAAATGTATATGTTGCCCAACTAACACTTCAGCTGGCTTTCAAAGGAGCCCTTCACAAGCCGCTTTTTTGTGTCCTAGCAATGACTTAGGGGCATGTTTACTAAACATTGATATGCATTAGGACCACAGAGCCAATAAAAATAAATAGGTGCTGCTGCACGAGTAGCCTAGTGGTTAGAACACTGGCTTGGTAACCAAGCAACCAGGGTTCAATTTGCACTAGCACTCCTTGTGGCCTTGGGCAAGTCCCTTAACCCTCCATTGCCTCGGAAGAAAGGCCTGGCAATCTACTTCTGGTGACACTGCCAAGAAAACCCAGGAGCTTCTGGGTTGCCAGGAGTCAGGACTGACTCAAAGGCACACATTGCATTTGCTGCACTTAGCACACATTAACATTTGTGAATGTATATTAATTTTAGTAAACATTCCTCTTAATGAGTGTCTGAATACTATTTGCATGGACAGTGAGGATAAACAAAGACTACCAGATTTCTACATTACTATCCTCCAGTGCCAACTGTCAGGCACATTAGGAAGTACTATGAACCCTGCTCATTTACAGTAGAATCCATAGCAAACCCACCATATCATAACAGTACTACCATGACTCACACAGCAACAAACCCTACCTATCAAAAGTCAATGCTGTAAATATTAAACTAATACATCTACTGGGAAAAGAGAACAAGTGGGACTGCTACATATAAATTACACGAACAGAATACCATTCCTTGGTCACACACGCAAATCATAAACTGTTACTAAACACAGAACAAGGGATTACAATTTAGAAATATGAAGACAATAATTAAATTGGGAAGCTATTGTATTTTACTGCTTTTAGATAGTAAACTGCTCTGATACCTTTGGTTATGGGTAGTATATCAAGTCTGAAAAACAATAATCCCAAAAGCCAAACTTGGAAAGTACTGTACAACAATACTGGAGAAATAAAACTATAAATTAATTTCATCTTGTACTAAACAAAATACAAAGATATTAGCGATGCACATTTCCCAAAGCTGACATATTCTAGTCAATAAATTCAAAATAAAATTGTGTTTTTCTACCTTTTGTTGTATGAGCATTTTATTTTTCAGTCGCAATTGCCCCAATCGCTTTCTTCTTCTTTCTTTGTGTCTTCTGTTAACTCTCCATTATCTACTGTCTATTTGTCCTTTCTTCTTTTCTATTTTTTTCCATTCTCTTTCTCTTTACATCTGCCTCTAACATATTGATCTTTCCCCTTTTTCTCTTTTCTTCATGTCTTTCTCTACTCCTTTTTTATCCAAATTTCACACCTCCATCCTCAATCCCCTTTTGACTTTTCACCTACCAACTTTCCATCTACTCCTCTAACCTCCAGTCCAGCCCATCGTCCCAGTTATCCCACTTCCCATTTCACTCCTTTGCTAGCCTCTTAATCCCTTGTCTTTAACCCATTCTCCATTACCACATATCCATGCTCTGTAATCACCATCCTCGTCACTCAGCTCCTTGCCAGCTTCCCATGGCCTCTTTCACAAAGGCCCACCATCTCCCTCCTCTCTCTCTCACCATCCCAATTAGGCATCTCCCAATCCCCTCCCCCTTCCTCTTTACCTCCACAAAGTCCAGCATTTCCCTCTTTCTCTTCCACCTCCCCAGCCCTTTTACCCTTCCCCCAACCCAAAGACCAAGCTTTCTATCCCCCTTCCCCTTTTCCATCTTCTCCCCCTCCAGTAGTCCAGCATCTCTTTTCTCCCAGCCTAGCATATTCTCTCGCACTCCCCATTCCCACCCTCATTCCCAGTCCAATATATCTCTCTTCTCTCTTATAAACAAAAATATTTCTCTCTCTATATATATATATATCCCCGCCCCCATCCAGCATATCCTCTCTCTTTTTCTCTTTCTCTCTGTCCTCCCTTCCCCTCCATGCAAAATATTATGTGGCACCATCCCTGGTGTCTTCTTTTTTTCTCCAAGTCAGTGGCAGAGAGATCATAGAGCAACATCCCCATCATCACTTTTCTTTCTTTGAGTCAGTACGCAGCAGCCAGTGCTGCCTGTAGCATTCACTTTCAGTGCACAGTTCAATGGCTCCATGCACTGGAAGTGAATGCTATGGGCAGCACCGGCTGCTGTTGCTGACTTAGAGAAAGAAAAAGTAGTTACTGACCTGTGGCATGTGTTCTCTGTGGTCAGAAGGAACAAATCCTCACATATTGGTGATGTCTCTGATGGAGTCCTGCGCAGGAATACTCCCAGCTTCTATTAGAAGCTTTTGAGAGGCTCCACCACGCCTGCCTTCCTGCCTGCCACCGTGACACCATCTTCTCAAGTCTGATAACAAAGCTGTAGCAAATTACAACTACTCAGGGAGGTGGGAGAGTAATGAGAACTTATTCCTGCTATTCACGGAGAACATCTGCTACAGGTGAGTAACTATCTTTTCTCCGTGGACAAGCAGGCCACCAAAGACCAAGGAGGCCACTGAGAAGCCCAACAGGGGCAAAATTGAACTAATAACTGGACAATCAACTATGTACTGAACTATGTTCTCAAAAAGGAATTCATCAGATTCAGCTTCTTCACCTTTTTTTTTGGTAGCCTGGATGGACAGTAGGGCCTTGGGGGAATAGCGTTGGATTCTAATCCCCAAACAGATACCAGAGTACAGATTGGTCAAAGTTGATGTTGCATCAGGAATACCCATCCAGACAGTAGTGAGATGTGAATGTGTAGGCAGAAGACCATGTTGCAGCCCTGCAGATCTCTTCCAAAGAGACCGAGCGCAAGTTGGCCACAGACGCAGACATGGCTTTGATGCTGTGAGCTGTGACATGACCATCAAGGCTTAGGCCAGCCTGGGTATAAGGGAAGGAGAGTCAGTCTGCCAGCTAAATTTAAAGAGTATGTTTGGAAACGGCAGCTCCTAGTTTGCAGGGGTCAAAAGAAATAAACAGCTGAATGGACTTCAGTGGGTCTTCATCCACTCTAAATAGAAGGCCAAGGTTTGTTTGCAGTCCAACATCTGCAGCGCTGCTTCCCTTCTGTGGGCACGAGGCCTAGGGAAGAAGGTCAACAGAACGACTGACTGATGAAGATGGAAAGCTGATACCACCCTTGGAAGGAATCAAGGATGAATATGCAGGATCACTCTATTATGATGGAACCTGGTGTACGGTGGTTGAGCTACTAGATACTGGAGCTCACTTACTCAGCATGCTAAAGTAACTGCCACCAGAAACAAGACTTTCTAAGTCATGAACTTAATAGTGAGGGGGAAAGGCTCAAAGGGAGTTAACATGAGCTGCAACAGAACCACATTGAAGTCCCAAGCCACTGCCAGGGGCTTGAAGGGAGGCTTTGAGAGAAACAACCCCACATGAAGTGAACCACTAAAGGCTGAGCCAAGATGAACCTTCCCTCCATTCCATGATGGTAATCCCAAATCGCATTGAGATGAACCTTGGCAGAGTTGGACTTGAGACTCGACTCCGAGAGGTGTAGGAGGTACTGGAGTAGTCTGTCAGTGGGGACAATTAAAAGGATCTAGCACCTGTTCTGTGCATCAGAAAGCAAAGCGCTTCCATTTGAATGCATAAAACCTTCTTGGCAAGGCCCTGCTAGAGGCCAACAGAACATCTGTCGGGCAGGTTAAGCTCCAACAGGACTAGCCTCTCAACATCCATGCAGTTAGGAACACGGACCGGACGTTGGGATGTAGCATCCTCCTATCTTCCTGTGATTATAGGGTCTGGGGCAGAGCCCAGTTGAATAGGTTCCCATTGGGAGAGTTGAAGCAGAAAGGGAAACCACGATTGTCTGGGCCAATACGGCATGAGTATCAATGTACCCCTGTCTGTCTGAAGTTTCATCAGGGTCTTTGCTATGAGAGGATACACATATAGCAGGCCCTTCCCTCAGTGTAGGAAGAAAGCATCTGGCACCAGCCTGCTGCGCAAGGTGACTCTGGAGCAGAACTAATCCACTTGGGCATTTTGTTGGGTGGTGAACAGGTCTATTGAGGGGGTACCTCACTTCTGAAAGATGTGGGCCGCAACATCCCTGTCCAGTGTCCACTTGTGTAGCTGGAAGACGTGATTCAGTTGGTCTGCCATGGTAGTCTGTTCCCCTGGCAGATATGTGGTCCTGAGCTCCATCCCATAAGTGACGGCAAACCTCCATAACTGGATAGTTTCCCAGCACAGGAGATATGAACCTGTGCTTCTTTTGCTTGTTTATGTAGTTCATTGCAACCTGATTGTTGGTCTGAATCAGGACAATCTGGTAGCTGTTCTTGGAAAGCCCTAAGGGCATTCGATAAAGCTCTCAATTCCAAGAAATTGATCTGGTGCAGGCTCTCCTGTTCGGACTAGACACCTTGAGTATGAAGGACATCCAAATGCACTCCCCAACCCAGTCTGGATGTGTCTGTTGTCAACGTTTTCTGGGGTGACGCCCTCTGAAAGGGGAGACCCCTGAGCAGGTGAGCAGTTAATGATGATCCAACCACCAATGCAGGGATTGGACAAGAGAGCCAGTGATAGCCACCTGGTCCCAAAAGCAGCCGGTGGCCTGGTTCCACTGAGTCTTCAGTATCCATTGAGTCTATCTCATCGATAGACAAGCCATGGGTATGACATGTACCATGGAGGCCATGTAGCCAAGCATGGTCAGCATCCGGCAAGCCGTTGTCTGATGACTCCGCTGGGTATCTCTAGAGGCTATCCATCTCTGGAGTGTATCTAGTAGAATGAAGGTCATTGCTTGAGTCGTATCGAGGACACCTCCTATGAACTCCAGCTATTGGGCAGGCTGAAGATGGAACTTTAGGGAATTGACTAAGAACATAAGAAAAGCCATAATGAGTCAGAAGAAGGTCCATCAAGCCCAGTATCCTGTTTCCAACAGAGGCCATTCCAAGTCGCAGGTTCCCAAAAAGACATACAGGTTTCACAATGCTTGTCCTGGAGTAAGCAGTGGATTTCCCAGGTCCTTTTTAATAATGGTATATGAACTTTTCCTCCAGGAACTTGTCCAAACCTTTTTAAACCCAACCACAGTAACGACTTTTATTACACCCTCTGGTAATGAATTCCAGAGTTTGATTACGCGTTGAGTAAAAAATATTTTCTCTTATTAGTCTTAAATGGGTTACATTGTAGTTTCATTGAATGTCCTCTAGTCTTTCTACTTTTTGATGGCGTAAACAACTGATCTACCTTTACCCATTCCCCTCCATTCATCAGTTTATATCCCCCTCAGTCATCTCTTTTGCAATTTGAAGAGCCCTAACCTTGTAAGCCTCTCCTCATAGGGGAATCCTTCCATCCCCTTTACCATTTTGGTGTCTCTTCTCTGTACATTTCTAATTTCACTATATCCTTTTTAAAATACGGCGAATCAGAACTGCACACAATATTCAAGGAGTAGTCGCACCAAGGAATGATACAGAGGCATTATAATATCCTTTGTTTTATTCTCCATTCCTTTCCTTTATGATTTCTAGCATTCTATTTGCTTTCTTGACCACCGCTGCACACTGGGTGGAGGGTTTCAACATATTATCCACGATGATGCCTAAATCTTTTTCCCAGGTGGCAGTTTCTAAAGTGGTACCTTGCATTGTGTAACCGTAATTGGAGTTGCTCTTTCCTAGGTGCATAACTTTGCACTTATCAACATTAAATGTCATCTGCCATTTTTACACTCAGTCTTCCAATTTATCAAGGTCCTCTTGCAATTTTTCACAATCCTCTTGTGTTTTAACAACTTTGAATAATTTTGTGTCATCTGCAAATTTGATCATCTCACTCATTATTCCCATTTCCAGTTCATTTATGAATATGTCACAAAGTAGCAGGACCAGCACAGATCCCTGGGGTAGTCCACTATTCACCTTTCTCCATTGAGAAAATTGGCCATTTACCCTATTTTCTGCTTTCTATCCTTTAACATTTGCTTCTCACGATCAAAGAACATAGTCTTAAAATGGGCCTGCACCTTAATGTAAAGAAGACAAAGATCATGACAACTGGCAAAATCAACAAGTTCATCGTTGAAGGAGAAGAAATTGAAATTGTGGACAACTTTAACCTACTTGGATCAACTATAAATAAAGAAGCAACAAGCAGTCAAGAAATATGACAACGCATTGCTCTTGGCATAATGGCTCTGAAAGACCTAGACAAGATTCTCAAGAGCAGAGATGTCTCTCTCCCTACAAATATTTGACTCGTTCAAGCCATGGTATTTTCAATAACATCATATGGATGCAAAAGATGGACAGTGAAAAAGATAAGACCAAAAAGAAGCAACAAGAGTATCTGTAAAACACATGAGAACAAAAGAACAGATACCAAGACTGGCAGATATTTTCAGGTTATGCAAACCCCTTTTAATGTCCCCTATGCGTTTCGGCCATTGGCCTTCCTCAGGGGGGTATCAGGTGAGTGAGCAAACCTCGAAAGAGCATAATCATAATTAAAAAGAAAATTATAATATTATAATCATAATCACAATTAAAAACATAATCAAAGTTAAAAATACCATAAAAAAGATTAAATAAATAATAAAATAAAACATGCAAATTGTTATAATAAATAAAAATAACTAAAACATTTTTATCATACAGTATAAAAATAAAACACCAATAAGACCAAAACATATATGTGTGTATATATTATGAAGAACATTGTCATCAAATTATAATGTTTTAAGAGATGAGGAGGATAACTATAAAATGAATGGATCATGCGTTATGGAGCACCTATGGAAATATGTATACAAGATATTGATAAAATGTATAAAAACATAAATATATCACCGATACCTTCTTATCAAAACTCTCTTTCAAATAAAAGGCATATGTCACTGAAATAATTAAAAATCAAAAATTAAAAATAAATCAACTAGTAATACACAAATAAAAATGATACATATGTAAAAAAAACATTTATATTACAAATATATCATTAGTGACCAATAGTGGTATTTTATAGAGATAAATAAATAAGTAGCATAAAAAATGAAAACAATCTAATATTTCAGGATGTGTTAAAAAGTCAAAATGATCAAATGATGAGATTCCTTTTACTTGAATGAGTTGTATAAAAAAACAGAAACGAAGGAGGAGCAAAGGCATCATAAAAATTATACATCAGGGGATTATTCTATTAAAATGTCCGGACAAAAGAATAAAAAACATATTATTATAATGTAATTTTAATATATGGCCCACATAAGATGGCTAATTTACATAAAAGTTATTTTTTTAAAAAATGTCCCATATGGATGATCAAACAGACCATTGTATGAGTTGTAAATAGGAATGTAACGATCTAAGCATAATCCAATAGAAAACCTATAATTATGATATAAATTATGTCCATTTTTTTATGTACGGTACATACTGAAACTGTATATATTTGTATGTGCTTCATAACAGGAACGTAACTGTACCATCCGGCTTGTAACATGCCTTTGCTCCTCCTTTGTTTCTGTTATATATATATATATGTTCCCTGTAAAATAGTTATCTCCAAGTTATAATGCCCTGTTCAATGTAATTTCAGTTTGTTCAATGTAAACCGCACTGATGCAGAATAGCGCGGTATATAAGAGAATGTAAATAAATAAATAAATAAATAAATATATATATATATATATAGGTGATATATTTGTTTTTTATAAGATTTCAGTTTGAATATTTCAATTTCCATTGTCTGTTACAACTCGACAGCACTTAACATCTTTTAACCAGTTCCTGATCCAAAATACTACACTGCCTCCAATCCATGACTTTTTAATTTAACCAAGAGTCTCTCATGAGAGACTTTGTCAAAGGCTTTCTGAAAATCCAGATGACTCACCTGACTCACCTTTGTCTACCTGCTTATTCACACCTTCAAAAAATATATAATAGATTAGTAAGACAAGATTTTCCTTGGCTAAATCCATGTTGGCTTTCTCCCATTAAACCAAGACTATCTACATGTTCAGTAATTTTATTCTTTATAATAGTTTCTACCATTTATCCAGGTTAAGGGTCAGGCTCACCAGTCTGTAGTTTCCAGGATCACCCCTGGAATCCTTTTTAAAAATTGGAGTTACTTTGGACTACAAACCCCAACAGCTCTAGCACTTGAACGGTCAACTCTCTTGATTGCTGGACTCTGTCTGGAGTGGTGCTTTTTATGTGTCAGTTGTCAAGATAAGCAGTCACGGCCCAAGGGTTTCTGCTGCCCTAAGCAGACCCTCTGTGCCGCCCCCCCCCAAAAGACTGCACCTCTGTCCAGCCCACCATACCGCCCTCCCTTGCACTGAAGTGGCAGTGGCTGAACTGCTGCTTCAGAGCTGCATTCAGCCTTAAAGTGCTCATGTGCATGTGCGCTCTCGACCTACCACTTCTGTCTCCTTCCAATGCAATTTTCATGAAGGGCAGGCAGGAGCAGCAAGCCAGAACTGCGTGCACATGCGTTTTAAAGCCTGCCACAGCACTGAAGCAGCAGTTAAACTGCCGCTTACCGGGGAGTTGGGTTTTTGATACCGCCCACCAGGGTCTGCCACCCTAGGCGACCACCTAGTTCGTCAAGTGGATGGGCCTGCCCTTTAGATAAGAGAAGACAAAGATCCCTAATGTTCTGAGATAGACTGCTACCATCGTGAGGCACTTTGTAAAGACTCATGGCACCAAGGTCAGCCCGAAAGGTCATACCTGGTACTGAAAATGCTGAGATACCTCCTGTGAGTGGGATGGATCGGTATGTGGGTATACGCATCTTTTAGTTCCAGGGAACATAACCAATTGTCTTTCTGAAGATAAAAGAGCAAGGTACCTAGAGACAACATCTTGAACTTCTCTTGCACCAGAAAGGTGTTGAGGTTTCTGAGGTATAGGATGGGCTGGAAACTACCCGTTTTTTTGGGGGACTAGAAAGTATGTGGAGTAAAATCCCCGTCCAATCTGCTCCTGCAGCATGGGATAGATGTCCATCGGCCAGAAGGGTGGAGATTTCCTGCAGCCTTCAAGCATGCTGTGGTTACATCTCTCCTCAAGAAATGCTCAGTAGGCCCTACCTGTCCTTCTAATTATTGACCCATCTCCCTCCTCCCCTTCATTTCTAAAGTACTTGAATGTGTGGTTCATTGCGGTTGCCTTGACTTTCTCTCCTCTCAAGCCCTTTAGGATCCACTGCAATCTAGCTTTCGTCCTTTACAGTCTACTGAAATGGCTCTTGCCAGTCTCCAGAGACCTGTTCCTGGCAAGATCTGTACCTTTGCTCGATCCTCATCCTTCTTGACCTTTCTGCTGCTTTTGATACTGTTGACCATCACCTTCTCCTCGATACCTTGTCCTCACTTGGTTTTAAGGGCTTGTTCTAGCCAGGTTATTATCTTATCTCTCCCACCGCACTTTCAGTGTTTGTTATGGTGGATCCTCCTCTACCGCTATCCCGCTCTCGGTGCACTCCAAGGGTCTGTCTTGGATACACTCCTTTTCTCTCTATATACCCAAGTCCCTTGGTGCACTCATCTCCTCCCATGGTTTTCAGTACTATCTTTACGTTGATGACTCTCAGATCTACCTCTCTACACCTGAAATCTCTCTGGCAATTGAGGCCCAAATCTCTGCCTGCTTATCTGACATAACTGCTTGGATGTCTCACCACCGCTTGAAACTAAACTTGGCCAAAACAGAGTTTCTTATTTTTCGCCCTAAACTCACCTCCCCCATTCCTCATTTCTCAATTTCTGGAGATAACGCTTTACTCCTCCCTGTTTCCTTAGCTCACAACCTTGGGCTTGCCTTTTATTCCTCCCTCTCCTTCTCTACACACATCCAACTGATAGCTAAAACCTGTTGTTTCTTTCTCTATAACATCAGTAAAATTTGCTCCTTCCTTTCTGAACACACTACTAAGACCCTTATCCACTCTTTAGTAACTTCCTGTCTAGACTATTGCAACCTCCTCCATGTTGGTCTCCCTCTTGATTATCTCTTCTGTTCAATCTGTTCAAAATTCAGCTGTGTGGCTAATCTTCCGCCAGTCTTACAATGCTCATGTAACCCCTCTTTTGAAGTCGAATCATTGGCTCCCTATCCGTTTCCACATCCAGTTCAAACTTCTTCTACTGACCTGTAAGTGCACACATTCTGCAACTCCTCACTACCTTTCCTCTCTTATCTCTCCATATAGCTCTCCTCGGGAGCTCCACTCTTCTGGCAGATTGCTTCTATCTGTGCCCTTCTCTTCTACTGCCAACTCCAGACTTCGATCCTTCCACCTTGCTGCTCCTTATGCCTGGAACAACTTCCTGAGTCTGTATATCAGGCTTCATCTCTGGTTCTTTTCAAAGCCAGGCTGAAAACTGAGGCTGCTTTTAGATCCTGATCCGCTTAGTCTCCTATGTGTTTCCTTACCATTCCCTAGATATATCCTTGTCCTCAGCTGTTGTGTTGTCTGTCTGTACTAGATTGTAAGCTTTGATAAGCAGGGACCATCTTTTACATGTATCTCTACAGTACTGCATACACCTTGTAGCATTATAAAAATGATAATAGTAGTAGTAGGTCTAGATGCAGAGGGTCAAGAGGATACACCCTCGGGGGGTAACGGTGTTAGCTCGGCGAAGGGCAACATGTAGCAGCTTTGGACTATCTGTAGTACCCACGAGTCCAAAGTTAAAAGGGGTCACCTGTGGGCAAAAAGAGTGAGCTTTTCCCTTACTGGAGGGTTCCCATCTGTGATCACTGGGAGATTGGCAATGCGCCAGAGGAATCAGTCAAAACCCTGCTCTTGACTTTGGGTGTGGTGCAGGCTGGGCGTTTTGAAGCTTCTTTCGATGCTGCGGGCGAGGAGCCTTTTTACTGGGAGGTTTGAGGACCAGGGAAGTACCTGTGCCTACGCAGGTAATAGGTCTTCTGGTCTCCACTTGGATAAGCAGCTGGTTTGGACGTGTGTCTTGAGAGAGTCTGGTGAGAGTGATGTGATGCTTCTCTATGATGCCAGCCTTCTCCTTCACCTGCTCTCTGAAGAGGCTTGTTCCCTGGCACCGCATATCCGCAAGCTTATTTTGCACCAATTGATCCAGGTCAGAAGACTGAAGCCCATGCAAGCCTGCAGGCTCCAATGCCCACTGCCACCTTTCTGGACACCATCTCAAAGGCAATGTAGATCGCCTGGACCAGGAACTTTGAGCAGTCCCTGCCATGGTTCACCAGGATATGATAGTGCTCTAGTTTCTCCAGGGGGAGGAAATGGAACAAGTTAACAAGATCAGATAAGAACGTCAGAAATGCCATACTGGGTCAGACTAAGGTCCCTCAAGCCCAGTATCCTGATTCCAACAGTGACCAATCCAGGTCACAAGTACCTAGCAATTTCCCAAAAAAGCACACAGGTTTCACAATGCTTGTTCCGGTGCTAGCAGTGGATTTTCTGTGTCACATTTAATAATGGTTTATGGACCTTTCCTCCAAGAACTTGTCCAAATCTTTTTTAAACACAGCTACACTAACGGCTTTTACTATATCCTCCAGTAACAAATTGCAAAGTTTGATTACACGTTGAGTGAAAAAATGTTATCTTGTTAGTCTTAAATGGGTTACAATGTAGCTTCATTGCGTGTCCCCTAGTCTTTCTACTTTTTGATGATGTAAACAACCAATCTACGATTACCCGTACCATTCCATTCATTAATTTATAGACCTCTAGCATATCTCTCCTCAGTCATCTCTTTTCTAAGTTGAAAAGCCCTAACATTTTAAGCCTCATCTCTGTACCTTTTCTAATTCAGCTATATCCTTTTTACGATATGATGACCAGATTTGCACACAATATTCAAGGTGTAGTCGCACCATAGAACGACTTCACCACTAACTCTGAATATCTCTATTGTGCACACTTCTGGTTGGTAAACCCACAAGTCTCAGACTTTGGCACTTTATCTGGGTATATTATCTTCCCCAGTAACGTGCCTATTGGCATCAATGACTTGTATAACCTTCTATATATTTTTCTTATTATTTCATTTTTTTCAAATGGCAAATCTTATCCATATCATTTTTCAAACAGAAAGGATTATCACTTAGCTGCCATGTTGCTGTGTGTTTGGCGTTGGGATTTAAAAACACACAGCAACATGGCAGCTAAGTGATAATCCTTTCTGTTTGAAAAATGATATGGATAAGATTTGCCATTTGAAAAAAATGAAATAATAAGAAAAATATATAGAAGGTTATACAAGTCATTGATGCCAATAGGCACGTTACTGGGGAAGATAATATACCCAGATAAAGTGCCAAAGTCTGAGACTTGTGGGTTTACCAACCAGAAGTGTGCACAATAGAGATATTCAGAGTTAGTGGTGAAGTCGTTTACTAATTAGTATATACTCTGAACCGAGACCATTTTTATTTATCTGGGCACCATAGAACGATACAGAGGTATTATAATATCCTTTGTTTTATTCTCCATTCCTTTCCTTATGACTCCTAGCGTTCCATTTGCTTTCTTGGCCACCACTGCAGACTGGGCGGAGGGTTTCAACATGTTATCCACGATGACACCTAAATCTTTTTCCTGGGTGGTGGTTCCTAATGTGGAACCTTACATCATGTAACTGTAGTTTGGGTTGTCCTTTCCTAGGTGCATAACTTTGCACTTATCCACATTAAATTTCATCTGACATTTGAATTCTAGTCTTCCAATTTATCAAGGTCCTCTTGCAATTTTTCACAATTCTCTTGTGTTTTAACAACTATGAATAATTTTGTGTCATCCGCAAATTTGATCACCCTACTCGCTATTCTCATTTCCAGGTCATTTATGAATATTGTGGTACTGCAGACCTTCTGCAGACAGGAGAAAATGCTTTAAGCTTAGAAAAAAGAAGCAGACACCGGCTGCAGCATTACAAGGAGCCATATAGGGGGAGCAAGTGGGACCTCCGGAGGACTGAGGAGCCACGCCCCAGAGCCAGTGATGCAATACCGGCCTGCACCCAATCAGAGGAGGGAAGAGTTCCTCTTAAAAAAAGCCCAGATGACTGGAGAAGGGAGGCTTTCCAAGAGGGAGAGAAGGACCAGGAAATAGGAGTCCTGGGGAAAGGAACAGGCCCAACAGACTCAGCAGAGCCAGGTGAAGGAGTTCACCCCGAGTATCCCAGGAGTGGAGAGGACACGCCTTCCAAGAGGGAGAGATACAGAAAGGGAGCTACCCCTGGAAGCAGATGGACTGTGCTAGAAAGTCCTGGACCTGAGTTTGGCAGAGGCCAGCAACCATTGAAGGACATAACATGGAGTAACCAAGAAGAAGATGAAAGAACTTCTTTAAAAGGTAACATTCTGGGCTCAGACAGAAGGAAGCTTTGGTGTGAATGTGGTTTAACACCAGCAGAAGGCCTCCGGGAGAACCGAAAGCCTACCATTGTGCAAGTAAGGCCAAACCCCAGCAGGAACTGGCCTCAATCCTTACCTTGCCGGGATAAGCCAAGAAAGAAAGGTAATCACTGTTTTTCTGATTATAATTTCCTGAACGCTGTGACGCAGGAGGAACAGGGAATAGAGGAATGTTGTCCTACTAGAACTGTTTATACTTCAGGGTACAAGCCTATATCAAGTAAGAGACTCTCCAGTAAAAGAGCCGTGTGTAAGAGAGATTGTTCTCAGTCTAGAGGTACACAAAACCTGGGCTTACCTTTGAATACAGAACATTGGGACATCGTGCAAACGTTGTATAAAAAGCCTGAATGCAAGCTACCAGATATAACTGACCTTGAACCAATGCAGGTGGATGTTGCTGACGACCTTTCGGACCCTGAAATGGATTGCAGCTACTGTCAGGCGGAAGGCTTTGAGCCTTTAGACAAGGAATAGAGCTGTAGCCGGGGGAATGTGTGAATCTTTGTTTTCTCATGTTATTACTGTGAAGTTAACAGGTTAAATACCGTTCTTGTTTGTTTTCTTTCAACCTGAAATAAGGACAATTTCTGTTGCTGTAAAGATCTGAGCTTTTGAACCTTTTGTGCAATAGGGGAAATAAAAGCCTTTATTCTCCCTTCACTCGGACTATTATGTTCCTTTGAGCTTTTGGTTACCAGAAGGCTACTAGGACTACAAAGAAAACCTGGGCCCTGTCTTTAAGCCAAACTCAATTACAAATATTTTTGTGTCCACCCTCTCTACCGTGACGCTTCTTCGCCACTAGGGCGGCGTTGGGACAATATGTAAAAAGCGGCAGACCCAGCACAGATCCCTGGGGTACTCCACTATTCACCTTTCTCCATTGAGAAAATTGGCCATTTAGGCCCTACTCTCTGCTTTCTATCTTTTAACCAGCTCCTGATCCACAATATTATACTGCCTCCAATCCCATGACTTTTTAATTTTGCCAAACGTCTCTCATGAAGGACCTTGTCAAAGGCTTTCTGAAATCCTGGTACACTATATCAACCAGGTCACCTTGGTTTATCTGTTTATTCATACCTTCAAAAAAATATAACAGATTGGTAAAGAAAAACTTTCCTTGGCTAAATCCATGTTGGCTTTCTCCCATTAAACCATGACTATCTACATGTTCAGTAATTTTATTATTTATAATGATTTCTACTATTTTACAGGGTACTGATGTCAGACTCACTGGAACCCTTTTTAAAAACTGACATTACACTGGCCATTCTCCAATCTTCAGGTACTACAGATGATTTTAATGATAGTTCACAGATTACTAATAGGAGGTCTGCAATCTCATCTTTCAGTTCTTTCAACATCCTCAGATGTATACCATACAGTCCAGGTGATTTAGTACAATTTATCAAATACTTGTAATACATCTTCCCGGTTTATTGATATTTCTTTCAATTCTTCCGATTACATCATCTTTAAATACCATTTCAGGCATGTGTAATTTCTCTACATCTTCTTCAGTAAAGACTGAAGCAAAGAACTCATTCAGTCACTCCACTATGGCCTTATCCTTCCTTAGCACCTCTTTTACCCCTCTATCATCCAATTGTCCAAATGACTCTCTCATAGGATTTTTGATATAAACGTACTTGAAAACGTTTTTATTATGCATTTTTACTTTTACGGCAAGCTTTTTTTCAAATTCTCTCTTTGCCTGCCTTATCAATGCCTTGCATCTAACTTGCCGGTGCTTATGCTATTTTGCATTTTCGTCATTTGGCTCCTTTTTCCATTTCCTGAAAGATGCTTTTTTGACTACAGCAGCCTCTCTGATCTCCCCTTTAAACCATGGTTGGCAGTCTTTTGATCTTCCTTCCACTTTTCTTAAAGCGTGGAATACATCTGGTGCTGGCTTCCAAGACAGTAAGTTTAAACAATGCCCATGCTTGATATAAATGTTTAACCTTTGCAGCTGCTCCTTTTAGTTTTTTCTTAACTATTTTCCTCATATTATCATAGTCTCCCTTTTGAAAGTTAAAAGGTAGTACTGCACATTTCCTTGCCATCCTGCTTCCATTTATTAAATCAAATATATGGGATGTCCATCCATAGAGAAACCTCCTCAGTGCGAGAGGGTTTTACATTACCTGGAGGACAGGTCCTAGCTACAGGATCACTTCCTGCCACACCAGGGTGATGCTCTCCTGTCACGTGACCTCTCTCCTCCATGGCAACAGGGATGCTTCCAGAATGGAGGTGGGACTTCAGTACTATATCCCTGTAGGTCTCGTCTATGTACCTCTCTGTCTTCCTTATGTCCAGCAAGTCTGCTACTCTAGCCTCCAGAGATCGGACTCATTCCCTGAGAGCAAAGAGCTCCTTGCACCTAGTGCACTTGTAAGACCCCTCACCAACTGGGAGAAAATTGTACAAGTGACACTCAATGCAAAAGACTGGATAGCCCCTATCTCACTGCTGGACTGCTGTCTACATCTTAGTTTTAAGATTTTGTTTAGCTATTTAAGTTGTCTATTTACTTAAACTGCTAGGGATACTTATACTGATACAACTATACCTAACAGGCCACATATTGAATTGGGAAGGCTATGCGCCGCTATGGCGCTTACCCTGCCCGCCGACCCTTGCCCCCAGATATTCAATGCCGCAATGACAGCACTGAATATCCAGAGTTGCTGTACATGCCCCGTAGCCGCTGAAGCAAACCAAGTAGTGGCGATATTGCACCACCACCTGGTTAGCTTCCGCAGGTCAAACTAGGCCAGCTTTTGCTACACCAGCTTTTTGCTTTTTACCCGCCGCTACCCGGTTAGTGACAGTCTCTGCCTCCGCTCCACCACAGAACGCTAGCAACATGCCCCAATGCTAACCGCATAGTATCAGGGCGTAGAGCGTAGTTAAAGGGGATATTCGACGGCACTAACCATGTAAGCGGCATTGAACATCGTGATTTAAGGCATTTACACAGTTTACTGGGCTGTAAACCATGTAAATGTCTTTTGAATATCGGGTCCAATAAGTTTAAGGTACTTAGGGGTCTGTTTATTAAGCGGCGCTAGCGGCTTCCGTACGAAATCAGAACCGTTGCTCAAATTTTGCACAGAAGCTGCAAGTGCCGCTTAGTAAACAGACCCCTTAGTACATCTCAAGATTAATCAATCTATTCCTGGTGAGGATAACCAGCTGAACCTGAAAGTGAATTTGACTACCTCTTCCCCTTTAATAGGTTTAAGAGCCTATAAAGCTAAGATTATGCCTGGGGTGAGTGGGAGGGAAAGAAAGTTTAGTAAAAATCGGTGTGCTACACAGTGTCCTGACCCGTGCTTCTAAGGTAGTGGTTCTCAACCTTTTTTGTACCGTGACCCCTTTTATCATTGGTCAACCTGTGGTGACCCCCATTGATAAAATCAAATGCGTCTCTCTTCCTTTACCGTTAACGCATTGTTGCTGTAATCATTTGTTGAATTATTAATATATTATAGGCCTTTGCAATATGCTTTTATTTATAAAATTTACTTATTTAAACCACAATAATTAATCACAGTAATAAGTAACAATATTTGATTTCAAAATTATGATGATTTTAAAGTCAAATCACTAATATGAAATAAAATTATTTTTTCTACCTTTGTTCTCTGACCAATTTATTCTCTGATCATGCTGGTCCCAATCTGAGGCTTCTGCTTTCCTGTCTTCTCTTAGCTCTCTTTCTGTGGTCTATGGTCCATCTGCCATTTCTTATCTCTTCTTTCGTTTTCTTCACGTCTTTCCATCAGCCTATTTCCAGTCCCAGTAACAGCCCCTTTCCAGTCCTCACTCTCAGTACCTTCCAATGTCAACTTGCATTACCATGACTGTCACTGGTGTCCATTCCCTTCCAGTCCCTCTCCTTCCCCACTGACCAGTCCCTTCTAGTACAAATACCATGGCAGCCCCTCTCAGATCCACTCCCTTCCAGTTCCATTCTCCCATCCCCTCGTATCAGCCCATCTGTATCCTTAGCCCCCAGTTTTCTTCCAGGGCCAGCAGCTCTATCCTCCCCTCCCCACAATCAGCCCATTCCCAGTCGAAGCCCCCCAATCAGCTCGCTTCCAGTGCTAGTCCCCCCTCAACCCCATTACCAGTGCTAGACTCCCCTAACCAGCCCAATACCAGTCCTACCCCCATCAGCTCATTACCAGTCCTAGCCTCCTCTAATCAGCCCATTTCCAGTCCTAACCTCCCTGATCAGCTCATTTCCAATGCTAGCCCCCCATCAGTCCATTACCAGTCCTACCCCACTATCAGCACATTACCAGTCCCATCCCTCCCTTGATCAGTCCATTCCCAGTCCTAGCCATCCCTAATCAACCCATTACCAATCCTAGCCCACCTCCATCTGCTCATTATAATCCCAACCCGCACTGTCTCTCCCCTCTGTCCAGCATTTATCCCCCGTCTGTCCAGTATGTCCCCCTGTCTCTTCCCTGTGTCCATGCCATCCCCCCTCCCTCCATGTCAGCCCCCCCCTTTGTCCATGTCAACCCCCTCCCTCCCTCCCTCCGTGTCAGCTCCCCTCCCTCCATCCATCCATCAATGTCAGTCACCCCTCCCTCCCTCTCTCCCTCCCTCACTCTCTCCATGTCAGCCCTCCCCTTCCTCCCTCCCTCCATGTCAGCCCCCTGTCCATGTCAGTCCCCCTCCCTCCATGTCAGTCCCCCCCCGTCCATGTCAGCCCTCCCTCCCTCCATGTCAGCCCCCTCCCTCCCTCCATCCATGTCAGCCCCCCTCTCTCCATGTCAGCCCTCCTGTCCTCCCCCTCTCCATGTCAGCCCCCCTCTCTCCATCAATGTCAGCCCCCCTCCCTCCATGTCAGCCCCCCTGTCCATGTCAGCCCCTTCCCTCCCTCCATCCATGTCAGCCCCCCCTCTCCATGTCAGCCCTCCTGTCCTCCCCCTCTCCATGTCAGCCCCCCTCTCTCCATCAATGTCAGCCCCCCTCCCTCCATGTCAGCCCCCCTGTCCATGTCAGCCCCCTCCCTCCCTCCCTCCCTCCCTCCCTCATGTCAGCCCCGTTGCAGGTTCCCTGCCCCCTCCTCCCCTCTCCCTGTCTGCCTGCTGCTGCTCTGCTGTTCTTCTACAGCCGCGGCTCCCTGTCTCTTAGGGAACCGTGGCTATGCCTGTAAAACCGTTGCGGAGCATTCCTGTCTCTCGACGAGCTCCATGCAGCGTTGTCCCGCCTCCAAAGGAAGTGGTAAATAACTTCCTTGGAGTCGTAACAATGCTACACGGAGCCCGTCAAGAGACAGGAAGGCTCCGCAACGGTTTTACTGGCATAGCCACGGTTCCCTAAGTGGCAGGGAGCCACGGCTGCATTAGAAGGGACTGGGAGGCGGTGAGTTTGCCGCTGCTGAAAAGCGGACTCGGCAGTGGCAGCAACTTGTGCGCTTTTTTATTTTTTAACGGCAGAGTGAGGCGACCTCCACTAAATCCTGTGGCGACCCCCGTGGGGGTCGCGACCCACAGGTTGAGAACCGCTGTTCTAAGGTAATCTCTTAACAATTTTCTGGGTGATTCACACAGCTCTTGATTTGATAGAGAGAGCCTTTCAAATTGCCCCTTTGATCTGTCACTTGGCTTTAACAACTATTTAAAACAATTTCACAGGTCTTTTGCCCCCAAACTGGAAGACCTCTCTGTAAAAGTCTCTAGAAACAATTTCTTTCTTTCTAGTTAAAGAATATTTAACCTATTCTTCATTCTATGCTAAGTTATACTCTAATTTGATTTAAATTAAAAGCTCTCTGTTGCTATTGTGTGCAGTTTAAATTTAAATTAAAAGCTCTCTGGTGCTACTGACTGCAGTTTATAGTTAAATTAAATGCTCTCTGGTTGCTACTGAGGTTCAAATTTAAAATAAAAGCTCCCTGAAGCTACTGACTGAGGTTCATATCTAAATTAAAAGCTCTCTGATGCTACTGCGTCCTGATTGAGTTAGCAAATACAATGGATTCTAAAATACACAGATTTATCAGCTATTAGCAAAAGAATTCTCTTTTCTCCAATATTTAGAGAATTTCCCAGAAGTAAATACTTACAAGTGCAGATTTCTTTCCAGCAGTAGCAGTCCGTTTTGGTAGTCCTTCAAGAGTACCATCATGCATATATCCTTTAGAACAGGGGTCTCAAACTCAAATTGCTTTGAGGGCCAAATGAGGACTTGTAAAATAACCCAGGGGCCGCATGAGACGTGGGACCTCATTTGCATAAGGGGCCTCATTTGCATAAATATTTGCATAATGTTAGCATACACTAACTTTTAGTAAACATGCCTCTTAATGAGTGCATGAATAAAGAAAGACTAAAAGATTTCTACATTACTATAATCCAGTGCCAACCGCCAGGCACATTAGGAACTACTACAAACAAACACTGCCCATTTAGAACCCATAGCAAACCCGCCATATCCTAACAGCACTACCAGGACTCACAAAGCACCATACCCTAACTATCAAAAGGCAACACTGCAAATATTAAATCAATACATGACCTACTGGGGACAGAGAACAAGTAGCAATGTCAAATAGGAATTACATAAACAGAATACCTCAGCTCAGTTACACATGCAGAATACACCATCACCAAACAAGGAATCAAAATTTAGAAACAAGACAATTAAACTGGGACCCCCAAAAGCCAAACTTGGAATGTACAACAACACTGTAGAAATAAAACTATAAATTAATTTCCTCTTGTACTAAACAAAGCGCAGACGTTATTGATGCACATTTCCCAGAACTGACATATTCCAGTTAATAAATTCAAAATAAAGATATTTTTCCACCTTTTGTGCATTTTTTTTCAGTTGCAATTGTTCCAGCCACTTTCTTCTGGTTTCTTCTTCTTCGTGCCTTCTGCTAACTCTCCATCGTCTGCTGTCCATTTGTCCTTTCTTCTCTCTTCTAGCTTTTTCCATTCTCCCTCTACATCTGCGTTAACATATTAATCTTTCTCCTTTTGCTCTTTCCTCATTTCTATTTCATCCACTCAAATTTTACCCCTCCATCCTCAATCCCCACTTACTCTCCCAATACCTGGCCAATTGTAGATTTGTCTTCCCTCCCACACAAAATATTTCCCCCTCTCCATTTCACTCTCCCAGCTCCATCCCATTCTAATCCTCCCCCAACATCAGCTCCCTTCTAGTTCCAGTCCCACACAGCACCCCCTCCCTTCTAGTCACTGCATCAGCCCATTTTCAGTCCTAGCCCCCCATCAGCCCATTTCCAATCGTAGCTCCCCCCCATCAGCCCATTTCCAGTGCTAGCTCCCTCCCCTCACAGCCCATTTCCATTCCAAGTCCCCCTCCCTATCAGCCATTTGCAGTTCAAGCCCATTTCAAGCCCAGTTCAAGCTAAAGACAAAGTCCGTTGCAGCCAGTGTTGTGTTGAGTCTGAGACCTCCTAAATCCCCCAATATCTGTGATATAGTTTGGGAGTAAATACTATATATGTGAATAAGAAGTCACAGCAATAGCACAATAGAGTTGCATTGCCTAGAAAAAATGTTGGAGGACATAAGTTTTAGTAGACGTTACCCTCCATGAGTGGACAATAATTCAGAGCTAACCATGACAACTCCACTTGCTCCAGATGAACGAGCAAGAGTTGGAAGAATCATACAAGACAGCAGGAGGTGCTGTTTGGTCCTAAGGCCTCTTCTTCGGCTCCAGCCTCAACCATGGAATCAATGCCTCTGGGACTGCTGCGGAGTCGCTGTCCTCACGTGCTGATCATGCCTGCTCTGAGCCCCAGGTTCGCAGAGCATTGGATTAGCGATCATCTGTGGAAGGTCCAGACTCCGCTCAAGTGTATTTCAAAGGCCAGCGCCAGCACTGGGGGTAAGACCCAAGGTCACCAGCACTGCAGTCCTCTGCACAATACTGAGGACGATGGCAGGAGTGGCCCTCAAAGCTACCACGGCCCGCGAAGCACTTGCCGGCATGTAAAAAAAAAAAAAAATTCCAAACTTGCCGCCGCTGCAGTAATAAGCGTCCCGCGGGCCCCTCTGCCTGGCAGAGTCCTCTCCTCCCTGCAGCATCAGCTCCAAAAGCGGCGGCTTTCAGAGCCGCGAAGAGAGAGAGTTTCTCTCGCGCGGTTCTGAAGAGCAGCGAGAGAGTCTTCAGAACCGTGCGAGAGAAACTCTCTCTCTTCGCGGCTCTGAAAGCCGCTGCTTTTGGAGCTGATGCTGCAGGGAGGAGAGGACCAGGCAGAGGGGCCCGCGGGACGCTTAATGCTGCGGCGGCGGCAAGTTTGGAATTTTTTTTTTTTTACATGCCGGTAAGTGCTTCGCGGGCCGCACAAGATGCTCTTGCGGGCCGCATGCGGCCCGCGGGCCGCGTGTTTGAGACCCCTGCTTTAGAACATGCTTCTGTAGAGCTGGTAAGCGTGTATTCTAGCTGAGAGCATGGAGTTTTGGAAGCAACTCCTTCTAATATCCAACATCTGAGCTTCCCTACCCGGGGGCATTGAGGAATGAGTCTTGGAACTCTTAATTCTCTTGAGGGCAGACTACCACTAAGGAGTGGTGTAAGGGGAAAAATAAGTATTGTAAGGAGAAAATAAGTATTGTAAGGGGAAATCAGTTTCTTGTTATACAAAGGGACCATGAGGCCCATCTGTGAATACCTAGATAGAAAGGAATGTGTGGTGCTAAGACAAGATTCAGTGATCTTCACAGAGACAGGTACCAGTTTGTACGATTGCTAATTAGCAATATCAGGTGCAGGGCTATGCTGCTGGGATGGGTTTATGATGTATATATGTTTTTGCTACTGTATAAAAGATTAGACTGCACTTCTAATGTTGGAATAAACTTGCACACCTTTCCTTCTGTGTCCGGTTGTGAGTTTTATTCCCCTGGATTCCAGCCAGCTGAAGCAGCACACCGCAGATGAGGGGTCGGGACTTCCCTGGCCTGGAGTGACCAACAAGGAGCAGACCCGTTACATTTGGTGTCAGAAGTGTCGGATACTCCCGTTGGCCAGGGATCCCTGTGCTTTGTTAGCACTGTGTGGTCTGGGAGCACGGTTTAAATTAGAATTGACATACTCCCGTGGGTCGGGGGGTGTCCCTAGTGCTTGGGTAGCTTAGGTAAATTGGTAAATAGGACTTTCCTGTTCCCTGGGTGGGAAGCGGTGGGAAAGCTAAATTTCTTTTGTTCTCACCTGCGGTTGCTGTGAAGGCTGTGTGCTTGTGTACCTGTGTGAGTTTGGCAAAATGCCCCTGCCGTACTCCGAAGCAATAGCGCTAGTGACGGGTACTGTGCAGAAAGCAAGTGGCCAGACGTGCGTTTGTTGTGAACTCATTAGAGGATGGGGGGTCCCAAGGTAAGGGGGCCGCTTCAGAATCCGCGGGAGTGTGTGTGCAGCTACATGTTGTGATAAGGTTTAAAACTGCAGTTAAAAAAGGCATCTTACATATGCTGTCGGTGTAGGTTACACTTACCATGTTGCTTTGTTGAACAAGAAATAATCGTAGTGTTTGTTTAAATCAAGGACATGATGTTTGTTTTAATGGAGTGAGTTTTTTTGATTTGGTATAGGTCAGAGGACATTTGCTAATTCTGCTGAAGAAGTCTGTTAGCATGTTTACTGTGCTTAGTTTATCTCTGTGCCTATACGACCCCCCCCCCCCCCCAGTCTCTGGCGAAGGTAAAACTAATGACGCAGAGTCCCTGGAATGCAAGTGACAAGCGGTGTTTGTCTCTCTATTCTTCCAAGCCTTTCCTGTCTTCTTTAGCTAAAAAGGGGGGGGGGGGGTTCCTGGGTAAAGGGGACCAGCCCGGTTTTCATTAGGTTTAAATCTCTTGTTAAGCAGACTTTGTATTCCAGTTGTACTCCTGTACCCCCCGGGGCCCCTCCCCGTAGATTCCGAATCTCCTAATCACTGAGGGAGTTGTTAGGTTTTTAGCAGTTTACTTTGTTGTTTTTATAAATACTGAAATTAAGTACAAGTAATTCTTTTAGATGCTTTTCGATGTGTGCTGTAACTTGCTACATCTGGAGATAGTACAGCCTGAGCGACACATGCTCCGCTCTTCCCTCCCCCTCCCTTCCTGTTCTTTGTTGTTCAAAGGCTACAGACAGGCAGTTAAACGGCATACTAAAACATAAATTATTATTTATTTGCAGAGTGTCTATTTATTGCCATATTGTAAGAAGACAAGCTAAATAGAAAAAAAAAAAAAAACAAAAAAAAAATTACTTTTGTACTCAACAACGGTATAACTGTCACTGAAATATGTAAAAGGGTGTGTCTGTATTTAGACACCCATTGCTATAGCAATGTACTGAATAACAACAATACTAAAAGAGCTCTTAACCTGCTTCACAATATTCCTCTCTGAGTCTCATTGGTCAGGTTGGCCAAAGGTGAATTGGCCACAGGTAAAGGTGTAACTAACAGCTGGGGCTCGCTGGGATTTTCCCACAGTAGAGTGACTCCTGCTGAGTAGAGGTGCGAAGACGCATCCTGTTGATTTCAACAGTCTCACCTCCTCCTCTGCAGAGAGGTTTCTCTGCTAGCTGGTGATGGTCCCAGAGTTGAAAAACGCAGAGGTGTTGTGAACCAGATTGTGGAAATCATTGCTTTAAAAGCAAGCACTGCAGCAATTGAGTAATTCTGTGCACAGACCGCGGTAAGGAAAAGGGGGAGAATGATAAGAACTGTAAGATGCTAATGATGAAATACTGTTGTTTCCTTTGCACAAAGGAAAGTATCCCTCCTCCTGCTGTTTTGGTTGCTTGGATTTATTACGTGTTAACCCTTTATGTGACTGGTAAGTCTGAAGTGGAGAAATCAAGGGAGAGGGGTGGGTTCCAAATACCCCGAGGGTCTAGTTCATTATGCAGGGTGAAATTTCTTAAGAAAGCACTTGTAAGCTTTGACTTGTCTTCTGTTTAAATTAAAAACCTCTGTCATATGTTTTATTGGATGGGGCAGCATTTAAGGAATTTGAATAAGCTTGTCTAGACCCAGCATCCTGTGGTCCCATACCCTTATATAACTTGTTGAGCAAAATTCTGCATGATCACACATGGTTCAGTGTGGTAGATTTGAGGTACGTGTTTTGGGCCTGCTAAGTTCAGAAAAAAAAATAAATAAATAAAAAATAATAAAAAAATTACAATCTGTGAAGAGGGAGGTTAAGTATTTGAGGTTAAGTATTTGGGACACCTCATAATTGAAGGAAAGAGGAAAATAAATCCGAAGAGAATAAAGGGTATTGTGGAGTTACCTTTGTCTAAAACTAAGAGAGCTGATATCTGCTTGGCTGGGTGTATGCCAACGTGTGAGAAATTTCAGACTTTTTTCTCCAGCTGTGTAACGATAGGAATTTAATAGTAATCACAACTAGTGACAATTCTCAAGCAACGCAACTTTTTTTTTAAACTCTTAATATTTAGGACTTTTCTCTCTCTTGTTCAACTATATAGTAATCTGCATTTGCCTGAAGGAATCTGGACACAAGAGAGCCGGCTGTTTACTTTGCTATTTGTGTTTGAGATAACATCAAGGTTGAACTGTTACTCTAAGCCAATTGCTTTAACATAATTTCATTGTTTCAGATCAGTTTGATACCAGTCTCATGTATAAGGTTTTAATTTAAATGTGACAAAGTATGATTCTGAATTTACCTTTTTGCAGTTTCATGTTATTTGAATGTCTGTTTCCTGAACTGTAAGATTTAAGTTAATTACTTTGCATTGTTTAGCTTGGTGTGGATGGCTGATGAACAGGACAGTTGCACCATGGGTGCTGGCTATATTGATCTTTCCAGTTTAATTTATTACAATATTGGATTTTAGGATAAATTCATCTGTTTTCCTGTATTTGAATTTTATGTGTTGGGGTCCAGAGAAAAAAAATTGTACTTTGTTTTGAAAGTTTTTAACATTTCAGTTTTAGGAATACAGTATATTGTAGCACTATGACATACAAATTTTCTTTAGTTTACACACTTGCACTTATGTTACCAAAATACTTGTAGCAGTACATTATGTAGAGGTTCCATATACACAGAAATTATAGAATTTTGGAAAGAGGCTGATCTGAAATTGCTTTGTTCCCAAGCACATAGATCACATTTAGTGGAAAGATGGAACTTAGTTCCCAGGAAATATGAGCATATTTGTAAAGTTAGTAGACAAAAAAACAATAACATTAACTTGAGTTCATTGGAAAACAAACAAACAAACAAACAAACAAAAAACCCCAAACCAAGGTCTTGCTTGACAGCAATGATCCAGGGGCGGTTTGAAAAAGAAAAAGAAGCAGAAAGTGAGAGAGACAGAAGGTGAGGCTATAGCCTTGGGAAAGGCAATAAACGTGCTGCTCCGAGTGTGATGATCTGGGCCACCGGAATTCTGACTGCTTTAAGACTCCTCGAGGACCCCCAAGGCCTGAAGAACATGAACCTTGTATATTTATGCCTCGGCAGAGACATGAATAGGCAGGGGAAGGTAGGCCAAGAAGAACCCGAGGAAATATCATCATGAGGCCCAACCACAAATGCCTTGAACCTTCTTAGGCCTCTCACCTCAAAAGGATCTCTTAAACACCATGATTAGTGAGTAACTTGCACAGATCCTTGTGGGCACTGCAATTATAAGATCAGTCCTCAAATATTTTTAAGTTTCCACAGCACTCTCACTGGGAACCGGGTATAAGATAGACTTTAGTCACACCTGAGAGATTATGTGGCCGTTCTGTTAGAAGCCATACTCCTTCCTATTGGGATTGATGTTATAAAATGCCATGAAGCACTAGTCTATATTGTAAGGACTTTACCTATATTTTGTTTAGGCAGTTGCTAATTAGAATGAGCACTGTTTACTCATATTGTTATGCTTATTGAAAAGGATCTACATTTATATTTTATATATACCTTTTGTTTATAAAAATACTAAGTTTTTCACAATTGTTTGATGTTCTTAGCAGCCTTGCCAAATAAGGATACACTAGTATGGTATAAAAAAGACAGAAGGACCTATGCATGTAGTTTGATGGAATGATGTAAGTGAAAAAAAGTGGTGTTGAGAAGAGTGTGATGGAATATTCATGTTGGAAAGGAGAACTCAGATTAACATTATAAAATGGTGAGGGTGAATTGAAATGTGAAATGATGTATCCGATGTATCCACCTAGAAAGAAAACTGACAATGAATACTCTACAATATTTGATTATGCCATCCCCATTAACTCCAATTTTGGAAGTCATCTAGCCCAGAGATATACCCAATAATTGGAAATAGACACTTGGAGATAGGGTGAGTGCACTTTTCATCCTAATGAGCTTTGGGGAGACCCACACTGGCCATGTGGTGCTTTTCAGATGCTTTTATCCCTTTTTGCCTCTATGTGTCCTGGCCCGACACATGAAGGTAAGGGAGGAAAGTTACCTACATAAAATTTTACAAATTGGTATAATTCTAAAATTGTGGAACAATTGAGGAAGTGTGGGCATCTTGTCAAAATGTAGTAGTTAAATTGAGTTGCTTAGGATTTGGCTGTTGTATGCAAACAGCAACCCACGAAGGGGGGAACCTCCGAAACCTTAAAACAAAACAAAACAAAACAAAAAAAAAACTTTGTAAAGAAACTAAACTGTCTTGCCTTTGACTCTGTTCAACAAAACAAAACAAAACAAAAAACAAACAAATTGCCCTAAGGGAGTAGACTGAAATTTTTCTCCCTTTGAACTGTTATATGGAAGACTGCTTACTTTTTATACTCCTGAGCCTCACATTAGATCTCTTGTATTTCCTAGCAGCAGAGGCAACTCTCTTCCCTCCATAGGTATGCTCAGCAGGTCCAGTCCTTTCTGCTGGATGACTCAGCTCTTTTCTTTCAATCCGGAGACTGGATTTTGGTAAAGACATACCACCAGCACACAGTACAAGCCCCTTTTCCAGTATGGGACCGTTCCAAGTTCTTCTGATAACACCGATTACAGTGAAGGTGGTGGCTAAAAGATCCTGAAGCCATTGCCCTCGCTGGAAACATTCTCCATCTATAGATCTGGCTTCAGGACCAGGATGAGAAGTAGCTGATGCCGGGGCAGCCAAGGCCCTAGCAACTGGAGAGGAGAGGAGAAGACTCCTGAAGAAAAGCAGCTTTCGGCCTAGAGGTACCGAACCAACATATCCCTTCAAGGTTGATGACCAGGTACAGGTCAGAGCACCTCACAAGCACAGTACCCTAGACCCACCCTACGGACCTCCAACTACAGTGATCACCATCACATGGACAGCCATCCTGTGGGACTCCTGCCCTTCGTGGATCCATGCGTCAAGAATCAAGCGTGTATCGTCTCCACTGACATCATCTTCGGTTCCAGACCACCCTCCAGCCTCCTGACCATCACGCACAAGACTGTGTTGACTCCTCCTACCACTCATGTGGTGCCTCCTTCAGCCCATCTCTGGAACTGTTAATACGGCAATACTACTTGCCCAGACTGCCTTACCTTTTGTGTGCACAGCTCGCTACAAGCTGGAGCTTTTCTCTCAACATGTCTCATTACTGTACCTTCTAATCTGTGTGAAATGCAGAAGTTTACTGTACTTGACAATTTAAACTGCACCCAGCCCCATGTTTCTTTTTCTACTTTCTTGTATAACATTGGTGTTACTCGCCCCTCTTTGGGATATGACTAGGTCCCTTGCCCATTGTAAACTGTCTCTAGTTTTAATGCTACAGATTGTTTTATTGTTTCTGCTTTTAGCCTGTCTAATACTGCTCTATACTGTTCTTCAACTACAGCAGTTTATCTTCCTTTGGGTTGGTCTCAAAGGGCTGATTATTGCCCTATGGAGCGGTTTTTTAATCCTTGTTCTTTTCTGTTGTATATTTTCATTTATTCTTGGCTGCTGTCGGAAGGCCCTACAGAGCTCCACCACTTTTATGTACTCTTATACTCCTGCTTTTACGGTGGCTGATGTACCTGAGCTGCCGCGTACAGATATTCTGTTAATAATGCCTGTTTAGTTATTTTGTAGTAGATTGTTAGGCTGTTCTTCTAGTGGGCCTATACAGGCCCAAAGGGGGGAATTGTAAGGGGAAAAATAAGTATTGTAAGGAGAAAATAAGTATTGTAAGGGGAAATCAGTTTCTTGTTATACAAAGGGACCATGAGGCCCATCTGTAAATACCTAGATAGAAAGGAATGTGTGGTGCTAAGACAAGATTCAGTGATCTTCACAGAGACAGGTACCAGTGTGTACGATTGCTAATTAGCAATATCAGGTGCAGGGCTATGCTGCTGGGATGGGTTTATGATGTATATATGTTTTTGCTACTGTATAAAAGATTAGACTGCACTTCTAACGTTGGAATGAACTTGCACACCTTTCCTTCTGTGTCCGGTTGTGAGTTTTATTCCCCTGGATTCCAGCCAGCTGAAGCAGCACACCGCAGATGAGGGGTCGGGACTTCCCTGGCCTGGAGTGACCAACAAGGAGCAGACCCGTTACAAGTGGTGCAGAAGCTGAGGTTTCTCAAACCCAGAAGCTTTCTGAACCCTGTATATCGAGTCCAACCTCCTACTGACCAGTGGCACAGTGAGGGATTCTCTCACATTCTCATTTGTAGCTGCTGTAGGATATAGTACACTGGCACCATCACTTCCTTAGGGGCCAAGGAGTATTGGAGGATCTTCAACCTCTCCACCCTGGGCTCATCCTCTGTCTCCAGTGAAAATGGGATGGCCTTAACCATATCCTTCATGATATCCTGGAAGGACATGTCCTCCGAAGGATACTTCCGCCATTTGTGTGGAGGGGAAAGATCTGACGGAAGCTCAGGTGACCTTCCCTCTGACAAGTTCTCGATTCCACATCAGTCACCCCAAAAAGAAGTCAAAGTACCTCTGAGACTCTGCCCAGAGCTCCCTCCTGCCTTGAAGGGCGTGTTAGCTTCTATGGTATCAATGACACATCGAGCGCTTCCGAGATTTTGCCAGGGCATCAGAACCCGAGACACTCGAAAGGGAACCAGCATCAGATCTCTTTGATGCCCCAACATCCATGCTTCTGCCGGCAAAGCGTACGTTTGGAGGATCTGCTGCATGAGGCTCAATGACTATGCCACAGGCACCACCAGCCAGCTGCTTCTCTAGCAACAACATGATGTGGACTTCGAATGCCTGAAGTAAACACTCCTCCATGGTTGCCAATTTCGAAGACCTTGGGGCCTGAGCAGCTTCAACCAATGTTTCCAACATCCATGTGGGAGTATCGGCATGGCCTTGGCTGTCGGGAGATGGTTGGTGCCTCTCTGAAACTCTGGAGGTGAAGCAGTCCTTTCCTCGGGGTACCTTGACTAATGCCAATGCCACAGATGCTGAATCAGAACTCTAGCCACAGAGGGATTCTCTCTGTTTCCCCCAACCCCTGAAGCCTCTCCTTGTCTTCTGCAAACACCAATTGCAAGAAGAGGGCTGGTGATCAGGACCCAAGCAGTGGAGGCACCAATTGTGCCTGTCAGTGACAAAGATGGTCCTGGCACACTTGGTGCACTTCTTGAACCTGCTGGCAGGTTTCTGGGACATTTCTGGGAAAATGGCTTGATAAATCAAATGGCTCGATGGTGATCACAGGCCTGTTCAGGCCATAGGAAAGCAACTGAGATAATGAAAATTTACCAAAAGCACCAGAACAGATAAAGGAATCACGATCAACGGAAACGACACAACTGACATCAGGCATTAATGATACTTGCCTAGGAAGGCCCTCAAAGGGGAAAAACAATGTTTACCAGCAGAGGACTGAAACAGTGTCCATGGGGCTCCACGGAAAAATGAAGACTGGAGAGGACGGCGCCGCAGTGGCAGGTAGGAAGGCAGGCACACAGGCATGGTGGAGCCTCCTAAAAGCTTCCAATAGAAATAGGGAAGCATTCCCACACAGGGCTCCATCGGAGATGTCACCCAAATATAAGGCCTTCCTTCCTGCTTGTCTATGGAGAAGGATGAAGCTGGGGATGGTGCCACATAATGCCATGATCTTTCTGCTGCCGGAATTGAATGAACAGTGTGTGGCGCTGGCCCTGGGCTAGCTGCCTGAGTCCCCCACTTAACCTCTGAAGATTGGATGTGTACTGGGAGAGTGCCTTCTTCTTTTCTCCCACCAAATTTTAAAGTCTCCATCTAAATGCCAGTCCTTGCTCAACCCCATCTCCATCTCCAGTACCTACCTTCCTGCCTCCTATATCCAGCACCACCCAACCAGCTACTTCCTTCTCCAATATTCATTATCCTGCCATTCCTCTTTCTTACCTCAGCATACCCTTCCTCTGTATGATCTTGCTTCTTCCCTCCCATTCAAAATATCTATCCCTCTCCATCCTCACTCCCCAGCTTCTGCCTCTTTTTCTCCACCCTGAGCCCAGCATCTGCTTCCTTTCAGCCCCAGCCTCCCCAGAATCAGCTCCCTTCTAGTTCCAGCTCCTCCCAGTATCAGCTCCATTCCAGACCCTCCCAGCTTTGTCTATCTTCTATTTCTAGCCAATCCCACTATCAGCTCCCTACCAGTCCCAATCCCTCCCAGCATCAGCTCCCTTCCAGTCCTAGAGACCCCATCCCCCAGCATCAGCCCATGTTGTCATAGCTCCCCAGCAGTCCTCTTCCAGTACCAGTACCAACCCCCCCCCCCCCCAGATCAGTACTCCTCCAGTTCCAGTCCCTCCAGGCATCAAGTCCCTTCCAGTTCCAGTCCCCCCATCCCTGAGCATCAGCCCATTTCCAGTCCTAGTTCCCTAGCAGTCCTATTTTAGTGCTCCCCCAGCATCAAACTAAACCAGTCACCTCTTCCCCTGCAGTCCTGCCACAGCCTGCATTCACTGCACAGCTGCGGGAGCATTTTTCTTCACTCATGCAGCTGTGCTAAATTGCAGCCACTGGTATCACGGAGTTCGTAGGGATGAACCCGGGGCACTTACTATCTCTTGCACAAGACAGGAAGTGCTCCTATTTTACATCCACGAATTCTGTGGTGTCAGCAAATGCAACTTAGCATAGCTGCAAGAGCAAAGAACAGCATTCCCATGGCTGTGCAGAGGTGAGTCAGCAAGGCAGGCTTCAGGCCTCACTGGCTCACTTCTTAAACTAGCCAGCGCCACGGGGCTCCTATGCCCACACATGCCTAGGGCCGGCTCTGCATATGTGTGTCATGTCGGGAGTGTGCGCGCATGGTGTGCATCCATTTATGTGTGACGGGGTACGTGCATGTATATGTGGGTGTTGAGTCTTATGTTGAGGGTGTATGCTTGCGTGTGTTGTCAGATGCATACATGTGTGTAGGTGTGATGGAGAATTTTGGGGCATGCTTGTTTGTGTGTGATGAGGAGTGTTGAGGAATGTGTACAAGGAGTGTGGGTGTGTGTGCTTTGGGGCAGTGGATAGGGGTGTCCGTGTGTTTTGGAGTGGTAGATCTGCATTTGTACTTTCCTCTGTCCTCCTACACCTTGCACTATTCCCCCTTCCTATTTGTCACTGCTCTCTCTTGCATGCTCCCTCTTTTCCCTCCACCACCCATGCACCCTCCAACTACCCAACCTTGCACACTCTCAGGCCTTTTACTCCCTTCCTTCCCCTCCTCCTTAAAGCACTCACTATTTCTTCTACTTTTCCCCTCTAACCTTGTCCCTTCCCTTATGTTCCATCCCTCTTCTCCTATTCTTTGCTAGCACAGCCCTTTCCCTTATGGCCCATCCCTTTCTTTACTTCTAACCCTTCCCTTTGAGCTCTGCCTCTTACCCACTCTTCTCTTAGGCTCGGCCCTTTAATTCAGCTCCACTCTCCTCTTCTTCAGGCCACCTCTTCTGTCTGGCAGGATCTGAGGCCTCCCACAGCCTTTACAGGCCACAACCCCACTCTTCTGGCTGGAGGGACCTGGGATCTCCCCCTGCCCTTTTGCAGCCATAGCCCCACTCTTCTGGCCAGTGGGACCTGGGGACTTCTGCTGATTCTTTCCAGGCCACAGCCCCACTCTTTTGGCCAGCAGGACCCAGGGGCTTTGTAATCCGCAGCCCCAGCTCTTCATGCTGGTTTGACTGGGACTCCTGCAAACTCTTCATGCTGCTGGTTTGGATGGGGAAGGAGGGCGAGATATGCATATTTGTTTGCATATGCTTACATATGCGCAAACAAACATGCATAAGAACAGACAAAATGCCAACCGGCTTGACCCTCGACAACAGATATTACACTTTAAGATAAACACTCCTAAAAAATCTACATAACTACAGTATGGCAGTTTTATTAAAATGTTGTACTTTAATTATCCCACATGTACATTTACACAGAAAGGTCACCCCAGTTCTGCAATATAGTACATATAATGTAAAGTGTCATTACTCTGCACTACAATAACCTCCACATTGAAGATAATCCTAACACAGAGAAAAACACTGATCATCAGTCACTCACTGACCCTACCTAGACAAGGCATAAACCTTTCCCACACATTCACATTGCTCACCTAGATTAGGCTTACTCTTTGAAAGCAATTGCTTGTCGCTAATGTGAATAACTGTAATTTAATGTAAATATTTCCCTTTACTGTTGATATACTGTTGGTAGTATGTTTTGAAACATTATCTAATTCATACCCAGTTCAAACGTTCCTACCTCTCCTGTTATCTCATTGTATTTTTGAGTTATTTATTTATTTATTATTTTATTTATTTACATTCTCTTATATACCGCGCTATTCTGCATCAGTGCGGTTTACATTGAACAAACTGAAATTTACATTTAATAGTTGAATGTTCTTTGTTCTAAATCTGTTCTATGTAAAATAATAGTACTCTATTATTAAAGTTTATGTTACCTGTAAACCGCCACTGATCTCTGGAAGTGGCGGTATAGAAAAGATGTATAAATAAATAAATAAATAAATAAATTAGATGCCATTTTTGTTAACATTTTGAATTATGACAAGCAAGTTTACACTACACCAGTTAAATACAGCTGAAGAATGTTATTTATTTATAAAACTTATATACCACCAATTCCTTTCAGCTACAAGATGGTGCAAAAAGCAAACTTAAAGCAACAAAATATGAAAACACTCTCTTGCAGGTCATGCTATGTCTGAACAACTGGATTCTGCCTTTATGAAGCCTCAACTTGAGGAACCCTGGGTGTCTCTTCATGTATCTATTTAACTTTGTCTTTCTTACAATAGTCAGAACTAGGCCATCCAAACTACAGAGAGAATACTGCAGGACTCTAGCCTGCTGATATTGGGTGCCTGTTTGATGTAGCTGGAGGAACTGGTGCTGAGCCTAAGTCCCATTGCACTGGCCTGATATTGCTTGAACTTGCATTATTCTACTGTAGTTAGTAGTAATAAAAAGCAAGGGCATGCTTTTCATTCCAACTGACAGTTAAAAGTACCATTGCACTACTATTTTCGTAAACACTAAAGGGCTTGTTTACAAAGCCGCGGTAGTGGTTCGTGATCGCGATCGCAGCCGCGGCCCCATTGAAATCAATGGGGCCGCGGCTCCGATTACGATCGCAAACCGCTACCGCGGCTTTGTAAACAAGTCCCTAAGAATAAAATGTCACTACTATCTGAGATGTTTGTGATTTGAGTTATGATGCAGAAAGTCCGACATCTATGAAAATTATGCCTTTTTATTCTGTGAAAGGTAAATGATGTGGTTGGCAACTGGGATTGCCTTCTAATGAGAGTTAAAGGAGGGAAAGTTAACAGATATAAAGTATAGAACTAATATTGTGTTCTTTCAGAAAATGCTTACTGTGAGTCCTCTGAGATTGAATTTGCTGTGATATAATAAATAGAAAAGAGAAATTAGACTTACTTGCTAATTGTTGTTCCTTGAGGAACTCCAGTTCAGTCCCACACCTCTGGGTAGTGCACCTCCTCCTGCAGCTTGGAGACTAGGCATGTCAAATTCGTGACATCACTGGATATATCCTGCTGGCCTCTCCCACCAGCCCCCAGTGACCTATTAACAAAGCAGACTCAAAGGAGCAATAAATAAGTAGCTATAGCATTAAATTAAATCTTTAACTTTCAAACTGCACTAAATCCCCGTTAACCAAGAGGATAACTCCATCTCTCCCCTCCTTTGAAGAAACAGTACAGAGAGAAAGAGGAGATAGAACAGCGAGAAACCACAGCCTAAGCATAGAAAGAGTGTAATACTTCCCTTGATCCGCTCTCTGCATAGCTGTAGAAGCTCTTCTCACACAAATAATCCTGCAAAAACTAAACAGACTCTCTGGGCGGGAATCGGGACTGAACTGGAGTTCCTCAAGGAACAACAATTAGCAGGTAAGTCTAATTTCTCTTTCCTTATCGTCTCTCCAGTTCAGTCCCACACCTCTGGGATGTAACAGAGCAATAATTATTGGGAGTGCCCTGTCCACCAGGACCGCAACACTGCAGCCCCAAAACAGGCATCCTGCGTTGTCTGAACATCTAGGCGATAGTGTTTACTGAAAGTATGCAGGGAAGACCAAGTGGCCGCTCGAAAAATTTCTACCGGCGGAACCAAGCTATGCTCAACCCACGAAGTCACTTGTTCTCTAGTAGAATGCGCCCATAGCCCCACAGGCACCTGACGCCCCTGCAAAATATATGCTGATGCTATTGTTTCATGGACCCATCTGGAAATTGAAGCTTTGTCTGCCGCTTCCCCTTTACGTGGACCACCAAAGAGAACAAATAAACATTCTGATTTGCGGAAGGACTCCGAGACCTTCACGTATTGCCGCAGTAACCTCTTTATGTCCAAGAGACGCAAACTACGATCCGACGCGTCCTCCCCTGAGAAGCCTAATACTGGTAACGAGACGGATTGATTCATATGAAAAGGCGAAACTACCTTCGGCAGAAAAGACGGTACCAGACGCAACACCACCTTTTCTCTAGAAAAAGTCAGAAAAGGCTCACGACAGGACAACGCCTGCAACTCTGAAATTCGAGGTGCCGAACAAATGGCTACCAAGAACACCGTCTTTAACGTCACATCCTTTAATGAAGCCAGGCGCAAAGGTTCAAAAGGCTCCTTAGTCAATGCTCCTAGCACCAAGTTGAGATTCCACGGAGGAGATACCATCCTGCGAGCGGGTCTTAAACGTGAAAACGCCTTCAAAAAGCATAACACATTGGAATGAGAACCTAAGGAAACACCCTGCACCTTTCCTCGATAACAAGAAATTGCTGCCAGCTGAACCCTCAAGGAACTGGCTGCCAATCCCTTATCGAAACAGTCCTGCAAGAAACTCAATACCATGGGAACCGCCGTTGAGGATGGCCGGACCTGACGTTGCGTACACCAGTCCTCAAAGATACGCCAAACACGTACGTATGCCAAAGGTGTCAACCTTTTTCTGGTTAAAAACAAGGTAGAAATCACCGCCCCAGAGTAACCTTTATTCCTCAACCGAGCCTTTTCAATAAGCCATAAGAGAGAACCGAGCCACTTGAGGCATTTGCAGAGGACTTTGAATCAGAAGATCTGTCCTCGAGGGCAGTCGCCACGGTTCCCTGACGAGAAGACGAATCAGATCGGCATACCAGGGGTGCCGTGGCCAATCCGAGGCCACTAACATTATCCTCCCCTGATGAGCTTCGATGCGCTGAATCACCCGACCTATCAGCGCCCAAGAAGGGAAAACTTAGAGCAGGCCTTGCGTGGGCCATGGCTGGGGTAAGGCATCTAGACCTTCCGACATCCTTTCTCTTCTCCTGCTCTAAAAACGAGCCACCTTGGCCGACCGAAAGGTAGCCATGAGATCCATAATCTGAGGTCCCCACCTGCCGACTATCTGAGCAAAAATGTCCGGATGGAGCTCCCACTCTCCGGCATCCACCTGTACTCTGCTGAGAAAATCCGCCGTCACATTTTCCGTTCCTGCAATGTGCGCTGCTGATATTGTTTGAAGATGAGGCTCCAAGCGAATAAACTTTCCGCCTCCTCTTCCAAAGCCGCGCTTCCTGCACCCCCTTGCCGGTTGAGGTATGCTACTGTTGCGGCATTGTCTGACAGCACCCGAATTGCTCGACCCCGCACCGAGGCCTCAAACGTCCATAGAGCTTGTGCTACCGCTCGTAACTCTAAGCAACTGATCGACCATTGTGCCTCCTGTGCGGTCCAACTTCCTTGCGCGAACTGCTCTCTTCAATGAGCTCCCCAGCCTGTGAGACTGGCATCTGTTAACAGTGGAAGCCACTGCGTTTGCTCGAGAGGCATACCCACCGCCAGATTCCGCGGACAAAGCCACCACTGAAGCGATCTCCTGACCTGCAACGGACAAGGAAGCCATTTGCACAGCGAATCAGTCTGGTGCGACCAGCAACAAAGCAGAGACCTCTATAATGGACGCATGTGTGCACTGGCCCACGGCACAACTTCCAGCGTCGCTGCCATTGTCCCCAGAATCCGCAGATAGTCCCAGGCCGACGGTGCTGGAGTCCTCAGAAACTTGTACACCAGGTGCCGCAACGCTTGAGCTCGGAGATCTGGCAGAAATACCGCTCCCACACGAGTGTCGAAGCGCACCCCCAAATACCCCAGAACCTGTGATGGCTCCAAACGGCTTTTGGCCGCATTGACTATCCAACCGAGACTCTGAAGCAGCTGCACCACTCTGGCTGTAACGCAAACACTCTCGGCCTCCAACTTTGCCCGTATCAACCAATCATCGAGATACGAATGAACTAGTATTCCTTCTCTTCGGAGAGCTGCTGCCACTACCACCATAATCTTGGTGAAGGTGCAAAGGGCTGTCACCAATCCGAAGGGCAATGGTTGGAAATGAAAATGCCCCCACGGCAACGCAAACCTTAGAAATTTCTGATGCCCCGGCCTGATCGGAATGTGTAAATACGCTTCTGTCAGATTGAGGGACGTCAAAAACTCCCCCTGACGAACCGCTACTATAATGGACCGTAAGGTCTTCATTCGAAAATGCGGCACTCGCAGACAACGATTTACCCCCTTGAGGTCTAGAATTGGAAGAAAGGCTCTGCCCTTTTTTGGAACTACGAAATAAATCGAGTATTGACCGATACCATAGAGCTCTCGGGGCACCAGCACCACTGCTCCTAGCTGTAACAGACGATCCAGCGTTTCCCGTACGGCAGTCGACTTTACCTGTCCTCTGCAAGGAGACAGGATGAAGGAATTGAGCACCGGACGAGAAAATTCGAGAGCATACCCTTCGCGAATGACTTCTAAGACCCACTGGTCGGATGTTATTTGGACGCAGGCAGGAAGAAAATCTCGAAGCCGACCTCCTACTAGCTGCAAACCTGCCTGAGTCCGCCTCGCTTCATTGGGGCTTCCTGAGCGCTGATGATGAGTGGCTAGAATAACCTTGGCCCGCCCCTCGAAACCCTCGGAAACCCTGACCTCGAGAGGGGAATCTTCCTCTCTGAAAACCTCCCAACCTGGAGGTACGAAAACGCCTGAAGTTTTGAAACTTACCCCTCGAAGAACCCGAGATCCGACCCTGCTTTGGCTTATTCTCTGGCAAGCGTCCACCTTTCGATTCGCCCAAATCTTTGACCAGCTTGTCCAGATCTTCTCCAAACAACAACATCCCCTTAAAGAGAAGCCTGCTGAGATGCGATTTGGAGGATGTGTCAGCCGCCCAATTTTGTAACCAAAGATACCGGCGCACGGCTACCAAGGAAGCCATGCTATTCGCCAATGATCTAATCAGATCATAATGGACGTCCACTAAATAAGCAGCTCCTGACTCGATCCTTGTCACATCTGCTAAGCGGTCCTGCGCTTGTGGTGCTGGCTGCTGCAAACGTTGCGACCACCGAAGGCAAGCTCTCACTACCCAAGCCCCACAAATAGACACTTGTAGCGAAAGAGCATTAACCTCGAAGGCCTGTTTCAATAAGGTGTCCACCTTTCTATCCTGTGCGTCCTTCAGAGCCGCACTGCCTTCCACTGGGATAGTCGTCTTCTTTGTGACCGCTGACACCGCAGCATCTATATGCAGAGAGCAAAATATTTCTCTCTCTTGATCCGCCAATGGATAAAGCCGATTCAATGATTGAACTCCACGCAATCCTGCCTCTGGCAAATCCCATTCATCCTGAATCATTTGCTTAACCACCTGGTGAACAGGAAACATCTTACGCACCACCTGAATGAGAGGATCCTCTAGACCCTCATCTTCCGCCGGAGGCCCGGAAGACAGATTCAGAGCCTGAAGCGACTCCGTAATAAGCGCTGTGAGCTCCTCTCTCCAAAAAACCCTGCTGATCCGTGCCTGATCCTCAGGTTCCTGAATTTCGCCTTCTTCCAGTACTTCCACTCCGAATTCTGATTCTATTTCGAAGTCTTCCCCTTCCGGCCAATCCGAATCAAGAGGATGATCTTCCACCGAGCGAGCTCTCTTAACCGCTCTAGACAAACCAATTCCAATCTTGGCCGTGGTCGCTTGATTCCCGGCCGCTCCCAACAAGGAAAGATCTGCGACTGGCACCTGATTGCGCAAGCAATACGCCTGATGCATAACAAGAACAAAATCTGGTGACAAACCTCCAAGCACTGGTCCTGGCGCCACCGGCACAGAGGGAGGCATGGGCACAGCAGAACTGTCCACCCAAAGAACAGACGGGGACTCCAGAGGACACTCCCCTTCTCCCGCACTGGGGACCCCCTGAATCCCTTCGGTAGCCTTGTCCTGGAGCTCCTGCTCCATATTGAGTGCCTCAGTTGCGCAGTCCCGACAAATCCCCACTTCCAAGACTGCACCCTTATGCGACCCACACACTAGACACTGTGGGTGCAACGGCATCAGTGGAACGCAGTTGGAGAGAGCTGAAAAAATAATTACAGTCCACCGAGGACCTGGCAAAAAACAAACAGCCAAAAAGAAACTGTTCAGCAAGATATAAATTCACTCTCTTGTTTTTTTTTTTGTAGTGGCCCCTTTAAGGGACGATCCAAAACACCAAAATAAACTTGAACTTAATCAAAACAAATAGAACTAACTAAAATTAGGCACAATTAATAATCAAAGCCTAAATCCGCAAAGACTGCGCTCCTGAAGCCTCTCAGAACGCCACCGACAAAAAAAGCGGGAAGAGAAACGGCCCGCAATGCACGCTACTACTAAACGTGCTTTACACACAGCCGTGGGTCCTAAAATTGTCCCGCGGTGCCAAACTCTCTAGCGGGAGACTCACCTCCGTTCTGTCAGCTTCACCAACTCATTTTCTGCCCCAGACCGTCAGCCGTGAGCAGCTCAACAGCTGCTTTGTCTGATCTCTGCTGCAGCAGAGCCGGAGTCCCGCTCTGAGCTGCAGTGTGTGAGAAACTTGCCGATGCCTGCCGGAGAGTGATCAAAGCCCGCAGGAGCCTCAAACAACTCCCCTCCATACAATCTAGAAGGGGAGAGGGGCTGAAGGAAAAGTATGTGACAGGGGAAAGAGAAGAAGTCCTCCAGGTATCTCCGTTTCCCTCTGAGCTCACTATATATATATTTTTTTAATTTAAAGGTACAAACACCCCCAAATTAAACCCTAGGTAAAGGAAATAACCAAAAATCCCTATCTAATCTAGCTACAAAAGCTCCTTATCCGCTCCTCAGTGAGCCCAGCACCTAGGCTCACTACCTCCAGCTGCATGGAGACTGGGCACACTGGGGGCTGGTGGGAGAGGCCAGCAGGATATATCAAGTGATGTCACGAATTTGACATGCCCAGTATCCAAGCTGCAGGAGGAGGTGCACTACCCAAAGGTGTGGGACTGAACTGGAGAGACGATAAGGAATGGAAATTTTTTACTTCACTGCGAAATCTAGCATTCATCTGTCTCCGCCATATTTTTAGCATCAGAGGGAGAGAGAAACATCACAGCTCACTTCATGAAAGATCTAGCTTGGAGGTTTATATATTAAAAAATGATTGAAACAAAGCCTTCATCTGAACTCTCTCCAAGCAGAGTTGCAATTTCATTTGAACTTCAGGAGCCAAAAATGTCCTTAACTTCTAATTCTGAGGCCTTATCATATTTTTGAAAATTGGCCTGTTTGCACCTATTCTAACAGCTCAGAAAACAGGAGATTAAATGGGTGGAAAAGGGTTATTGAGGTCACTCACTAAACTGCATTATAGCCTGGGAACTTTCAGGGAGGAAACAATGCAAAACCTGGTACATTTGTTTTTCTAGGCATTCTTCACAGGAAGTTTCTAAGAATGCTTTATTTTGACATTAGTTTCCATCCATGTCTTTTTTTTCAACTTATGTGCACAATTTTCTACTGCCATAAAAATTACAAAAGTTGCATGGCATCAGACAATAGGCAGGTATATTGTCTACAGCAGATGCAATGAGACAATGTCTGTTCCTGCATTTGACTCAGGGGCTGCTCAAGGCAATCTGCTGCCTGAGGTGAAGGATGATATGGCGTTCCCCCCTCCTCCCTCCCATAGAGGGGCTTTCTCAAAACTCCAGTCAGGGACTGAACCAAATAAAAAAGCCGTTTACATTATATGGAGGAAATGCAAGATGTTTGCACACCAAGGAACTAAAAGAGAGCGAGAACCACAGCACAGTTTATAAGGTGAAATTAGACTTACCTGCTAATTGTTGTTCCTTGAGGAACTCCAGTCCAGTCCCAGAACCTCTGGGTTTAGTACCTCCTCCAGCAGCTTTGGAGACTGAGCACGTCATCCTTTTGATGACACTGGTATAAATAGCAAAGGATCGCCTCTCCTCACCAGTACCTAATGACAAAGCAGACTACACAGGAGGCACAATAAGTAGTTAAGATCTACTGAGCCATTCCTCCTGAGGGAGGAGTGGCTCAGTGGTTGGGACAGGTTACCTCAGGCCAGAAGGCCAGGGGTTCAATTCCCGCATGGGGACAAGCAACCTCAGGCCCGAGGGACTGGGGTCTCTAGTCCCATGGCCACTCCTTGTGGCCATGGGCAAGCCACTTAACCCTCCATTGCCTCAGGTACACTTAGATTGTGAGCCCTTTAGGGACAAGGGAATAAAAAGTACCTGTTAGTATACATGTAAACCGCACTGATTCTAAAGAGTGTGGTATAGAAATAAATAAATAAATAAATACATATATATATCTCAATTCAAACTCTTCAACTGACTATCATTATTGGAAGTATAAAATGAACTTTCTACTGTAAGAAGGTATGACACCCTATGCTGCACAGATCTGCTCCCCTTGCCTCCCCTTTAAAGAAGACAGTGGACCAAACCAATTCTCCCTATTCCCCAACTCAACCCTTCCCTGAAGAAACTGAGCACCCCAAGAAACAGAATGTTCGACCTACTCTTAGCGTCACTCTGCTTCAGACTGTAGCCGCATCAGTGTGGGATCCGGGACTGGACTGGAGTTCCTCAAGGAACAACAATTAGCAGGTAAGTCTAATTTCACCTTCCTTATCGTCCCTCCAGTCCAGTCTGGGATGTAACAGAGCTGTAAAGATTAACGGGAGGGACCTGCCAGACCAGCCTGAAGCACCGCCGATCCAAAACAGGCATCTCCTGCCGCCTGAACATCCAGACAGTAATGCTTGACAAAAGAACTCAACGTTGACCAAGTTGCCGCCTTACAAATTTCACTGTCCGGCACCAAACTATACTCCGCCCACGAAGCCTGCACCCTTGTCGAATGAGCTCTTAGCTCTTCTGGGATGGACTTTCCCTTCAAGAGGTATGCCGAAGCTATCACCTCTTTGAGCCATCTGGAAATGAAAGATTTAGCCGCTGCTTCCCCTTTCCTAGGCCCCCCAAACAACACAAACAATCTATCTGATCTGCGGAAAGAGGCTGTAACTTCCAGATATTTTAAGAACATAAGAACATAAGACATGCCATACTGGGTCAGACCGAGGTCCATCAAGCCCAGTATCCTGTTTCCAACAGTGGCCAATCTAGGTCCTACGTACCTAGCAATATCCCCAAAAGACACAGGTTCCATAATGCTTGTACTGGGTCAAGCATTGATATCCTGGGTCCCTTTTTAATAGTGGTTTATGGACCGTTCCTCCAGGAACTTGTCCACACCTTTTTTAAACCCAGCTATACTAACAGCCCTTACTACATCCTCCGGTAACAGATTCCAGAGTTTGATTACACGTTGAGTGAAAAAATATTTTCTCTTATTTGTCTTAAATAGAGCGAGTCGCACATCTAAGCGCCGCAACCTTCCACTAGAATCGTCACCCCCTTTGAATACCGGTAACGAAACTACCTGATTCACATGAAAAACTGCTGCCATGCATAAAGAATTGACTCTACTAAGGGAAGAACTAGCTGCAACGAAACACACCTCTTCTAGGATACAAAGAGAACAAAGTCCACCACCGCTCCCACAAAGAATCAAACATCCCAGGAACAAATGGATCACAGTGGGCTCAGGTAGATTGCAACCTGTAATGAAGAGACATCCTATACATCAAGAGATATCCCTGCATAATGCCTTCTTTGCTTTGGTTAATGAGGATCACCAATCCATGGAAACTGAAGGGCCCTTAAATGAGTCAATCAATGCCCAATCTCCTGCTAAAGCACCAAATATGAAGAAAACCTCACCAAACAGAAAACTACTACTACTTGGAAATTCCATCAGAGGCACCAACTTGGAATCACAGTTCAAAGGAGAGAAGATAGTCAAATGCCTCCCAGGCTCTTCAGCCAGCAGGAATACAAACCAAATTGTTGATATACTTAGCACAGAAAGTGAGCACTCCAAAATTGATGTTGTCATCCACCTGGGTACAAATGACCTGGCTCGAAACTGTTCCTCTGCAGTTCAAAGGGACTTCTAGACTTTTGGAGAGAAACTCAAGCCCATTGTTAACATTGTAGCATTCTCAGAATTTCTACCTGTTTATGGTAAGGGGGCAGAAAGGCCGCATCGCATAAACAGCTTTAATACATGGCTCTAGTCCTGGTGCGAACGAGAAGGATTCAGATTTATTGGCGACTGGGGAAACAGATGGACCAACAAGAGACTATATTGTGCTGATGGACTACATCTCTCTTTCGCAGGGAAAAGAATCCTAAGTGAAAGATTCAGGCAGTATGTGGATATACATTTAAACTAGAAAAAGGGGGTGACGGATGGAGAAGGACTAGTTCAGGACGTCACTCCCAGCAAATGCAGAACAACATCAGAAACAGACACACTTTTAAATCACACATCAACGACAAGTGGGAAGATGTGGGCAGAACAAAATCAATGCAAAATACATGCAAGCCAGTTAAATGCTGGAAAGCAATGAGCACAAATGCTCGAAGCTTAGCCAACAAAGTTCCGGACCTGGAAGCCCTAATGGTGGAAATGGACTTGGACATTGTGGCAATTACAGAAACATTGTTTAATGAATCACATGAATGGGATATAGCCATAGCTGGCTATAATCTATTCAGAAGAGACAGAGAAAGTGGAAAAGGAGGAGGAGTAGCCTTGTATGTCAAAAGCAATATTAAAGCTACTGCAATGCAGGGAGCATGGGGAAAAGAAGAAGCACTCTGGATTGTGCTGGAAAGAGGAGATGGCACTGTCATCCATACTGCCGTAGTCTACAGACCTCCGACTCAAATCGAAGAAATAGATAATGAATTGATTATAGATATTGCCAAGATAGCCACAAAGGGGGAAGTGATCATATTGGGTGACTTTAATCTACCCGATGTGGATTGGAGTACTCCTTCTGCGAATCTGGCAAGAAGCAAAACAATTGTGGATGCTTTCCAAGATGCGTCACTTAAACAAATGGTGATGGAACCAACCAGGGAAAGCTCAATGCTGGATTTAGTGCTCACCAACGGTGAGAGTGTGTCGAATGTCTGGGTGGATGCCCCTGTGAGCAGCAGCGATCATCACATGGTGTGGTTTGAGATAAAAGCCAAGGTGCAGTCCAATCATAGCAAGCTCAAAGTCCTAAACTTAAACACTGACTTCAGTAGAATGGCCAAGTACCTGAAGGAGGAGTTGGCAGAGTGGGAGGGGACAAGGGAAGTGGAACTGCAATGGGCTAAACTAAAGGTGGCAATAAAAGGGGCAACAGATAAATATGTAAGGAAAGTAAATAAAAACAAGAGGAGAAGGAAACCTATTTGGTTCTCCAAAGAAGTGGCTGCTCAAATAAAGGCCAAAAACACAGCTTTCACAAAATTCAAAAGCTTGCAAACAGAGGAACACAGGAGCAAACTAAAAGAGACAAAAAGAAAAATAAGGAAAGCAAAATCAAAGGCAGAGGAAAAGACGACTAAAGATGTAAAGTGTGGCAACAAAACTTTCTTCAGGTATATTCGGGAGAGGAGGAAAATCAGAGATGGAATTGCAGGACTCAGAAGTGCTGGGAACGGATTTGTGGAAAGTGACATTGAAAAAGCAAAATTGCTAAACAAATACTTCTGCTCTGTTTTTACTAAAGAAAATCCTGGAGAAGGACCATCTGTGACTCCCAAATATAAAAATGGGAATAAAGTAGATACCACACCATTCACTGAAGATGATTTATTAGAACAACTTGCAAAACTGAAAGTGAACAAGCCCATGGGACCAGATGGGATATATCCCAGGATACTGAAAGAGCTCAGAGAGGTTCTTGCAGGGCCGTTAAAGGATGTTTTCAACAGATCCTTGTAAACAGGAGTAGTTCCTCAGGACTGGATAAGGGCGGATGTGGTACCTCTTCACAAAAGTGGTGACAGGGAAGAAGTGACAAACTACAGGCCCGTGAGCCTTACCTCGGTGGCGGGAAAAGTAATGGAGGCGCTTCTGAAAGAGCGATAGTGGACTTTCTCAAAATCAACAGGTTGCATGATCAGATATGGTTTTACAAAGGACGATCTTGCCAAACAAATCTGATTGAGTTCTTTGACTGGGTGACCAGAGAACTAGATCAGGGGCATGCAATGGACAGACGACAGAAGGTGATGGTAAATGGAGCTCACTCGGATGAAAGGAGGGTGATTAGCGGGATGCCCCAGGGTTCGGTCCTCGGCCTGGCACTGTTCAATGTATTTGTGAGTGATATTGCTGAAGGACTGCATGGAAAAGTCTGTCTTTTTGCAGATAACATGAAAATTTGCAACCGAGTGGACTCCCCTGAGGGGGTGGATAACATGAGGAAAGATCTACAAAAGCTGGAAGAATGGTCTAATGCTTGGCAGTTAAGATTTAATGCGAAGAAGTGCAGTGTCATGCACTTGGGAAGCAGAAATCCAGGTGAAATGTACGTGATAGGGGGAGAGAGATTGGTGTGCACGGACCAGGAGAAGGACCTTGGTGTGATTATTTCTGTGGATCTCAAGGTGGCAAAACAGTGTGACAAGGCGGTGGCAAAGGCCAGGAGGTTGTTGGGTTGCATACAAAGAGGAATTACCAGCAGAAAGGAAGAGGTACTAATGCCACTGTATAAGTCACTGGTGAGGCCTCACTTGGAATACTGTGTTCAGTTTTGGAGACCATATCTTACAAAGGATATAAAAAGACTGGAAACTGTTCAGAGGAAGGCGACCAAAATGATTTGGAGTCTGCGTCAGAAGCCTTATGAGAAGAGACTTGAAGACCTAAATATGTACACTCTGGAGGAGAGGAGGGACAGGGGGAGATATGATTCAGACCTTTAAATACTTAAAGAGAAATAATGAACAAACAAACCTCTTCCAAAGACGGGGGAACTGTAAAACTAGAGGACATAACATGAAGCTGCAGGGGGTAAAATTGAAAGGCAATGTCAGGAAATACTTTTTCACTGAAAGGGTGGTGGATGCTTGGAGTGCCCTCCCGATGGAAGTGGTGGGGGCAAATACAGTGACAGAATTCAAAATGGCATGGGACAGACACAGTGGATCCCTTTACAGCAACAGGATAAAATCAAAATAAACTTAACTAATTTCTCAACATACAGGGGTGTCCTACACGGAGCGGTGGGTTCACCCCTAAAACAAAGACATGGGGAGGTGTGGCCTGCACGGAGCAGCAGATGCACCTACTCTTGCCATCTTACTGGGCAGACTAGATGGACCATACTGGTCTTTATCTGTCATCATTTATTATGTTACTATGTTACCTTGGGCAGAAAAGATGGCACCGGTCTCAAAACAACTTTCTGTTCTGAAAAAGACAGAAAAGATTCCCGACATGACAATGCTTGCAACTCCGAAATCCGCCGAGCGGAGCAAATGGCTACTAAAAACACCGCTTTTAGCGTAAGATCTTCGAGAGGCCTTACTCAAAGACTCAAAGGGTTCACGCACCAACGCTTGTAACACCAAATTGAGGTCCCACGTCAGCACCGCCACTCTAGACACTGCTCTCAAAAACCTCTTTATATCCACATGCGCTCCTAACACTTCGCCTTGCACGTTCCCCCGATAACAGGAAAGCGCTGCCAACTGTACTCGCAGAGAACTAGCCGCCAAACCTTTCTCAACCCAATCCTGCAGAAGAGAAAGAATCTGCGATATCGAAGCCCTTGAAGACTGAAACTGTCTGTCCATACACCATGCCTCGAAAATACGCCACACTCGAACATACGCCAATGTAGTAGACCTCCGCCTGGCTTTCAACAAGGTGAACACCACTGCTGCGGAATATCCTCTGGATTTCAGCCTTGCCCTGTCAAGAGCCAGGCCATAAGCGAGAACCGATCCACATGCGAAGCGGACCCTGAATTAAGAGATCCCTCCGGGACAGAAGACGCCATGGCCGATCCACCAGCAGGTGAACCAGATCCGCATACCACGGCCTCCTTGGCCAATCTGGGGCAATGAGAATCACCAGACCCTGATGTAGCTCTATTATCTGAACTACTCGACCTGTTAAGGCCCATGGCGGAAACACGTACAGGAGACCGTCCATCGGCCACCCTTGCATTAGCGCATCAAGGCCTTCCGACATCCATTCCCGCCTTCTGCTGAAGAACCGACTGGCCTTTGCCAACTTGAACATCGCCATCAGATCCATGATTGGCGTCCCCCAGCGGCGCACTATCTGAGAAAACACGTCTGGATTTTTATTTTATTTATTTAGACAGTTTTTGTATACCGCCTTATCCTTCAATCAAAGCGGCCACAACACAATTGGGGGATATATTGAACACGCGGGGATATGAGACACATATACTAATACTTACAGGGAACATGGGCTATGGAGGGTTAAGTGGCTTGCCCAGGACTACAAGGAGCATCTGTGGGACTAGAAACCCCAGTCCTTCCGGCCCAAGGTTGCTGTCCTCTAGTGGGATTTGAACCCCCGACCTTCCGGCCTGAAGTACCTTGCCCCAACCACTAGGCTACTCCTCCCTAGAATGCAGAATCCACTCTCCGGGATCCACTTGGTGACGACTTAAGAAATCAGCCTCCACGTTGTCCACTCCTGCGACAAGTTGTGCTGACAGAGCGAGCAGATTTTTCTCGGCCCAGGCTAACTGCTGATCGGCTTCCTCCTCCAACTGGACACTTCCCGTGCCTCCTTGCCGATTGATGTATGCTACCGTAGTTGCATTGTCCGAAAGAACTCGAATCGCCTTTCCCTGCAAACAAGTTTGAAACGCCTGGAGTGCCAAGAGTACCGCTCTCATCTCTAGTCTGTTTATGGACCACTCCTTCTCCAGGGAGCCCCATTGGCCCTGTGCAAACTATCCCTCGAAATGCGCTCCCCATCCCAACAAGCTGGCGTCCGTTGTCAACGGTTCCCAGGACGGGGATTCTAGCGGCATTCCCTTCTACAGACAACCCGGCTTTAGCCACCAACGAAGGGCTAACCGCACTTCGGACGGACAGAGGAGTCTGCGAGAAAGCGAATCCGACTGATGGGACCATCTGCAAAGTAACGCCCTTTGTAATGGCCTCATATGAGCCCTTGCCCAAGGGACAAGCTCGAGTGTGGCCGCCATGGTTCCTAGAAGCTGCTGATATTGCCACGCCATGGGAGCCCTTTTTTCTAGAAACCTGCGCACTAGAGTTCACAACCTCTGTGAACTCCTCTGGAAGAAACACCCTTCCTTTGAACGTGTCAAAACAAGCACCCAGGTAATCGAGGCTTTGCGACGGTGACAACCTGCTCTTGGGAAAATTGACTACCCAACCTAGGCTCTGCAGAAGTTGCACCACCCGGGCCGTGGCTGACGCGCTCTTGCTCTTCGACCGCGCGTATCAACCAGTCATCCAAATAGGGATGAACCAGAACTCCCTCTTTGCGCAGCACCGCCGCCACTACCACCATTACCTTGGTAAACGTCTGCGGCGCCGTGGCCAGGCCAAACGATAACGCTCGGAACTGAAAATGACCCATCGGCACTGCAAATCTTAGGAATTGCTGGTGCTCCAGCCGGATTGGGATATGAAGATAAGCCTCCGACAAGTCCAAGGATGTAAGAAACTCCTCTTTTCTGACCGCCACTATCACCGACTGCAGCGTTTCTATATGAAAATGGGCCACTCGAAGACAGCGATTTATGCGCTTTAAATCTAAGATGGGCCGAGAAGTTCCCTCTTTCTTCGGAACCACAAAATATATGGAGTATCGACTGCAACCGTACTGATCGGGGGCACCGGCACTACTGCCTTGAGATCTAAGAGTCTGTTCAATGTCTCTTGACCCGCCACTCACTTGGCTTGTGCCTTGCAAGGCAACTGAATGAACGAACTGACCACCGGACCTTGGAACTCCAGAGCATATCCCTCTCAAATCACCTCCAACACCCACTGATCCGATGTGATTTGGACCCAGGCTGGATAAAAGTCCCGTAGCCGCCCTCCTACGAGCTCCAAATCCACCTGGTTCCAACTCGCTTCATAGTGTCTTTCTAAGGTTTGAGGATGAGGGAGACGCAAATCCTCTGCCTGCCCCCTGAAATCCTCAAAACCCCTGATTCCTAGTGGGAAAACGCCCCCGCTGATATTGACCAAAACGAGGCGACTGAAAACGCCTAAACTCCCATTGGTGCCCTTTCGGCATCGTGGTGGCTCTATTCTGCTTATCCTCTGGAAGACGCCCCCCCTGGACTCTCCCAGGTCCTTTACCAGCTTGTCCAAGTCTTCTCCAAAAAGAAGCTTACCTCTGAAAGGAAGACGAGCCTACGAGGACGTGTCGGCCGCCCAGTTACGCAGCCACAAATAACGCCTTGCTGCCACTACCGAAGCCATACTCTTCGCCAACCCTCGTATAAGGTCATAATGAATATCCGCTAGATAGGCCGTCCCGGACTCCAACCGAGCCACCTCATCCGTTTGTTCTACCCCCTGATCTATTTGAACGCGCTGTGACCACCAAAGGCAAGCTCTAGCCATCCATGCCCCCGAGATAGAGGCCTGCATCGAAAGGGCACTGATGTCAAATACCTGCTTCAACAAGGTGTCCAATTTCCTATCCTAGACATCTTTAAGAGCCGCACTACCTTCCACCGGGATCGTCGTCTTCTTGGTGACCGCCGAAACCGCCGCGTCGACCTTTGGAGAGTGAAATAGCTCTCAATCTTGATCACAGGGGATAGAGTTGAGCCATAGCTCTGGAACCTTTAAGACCTGCCTCCGGCATATCCCATTCCTGCTGAATCATGTCCCGCACTACTCTGTGGATTGGGAACACCTTTTGCATCTTGCGGAGGGCCTGCAACAACGGATCCTCTAATGCAGCCTCTTCCAATGGAATATTAGAAGGTATGTTTAGTGCTTTAAGCGTCTCTGCAATGAGTGCAGGCAGCTCTTCCCGCCAGAACACTCTAACTACCCTAGCTTGCTCCTCTGGTTCCGCGAGCTCACCTTCTTCTAAATCCTCTTCCAAATCAAATTCTTGATCACCCTCAACAGAATCCACAAGTTCTGGAAGCTCCGACCGCTCCAGTTCTTCCCCCAAGCGCTTTGACTTCTTAGAGGGGACACTGCTTGGCCCCCCCCCCCCAGTAACTGGGGAACCCGGCCACTTGTTTCTCAGCTCCTCCTCAGAGGGACCACCCTCCAGTCCCCGCTGTCTCAAGCAAAATGCTTGGTGAAGCAATAAAAAGAAGTCAGGAGGAAACATAGCTGGCAGCCCTATGTAACTTAACCCCGGTAGCGAAGCTGGCCCAACCGCTGATGAGGGCCCCGCCACTGGTTCCTGCGATGAAGCGTCAGGAACCCCGGCCTCAGACTGGCTTATGCTAGAGTCCTTCTGAGCTTCCGCTGCCATTTTCAAGCTTTGCTCCATTGATGCTGCCTCTTGGGTGCAACCTCTATAAACGCCTGTGTCTGACACTGTACCTCGCCTTGTACCACACACTAGACACTGGGGCCTGGAAGGCATTCCTCCCACCGGCTACACTCTTCCAGAAACCCCCCTCCAAAAACTTGACACCAAATTTTCAACTCTAAAAGTTCCACAGAACCTCTTTTTTTTTTTACCAAACAACACAAAATACCTTTTAAGCAAGTGTTTTAGCTAATCCTAAGCCAGCCTCCCGATTTATGAACTGACTGGCACTTCAGCCCCGAAGCTAGACTACTGCTGAAAACTATACCGTCGGCCCTATCTTCCCGCATGAAAACCACGCGGTCAGGCTCCGGCCTGCACGGCAACATTCACACCCACCAGAAATGGTCTGCCCCCTAAACGTTGCCTGAAACTGACTAACCTCTCCCTCTTACTTCCGCTTTCGACGAATCTCTCTGCCGATGCCTTTTTGCCTGCGCGGCTCTCCCAAAACGCGCTCAGCCGTAGTCGCAGCTTCAGTGCTGAGGGAGAAAAAAACGCTGCTCCGGTCTTTTTGAAGATCGCCGCCTTCACAGAGCTCTTCCCCGGAGTCCTGAGCCGTCCACCAATTCCTCATCCATTAGCGTGGGTTCGGGAACTGGGAGGCTATGCACTTTGGCGACACTCTCTTCAAAGCCCCTCCGTCGAGCAGTGTCAGGGAGGGGGGGGGGGGAGGAGTTACAGCCGAGAGAGAGATTAAGTAAAGAGAGAGAAAGCGCAGACCAGATCCCCGCAGCTCCTCAATCCTTTTTTTTTTATAAAGATAACCTCGCTAAAAACCTACACTACAGCTCCTTAGTTGTCCTCCAGTGAGTCCTGGGCTACAGGCTCACTACCTCTCCAGCTGCTTGGAGACTGAGACTACTGGTGAGAAGAGGCAGTCCTTGGCTATTTATACCAGTGTCATCAAAAGGATGACGTGCTCAGTCTCCAAAGCTGCTGGAAGAGGTACTAAACCCAGAGGTTCCGGGACTGGACTGGAGGGACGATAAGGAAAACTAAATTATAACTCATTTTTATTTTGTTATTATAAACCACATTATGGTTCTTGCTTTTTCTTTTTGAACATATACTTTGCATCCACAGAACCCCCTTCAACAGTGGGTGCAGAGCAGAACCAGAACATTCACCCACAGAACTCAATATCTTAAAAAAAAAACAAAAAATCTGATACTGATCATCTCACTAACAGCAACAGCAAACATTTTCCAGTACCAGGCATATTGTAAACTAATACAAAACCCTACAACAAAGTCACTGTGTATCTATAGGGCAAATCTATCTTACCATACCGTACCATATCAGCATCAACTTCCAAAACTCACATAAGGAGCCCATCCAAAAAAAGCATCACTGTAAACACTACTTTTGCCAGAATTATACTTTACTGCAGAGTGAGGTGAGAGAAAGAACTGTCACACACAGGCATCTGCATTGTCAGCAGAAACTAACATAATGGCTCAGCTCAATTAGCGTGAGTGCAACTAATGCCACCTTAGTGAGTGGCCTTATTTGCACTGGCAGATATTTTGCCACACTGAAATGTGGTAACTGCAGGAGGATGTAACTGTCTCCCTGCAGTTTGCCTATGGCCCTGTGTAATCAAACTCTGGAATTAGTTACCAGAAGATGCAGTAAAAGCTGGGTTTAAAAAAGGTTTGGACAAGTTCCTGGAGGAAAGGTCCATAAACTATTATTAAAGAGGACCTGGGAAATGCACTACTTGCTCTGGGACAAGCTTTGTGGAACCTGTGTGCCTTTTTGGGAACCTGCCAGGTACTTGTGACCTGGATTGGCCACTGTTGGAAACAGGATACTGGGCTTGATGGACCTTAGTCTGACCCAGTATGGCATTTCTTATGTTCATATGTTACCAGTGCAGAGCCTAGGAAACATACTGATAAATATGCCAAACAAGAGGGGCTCAACAGTACCCATGCAGCATCTCCCACTTCCACAAAAACAAGAGCAACTTGGCACACCAACATAGAACTTCCCATCCTCTGAAAAAAACAAGAGAGACTTTGTGACCCCAATACAACACCTCCAACATAAACACCAAGAAGGGCTTAGCAACCCCACCATAACTCCGCGCACTGGACCAGCATGATGTTAATGTAAATATATATTCTGTACAAAACAAAGGAAATGCAAGATAGTCGCACACGAAGGAACTAAAAGAAAAAGTGAGAACCAAGCATAGTTTATAAGACTAAATGATAACTCATTTTATTCTGTTATAAACTGCATTATGATTCTCACTTTTTCTTTTTGAATATATATTCTGCATCCACAGAAAACGCTCCCCAACAATGGCTGCAGAGTAAAAGTAGGACATTCACTCACAGAACTAAATATATTAAAAAATATATGATTTTGGTCATCTCACTAACAAACATTCTCCAACAGGCATACTGGGAACTAATATAAAAATCTATAGAAGTCACCTAAAATCTACAAGGCCAAATCTACCATACCATACCAGCATAAACTTCCAAAACTCATACAAGGGACCTACCCAGTAAAAAGGAGCACTATAAATACTGCAGCAGGCCCTAGAACATCCATACATCTATTTGAAAAGCTGAACAAGTCAAATTACTACAGTACAGTATAGATCCCTATGTACAAACTCCATGTTAACAGAACACAGATACTCACCAAGTACAGAATAAATGACTACAACCTAAAGTAAAAATAAAAATGTGTAGACAAAAATTAAACTGAAACCTCAAGAAGACAGACTTTGCATGCAGTACAACATCAGATAAATAAGAGATGCAGTTCCCCATACTGTGTAAAATATAAAGATAGCACAAAGTCCAATCACTAACATGAAAATAAAATTATTTTTTCTACCTTTGTTGTCTGACCATTTTATTCTCTAATCATGCTGGTCCCGATCTGAGGCTTCTGCTTTCCTGTTTTCTCTTAGCTCTCTTTCTATGGGGTGAAATCATTTGGCGGAAGAGACTGAATCCAATGGAGCCAGGCTCAAGATGTCAGGCCTACACATACCACAACTGAAGAATAGCAGCCACCCCAGCGAACTGGTTCTTCAACACAAATCTAACTTTCAGTCTAGAGTAAGGCCAATCTGCCTTCCGTAGGAATGGTGGTCCATCTGGTAATTGCCATGACCTGCGCATCCACCTTGGAAGTATCAAACCACACAACACACTCCTTCTCCAGGACAGCATGAATCTTCTTATATGGAAATTACACTTACCTGGTAATTGTTCTTCCTTGAGGGACGACAGTTTAGTCCTCCACCTCTGGGTTGTGCACCTCCTCCTGCAGCTTGGAGACTGGAAATGTCACAAAAACGTGACATCACTGGATGTACTCTGCTGGCCTCTCCCAACATCCCCAGTGAACTATTGACAAAGCACACTTAAAGGAGCAACAAATAAGTAGCTAGAAATAACATTTTAAGTGAACATATAACTACTACTATATACAAGAGAATTTCTTGTCTTGGAAGTTAGGCTTGTCACTTTGTGCCTTTTCCTTCCGCCTCCGCCAGAAGGACAGCCAAGAAAAACCAGAAAAAGCAAACAATCATTGAAAGACAGGTCCCTACCGGTAATCTCACTCTTCTCCCGGCTGACTTTCACTGCTTAGCCTAATATCTCGGGTGGGAATGAGGACTAAACTGTCATCCCTCAAGGAAGAACAATTACCAGGTAAGTGTAATTTCCATTTCCTTATCGGTCCTCCAGTTTAGTCCTCCACCTCTGGGATGTAACAGAGCAGTTACTTATTGGGAGGGACCCCTCCAGCCGGCTCACAACACCGCCGCCCCAAAAACAGCATCGTTGGCTGCCAAGACATCCAGGCGGTAGTGTTTACTGAAAGTGTGAAGAAAAGACCAAGTAGCCGCTCTACAAATGTCCACAGGTGAAACCAGACTGTGCTCCGCCCAAGGCGCCGCTTGCACTCTGGTAGAATGAGCTCGCAATCCAGCCGGCACCTGTCTCCCTGACAGCAAATATGCCAAAGCAATCGCTTCTCTTATCCAGCGAGAAATGGAGGCTTTCGCCGCTACCTCTCCTTTACGGGATCCACCAAACAGGACAAACAGACCGTTGGAGTTATGAAAAACCTCTGAGACCTTCAAATATTGACGCAACACACACTAAGTCCAAGCGGCACAAACCCCGGTCCGAAACGTTCTCCCCTACCAAACCGAGTACTGGGAGAGAAACCGTCTGATTCAGATGAAACGGCGAAACTACCTTGGGCAAAAAGGAAGGGACCGGCTGAAGCACCACCTTTTCCCTAGAAAAAGACAGAAATGGCTCCCTACAAGACAGGGCCTGTAACTCAGAGATTCGCCTCACTGAACAAATGGCCATCAAAAACACTGCCTTCAGAGTCAAATATTTTACGGACGCCTGTTGTAACGGCTCAAAGGGCTCCCTAGCCAGAGCTGCTAACACCAAGTTGAGATCCCACGGAGGAACCACAATTCTACGAGAGGGACGTAACTTGGTAACTGCTTTAAGAAAATGCAACACGTCCACATGTGCACCGAGCACTTTTCCCTGCACCTTGCCTCTATAGCAAGCCAGTGCGGCTAACTGCACCCTCAAGGAACTGGCCGCCAGCCCCTTTTCAAAACCGTCCTGCAGAAAACTTAACACCACTGAAACGGACGCGGTTGCCGCGCGTACTTGATTCCTTGAACACCAATCCTCAAATATGCGCCATATGCGAACATAGGTCAGAGATGTAGATGACTTTCGTGCTTTAAGCAAAGTCGCAATAACTGCTCCTGAATAACCTTTCCTCCTTAAACGCACCCTTTCAATGGCCAGACCATAAGCGAGAACCGATCCACTTGGGGCATCCGTAGCGGCCCTTGAAGCAACAGACTGTCTGACGTCGGTAACCGCCATGGCACTCCGTCGAGAAGGCGGATGAGATCGGCATACCAAGGCCGTCTTGGCTAGTCCGGAGCCACCAGCAGCACTCTCCCCGGGTGAGCCTCGATATACTGTACCACTCGCCCTATAAGCACCCAAGGGGGGAATACATAGAGAAGACCCGACACTGGCCAACGTTGCAGTAGTGTGTCGATCCCCTCCGACATCCTTTCTCGCCGCCTGCTGAAGAATCGACTGGCCTTTGCTGAGTGAAAAGTCGCTATGAGAGCCATGATCGGAGGTCCCCACCTGAGCACTACCTGTGCAAACACCTCCAGATTCAACTCCCATTCTCCGGCATCCACTTGTACTCTGCTGAGAAAATCCGCCGTCACATTGTCCTTCCCGGCAATGTGAGCCGCCGAAAAAGCTAGCAGGCAAGGTTCGACCCAAGCGAAAAGCGCCTCTGCTTCCTCCTCCAAGGCCGTACGTTCTTGTACCCCCTGGTAGATTGATGTAGGCCACCGTTGCGGAGTTGTCTGATAGAACTCTTACCGCTCGACCCCGCACCATCACTTCGAAAGCTTGCAAAGCTAACGTCACCGCTCAAAGTTCCAGTCTGTTGATTGACCATGTGCTCTCCTGCGTTGACCACCGCCCTTACGTGAAAAGCTCCCCGCAATGTGCTCGCCATCCCGCAAGGCTTGCATCCGTCAACAATGGTAGCCAATCCGGCTGTTCCAGAGGCATCCCGGCCTTCAACGATTCCGGAATCAGGCACCACGTCAATGTCCGTCTGACCCTGAGAGGGCAGGGCAGTCGTCTGCTCAGCGGATCGGATTGATGAGACCAACGGTGAAGCAACGACCGCTGCAACGGCTGCATATGAGCCCTGGCCCAAGGCACCGCTTCCAAGGTCGCTGCCATCGTACCTAACACCTGGAGATAACACCAGGCCAAAGGAGCTGGTATGGCCCTGAATTGACGAATCACTTGCCGCAACACCTGAATCTGCCGCTCTGGCAGAAATACAGCCCCCTTCTGAGGGTCGGATTGCATACTGAGGTACCCAAGAGTCTGGGACGGAGTCAGATGACTCTTGCGCGCATTGACTACCCAGCCTATCCATCACTTGTACGCTCTCGGCTCTGGACTTTGCTCGAATTAACCAATCGTCGAGATAGGGATGAACCAGAATGCCTTCCTTTTGCAATGCCGCCGCCACCACCACCATGATCTTGGTGAATGTCCACGAAGCCGTTGCCAGCCCGAAGGGCAACGCCTGGAATTGATAGTGCCCCCATGGTAGAGCGAAGCGCAGAAACTTCTGATGTCCCACCCTGATCGGGATGTGCAAATACGCCTCCATGAGATCGAGGGAAGTCAGGAATTCTCCTTGGCACACTGCCACAATTACCGACCGCAGCGTTTCCATCCTGAAATGCGGTACCCGAAGGCAGCGGTTCACCCCTTTGAGATCCAATATTGGACGAAGAGATCTGTCCTTCTTTGGTACGACGAAATAAATTGAGTATCGTCCCGTGCCATAATCTTCCCTCGGCACCGAAACGACCGCATCCAAGTGTAACAGCCGGTCTAGCGTGCATCAGACTGCTTGAGCCTTCTGCTGACCTTTGCAGGGCGACTGCACAAAGGAATCCCGAACTGGCCTTGCGAACTCTAGTGCATAGCCATCCCGGATTATTTCCAACACCTACTGGTCAGACGTTATTTGGGCCCAGGCAGGAAGAAAATTCTAAGGTCGCCTGTCTATCGGCAAACTTCCTACCAGGGCCCCCCTCACTTCATTGAGGTTTACGATTGGAAGCTGCAGCCGTCATCGCAAAACCTCTACCTGCTCCGTGGAAGCCCCGAAACCCCTGGGCCCAAGGAGCAAAACGTCCTCTTTGGAATCCACCCAAGCGAGAAGTCCAAAATCTCCTAAAATCCTGAAAGGAACCCCGAAAGTCGAAGTGGACTTCCCCTGCTTTGGCTTATCCTCCAGCAGACGGCCACCTTTAGACTCCCCTAAGTCCTTAACCAACTTATCGAGATCCTCCCCGAACAGCAATTTTCCTTTAAAAGGGAGTTTACCGAGACGTGCCTTAGAAGAACTGTCTGCTGCCCAATTCTGCAACCACAGGGATCTGCGAGCGGCCATGAGCGATACCATACTATTAGCCCTGATCAAATCATAATGTACATCTGACAAATAAGCTGACCCCGACTCCATGTGATCCAACTCACTGAGAGCATCATTCTCCAGCTGAGTCAAGTGACGCAAATGCTGTGACCACCGCAGGCAGGCTCTTGCCACCCACGCTCCATAAATGGAAGCCTGTAATGACACAGCGTTGGCCTCAAAGGATTGCTTCAACAAACCATCCAACTTTCTATCCTGTGCATCCTTCAAGGCAGAGCTGCCTTCAACTGGGATAGTGGTTTTCTTGGTCACCGCTGACACCGCTGCATCAACTCTTGGCGATGTAAATCTCTCTTTGTCCTTATCTGCTAAGGGATAGAGCCTATTCATAATGCAGATACCTCGTAGCCCAGCTTCTGGTTGATCCCATTTATCCTGTATCATCCTGTCTACCACCTTGTGAACCGGAAACACCACCTGCGTTTGTCTTACCGCCTGAATAATGGGGTCTTCCCCGTTGTCGTCCTCCGCAGGTTGCTCCGTGGCGAGTTTAAGTGTCTGCAGGGACTCCGTGATAAGCGCTGTCAACGCCTCCTTCCGGAATATACGAATAATCTTCGCCTGATCTTCCAGTTCAAGAATCTCTCCTTCTTCCAACTCATCTCCACCTTCCAGGTCAACCTCTTGTTCCTCCGACTCCTGTCCCTCCAACTCAGAAATTGAAGGCTCCCGAGTCCTCGCCTGCTTTGGCGGTCTCGAGGAACTGGTACTCGCCTCGGCCGGGCTTGGCCGTTGCAGAGTCTCAGCCAGAGACAAAGGCTGCGGTATTGTCCCCTGTCGCCGTAAACAGAAATCCTGATGCATGAGTAAGATCAAGTCAGGGCAGAAGTCACCGAGTTGCGGACCTGAAGCTGGAAGAGCCCCCGAAGGGCCAATTGGTGACTCGAGCCCAACCCCTGGTGGAGCGGACCGCTGCTTCTCTGTGTCTAAACCAGCCACGGACCCTTGAAGGTCCTGTCCTACCTTACCTTCCATTTGCTGCTCCATGCTGGTAGAAACTTGCGTGCAGCCCCGGCAAATCCCAGAGTCGGTGATAGTCCCTCTACGGGTAACGCACACTACACACTGAGGCCTTGATGTCATGGCTGACACTATGAAGACAATAGACTCTGCCTTCTTATGTGCCTCTTATGCTTATTTTCCCCTTTTTTAAAAAATCTCTCTATAGTATGTTCTTTTTTTTTTAACAGCCAAGATTGACCAACCAAGGCAACCTAATCTGTACCCCCAAAGTGGCTCTGCCACCTAAAACAGTGAGTACCTTATTAATAGCCCCTTAGGGAAATACTGTTCCTCACTACCAAAATTCAAATGAACAAGAAAATCAAATTAAAAGCAAATAAAGAAGTCAGGGCTTCAGAAAAGAAAACTGCCAAAAGAAAAAAGAGAATAAGCTTAATCCAAGTTACAAAATGCTGCGAGATTCAGCTGCCTGCATGCAGGCAGCATGCTGACAAAATGGCCGCCGCTGCAGGCTGCGAAGCAAAAAAGGGCACCAAAATCACCAGACCTCTCTCGGCGCTTCAGCGGATGGCTCCCCGCTCAACACACAACTATAAAGCCCGTACTCACGGTCAGGGAAGAAGCACGATTCTGACTTCCACAATTGCGGTGATGCATCCCCGTGGCTCCGCTCCACTGAAAAAACGAGCGGGCAACAGATGGGAAAGCCTCCGGCAGAGGAGAAGAGAGCGAAGCCGCCTTCACAGCAGCTCCGTGCAGCCAAAAGCTAAAGCAGCTCTCCTTTACTGCTGAGCTCTCCCCCGTACTGATCAAGGGGGAGAGATCTGCGCCGGTAGAAAGAAAAGAAATCACAGACACTGACGGGACAAGCAGGATCAGGCACAAAACTAGCGCGTCCTCTTTTTTTTTTTTTTTTAAAGAGACAGTACCCAAATTAAACAAGCTTGAAAAATTAAGGATAAATCAAATCAAAATTAGTTCCAACTAGCTAAACCCTACTCTAACTGCTCCTTATCTGTTCTCAAGTAAGCCCAGCACCTAGGCTCACACCACCCTCCTGCTGAATGGAGACGACACACTGGGGATGTTGGGAGAGGCCAGCAGAGTACATCCAGTGATGGCACGTTTTTGTGACATGCCCAGTCTCCAAGCTGCAGAAGGAGGTGGAGGACTAAACTGGAGGACTGATAAGGAAACACCTTTAACCCCTTAGTTGGGGAGTTGGGGAAATCCCACTTTGACCGAACAAGCCCTTGGGCACCTCTGGGAACGGGAAGACAATAGTGGATTTCCGCACCCCTTGCAGGAGTGGATGCATCTTTGGTTCCTCCTCCATGCCTGGAGCATCTGCCAAGTTCAAGGTGGAGAAAACCCTGGGGATCAATGCCTCCAGTTCCTCCTTCCAGAACAGACGGGTAACACTGGCCTCCTCACAATCCTTTGAAGATGAGAGTACTTCTTCATTCAAATCTAAGAGAAATCCCAGCTAATCCCCATCCCCAGGCGGCTTCCTTTGCTAGGGACCCTTAGCCATAGGCAATCGAACAGGGCTTCCACTCTCAGCCTGCCCCTCATTAGACTGCACTCAGGGGAACCCAGAGGCCACAGGGTCTGAATTTCCACAGCAGAATGACCAGGTCTGTTGTAAAAGGAAAGGAATTTTGGGGAGGACAATCCAGACTCCAGAAGCTCTCCTTGTGGAAACAACCCCTTTACATCAGAGGACATAGTCACCATCGATCCCCTAGAGATTGGGGAGCGGCACACAGCACGGTTACCGGAGCTCCAACCGGCTGATTATCCTTAACCACAGCGCTATCCACCACCTCTTGCCCTTAGACAGGCAAAGCCAGACTAACCGCATTCCCCGATGTAGAGAGGGAGAGCAATCCCTCCAGGGACAACTCAGGAGCTGCTGTGCTAGAAGAGCAGAGTCCAGAAGCTGGAGATGGGCCTATGGCAAGCATGGTGTTTCAACAATGATTCCTGAAAGAAGACATGAGTTGAGGCAAGTATCACAATAGTGTGTGCTAAGGCTGTGGTGGCCTGAAGGTACACTTTAACTGCATTTTTACTGCAATGTACATTACAAGCACTAGGATAGGAATGCCTATACAGACCGTGTGACCTCCAGGCGCAAAATAGGAGAAAACACTACTAGTGTGTGCAAAAAACAGCAGGAAACCTCACACCACACGAATGGTCAAGAGCAATCTCCCCCGAATTGCATCCCACACAGACGCAATCAGGAGTCCCTAACAAGGACAATGACAAGGTCAAGCCTTGGTACCCCCTGAGAACCCCATGAAGAGCTCTACTCACTTGTTACTGTTTCACTGACTTTTGCAGCACTTTGTTTAAGATGGTTGGCAGGCAGAGCCCTCTGAGAGCTTTCTGCAATCTTCAGGAGAGAGCAGGGGAGAACAGAGGAGAAGGGAGAGGGTGTTGAAGTTGTGTTAGGCTGCTGCACTTTTCCAGATCCTTTCAATTTGGTTGCCCAACAGGTTCTTATCATGATAAGAGTGCGGAGCTGAACTAATTTTACCCACTTCTATGGCTAATGAAAAAAACGCAATCTAGTGGAGCCTCCCATGTCATGCTCAAGTGAGTCACCCTCAGGGTAGTTGTTCACGAGCGTTTAATCAATCTTTTCCTCTCAGTTTTCAAAATTTTCTTCAAAGAGGAGAAAATCTATTCACCATCTGCTGGAAACAAAGAAATACTAAAGAGACCTCTGGTGGCAGAGGCTGATAGAGGCATGGGAATGATGTCATTGATACCAGGGCTTATCATTGGTGGGCCAATCAAAGAAGAAATTAGACCTTACCTGCTAATTGTCTTTCCTTGAGATCTCTCCAGGCATCCAGGAACTGTAGGGTTGTCAACCTTCTCCAGCAGCTGAGGACTGAATTCTCAAAGTCTTGCTGACAGCTACTCCAGCTCCCTCTGGTGTCAGAGACTCAGTCATCCGTTGTCAAAGCAGTCTGCCTATTAAACTCCGCCAATCTTACTTAAAACGCTACTACAAAAACAACAAACAAGCCCATTTACTGGCTAAAAACACCAGAACGCTTGTTTTCCTCCCCTTTCTTTTTTTTTTCTTTTTGTTCGCTTAACCCAAATGGAACGACAGGTAACCTGTAGCTCCCTAACCCCAGGGAGCCCCATAGTCCAAGCCGCTCCGCACCTTATGGGCTAATCTCCCTATACTTATGCAGCAAACGTATGTGGCCTTCTTTAACCCCCACCGAGCCACTAACATCCTTCTTCAAACTCTGCAAATGACTGGGTGGGCCCTGGATTGGCCCGGAGAGATCTCAAGGAAAGACAATTTGCAGATAAGGGCTAATTTCTTCTTCCTCTTTGTCTCTCCGGGCCAGTCCAGGAACTGTAGGGAAGTACCAGAGCAGTACCTAACCTCGCGAGGGTCCCGCTAGGCCCGCTACTATGGCCGAGGCCCCTACATTTGCATCTTCCTTTGCCTGAACATCCAACTGATAGTGCTTTGCAAACGTGTGCAGAGATGACCAAGTAGCCGCCCGGCAGATATCCACTGGCAGCACCAAGGCAAACTCGGCCCACAAAGCTGCTTGGTCCCGCGTCGAATGAGCTTGGAGACCTTCGGAGGTGCCTTCCCGCTCGCCTGGTACGCTGCCGCAACTGCGTGCTTCACCCAACAAGCAATAGAGGCCTTAGAAGCTGCCTCTCCTTTCCGTGGACTCCCAAAAAGCACAAACAACCTGTTGGTCTTCCGAAAAGATTCCGTCCTCTTAAGGTACCTATGTAGCACTTTCCCGAGATCTAACTTCCTCAATGATCTACCCACCGCAGACTTCTCGCGGTCTTGAAAAGTTGGCAGTGAGATTGGTTGATTGACGTAAAAACCAGACACCACCTTCGGAAGAAAGGATGGAACTGGGCGCAACATCACCTTCTCTGAGGAAAACTGAATATACGGCTCCCTGCAGGACAGAGCCTGCAGATCTGAAATGCGTCTAGTCGAACACAACGCCACCAAGAACGTGGTTTTCCAAGAATACTCCCTCAGTGGAGCTGTCCCACCAGGGTCGAAAGGAGGTCGCGTCAGCGCCTCCAAAACCAAGTTCAGATCCCACGGTTGAACCACTTGCCTTACCGGAGGTCTCATATTCTTAACCGTCCTAAGAAATCTCTGCACATCAGGATGCCACGACAAGATGGACCCATGCACCTTGCCTTGCCTCGGAAACATGCCAAGGCCGCCAAATGTACTCTTAGTGTACTGAGAGCCAGACCCTTATCCAGACCACCTTGCAAAAAAGACAAGACCGCGGACACCGACGTGCCAAACGGACGAATGCCACGGCCTGCGCACCAATCTTCAAAAACTCGCCAAATACGAATGTAAGCCAGCGACGTCGAGCTTCTCCTGGCCTTCAACGTCATGGCTATCACCGCTGATGAATAACCTCTACGCTTTAGCCTTTCCCTTTCAAGAGCCAAGCTGTAAGAGAGAATCGATCCACATCTGGTATTAGAACCGGGCCATGATTCAACAGATTGATGCGGTCCGGCAGTCTCCACGGCCGATCTACCAACAGACGAATTAGATCCGAATACCAAGCTCTCCTTGGCCAGTCCGGCACAATGAGAATCACCTTCCCTCCATGTTTCTCTATCCTCCAGAGGACCCGACAGATCACTGGCCATGGCGGAAACACATAAAGGATCCCGCCTGACGGCCACGGCTGAGCCAAAGCGTCGAGACCTTCTGACATGCGCTCTCTGCCCCTGCTGAAAAAACGACTCGCCTTGGCGTTGGAGAGTGTCCATCAAATCCATTATCGGCTGCCTCCACCGCAATGTAATGTCATGAAAGACCGCCACATTCGACTCCCACTCTCCTGGATCTAAAACATGATGACTGAGAAAGTCGGCCTGCACATTGTCCCGACCAGTGACATGTGCCGCTGAAAATGCTACTAAATGAGCTTCGGCCCAGGACATCAACAGTTTATTTATTTATTTAACAGTTCTTTTATACCGCACTCTTTATCATCAGTGCGGTTTACAGTGAACAAAACTACTCACGGACAGCAATAGGCCGGCATGAGTTTACATATAATAGGGAAATTAACCAGGACAAAAAACTTTGGGAAACTTTGTACATTTATGTTATACAACTATATACAGTGATAGTGTTCTATTTACATAATGTGCGACGTGCGACAGAACAATTGCAACCTCATACTGAGGGATTCGGTTGTGTTGGGGGAGTGGGTGAGGGGTTATGGTATTCGGAGAAGTGTATAAGGAACAGGTGGTGCTTTAGGGCTTTTCGAAATTGCTTGAGGTCAGTGACCTCAAGCTATTGACTTTTGACTTTCTTCCAACAAAGCGGGGCATCCCATACCTCCTTGTCGATTGATATACGACACTGTCACTGCATTGTCGGAGAACACGTGAACAGCCTTGCCCTCTATCAGATGGGCAAACTCCCGCAGGGCGAGGAGCACCGCCCTCATCTCTAACCGATTGATCGACTAGCCGGTCACAGCCTCCGGCCAGCTGCCCTGAGCTACTTGAGCCATACAATGCGCCCCCCAGCCAGAAAGGCTGGTGTCCGTGGTGACGGTCACCCAATCCGGCTGATCCAGTGGCATACCCGCTCGAAGATGGTCGGGCTGCAACTACCACTGTAAGCTGGCGCTGACCGCCCCAGGGCACACCAATTTCAGATTCAGAGGATGAAGTTGGGGCGACCAGCAGGATAGCAACGCTTGCTGCAGGGGGCGCATATGCGCCCTGGCCCAGGGAACCAGGTCCAGAGACGCCGCCATGGAGCCTAGCAGCTGCAAGTATCGCCATGCAGTTGGAGCTTTCACCCGCAAAAATGCTGTCACCTGCCGCAAGAGCTTTTGCAATCTGGCCTCCGGCAGAAAAACTGCCCCTATGGACGTGTTGAACAAGGCTCCTAGGTACACCAGTCGCTGCACTGGGAGCAACTGACTCTTGGTCTGGTTCACCACCCAACCTAGATGCTCCAGGAATTCCACTACTCGAGCCGTTGCCTCGATGGATTCTGATACGGAACTCGCCCGAACCAACCAGTCGTCCAGGTAAGGGTGCACCAGGATGCCCTCTTTCCGCAATGCGGCCGCCGCCACCACCATCACCTTCGTGAAAATGAGTGGCGCTGTTGCCAACCCGAATGGTAGTGCTTGGAACTGAAAGTGGCCCATGGGCACTGCAAAGCGCAGAAATTTCTGATGTTCCAGTCTTATGGGAATGTGCAAATAAGCTTCTGTGAGATCTAAGGAGGAAAGTACCTCGCCCGGCTTTACCGAACGAATAACTGAACGCAGGGTCTCCATTTGGAAGTGTGGAACTCTCAAACAGCGGTTCACGTGCTTGAGGTCTAAAATAGGCCGGAAAGACCCTTCTTTCTTGGGTACCACAAAATAAATCGAGTACCGACCGCAGCCGCACTGGTCTGGAGGCACCGGAACCACTGCTTGAAGTTGCAGCAATCGCTGGAGGGTATCGGATACCGCCGGTCGCTTTGAGGCGGATCCACATGGAGACACCACGAAGGCCTCCGGCAACGGCCGAGCGAACTCCAGCATGTAACCTTCCCAGACAATCTCCAGGACCCACTGATCCATAGTTATTGTGGTCCAGATTAAGTGAAAAATCCGCAAGCGACCTCCCACCGGAACCTCCCTCTGGACCATCCGTATTTCACTGAGGCTTCTTCGTGGAGGTCTGCTGGGGGCTGAAGTAACCTCGTCTGAACCCCTGCACCCCTTGAAAGGACTGGCCTCTGGTCAAGAAGCATCCTCTCTGATAAGGAGTGAAGCGAGAACCTCTAAACCTGCGGAAGTCCCTACTCTGCCCTTTTAGCAGAGATCCAGGCTTTGGACCCTTCGGCCGGTCCTCTGGGAGCCGACCACCTTTGAAATCTTCCAGATCTTTTACAATCGTCTCTAGCGCTTCCCCAAACAGGAGCTTGCCCTTATACGGAAGCTGACTAAGACGAGACTTAGACGAGGCGTCCGCTGCCCAATTCCTCAGCCAAAGGAATCTTCTGGCGGCAATCACCGACGCCATGGACTTCGCCGAAATTCGTACCAGATCATAGAAAGCATCCGCTAGATAGGCTGCTGCCGACTCTAACTTTGCACCTTCCAGTGAAGGACTGTTCTCACCCTCCTCGGGAGAGTCCCCTAGGGGCCAACGAATGGAGGCCCTAGCCACATAAGCTCCACAAATGGAAGCCTGCAGGGCAAGAGCACTGGAATCGAAGGCCTGCTTAAGCAAAGCTTCCAACTTTCTATCCTGCAGATCCTTGAGAGCCGCTCCGCTTTCCACCAGAATCGTGGTCTTTTTTGTCACCGCTGGCACCTTCGGCATGTGGAGCAACTCCCTCTCATCATGTGGAACCGGGTAAAGGCGCCCTATAGCACGAGCTCCGCGCAGAGTAGCCTCCGGGCATTCCCACTCCGACTCCACCATTTGCTTGATCACCCTGTGAACAGGAAAACACCTCTGCTCCACCTTAAAGCCCTGGAGCAGAGGATCTTCGAGCGGCTCCTCCTGGACCGCTGGTAAGGCAATATTTAGGGCTGCTAGTGAATGAACTATAAGCGTCCCGAGCTCCTCTTTTCTGAAAACTCTAAAGACATTAGGGTCCAACCCCTGGAGTGATCTCACCTTCCTCCAGCTCTCCTGTCCACTGCTCCAGACCTGAGTCTGAGAGAATTTCTCCCTCTTCAGCCCTCAGGAGCCCCGAGGCGTGAGGCCCGAAGCCATCGGAGCCCGCCTCAACTGCAAATCCAGTTTTGGAGGAGCCCTCTCCCGGGTCCATAAGGAAGCTATCGCTATTCTGCCCCCCGGCAGAGGAGGGAGAAGAGGTTTTGCTCTTAACTTGTTCCAACTTTAGGCAATAAGCCTTATGAAGGGACAAAATGAAGTCCGCAGAAAATAGAGCGTCTAAACCCCCCTGACCCACCTGAACTGGTGGCTGAGGGCTCAATTCCGCAGGCGCAGGCTTTTTGGACTTTGTCTTTTTCTTTCCCTGCTTTTCTGGTGCAGAAGCAGGAACGGCTGACTTATCCAACATGGCCGCCATTCCCGCCTTTTCCCCCCGAGACGAAATGGCCGCCCAACGGCTCGGAAGCAGCAGATCTGTCTTCCATGCTGCCCCCGAGTAAGCGATAAACCCGACTGCCACGTCGGAAACAAAAACGGCAGAGTTCTGCTTCAGACGGCCCCCCGATGCCTGCCGCACTGAATGCACGCTGCCAATTCTGGCAGCATGCACGTCTGAGGAGAAAACTCCGCCGAACATGATCTGACAAACAAGAAAAGCGCACGGTTAAAACGGCCCTCTTACCTGCACACAGCAAGCTTTCTATATCCCGCTCCCAACCCCCCTGCTAGTGGGTGAGCCAGATATCACCCCCAGACAGAGAGAGAGAGAGAGGCTGTACTCTGGGGCTCCCAGCGTCAACCTTCTTGAAAGACTGATAAGGGGGACTGTTGCTTCTGGAGGGAGATCTGCAACTGTGAGAATTTACTTCTGGTAATTTTCTAAAAGGAATTCTTTGTATTAAAGCTAATTAATCTGTGATCCACTATTTTTGTTAAATCAGTCAGGGCCTAGTAGCAGCAGTTTAAGTTTACATTTAAAACACAGAGGAGAACTCTCTGGTTACATTTCATACCCAGCAGAGAGCTTGTACTTTAAATTTAATAGTTACTCAGGGCCTAGTAACAGCAAAGTACTTTTAGTTTAAATTTAAAACACAGAAGAGAGCTTTCTGGTTACATTTGGAACCCAGCAGAGGGCTTGTAGTTTACATTTAATAGTCACTCAGGGCCTAGCATCAGCAAAGTTCTTTTAGCTTAAATTTACAACACAGAAAAGAGCTTTCTGGTTAAATTTAGAACCCAGCAGAGAGCTTGTACTTCAAATTTCATAAGAAGTTAGAGCCTAGCAGCAGCTAAGAGCTATAATTTAAATCAAATCAGAATATAGCTTACCTCAGCAGCACAAGACAGGGTACTGTGTAGCAGCCCTCTTTTAATAAGTGTTTATTCCCTCCCACCCTCCCCTGGGATAATCGTAGCTTTATAGGTACTTACACATCTTAAAAGACAGGAGGTGCTCTGAGGTGAAGCTCATTACCCAAATCAGTCATACACTAAGGACCTGAGATTAGTTAAGCTTCAGGTGAACAAGGTATATTACACGTATTAGGTTCAGTTTTATTAGTATAAATATCCATAGCAACCCTTAGTAAGTAAAGAACTTAGATCTAAACACAAACTTAAAACTAAGATGCAGACAGCAGTCCAGCAGCGGGATGGGGGCTTTCCAGTCTTTTGCATTGAGTGTCACATGTATGATTTTCTCCCAGTTGGTGAGAGGTCTTACGTGTGCACTAGGTGCAAGGAGCTCTTTGCTCTCAGGGAACGAGTCCGTTCTCTAGAGGCTAAAGTAGCAGACTTGGAAAGCATAAGACAGACAGAGAGGTACATAGACGAGACCTACAGGGATATAGTCCTGAAGTCCCACCTCCAGTCTGGCAGCATCCCTGTTGCCATGGAGGACAGAGGTCATGTGACAGGAGAGCATCACCCTGGTGTGGCAGGAAGTGATCCTGTAACTAGGACCTGTCCTCCAGGTGATGTAAAACCCTCTCGCACTGAGGAAGTTTCTCCAGGGCCATGTGCCCATGAGGGAAGGGTTAGGACAGCCGTTATAGTTGGTGATTCGATCATTAGGCATGTAGATAGCTGGGTGGCTGGTGGACGTGAGGATCGCCTGGTAACATGCCTGCCTGGTGCGAAGGTAGCGGACCTCACGCGCCACCTAGATAAGGTCTTAGATAGTGCTGGGGAGGAGTCTGCTGTCTTGCTACATGTTGGTACCAATGACATAGGAAAATGTGGTAGGGAGGTTCTGGAGGTTAAATTTAGGCTTTTAGGTAGGAAGTTGAAATCCAGAACTTCCAGGGTAGCATTCTCCGAAATGCTTCCTGTTCCACGCGCAGGACCCAAAAGGCAGACAGAGCTCCGGAGTCTCAATGCGTGGATGAGACAATGGTGCAGAGATGAGGGGTTTGGATTTGTTAGGAACTGGGGAACATTCTGGGGAAAGGAGGGGCTCTTCCGAAGGGATGGGCTTCACCTTAACCGGGATGGAACCAGGCTGCTGGCATTAACCTTTAAAAAGGAGATAGAGCAGCTTTTAAACTAGATATTAGGGGAAAGTCGACAGTCGCCCAAGAGCAGATGGTTCGGAAGAATGTATCTTTGAAGGATACTACCAAAAGCAGAGAGGTTCCACAAAAGAGTAAAGTAGCCCAAATGCCCTCAAGTATGGAGCAGACAGAGCTTAAAGATCCCAAATTACTCATGTCTAACAGACAAATTAATATGGATAAAATACATTCTCTAAAATGCTTGTATGCAAATGCTAGAAGTCTAAAAAATAAGATGGGAGAGTTAGAATATATAGCACTAAATGAAAGGTTAGATATGATTGGAATATCAGAGACATGGTGGAAGGACGACAACCAGTGGGACACTATGATACCTGGGTACAAACTATATCGTAATGATAGAGCTGATCAAATTGGTGGAGGGGTTGCTCTCTATGTTAGAGAGGGCATTGAGTCAGAAAGGATTAAAGTTTTGCAGGAAACAAAATCTGCTGTAGAATCTATATGGATTGAAATTCCATGTAAAAGGGGGAAGGCAATGGCAGTGGGGGTGTACTATCGAGCGCCTGGCCAGGATGACCAAATGGATGATGAAATGCTCAAAGAAATCAAGGAAGCTAACAAAAGTTACAGCACAGTAATAATAATGGGTGATTTCAACTACCCCGGTATCGACTGGGTCAGTGTCACGTCAGGACATGCTAGGGAGATAAAGTTCCTAGATGAAATAAATGACTGCTTCTTGGAGCAGCTGGTTCATGAACCGACCAGAGGGGAAGCCATATTAGACCTAATCCTTAGTGGAACACCAGATCTAGTGCAAGAGATAAGGTTGTTGGGGCCACTTGGCAATAGTGATCATAGCATGATCGCCTTTGATTTAATTAGTGGAGGAGGGATAGTAAGGAAATCCACAGTACTACCTTTTAACTTTCGAAAGGGAGACTATGATAAAATGAGGAAAACAGTCAAGAAAAAACTAAAAGGAGCAGTTGCAAAGGTTAAAGACGTACATCAGGCTTGGCTGTTGTTGAAAAATACTATCTTGGAAGCCCAGACCAGCTGTATTCCACGCTTTAAGAAAAGTGGAAAGAAGTCCAAAAAACTGCCAGCATGGTTTAAAGTTGAGGTCAGAGAGGCTGTTGTTGCCAAAAAAGCATCTTTCAGGAAATGGAAAAAAGAGCCAAACGACGAAACCTGGAAACAGCACAAGCACTGGCAAGTCAAATGCAAGGCATTGATAAGGCAGGCAAAGGGAGAATTTGAGAAGAAGCTTGCTGCGGAAGCAAAAACGCGAAGTAAAGACCTTTTCAAGTACATTCGTAGCAAAAAACCTGTGAGAGAGTCAGTGGGTCCATTAGATGATAAAGGGGTTAAAGGAGCACTAAGAGGCGACAAGGCGATAGCGGAGAGACTGAACGAATTATTTGCTTCAGTCTTTACTGAGGAAGATATAGGGATGTTACCCATGACTGAAGTGGTATTAAAAGGTGCAGAAGAATTGAAGGAAATATCGATACATCGAGAAGATGTATTACAACTATTAGATAAGCTGAAGAGTAGCAAATCACCTGGGCCGGATGGTATACATCCAAGGGTATTGAAAGAACTGAAATATGAGATTGCAGACCTGCTATTAGTAATCTGTGAACTATCATTAAAATCATCTCTAATACCTGAAGATTGGAGGATCGCCAATGTAACACCAATTTTTAAAAAGGGTTCCAGGGGTGATCCGGGAAACTACAGACCGGTGAGCTTGACGTCAATACCGGGAAAAATGATAGAAACCATCATAAAGAATAAAATTACTCAGCATGTAGATAGTCATGAACTAATGAGAGACAGCCAACATGGCTTTAGACAAGGAAGATCTTGTTTTACTAATCTGTTATGTTTTTTTGAAGGAGTGAATAATCAGGTGGACAAAGGTGAGTCGGTTGATATTGTGTATCTGGACTTTCAGAAAGCCTTTGACAAGGTCCCTCATGAGAGACTTTTGGCAAAACTAAAGAGTCATGGATAGGAGGCAGTGTACTATTGTGGATCAGGAACTGGTTAAAAGATAGAAAGCAGAGGGTAGGGCTAAATGGCCAATTTTCCCAATGGAGAAAGGTGAATAGTGGTGTACCCCAGGGATCTGTGCTGGGTCCGCTGCTTTTTGACATATTCATAAATGACCTGGAAAGTGGAATAACGAGTGAGGTTATCAAATTTGCAGATGACACAAAACTATTTAAAGTTGTTAAAACCCAAGAGGATTGTGGAAAATTGCAAGAGGATCTTGATAAATTGGAAGACTGGGCATCAAAATGGCAGATGAAATTTAATGTGGACAAGTGCAAGGTTATGCACCTAGGGAAGAACAACCCAAACTATGGTTACACGATGCAAGGTTCCACATTAGGAACCACCACCCAGGAAAAATATTTAGGCGTCATTGTGGATACCATGTTAAAACCCTCGGCCCAGTGTGCAGCGGCGGCCAAGAGAGCAAATAGAATGCTAGGTATGATAAGGAAAGGAATGGAAAATAAAACAAAGGATATTATAATGCCTCTATATCGTTCCATGGTGAGACCGCACCTTGAATATTGTGTGCAATTCTGGTCGCCGTATCTTAAAAAGGATATAGAGTTATTAGAAAAGGTTCAGAGAAGAGCCACCAAAATGGTAAAGGGGATGGAAGGATACTCCTATGAAGAAAGGCTAAAAAGGTTGTTGTTGTTGTTGTTAAGTGCCGTCGAGTCGGAGTCGACTCATGGCGACCCTCTGGATAGCTATCCTAAATTGTGTTCGGTCTTCAGTCAGGCGGCTCATTGACGACAGACTGGTACCCGTAGCTGCTGTTATTGTAGCGATCCATCTCATTGCTGGCCTTCCTCTTTTGCGTTGACCTTCTATCTTGCCAAGCATGATGTCTTTCTCTAATGATCTCTCTCTTCGCATGATGTGTCCGAAGTATGAAAGTCGAAGTCTTGTCATCTGAGCTTCTAAAGAAAGCTTAGGTTTGATCTCCTCTAGTACCGACTTGTTTGTTCTTCGGGCAGTCCATGGTATACACAGTATTCGCCGCCAGCACCATAATTCAAAGGCATCAATTTTCTTCCTGTCTGTCTTTTTAACTGTCCAGCTTTCACATCCATATGATGTTATTGAAAATACCATGGCTTGAACAAGTCGAATCTTTGTATGGAGAGACACATCTCTGCTCTTGAGAATCTTATCTAGGTCTTTCATAGCCATTCTGCCAAGAGCAATGCGTCGTCTGATTTCTTGACTGCTTGTTGCTTCTTTATTGATAGTTGATCCAAGTAGGTTAAAGTTGTTCACAATTTCAATTTCTTCTCCTTCAACGATGAACCTGTTGATTATGCCAGTTGTCATGATCTTTGTCTTCTTTACATTAAGGTGCAGGCCCATTTTGAGACTATGTTCTTTGATTGTGAGAAGCAAATGTTTCAGATCATCTTCGCTTTCAGCCAGTAATGTGGTATCATCAGCATAGCGAAGGTTGTTGATGAGTCTTCCACCAATCTTCACACCTCTGTTGTCTTCATACAGTCCTGCTTCTCTGATGATTTGTTCTGCATATAAATTAAACAGGTAGGGGGAAAGTATGCAGCCTTGTCTTACACCTTTGCTTTTCATAGCAAGATACAGAAGTAGATTGCCGGGCCTTCCTTCCGTGCAGTTTAAGTTTGGTGTTGTTGCCGTTGTCACAGAAATGTGATCCTCCGCCGTCAACACTATCCCATTCTGCTGCTGCCCAGATGGGTGGTTTGTCTTCGTCTGGCACCTCAGCTGAGACCTGTCCATCTTGGGAGACCCTGCCAGTAGTTAAACTACCGATAGTTTAGCTCTCAGCATCACTGATGCACGCAAGCCCTCACAGCACGACAAGCTGCAAACCAAGTGAGAGGCTAAAAAGGTTAGGGCTCTTTAACCTGGAAAAGAGACGGCTGAGGGGAGATATGATAGAAGTCTATAAATTAATGAGCGGAGTGGAACGGGTAAACGTAGATCGATTGTTTACCTTATCAGAATATAGAAAGACTAGGGGACATGCAATGAAGCTACAGGGTAAACTATTTAAGACTAATAAAAGAAAATATTTTTTCACTCAACGTGTAATCAAACTCTGGAATTTGTTACCGGAGGATGTAGTAAAGGCTGTTAATGTAGCTGGGCTTAAAAAAGGTCTGGACAAGTTCCTGGAGGAAAGGTCCATAAGCCATTATTAAGAAGGGACCCAGGATATCAATGCTTGAACCAATACAAGCATTGTGGAACCTGTGTCCCTTGGGGAAACTGCTAGGTACATATGACCTAGATTGGCCACTGTTGGAAACAGAATACTGGGCTTGATGGACCTTGGTCTGACCCAGTATGGCATATCTTATGTTCTTATGTTCTAAGCTGTCCCCGGTAATGGTGCTGCTCTATGAGGCAGGCTCTGCCTCTAACTGCACTCATTGTGCAGCCGAGCCCTATTGGGGGGTTCTCTGTTTCTCTTCTATCCTCTGTGCCTCTGAAAGCAACAGATTCCCTCTGGAGAAATTAGTACCCTGCTAGGGAACCCACCAGAGTTCTAAAATCTCCTTATCTCTCTTCTTTTTTTTTTTTAAACTATAAAACACAGTTCATCTTCGTCCCTCAGGGAGCCTGTCAGCCTAACGTCCTTTCCAGCTGCTGAGGTCTGAAAGACTGAGTCTCTGACACCAGAGGGAGCTGGAGTAGCTGTCAGCAAGACTCCCTACAGGACAGAGCCTGTAACTCTGAAACCCTTCGTGCTGATGCAATCGCCACCAAGAACACCACTTTCAGGGTCAGGTCCTTCAACGACGCCCTTGCCAGTGGCTCAAAGGGCTCGCGCACCAACGCCTCCAACACTATAGGCATATCCCAGGTTGGCACCACCGGTCTCCGGGGAGGACGCAACAAAGTCACTGCCTTCAAAAATCTCTTAATGTCTGGATGTATTCCTAAGGCCACCCCCTGCACCTTTCCCCTATAGCAAGAGAGGGCCGCTAACTGCACTCTTAGGGACGAGGCCGCTAAGCCTTTCTGAAACCCATCCTGCAGGAAGGCCAGAACCTGCAGTATCGAAGATCTCAACGCCGTCCCCTGTCGCTCCACACACCAAGCCTCAAACACTCTCCATACCTGGATATAGGCTAAGGAAGTCGAGCGCTGCTGCGCCTTCAGCAAGGTGGAAATAACAGCCGTCGAATATCCTTTTGCTGTCAACCTCGCCCTCTCAAGAGCCAAGCCGTAAGCGAGAACCGATCCACTCGAGGCATGACCAACGGCCCTTGAGAGAGAAGGTCTTCCCGCCTGGGAAGGTGTCACGGCTTGTCGATCAAAAGTCTCATCAGGTCAGCATACCATGGCCTTCTTGGCCAGTCCGGCGCAATCAATATTACCTGTCCCCTGTGACGCTCTATGCGCTGCACCATTCGACCTATCAACACCCAGGGCAGGAACACGTACAGAAGCTGATCCTCCGGCCAGGCTTGAATGAGAGCATCCAGGCCCTCCGACATTCTTTCTCTTCTCCTGCTGAAGAACCGACCGACCTGCGCCGACTGAAAGGTTGCCAACAGATCCATCACCGGCGTTCCCCAACGGCGCACCAGCAACGCGAACACTTCCGGGTGAAGAACCCACTCTCCTGGATCTACTTTTACCCGACTTAAGAAGTCGGCCTCCACATTGTCCACTCCCGCTACATGTGCCGCCGACAGCGCCAGCAGATTCTCCTCAGCCCAGACGAACAAATCCTCGGCTTCTGCTTCGAGTGCCACACTGCTGGTGCCCCCTTGACGATTCATATACGCTACTGCGGTTGCATTGTCGGAAAACACCTGAATGGCTTTCCCCTGTAGATAAGGCCGAAGAACCTGCAGTGCCCTTACCACTGCTCTCAACTCCAACCTGTTGATGGACCAGCTCTTCTCCAGCTCCGTCCACTGTCCCTGAGCGAACCCTCCTTGACAGTGAGCCCCCCAGCCCAGGAGACTGGCATCCGTCGTCAGAGGAATCCACTCTGGGACTTCCAAGGACATTCCTTTTTCGAGACATCCTGGGCTCAACCACCATCGCAGAGCCATGCGCGTCTCCGGGGGGCAAGGCAGACGCTGATTCAACCTATCCTTTTGATGAGACACCTCCGCAACAATGCTTTCTGCAAAGGTCTCATGTGAGCTCGTGCCCACAGGACTACCTCGAGTGTCGTCGCCATGGTTCCCAGCAGCTGCATATAGCTCCACGCCGTGGGGGCCTGCTTTTTGAGAAACTCTTGAACAATCCTCCGAAGTCCCAGTGCTCGTTGCTGCGGAAGGAAAACCTTTCCTTTGCCCGTATCGAAGTGCGCCCCCAGGTAGTCCAGGCGTTGAGACGGCAATAACTTGCTCTTGGACATGTTGACTACCCAACCGAGACTTTGCAGAAACGCCACCACCTTGGCCGTAGCTGCCTCGCTTTCTGTCCTCGATTTCGCTCAGATCAACCAATCGTCTAGATAAGGGTGCACTAACACCCCCTCCTTTTGCAGAGCCGCTGCCACCACCACCATTACCTTGGTGAATGTCCGTGGCGCCGTTGCCAGCCCAAAGGGTAGTGCTTGGACCTGAAAATGTCCCATGGGCACCGCAAATCTGAGAAACATCTGATGTTCTTGCCTTATAGGAATGAGCAGGTATGCCTCCAACAAATCCAGGGAGGTAAGAAACTCTCCTTTCTGTACCACCACAATAACCGAACGCAAGGTTTCCATCCGAAAATGGGACACTTTGAGACAGCGATTTACCTTTTTTAGGTCCAAAATTAGCCGAAAGGTTCCCTCTTTCTTTGGCACTATGAAATATATGGAGTATCGACCGCTGCCACATTGATCGGGAGGAACCGGTACTATAGCCTTGAGGCCCAACAGCCTGCGTACCGTGCCATGCACTGCATTGCGCTTGAGGCTTGCTCCGCACGGGGACTGTATAAAAGAATCTGTTACCGGCCTTTGAAACTCCAACGCATACCCTTCTCGAATCACCTCCAACACCCACTAATCCGAAGTGATCTGGACCCAAGCAGGGTAAAACTCCCGCAACCAACCTCCTACGGGAACCAGTCCCACCTGGGCCCCCTTGGCTTCATTGTGACTTCCTAAGACCTGAGGTAGAGGGAGCGGAAGCTGCGAACCCCCTACCTGCACCACGAAACCACCGAAACCCTTGATTCCTGTAGGCATAATGCCCTCGCTGAGCTTGTCCAAACCTGGGGGAACGAAAGTGTCTAAAATCTCTAGGTTGCCCTTTAGACCCAGGCACTGACCGTCCCTGCTTCTGCTTGTCTTCGGGCAACCTGCCGCCCTTAGACTCCCCCAAATCCATAACCAACTTATCCAGCTCCTCTCCAAACAAGAGTTCCCCCCGAAAGGGAAGCTTGCTTAACCTTGCTTTGGAAGAGCTGTCCGCCGCCCAGTTGCGAAGCCAAAGATACCACCTAGCCGCAATAGCCGATGCCATACTTTGGCATGCGCGGCGTTTTTTGTTAACTGGATCAGAACTGAAAAGAGTCAATTGAAAAGAGTTGCATTCCCCTGATGAAATGCTATATGTGAAATGCTATGGCGCCAAGATAATGCGTTGTGAATAGAAGTTAAACTACGGCACTGTGATAGTTATAAAACCAGAGACAGGAAGTTACAAACAAACACTTTTTTGAGAACAAGAGGCGAAGTGAAAGCATCGGCGATGATATAGACTCTGGTCAACACTACAATTCCGAAGATGGGAAGGAGATGGTTTACCATGGCATGAGCCTTAAGATATAACCAACAGGATATTATCTTCCCCAATCGACGGTTATCAACAGTTAACAATTACAGTGCAGTTTAACAGTAGTGGCACTGAGATAGTTATAAAACCGGAGATGGGAAGTCATAAATAAATACTTTATTGAGAATAAGAGGTGAAGTGAAAGCATTGGCGTTGAAGTAGATTTTGATTAACAATCAACACTACGATTTAGAAGATGGGAAGGAGAAGGTTCGCCATGGCATGATGCTTTAAGACATAACCTATAAGATATTATCTTCCCTAATCAACAGTTTGCAATAGTTAAAATATTGCAGTGCAGTTTAACAGTAGTTTTAAAAGACTTTAAAAATTTAAAAAAAATAGAGAAAATATATTTCAAAAAGAAAAAAAGCAAATATTAATAAAAAATAGTGATGTACACAGGTCAATGATGTACTGAAGGCATATCACTGTCTCATATAAGCAGGTCCAGTGTATAGCCGATTCTGATTCTGAGACCTGATCGCTATCAGCATATGAAAATAGATAAAAAACAAGTTAGTCAATGGTAAAATAGTGGAGCTTATATTGTAATTTGTAGCTGTGAGGCATAAAGCTCTGAGAAGTGACATTTCAATAAGTTTGTAGCAGACGCCATACTTTTAGCAAGACTTCGGATAAGGTCATAATGAATATCCGCTAAATAGGCCGCCCCTGACTCTAATCTGGCGGCCTCCGCCGATGCCTCCTCGGACTGCTCTGTCTGAATACGCTGAACCCATCGCAGACAGGCTCTAGCTACCCACACTCACAAATAGACGCTTGCAGAGAGAGCGCATTGACCTTTACGCTGAACCCATCGCAGACAGGCTCTAGCTAACCACGCTCCACAAATAGATGCTTGCAGAGAGAGCGCATTGACCTCAAAGACTTGTTTCAACAGCGCTTCCAGTCTACGATCCTGAGCATCCTTAAGGGCCGCACTACCTTCCACAGGAATGGTAGTCTTCTTCGTAACCACTGAAACCGCGGCATCCACCCTGGGAGACTTAAACAACTCTCGATCTTGGTCTATGAGCAGGTACAGCCACGCCATAACCCAAGACCCCTTTAGGGCTGATTCGGGCAAGTCCCATTCCTCCTGAATCATCTCCTTAATCACCCTGTGCACAGGGAAAACTCTCTGAGTCTTCCGGAAAGCCTGCAACAACGGATCTTCCAAGGAGGAGTCCTCCGCCGGACCCCCTGAGGGCATATTCAGCGCCTTTAATGTTTCCGAGATTAACGCCGGTAACTCTTCTCTGGGAAACACGCGCACGACCCTAGCTTGGTCTTCCTGCTCCGTAATCATGCTCCGAAAATCATGATGCATTCAAAGCACAATTAACAAGACATCGCTCATCCGTATCTTCCAGTATGAAACAATATTACGCAGGCAGACTACAGCGCTCCCTCAACAAACCTCACGAGCTCTTCCACATTGTGAAAACCTTAGCAAAGGAACCTTCTCAGGGTGCACTGCCCCACCTAGACCCTCAGGAATATGCCAACTACTTACGAAGCAAAAGTAATCAGCTCGCTCCAACCTCTAAGCCCCCTACTTCAGCCAACACTCCCTACACTGTCCCTCTACCCTCACCTAGCCAATTCTCAGGTGAGACTCAACACACTCTTTCATCCTTCTCCACCCCAAATGACAGAGTCATTCAAGACACCATCTTAAAAATAAACTCCACAACATCACCTTCCAACCCCTGTCCAGCTTCCTGGATAAAGTCACTACGGGCGGATCTCAGCCCATTTCTAGCTAAAATGATAGATGTATCGTTCTCTACTGGGACCTTCCCTCACACTCTGAAGCAGACCTCCATCAGACTTCTCCTAAAAAACAGCAGGTTGGACCCCTCCTTGATGGAATCCTACAGACCCATCTCCAGCATTCCGCTCCTTTCGAAAACCATCGAAAAGATTACCCAACGTCAACTACAAGATTATTTAGATTCCAATGCACCCTTGCACCCATGTCAGCATGGATTTCGTGAATCACATGGTGTGGAAATTCTACTGACATCCCTGTTTAATGCTCTAACCATAGGCCTAGACAACGTCAGACAAGGTTTTGCTTTAATCTTCATGGACATTGCCGCTGCGTTTGACACTGTCGATCATGAAGTACTCCTGTCACGTCTTAGAGAGAAGGGAGTTCATGGATCAGCCCTGTCTTGATGCTCTTCATACCTCAGAGACCGTTGGCAGCATGTTCGTTCTGGATCTTCAACCTCTGACCCCTTCCCTCAAACTAAAGGTGTGCCACAAGGCTCCTCCCTTTCCGCCTTACTGTTCAACGTTTATATGCAGCCTATCTGTGACCTCATCCACTCTTTTAACATCAACTGCCTGGTCTATGCTGATGATGTCCTGATGTATATGCCATTCTCGACAGAACTCCTGGACCTCTCCCCACTAATCAAGTGCTTTGACGCAGTCACAGACTGGCTAAATGCACAAATGCTTAAGATAAATTTCAAAAAGACATAAGTCCTCTTCGTGACCAGAAACCCTGCATTTACCTCACCAACGTCCATCAAGGTGCGTGACGCTGAACTCCTCTGCAAGACTACAGTGAGATACCTAGGGGTTACGCTCGATCAACAACTCAATATGAAGGCTCATATCAGCAACGTAGCGAAATCTGTCTATCATAAAATCCGGACCCTTCGTCATCTGCGTCAGCTGCTAGAACCAGATGACTTTCGATCAGTCTTTCAGGCCTTAATAATGCCTCACCTGGACTACGCCAATGCGATCCTACATGGCCTACCAAAGAGCACGATTAACCCCTTACAATTGGCAATGAACTCAGCTGCAAGAATCCTTTATGGAGCCTCCAAGAGAACCCACATCACTCCAATACTGAAACAGTTACATTGGCTGCCTATACAATCTAGGATCTCTTTCAAGATCTTAACTATGACTCACAAAGCGATCAATAACAACTCCGCATCTATCATCACCGACCTGATATCAATTACACCCCCTAATTGAGCAAGGAGATCGACTGCCTCCAACTCTCTTGTACTACCTAAGGCAATCACGAAATGCTCTCAAGTCACTAGATCCAGAGCCTTCTCTTACTTTGCACCATCATGTTGGAACGCCCTACCATCAGGCATCAGAACCATCAGTGACCTCTCCCAGTTCAGGAAGGCACTGAAGCATCACCTGTTCATGCAGCACTACGATGCTTCAGACACCCTCCCATACCAACCCACCTCTACACCCCAGGCCAACACATTAAACCCATGCACTCCATAGTCTTAATCCGTAGAACTGCAATCTCACCTTGCACCTCCTCTCATCAAGAAATCACCTATTCATTTAAGCTCTACATATAGCTGCATTTAGTTGCTTTGTACATAGTTGCTTTGTACATAGTTCTCATGTTCTCTGTTTTCACTGTTCATGAAACCTGTTTAATGTATACCCAGTTTATTGTCCTGTTCATTGTAAGCACAGATCAATTTTTGAGACGTGTAGTTTTATGTTCATTGTAAACCGCACTGATGTCAAATAGCGCAGTATAAAAGAAACTGTAAATAAATAAATAAATAAATAAATAATCTTGCCTTCCTCAAGTTCCTCATCCAAGTCCAAATCAGTGTTCGGCTCCCCCGAATGGAGCCCTCCGAGACCACTGACTGCTCAGGGTGCTCCCTGTCGGACCTGAACTTTTTTTTCGCCATTACCGTCACTCCCGTATCTAACGGAATCCCCGGCCGCTTCATACCCATGTTCCCGTCTGTGGCCCCTGAAAACAGCTTACCCGAAGGACTTCCAAAGGCCTGCTGGATCAGGGAAATAAAATCCGGCGAAAATATCGCCGCCAAATTCCCCTGAAACATGGGCTGTGGGCCGGGAGGGTCGGGAGCCACCGACGTACTTGGGATGGGCTCCAGGGGAAGAGGGCTAGGCGAGCTGGGCAGAAGAATGGCTGTAGAGACCCTCCCTGAGCGTTCTCCATGTTCTCTGCCCCCGGCTCCAGAGCTGCAGCCTCCTGACAGCAGCCCTTACAGATCCCCGCTTCAGAAACTGTGCCCCTTTTTGCCCCACACATCAAACAGTGCGGCCTCGGCATGTCTTCCCAGTAAAAAGAGTCCTAACACCCCCCTGGGAACTCTCTCACAGAGATTAACAGGCCACAGCACTGCTCAATCAGCCATTTATTTTCTCCGTTTATCTTCCCTTGCTTTTATTTATTTTTTTTTTTCATTCAATTTAAGCTCTTGACAAGACTTGTCGGCACGCCTCCCTGGTGGCCAGTGGACGCCAGGGCAGGTGGGACATACAAATTTTAATATTAAGATAGGAGAGTCTTTTAAGGGCCAAAAGGCACTTGGTCCTTGTAGTTTTTAGCTCCAATCTTTAAAGAAACCATTAAAGCAGAGTGGTGGGAAAAAGAAGGCTTTTATTCCCTTTACACAGTGGTTCCAATTGTTGGGTTACAACTCAAAGTAAATGTCCTTAATTCAGGTAAGAAAGAAAACTCAGGGTTTAAAGCAAAACTGTTGAATTTCACAGGAATAGCAGGGCCCAGTCAATTAAAGAATGCTCGGTTAGCAATTCAAGCAATTCACAAGTCTGGCAAAGACTCTATGCTACCAGACACACAGAGAGTACAATCCATTTCCTGGTCTGATAATTCTCCTGCCAGTTTCACTTGCATTGGCTCATAATCAGATATGTCTGACTCTGTATCTCTAGTTTCTTGGGAAACACCTCCAGGGGTTTTGTATATCTCTTGCAGTACTTGCCAATGTCCTTGGCCTAGCCTAGGGCGTCGGCCACGTGCTGTATTAGGATTAAAAGTGTTCTCTCTTCTTAGAGGTTTTATAGCAGCTTTACCATAGTCTTTAACATTTATAGCTTTCCTCATAGGCATATATGTATCATACCTTGTATTGCAGCAACAAGCGGGTAAATGGCTTTCTTCAATTGCTTGCCTCTCATAGTCAGCAGCTTGATGAAAACCTTTTCTTTGAAAGTTTGGTTTACCTTGCAGCCTTTGAACCCATTCTCCTGATAAGCGCCTGCTTCTGTATAAGCCCAGCTCCTGGCTTTCCTGCTCAGCGTGGCTTAGCTTCTCCAGCTGATTCTCCTTTGGCTTCTGCTTGCAATTAGTACAGTGCTTCTGCCTCTTCGGGCAAACAGCTCTCTCTCTATCTTGAGCTGGTCCCTCCTTAGGTCCTTCCTCAGCTCCTGGTGAGTCACCTCTCACTCCTGGTGATCCTCTAGCTCCGGAGAAATCAGGTTTCCACTTCAACCTCTCTCCTCTCCAGTCTTCCACTCTTCCCTTATAAAGCACTCCTGCCTTTGAGGATTGGGAGCTGGTTGTCAGTTCCTCGTGACCAGCTGGGCGTGGCCCTTCAGTCTCTCTGAATGCCCTCCTGCTCCCTCTAGCTGGTTCCTGCGAATACTGCAACTTGTGCACATCTTTTTTTCTCTGAAAAACAGCTTCTTTTTTCTCCTCTGGGCTTTCATCAGCCCTCGCTGCATTACAGACTCCAATCGCCTTCCCCAGCTAGGAATAAGGCAGCCTAGTCGAAAACGAGGCTCCCCCGGTGCCGTTTCCCTCTGAAGAACTTGAAACTGAAAGCCAGTGCTTCCTGCGCTTCCGCCACGTGGCTTGGCCTGCCCCGCCGAAGCCGCGGCTCAGCGCGTCACCGTTTCCTTGCCGGGAACTCTCCCTCTTGTATTGCAGGGTCCCCCTTACCTGCGTCCCGAGAAGATCGAGGACCAGTTTCTTGGCCGGGCTCTCCCGCGGTGCGGGAGCTGCCTCAGAGCCCGTAGTACCGGGCAAAGGAAACTCCTGCTGTGCCTCCCCGTCTACGTGGTTGACGGCCCCAACAGCTAAAGCAGGCAATACTTCTACACGCTGAGGGTCACCTGTACACTCCTGCGTTCCCCCAGATATTGGGGAACGACCGGAGTCTTTGTAGCAGCCCCGTACCCCTAAAAACGATTCCACTCGGTGGGGGAAGGGGGGGGGGGGGAGAGAGCTTCAGCACCAAACGGTATAGGAACTACTGATTAAACCAAATTAAAGATACCTTCCCCCCCCTTTTTTTTTTTAAACAAAAACCCAATCAAAATCAATCAAAATTAAACCCAGGAAAAAACGTATGACTAAACTGTCCTAACTCTCCTTAATTGCTCCTCTAATGAGCCCCGCACTGCAAGGCTCACTGATCCTCCAGCTGCTTGGAGACTGAGGTAATTGGTGGAAGAAGGCGGTTCCGGAGCTTATGTACCAGTGACATCACAAGAGTGACGTTTCTCAGTCTCCAAGCTGCTGGAGGAGGAGCAAAACCCCAGAGGTTTCGGGACCAGACTGGAGGGACGCTAAAGAATGTCAGTTTTTCCTTTGGATGGCTGCCACCACTGCAGAAGAACCAAAGGAACATATACAGAAGGAGCTCTGACTGCATGAGACTTGTCACCTGTGCTTCTTCTCTGTATGATGCTGCAGCTAATTTTCTTATTCAGGACCAGGCACCAGCACTGACCGACCTCATACTTTCCCAACTTGGCTTCCTGTCTTACTGGCTCCTGAGTCCTGATCTGTCCCCCGAGTCCAAAATTGCCTCATCTTGTCATGATACAGTTGAGGCCATTGTTTTACCAACTTGCCTGCCTATCCAGGCTTTATCTCATGATTTGCCTTGCCCCCTTCCTTTGCTCACTTGCTCGGTGTTCTGCCAGCCAGCCTTGTGGTGGCCCTGCTGTATAGGGTTGGACTGCGGTAATGCTGCCTGCCTCCTCATCACAATTAATTTTAATGTGTAATCTCTACTCTTACTAGATTGTCATAGTCCTGCTCACTGCTCTGCTCCTGGCCATGCGCATGACAAAGTCTTGGGGTGCCTCAGGCTCCTCTCCCCCCAAAGCAGCCTGTTCAAAAAATAAGAGCTGGTGGTGGGAACCCTGCTGCTGGAGCTGTGGACTTATGACCCACTGCTGTAAAACAATGTGTTCAGCCCTTCAACGCACCACTTCTATCTCTGCTACCACTGCAGAAGATGAGAGGCTGAGCGCTGGGTTCATGGAGGACAGAGGGTGAGTGGATGGAGAAGGAGCAGCATAATGCAATGGAAGATGGGGTGAACAAGTGAGAATGGTATTTGGGGGGTGAGTGAATGAAGTGGAAGAAAGCAAGTGAAGGAGTGGGCTAGAGAGGGAGAGCAAGAAATAGCCCCTACGTGAAAGAGACAAAATCAGAGTGGGCTTAATCATTCATTTATTTATTACAACATTTGTTATACTGCCTTTCAAAAGGAGATTCCATCAAAGCAGTTTACAGAGCTTATAAAACTTTAGTGGTAACAAATATACAGTAAATAGACAAACATATACAACATATACAATAATACAGAGGAAGCTTCCAATCAGTCCCCCTGACGTACCAGAAATGGGGGCCCGGATTTGATCAAGAACATTTTAAGATTTGAAACAGAATAGTAACTCCAACAAAGTTTAGATTCGTTGATAAGTCAATAAATAAAATCCTGTGCCCCTTTTGTGATGAGAGACTGAAGAAATCTCCAAACCTGTTCTGCCAGCAGATCAGCACCGCTCCGCCACTTTCCTGTCGCCATGGTAACAGGGTTGTACCAGCAGTGCGGCCGTACAGGGCGCAAATACAGAAAGGGCACGGATAATATCACTAAGATTCCAGGAAACTCAAAAAGAGTGAACTATTACATGTAACTGGGGCAGAGGGGTGGGGACCAGATTCATTAGTTGCACAGGGCGCATTTCTAGCTTGGTACGGTCCTGCATGGCAATGACTTCCCCAAGTAGGGTGAGCAAGCACTCCAGAACCGGCAAAGTGCACATGCACAGAGTTCTGTATGGGAACCTGTAGCATGTCTGTTTTTGTCAGTGCTACTGTACTGGTCATTAAAACCACATAGGACCTGCAGGTCGATATGTTTTGCTGATATTTATTTATTATAGGCAAGCATGGAATGTACAGTTGTACAACTTCCTTTTGTTGTTTTTTTATAAACCATTTAATGACCTTGACAAAGTAACTATGGATCTGCTAGCCTAAGCCTTCTTTATCATTTAGCTGGAAAAAGAACAATCCTACACGTTGTTGCTGTTAAGTGCAGTCAAGACGCTGCTGACTCATGGCAACCTCCTAGATAGCTGTACTACACATACAAACATTTTATAACTTTTAAAAGAGGTGTTACTAGTAGCAGCAAGTCTGATGACGCACTAGAAGTGTAGCAGCTGATAAGCATGCAATAAATAATACCAGGAGTCAATTGCAGGATCCAAGCCAATTTATTGTGCACAGGCTCAGACAGCTGTGTGTCCAAAAATGACTGAGCAATGGAGTCCAGGAGCATATTCCTTATATACAATCTTTACAGTTTGATACAGGCAAACTTTCTATTGGTCCCAACGCCCCCTGCACCTGTCCAATCGGGGACCCTCTCTGGGCCTGGCTCCTTGTTCTCCCCTTTCAGGCTTATTCTAACAAAGGCATAGTCTTAGACATAGATACATTTCTGCTTCAAGGACATTTCTAGCTCAGAGAATGCAAGGACAGAACAAACCAAGCATAAAGAACTTACACAAACTTCTTGAGGAGAAAACAGGGGAATTCCAAAAGCAGTTTTAAAGCAGATTTCTAAACTTTGGTTCTTTCTCAGCACTACTCTCAAGTGGGGGTTGGGATCTAGGCCTAGTTTACAGGCCATAGCCTACCACATTCCCCCCTTTGATTATTCTCAACCCGAATAAGAGAGGGTGAGAAATAATCACCTATCAAAGTCACCTTAAACTGAGGCTTCTTCCCCGGATATAGCTTGATACTTTCACATGGCTAGTACCCTGGTTGCTGCCTTACGTTCAACTGTACTGTTTATGATTGAGGTAAACATTCGCAAGCAAAGGAGTAGGAAACATGGGAGAAGCAAACACATAGCTATCACTTAAGTTCTTTTCTTCCACAGCTTCCGCCGTACGTAGACCTGTCAGCTTCCGGTGGGTGACAGGAGTAGGGCTGTAGGTTCCTCAAGCTTCTGCCGTACGTGGACCTGCCAGCTTCCGGTGGTGGCAGGAGTAGGGCTGTAGATTCTACATTAGTACCCAAACGTGGAGACTCTGTAAGACAGAACCTAAAGCCAAGAGCTCTTGTCTAGTGATTTTGGATCCAATCTGACTCATATCCCCTAGCAGCGGGATATAGAAATGGGGCCTAAAAACGTTTTCCATAGCTGTTTTTTTCTATAATGTGTGGCTTGGTGAAAAGCATGGACAAAGGCTGGGCCCAATGATTCAGGGATTACAGTTGGACCTGGGGGCTGGAGTCTGTGTACACATTCAAGCGGAGCCCTGTCCCTATTATCAGTGCCCTAGTGAGGGCTATCAGTTCAGCCTCCTGTGCTGAGGTTCCTGGAGGCAAAGCTGAAGATTCAACTACCATGTCCAGGGTCACTACTGCATAGCCAGCACAACGTCTTCCATTGATGACAAGATTGCTTCCATCCACAAAGAAAGTCTGTTCAGGGTTGTTCAGTGGAAGATCGGTTAAATCAGGGCAACTGGAGAACACAGTATCCATTACTTCCAAGCAATCATGGTCGGGTGGACCTGGACCAACTGGTCATAGTGTAGCAGGGTTCAGAGCTTGACTGACGATCAACTGTAATCGAGGGTTTTCGCACAGCATGCTTTGGTACTTTAACATGCGGGAATTCGTGAACCAGTAATTTCCTTTATGTTCCATGAGGGTTAGGACAGAGTGTGGCACTGTAACCTGGAGACTGACCTAAGGTGAGTATGTCAGCTTCAATGGCTTCTGTACATCTGGTAGGCCCAAGGCTGGTGATGACATCAAAACTGCTTTCAACGATTTGAACGCTTTATCCTGTTCTGGGCCCCATTCCATGGGAGATCATTCCACTCCTTTGGTGGCTTGGTACAATGGCTTTGCCAAGAGCGTGAAGTTGGGTATCCATATTCGGCAGTAGCTGGCAGCTCCCAAGAAGGCCCTCACTTGCTTTCTGGTGGTGGGGGTAGGGATGCGGCATACTGCTTCCTTTCGCCCGGGTCCCAATCTCCGGACCCCTCTGGACAGATGGAATCCCAGGTATTTTACTTCTGTTTGGCACAACTGCGCCTTGGCTCTGGAGACCTTGTATCCAGCTTCATTCAGGAGGTGCAAGAGATCACTGGTGGTTTGCACACATTCAGTTTTGGAGTTGGTGGCTACAAGTAGGTCATCCACATACTGGAGCAGGACTCTTTTTCCTGGAGTCACAGAGTAGCTTGATAGATCTTGATTAAGAGCAGCACTGAAGATGGTGGGTGAGTTCTTGAATCCTTGAGGTAATCGAGTCCAGGTGAGTTGGCCTCGCCTTCCGGTGGTCGGGTTCTCCCATTCAAACGCAAACAGGAGTTGACTGGTGGATGCCAGGCGTATGCAAAAGAAGGCATCCTTTAAATCCAAAACAGTGAAGTGAGTAGCTTCAGCAGGAATCAGTCCCAGGAGAGTGTAGGGGTTTGGTACTACTGGATGTATGGTTTCAACTGCATTGTTTACTCGTCTCAAATCCTGCACTGGGCGGTAGTCACCTGTCCCAGGCTTCTTAACTGGGAGGAGGGGGGTATTCCAAGGCGATTGACATTCTCTAAGGAGTCCATACTGTAGTAGTTTCTTTAAATGACGATGAATGCCTTTGATTGCTGGTTGTGGGAGAGGATATTGTCTCACATGCACTGGTTCCGCTCCTGATTTGAGGGTGACAAGCACAGGGGCTATGTTCTTTGCTAGGCCAGGAAGATTATCCTCCGCCCACACCCCGGGCGGAGCTGAGATGCTGGTAGGTATACGGGGGCTGGCTGCTTTGAACAAAGATGGACTGTAGAACCGCCATTCTTCTTCTCGGGGGACAGTCAGCACCATCAGGCCAGCAGATTTTGAATTCACAGTCATTTCCATTTTTCCCCCTTCAACAAAGGATATCTGCGCCTGGAGCTTAGCAAGCATGTCCCGGCCCAAGAAGGGGATTGGGCATTCAGGTATGTACAGGAACTGGTGCGTTATTTTCTGTCCCCCTAATTCACAGGCGCGGTTCTACAGAAAAGGTTTTGTAGTTCTGGTTCCGGTAGCGCCGACGATAGTGACTGATCGAGAAGCCACTACTGAATGTTCGGCCCCCGTATCCACCATAAAGTCCATATATTGGTCCCCGATCTTCAAATTGACCATAGGCTCCTGGGGACCCAGAGAGAACTTGGAGCCCAGTCTGGCCTAGTCTTCATCCGTGTAGTAGCCCTCAACGGTTGCCACTCCCTATACAGCAGCTTCTCCCTGCTGGAACTGTGTGCGATGCATTCCTCCCCGATGCCGGAATCGCCCCCTGCTCTCCAAGTGCTCCCTCCTCCCCTCCGGGAGGCGGAGTCAAAATTCGGGCATTCATTCTTCCAATGTCCTTCTTCCTTACAGTGGGCACACTGATTTGCACCCAATGGGGCCCGTACATCTCCTCGGCCCCTTCCACGTCCTCGGGTCCTTCTGTTAGAGAAACTTCCTCCACGTCCTTCAACTAGAGCTGCAGCAAGAAAATCGGCTTTCTTTTTCATTTTACGTTCACTGTCCCTCTGACGTTCTTGATCACGATTCACAAACACTTTCTGATAAACTTCCATTAACTGTGCTGTATTCATGCCCGCAAATCCTTCCAACATTTGCAGTTTTCATTTTATGTCTCCTTGGGACTGACTCACAAATGCAGCGTTTACAATACGTAGATTTTCCTGGGCCGCTGGATCATATGGGGTATAAAGTTTGTAAGCTTCAGATAAACGTTCATAGAAGGCTGCTGGACTTTCGTCTGGGCGCTGAAGAACTTCCGATACTTTTCCAACATTCATGGCCTTCTGGCCTCCTCTCTTCAGGCCCTGCAGTAGGGCCTGGCGGAACCGGGTGAGGGCTGCCGCCCCATTCACATCGTTCGGATCCCACCTAGGATCATCATTTGGGAAATCCGCGGCGGCTGCTTGCCGAGAGTCCAGGCCTGCATCTCCTACAGGATTTTCTTCTAACCATCTAATGGAGGCCTGCACAATTCGCGCTCGCTCTTCAGTGCTGAAAAGGGTGGACAGGAGCTGACGGCAATCAGATCAGGTAGGCTGATGGGTCTGCATAATACTGTTCATTAGTTCAATCAAATCCTGAGGCTTCTCAGTGTAGGAGGCATAATGCGTCTTTCAGTTCAGTAAATCATTGGTGGAAAAAGGCACATAAAACAAGGCTGGTCGGCCCTACCACGACCTGGCCTTCGGTATTAAGGGTGGGTAGGCCATGGACCTGGCGCAATGGTATAACGTGACCATCCCTTTTACTGGTAGTTGTACTTCTGAAGGCATACGGCAATTGGGACTGTCGGGGTCCCACTTCATGTTCTTGGGCGCTGGCTGTGAGTGACCCTGAACTGGCGAATGAATCCCTGCTTGTAGTGTCATCGGTGGACTGTGGCCCACTCGGAGTACTTTGAACTGAGCCGGGGCTTCCGGCCGGGGAGGGGAGCGCCTCCTCCAGCCGCGGGAGCCATTGGGAGGACACCCGGGGTAAAACTGCAGGAATGGGTTCCTCCTGGACAGGCTCTGCCTGAGACAGTGGCGTAGCTGAGGGGACTGGCCTATAGAGGAACTGGGGTGGAAGGAATGGAATGTCTGGGGACTCTGGGGCTGAATAGACAGGCAGTTTCTTTTCCCCAGGCTTCTGGGCTCCTTGGGTAGTTGCTACAAATATCCTACACTGTTCCTCATAACAACGTTTCATCCAGGAGGGCTCTTTTTCACAAACATTTAACCAGAAGTCGATATAAGGGAACTGGTCGGGATGTTCTTTTTGTGCAATCTGGTGAACTAAGGATATGATACTAACATCAAAGGTACCACCAGGGGGCCATGATGAGACCAGTACTGGCCACTCCCTATCAAAAAGCATTTCTAATCGGGACGGAGACATTTCTATTCCATAGTCTCCAGCAAATCCCTTGCTAAAATTCCTAGTCATACATTTCAATGGAGTTTGCGTGGACTCCGACCCCCCCATGACGACGTACTTGACAACAGACAGAGGGGGCGGGCAGTCAGGCTGCATTTTCCTGTGGACTACGAGTAAGAACTATGCAACAATGTTCCTCTGGGTGCACTTATTAAAAAACGTATTATTGCTGTAAACAAAGGGTAGGCAGAAAACATAAGCTTAGATTAGTTGCAATAAGCATAATGGATGTATGTGCTCATTCTAAATAGGAACAATTTAGATAAAGTCCTTAAAATATAAAACTATTATTTTGCAACATGTTATAACATCAATCCCAATAGAAAGAAATATGGCTCCTAACATGACGGCCACATATCTGTTACGTATGACTAGAGTCTATCGTATACACTATTCTCAGTGAGAATGCTGTAGGAAACTTAAAAATACTTGGCATGAAACTGCCAGCAGTCATCAGCACTAAGCTGAACAATGCAAAGAAATTACTTTAAATCTTACAGTTCAGAAAGCAGATATTCAAAGGACATGAAACGGATACTTTTTCATAGAGTTGGTGGATATCTGGAATGCAAACACTCCCCTTTTTAAGTTAGTTGAAAGCAAATTACTGAGAGCTTCAGCCAACCTTGACGGTATCTTAACAAAACAAACAATAGGTTTCTTTTCTGACTTTCAACTAATTACCATGCAGCTGAGTTACAGCTTTCTTTTTTTTCTGTAATTTATGAACAATAAGGATGTCCTCTATGAGGCGCTTGCCACAGTATATAAAATCCCGTTTTACTTTTAATTTTGCTCGATAGCATACGCAGTCAAAACCAAATATATATATGTGTTTATTTATTTAGCAAGCATTTGTATACCGCTCCTTCCAGTGATCAGAAGCGGGAAAGATTACATGGATAAAGCTGTCGAATCAAGACAGAATAATTTTGATTCTGATACATATATATATATATATACATATATATGTATAAGAGATAAAATTCAAGCACGATTGGTATACAATACACTAAGGGGGTCACTTTGGGGGGAGGAGCTGCTTTCCAAGATGGCCACGGAGTGTTTCTTCGACTGAATGCCTAAGCGAAAGGGGAAGTTGCGGGCTGCTCCCTCCGAGCCCCAACAATCCATTTCTGGTCCCATGGACCGTTTTGTGCACCTACCTGAGGACAAAAAACAGGGGATTCGAGCCGGCTTGGTTCTGCTTGGTAGTGAGGTCCGGGCTCTTCCGTCGGATAGTGAGACATCTCTCTCCCCTGCACAGAGAACACCGCCGCCACACCCGACTATGATGGAGCCCGCTTCAGCTGTGACAGATTTGGAGTCCTCCGAGAAGGGAGCCCCGAGTGCGGAGAGGGTGTCAGCTGTACGAGAGGCTCCACAGACCCCCGTTCACTCCGGGGAGGCTTCGGGTGAAGTTGGAGCGGCGGAAGTTCTGTCATCCTTTTCCTTGCAGGGGGAAGGGTCCCCTCAGCTGGTATCGACACCTGCTTTTCCCGATTCTCCTTTTCTTCTTCGGCCTAAGGTATTTACATTGGAGTCCATTTGGGACGCTATAGCCACCTTATCTACAGCTCTCATCTCTCGAACTACGGTTCTGACTTCTCAAATTCAAGATCATGATGTTGTTATTCAGAAGAATGCTGCTGATATCCAAGTTCTTACGTCTTCTAATGAACGGTTGAAGAATCAGATTACCAGTCTAGGTTCTCAGATGGACACTGATTCTGCTCTTTTGTCGACTTTAATTAAAGAAAACGGGACTTTTAAATATAAATTGGAAGCGCTGGAAAATGCTTCCCGGGCTGCTAATCTTAGAGTTTTGAATTTTCCCCGAGTATCGGGGGTCACTGCTCTGGATATGTTTAAAAGATACATGTTGGAAGTTTTAAAAGTCCCTGAAGGTTTGATTCCTCCTTTGACAAAAGTGTATTATCTTCCTATAGCTAAGAAAAAAGCTGGGGACCCTGTAGTAGTTTCTGACGTTAATTTTGAAGTTCTGGATATTTCAGGTTTGATTTCTGATGTTGGGAGGGAAACTTGTGTTCCTTCCACGCTATTAGTTCAGTGTGCTCTAATTTCAGATAAGGATTGGCTTTTGAGGCTTTTCTTTAAAAAACGGTTAGAAACCTTTATGGGCTTAACACTCTCTATGTTCCCCGATATAACTAAAGATACCCAAAAGCGGAGGAAACAGTTTCTTTTATATAAACCGGGTGTAATCCAGCTGGGGGTTTCCTTTTTCCTTAGATTTCCATGTCGATGTTTGGTAATTATGAAGAATGCTAAATACGTTTTTTCTGATCCAAATGATCTTAATGTCTTCATTAATGCCAGAGTTTCCACAACTGTGTCGTCAGAATAACGGTACCATCTATACATGTTTTCTCTTAAGGGATTGTGGTTCTCGGGTCCTCCGTGGCCTTTGGGGTTTTTTTTTTCCTATTAACTGGTCTTGTTTTGTATTTCTTTCAAGTTTCCTCTGCTTGGAAGAATTTCTTTGCTTTTTACCCCCCATTTTTTGGACTATTTGGAATAATGTTTGAATTATTATCTTTGAATTTTGTCTTATTGGATTACTGACATGTATTCTATTTTCTTGCAAGGGATTGTATATTTCTTGTTGTTTTTTTTGAAAACCGCATAAATAAATAATAAAAAAAAAAAAAAAAAAAAATTCAAGCACGATTAACTCCTCATTCACTCAGGATTTAAATAATTTTCAAGTCGCAATCTGGTAACTACTGGCTCGGGATGCTTCATTGTCCTGTCAGGGCTCTTAACCTCCACTTCGAAGGTCAAAGGAAAAACAGAAGCAGTTTTCTTAATTTTTCTATCATTTTTGTTTGTTTCATTTAGCTAAAGTAAAGAACTTTAATCAGTTCAGCTCCAGGGACCATAAAATCTACTGGAGTAGCCATCAATGAAAGAAGGACAGTGTTTACTGAAGACTAAAACATAAAAACACAAGACAAAGCTAAGCCCACAAATGCATTATACCTAACAGCCTATCTGATCAGAATAAGGTATTTATTTTAAGGAATCTCACCCTGCACACTAAAACTGAACTAGACCCTCCCCCCTGGATAGTTCTGAAAGGTAACATGCCGTAACAAGTAATACTAGCTCTACAGAATCCTCCTCACTTGGTCCGTACTCGGACCTCTAACAGTTGACGTAGAAATACAGGCAGGGCTGAGATATAACAAGAACAGTTGAGGAGCTCCGAAGGGGTTAAAGAGAACTAGGCTGTGTGAAAGACACACCCCTTCTCCCTCTGCTTACTAGAGGTACCGTCTCTCTCACGCTGTGCTGAAAAAAAAAATAAAATCACTGAAACAGCTTGTCTCGCTGTGCGGTGCTTAGATTTGATTCCTTAAAGTGACTCCTGAGGTTTTGTTTTGTTTTTTTTTCTTTCTCAGTACTGTCCCTTAATCGGTAAACTGTTTATATTGGGAGAGCGGGTGAGCAGTTTGCCTGGTGCCCCGAGCAGCGGAGGAGGAGGAGCGTTGTTACCCCGCCCCCCCGGGACCTTTAAAACCTCTGGGTCCACCGCGTTGTGTTGGAGAGCAGGTGAGCAGTTTGCCTGGTACCCCGAGCAGCGGAGGAGGAGGAGCGTCGTTATCCCGCCCCCCCGGGACCTTTAAAACCTCTGGGTCCACCGCGTTGTGTTGGAGAGCGGGTGAGCAGTTTGCCTGGTGCCCCGAGCAGCGGAGGAGGAGGAGCGTCATTACCCCGCCCCCCCGGGACCTTTAAAACCTCTGGGTCCACCGCGTTGTGTTGGAGAGCGGGTGAACAGTTTGCCTGGTGCCCCGAGCAGCGGAGGAGGAGGAGCGTCGTTACCCCGCCCCCCCGGGACCTTTAAAACCTCTGGGTCCACCGCGGACGCGGCCCGTGGACGCGCACCCGTGGTCGCGTGCCCGAAGGGGCGTGACCAAAGGGGCAGGACACGCCCCTTTGGAGCCCCTTCGGAGCAACTAGGAGGAATAGGAGGAAGCTTAACTCATGGGTAAGCAACGGAAGAAGGTCTTTACAGCAATGAGTACCCAAAAGGCCCCTAAGATCGTAGGCCCGATGGATGTTCATGTGCAGAAAGCTCCTACGGATTGTGAGCTGCCGGACTTGACCCATGGGTCTGTAAGTACTGCCTCTGACTTATCTCCTATTGCGCAGGGTTTTACCCTACCCAGCCAGGAAGTTGTGTTAGAGGGGGTGGCTTCTCCCAGGAGTGAGGCCTTGGGAGTAGGCCCCTCTGTAGTGGGTTTGGATGTTTCTTTGCTTAGGAAGGATGAGAGCTCTGGGAATGTGCTTCCAACTGTATTGGATTATCCTGTTTCTGTTCCACCGGTTGTTTCCCCTAATGAGGTGTCTTTGAGAGATGTTTGGGAGATGGTGGCCCGCATGGAAGTTTCCCTGCGTGCTTCTCTCTCCCAAGTATCACAGTTTTCTAAAGGGGTTGTACAGAGGCTGGGTATCCATCAGGAAACTATAGATAGGCACAACACTGCTTTGAATAAAGTAACAGGTCAGGTTTCTGCTATGGAAGCTGTCATTTCTTCTTCGATTAGAGATAACCTTACTATTCACCATCAAATGGAGTCCCTTGAAAATGCTGTGCGTGCTAAAAATCTGAGATTTTTGAATTTCCTGCAAACTCATTACTTGTCTCCTATTATTTTGTTGTATAAGTATTTTAAAGAGGTTCTCCTAATTGATGATGAAGTTTCTATAAAATTTTCTTCTGTGTATTATGTTCCTATACTTGCTTCTGCAGGGACCTCCTCTCCCATTGCTGAGGGTGTTGAGAAAGGTTTGGTGGCTCAGTCATTAGACGTTTCCGCTTTTTTGGAATCCTCTACCGACAAGATTACTAAACGTGCCACTTTGGTGGTATCTTTTGTTTCTCTGGATGATAAGAACTTGGTTTTGTGTTCATATTTTCCAAAGAAGGATTGCTTGTTTTGTGGATCTACTGTACAGGTGTTTCCTGACGTTTCTAGACTTACCCAAGTTAGGCGTAAAGGTTTTTTGGCATTAAAGTCTCGCACCCTCGCAATTGGGGCTTCTTTTTTGTTAAAGTACCCCTGTAAATGTATAGTGTTATATGAACAGGTTAAGTATGTTTTTATGGAGGCTGACCAGTTGAAACTGTTCTTGCTTAGTAAGGAAAGTGTTTAGATAATTGTGTTGTTCTTCCTGCTTATGTACTAGGGTTATATGTCTGTAGTCGGGGCCCAGTATTTCTTTGTAATAATGTTCTTGGGCTTTTCTTTTGTTTTTGCTGTCCGCTCTCCCTTAATGTGGACTTGATTGTACTTCTTTTTCATTTTTGAAATAAAGTAGTTGAAACTTGAAAAAAAAAAAAAAACCTGTTTATATTACAGCAGAAGAGAAACCAGCGGTTTCAACAGATAACATAACCAGATACAAACAACAGACAGGGGGTCCGTACAGCCCTAGAAACAGTGAGGGACACAAACACCAGACGCTTCCTCCTTTTTGCGACCTGGGCGCGGTCGCCCGGCCAGGAACTGCGCTACTCAGGAGTCCGCTCTCACTTGGTCTGTGTTTCAAGACCTCTCATTCACACAAACAAACAGGCATGCCAACAGGTTCCCAAAATTCCAAATTCCAAGTTCAGGCCTGACTAACTAACAAAGGGGCAATGGCTTCAGTCCCGTGCATACTCATGCGAGACTTACTAGGACCACCCCGAGAGGTGATCAAGCTCTCATTTCGAACAAGTTCAAGTTCCAAGTTCCAAACTAACTGACTGAGTAGCAAAAGAAAATTCCTACTCACCGGATCCGGTACCAAGTGCCAAGTTCAAGTCATGAGTTGAATCCCGGACTCCCCTCGGGTTCGGAGGTGTTGGCCAGCCGGAACCAGCAACCTGTGGAGGCAAGGAGGAGTCCTCTCCGATACAAGAGGACCGGTGGCGCCAGAGGCTCCCCTGCGATCAGTCAGGTACGGCTCCAGCCGGACCAAACCTTTGAGGTGAGAAGTCGTGGTATATTTACTTGAATACCATCACACTACTCACACTTCCCGGCCAACGCACCAGGAATATGTAGCAGCTGATAAGCATGCAATAAATAATACCAGGAGTCAATTGCAGGATCCAAGCCAATTTATTGTGCACAGGTTCAGACAGCTGTGTGTCCAAAAATGACTGAGCAATGGAGTCCAAGAGCATATTCCTTATATACAATCTTTACAGTTTGATACAGGCAAACTTTCTATTGGTCCCAAAGCCCCCTGCACCTGTCCAATCGGGGACCCTCTCTGGGCCTGGCTCCTTGTTCCCCCCTTTCAGGCTTATTCTAACAAAGGCATAGTCTTAGACATAGATACATTTCTACTTCAAGGACATTTCTAGCTCAGAGAATGCAAGGACAGAACAAACCAAGCATAAAGAACTTACACAAACTTCTTGAGGAGAAAACAGGGGAATTCCAAAAGCAGTTTTAAAGCAGATTTCTAAACTTTGGTTCTTTCTCAGCACTACTCTCAAGTGGGGGTTAGGATCTAGGCCTAGTTTACAGGCCATAGTCTACCACAGAAGAGCCTTGCGGTTTGTCGCTATTGAACCGTCAATTAATGATGCCATCTTCCTCTAGCGCAAGAGGACTACTACTACTGATCATTTATATAGCTCTTGCCAGTCCCAAAGTACAGGCGCTACCCTTGGGGTAGAAGCAGGGATTCGGTGCATCTTTCCCTGTGACTCTTGGGTGTCCGGGTCTTTATGGCGTCTTAAGTAAATAAACAAACTGAGCATGAAAAGTGTGCAGCTTCACTTATTCTCCCAGCAAGCTCTGAGGTGGAAGTGCCGCAGGGAGTGTTCGGGAGCTGTAGTTTCGCATGTGCTGGTTTCACTTCTTTTGGGTTCTCAGTGGCTTTCCAGGGTTTTACCGATGTGCATCAACATCGCTGAGTTCTCGGGCTCAATCGGAGCCAAGCACCCATAGTGCCCTAGAGCATTGGCCATATTCTCAGGGGCGGCCCAAGGGGGGTGCGGGGCCATGTGCGGAGACTCGGTGCGGGGCCTCATTTGCATAAGTGGCCTTATTTGCATAAATATTTGCATAATGTTACCATACACTAACTTTTAGTAAACATGTCTCTTAATGAGTGTATGGATAAAGAAAGACTAAAAGATTTCTACATTACTATAATCCAGTGCCAACCGCCAGGCACATTAGGAACTACTACAAACGCTGCCCATTTAGAACCCATAGCAAACCCGCTGTATCCTGACAGCATTACCAGGACTCACAAAGCACCAGACCCTACCTATCAAAAAGCAACACTGCAAATATTAAACCAGTACATTTCAGAGAATACTGGGGAAAGAGAACAAGTGGCAATGTCAAATAGGAATTACATAAACAGAATACCTCAGCTCAGTTACACATGCAGAACATAGACCATCACCAAACAAGGAATCGCAATTTAGAAACAGGAAGGCAATAATTAAACTGGGAACCCCAAAAGCCAAACTTGGAATGTACAACAACACTGTAGAAATAAAACTATAAATCAATTTCCTCTTGTACCAAACAAAGCGCAGACGTTAATGATGCACATTTCCCAGAGCTTTCATATTCCAGTTAATAAATTCAAAATAAAGAGATATATTTCTACCTTTTGTGCATTTTTTTTCAGTTGCAATTGCTCCAGCCACTTTCTTCTGGTTTCTTCATGTTTTCTGCTAACTCTCCATCGTCTGCTGTCCATTTGTCCTTTCTTCTCTCTTCTAGTTTTCTTTCCATCCTCTCTCTCTACATCTGCTTTAACATACTAATCTTTATCCTTTTGCTCTTTCCTCATTCTTATTTCATCCACACAAATTTTACCCCTCCATCCTCAATCCCCACTTACTCTCCCAATACCCGGCCAATTGTAGATTTTTCATCCCTCCCACACAAAATATTTTTCCCCTCTCCATTTTACTCTCCCAGCCCCATCCCATTCTAATCCTCCCCCAACATCAGCTCCCTTCTAGTTCCAGTCTCACCCAGCATCCATTCCCTTCTAGTCCCTGCATCAGCCCATTTCCAGTCCTAGCCCCCCGGCAACCCATGTCCAGTCCTAGCGCCCCCCCCCAGTGTCAGTCTGAGTCCCGTCATCAGCTCAGGTCCAATCCTCGCCCCCCATCAGCCCCGTGCTAGTCATTTCCTCGCCCCACCCACAGCCCATGGCAAATCCTAGCTCCCCTCCTCTCAGCCCAATTCCAGTCCAAGCCCCCCCATGAGCCTACTTCCAGTTCTAGCCCCTCCATGAGTCCATTTCAATTCAAGCCCCCACCACAGCCCATTTCCAATCTTAGCTCCCCCCAACAGCCCATTTCCAGTCCTATCCTAGCTGCTCCATCAGCCCATTTTCAGTTCTAGCTCCCTTCCCTCACAGCCCATTTCCATTCCAAGCTCCCTCCCCATCAGCTATTTGCAGTTCAAGCCTCCCCGTCCACTCAGTCCATTTCCAGTCATAGCAATCCCACAACCCATTACCAGTCCTAGCCCCCCATCAACCCATTTTCAGTTTAAGCCCCCCCTATAACCCATTACCAGTCCTAACCCCCCATCAGCCCACTTCCGGTCTTAACCCCATCAGCCCATTTCCAGTCAGCCCCCCATAGCCCATTGCCAGTCCTAACCCCCCCCATCAGCCCACAGCCCATTACTAGTCCTAACCACATCAGCCCACCTCAAGTCCTAACCCCTCCCCATCAGCCCTTTTCCTGTCCTAGCGCCCCCATAGCCCATTTGCAGTCCTAACCCCCCCCATAGCCCATTAGCAATCCTAACCCCCATCACCCTATTTCCAGACAGCCCCCATCAGCCCACAGCCCATTACCAGTCTTAACCCCCCCCAGCCCATTTCCAGTCCTAAACCCCCCCAGCCCATTTCCAGTCAGCCTCCATCAGTCCCAGCCCATTAGCAGTCTTAACCCCCCCCAGCCCATTTCCAGTCCTAACCCCCCCCAGCCCATTTCCAGTCAGCCTCCATCAGCCCCAGCCCATTAGCAGTCTTAACCCCCCTAGCCCATTTCCAGTCCTAACCCCCCCTCCAGCCCATTTCCAGTCCTAACCCCCCCTTGCACATTTCCAGTCCTAACTCCCCCCCCTTGCACATTTTCAGTCCTAACCCCCCCCTTGCACATTTCCAGTCCTAACCCCCCCTTTGCACATTTCCAGTCCTAACCCCCCCTGCACATTTCCAGTCCTAACCCCCCCTTGCACATTTCCAGTCCTAACCCCCCCTTGCACATTTTCAGTCCTAACTCCCCCCTTGCACTTTTCCTGTCATAACCCCCCCCCATTTCCTTTTCCAGTCCTAACCACCCCCTTGCACATTTCCAGTCCTAACCCCCCCCTTGCACATTTTCAGTCCTAACCCCCCCCCCTTGCACATTTCCAGTCCTAACCCCCCATCACCCCATTTCCAGACAGCCTCCATCAGCCCCCCCCCCCTTCCCTTCCCTTCCGGCAAATTAAAAAAACAAAACAAAAACCTGGCTCTAGCTGCTGCCGCGTCCGTCGCAGCAGCGGCAGAATGGCGTGTCCCGCGGGGCCCCCTCTCCTCGTCGAGCCCTCTGCAAGGGCTTTCAGATTCGCGAAGGGAGAGTGCTCCCTCGCGTCTCTGTAAAGCCCGCAGGGGCTAATGGGAAATTTCCCATCAGCCCCTCGCGTCTAAAGGGGCAGATGGGAAATTTCCCATTAGCCCCTGCGGGCTTTACAGAGACGCGAGGGAGCACTCTCCCTTCGCGAATCTGAAAGCCCTTGCAGAGGGCTCGACGAGGAGAAGGGGCCCCGCGGGACACGCCATTCTGCCGCTGCTGCGACGGACGCGGCAGCAGCCAGAGACAGGTTTTTTTTTAAAATGTAATTTTAAAAAAAAGCAGAATGTTCTTTGCGCGGGGCCCCCTGAAACGCGGGGCCCTGTGCAAAAAACATTCTTGCTCAATGGACGGGCCGGCCCTGCATATTCTACCTTATATAGTAGTCTAACCTCGCTCAGTGCATCCCAGGATGCACTGTGAAGGGCCAGGCGCCACCATTTTTCAAGATAGCAGGCAAGAGCAGGAGTGAGTGGGCAGTGCTCCCACTCATTTCTGAAGGTACTGGGAGGGGAGCGTCAGGGCCGCTGGGCCTCCAGGGTTCCTTTTGGTTGATTGGATGGGCAGTTTGGGGCCACTGAGCCACCAGGTTTATTTTTAGTTGGGAGGGGGAAATTGGGGCTGCTGGGTCACCAAGGATTCGCTTTCTGTCGGATGCATCCAATGTTCCCCCTAATTTTCTGTAGGCTGTGTGCGCATAAAATATCAGCTGTGCAGCTTTTGAAGGAAGGTTAAATTTTTGTGCGCCACATAACGACACTCGGAGTTAAATACTTTAAAATTTGACTACACGTCAAAATACAGTATGTACACCACAATGATTTTAATCAAATTAAATGAAAATAGACAATTACTAAATGAAGCGGAAAATTTCTAGTAATTACAATCACAACTTTAAAATTTTAAGACGTCTGTGTTATTTTCTATCAGAATCAGAACCGTAATTTTTGTGCGCTCTGTTGTAAAGTATGTGCGCTTGCTCAGCGAGGTGTGTGCGTGCGTACACGCGCACAGCTTAGAGGGAACAGTGGATGCATTGGCCTTGGCCCTAGATAGTATTTTGATGGCATCAGGGGCTTCCCCCGATGCCTGGGATCATCCTTGATATTTCTCCTCAGATGATCCAGGCATCGGGGAAAGCCCCTGATGCCATCAAAATACTGTTGGGCACGTGCTAGATGTTTAAGCCACCTCAGACCCAGGCATAAAGATACTGGTGCTGTGGCAGCACTGATAGCATGCAATAAATAATACCCGGAGCACTGTTCCCTCTAAGCTGTGCGCGTGTGCGCGCGCACATACTTTATAACAGAGCGCACAAAAATTACGGTTCTGATTCTGATAGAAAACAACACAGACGTCTTAAAATTTAAAAGTTATTGTGTATTTATGGTTTTCACAAGTTCTACAATATTTTCTAGTGCAATCAAAGTAGTGTACATACTGTATTCTGATGTGTAGTCAAATTTGAAAGTATATAACTCCGAGTGTCGTTATGTGGCGCACAAAAATTTAACCTTCCTTCAAAAGCTGCGCACAGCTGATATTTTATGCGCACACAGCCTACAGAAAATTAGAGGGAACATTGACCCGGAGTCAGTTCAAGGATCCAAGCCAAGTTTAATGTGCACATGGCCCAAGCATCAAAGGACTGAGCAATGGCGAACAGGAACAACTTCCTTATATACAAGCTTCACAGTTTGATACAGGCAGACTTTCTATTGGTCCCAACGCCCCCTGCACCTATCCAATCGGGGACCCTCACTGGGCTATTGCTCAGGCTAGTCTAACAAAGGCACAGTTCTATGTTATGGCTACACTTCTACGGCAAGGTCATATCTAGCTCGAGGAATGCAAAAGTATCCATTTAGTATGGAAGTATTGTGCAAGCTTTGTAATAAACTGATTTTTCTAACTTTTAATTCTTTACTCTAACAACAGGAAGGTGGGGGTTAGAATCCAGGCCCATCTTAGAGGCCTTTCACATCTATATAGGCCATCGCCTACCACATTCCCCCCTTTGATTATTCTCACCCGCAAATTAGAAAGGGTGGGAATTAAATCACATATTATACTTGTGTAACAGCATCATCTTGGGGTATATAGGGTAATATTGCCACATAGCCAACACTTTAGTTGCTGTCTGCCGCTTCACAGTGCTATCAATAACTGAGGTTATAGTGCGCAAGCAAAGGGGTAGGAGACCTGGGAGAAACAAGCACACAGCCAATATTAATAATACAACACAGTTCTTGCCTAGTAATTTCAGATCCAATCTGTTTCATATCTCCTTTTGTTCCTTGTACCATAGGCGGGGGTCGCCTATACAGAATCTCAAAAGGGGAAACTCCTAAAGACTTAGTAGGGGCTAAACATATCCTGAGAAGGGCTATAGGACGAACTCAGAACTGGAGCCACTTCAGGTGAACTTCTTGGCAAAGGTTAGATAACTGAGATTCATACGTTCTACTGTTCCTAAATTCTGAGGTCTGTAGGCAATATGCATCTGATAATGTTAATATCTCGGGATCATACTTAATGGACTTGCTACCTGAGGTTATCAACCCTCATTCTTTGTACAGGGCCCCATGTGCATGCAAGGTTGTAAGGGCATACTTGGAATCTGTGTACACATTTAGACGGAGCCCTTTTCCTATTGTCAGTGCTCCAGTGTGAGCTGTCAATTCAGCTTTCTGTGCTGAAGTTCCTGGGGCCAGAGCTGTGGACTCAACTACCAGATCAAGGGTCACCACTGCATATCCGGCACAACAATGTCCATTAATGATGATAGGGCTGCTTCCATCTACAAAGAAAGTCAGGGTTCTCCAAAGGAATAGCAGTCAAAGCCAGGCGACTTGAGAATACAGTGTCCATAGTTTCTAGACAGTCATGATCAGGGGGGGTCAAGATCAACTGGTAACAATGCAGCAGGATTCAGAGCTTGACTGACTATCAATTGTACAACATACTTGGATACTACAACATCCGTGAATGCGTGAGCCAAAAACTTCCTTCGTGTTCCATGAGGGTCAGAACAAAGTGCGGTACAGTAACTTGAAGATTTTGTCCCGGGGTGAGCTTGTCAGCTTTGCTCACTAGGAGGGCTGTAGCTGCAACAGCTCTCAAACAAGGGGGCCAGCCTTTTTGCAACTACATCCAATTGTTTTGACAGATAGGCTACTGGCCGTCGCCCAGATCCAAGAGATTGAGTCAACACTCCTAGAACATTTCCTTGTGACTCCTGGACATAGAGACTGAAAGGTATTCTGGACATCTGGTAGACCCAGAGCTGGTGCTAACATCACATCAGAGCGGTTTTTCAAAGATCGAAAAGCTGCATCCCATTCAAGTCCCCATTCCAATGGAGACTTTTCCATTCCTTTGATAGCTTGATACAAGGGTTTTGCTAGCAGCGCAAAATGGGGGATCCATATACGACAGTACCCTGCGGCACCCAAGAAGGCTCTCACTTGCCTCCTGGTGGCTGGAGTGGGAATACTGCATACAGCTTCTTTGTGTTCTGGTCCCAGGCGTCGAATTCTGCTGGACAACTGGAATCCCAGATATTTAACTTGTTTGACATAATCGCGCTTTGGCTCTTGAGACTTTGTATCCAGCCTCATTAAAAGGTGCAAGAGTTCACTGGTGGCTTGTAGACATTCACTGTTTGGAGTTGGTGGTCATTCACATACTGAAGAAGAACCCTGTGTCCTGGGTTCACATAGTAGCTTGGGGTAATCAAGTCCAGGTGAGTTGGCCCCGCCTTCCTGTTGTGGGGTCTTGCCATTCAAAAGCAAACAAACGTTGACTGGTAGGGGCTAGGTGTATACAGAAGAAGACCTCTTTCGGGTTTAGGACAGTGAAATGAGAAGCCTCTTGTACTGGGCGGTAATCCCGTCCCAGGTTTCTTGACTGGGAGAAGGGGGGTGTTCCAAGGTGACCGGCACTCCTTGAGAAGTCCATACTTCAGCAGTTTCATTAAATGGCAGTGGATACCTTCAATGGTCGGGGAAGAGGATACTGCTTCACATGCACTGGTTCCGCTCCTTGCTTGAGGGTGATGATAACAGGGGCTATGTTCTTCGCTAGGCCAGGTGGATATCTTCTGACCATACTTCAGGCGGGGCTACAAGGTTGGTGGGTATACAGGAACTAGCTGACTTGGTTGGAGATACGCTGTAAAACCGCCATTACATAAGAACATAAGATATGCCATACTGGGTCAGACCAAGGTCCATCAAGCCCAGTATTCTGTTTCTAACAGTGGCCAATCTAGGTCATACGTACCTAGCAGTTTCCCCAAGGGACACAGGTTCCACAATGCTTGTATTGGTTCAAGCATTGATATCCTGGGTCCCTTCTTAATAATGGTTTATGGACCTTTCCTCCAGGAACTTGTCCAAACCTTTTTTAAACCCAGCTACACTAACAGCCTTTACTACATCCTCTGGTAACAAATTCCAGAGTTTGATTACACGTTGAGTGAAAAAATATTTTCTTTTATTAGTCTTAAATAGTTTACCCTGTAGCTTCATTGCATGTCCCCTAGTCTTTCTATATTCTGATAAGGTAAACAATCGATCTACGTTTACCCGTTCCACTCCGTTCATTAATTTATAGACTTCTATCATATCTCCCCTCAGCCGTCTCTTTTCCAGGTTAAAGAGCCCTAACCTTTTTAGCCTTTCTTCATAGGAGTATCCTTCCATCCCCTTTACCATTTTGGTGGCTCTTCTCTGAACCTTTTCTAAAATCGCTATATCCTTTTTAAGATACGGCGACCAGAATTGCACACAATATTCAAGGTGCGGTCCCACCATGGAACGATATAGAGGGATTATAATATCTTTTGTTTTATTTTCCATTCCTTTCCTTATCATACCTAGCATTCTATTTGCTCTCTTGGCCGCTGCTGCACACTGGGCAGAGAGTTTTAACATGGTATCCACAATGACGCCTAAATCTTTTTCCTGGGTGGTAGTTCCTAATGTGGAACCTTGCATCGTGTAACCATAGTTTGGGTTGTTCTTCCCTAGGTGCATAACCTTGCACTTGTCCACATTAAATTTCATCTGCCATTTTGATGCCCAGTCTTCCAATTTATCAAGATCCTCTTGCAATTTTCCACAATCCTCTTGGGTTTTAACAACTTTAAATAGTTTTGTGTCATCTGCAAATTTGATAACCTCGCTCGTTATTCCACTTTCCAGGTCATTTATGAATATGTCAAAAAGCAGCGGACCCAGCACAGATCCCTGGGGTACACCACTATTCACCTTTCTCCATTGGGAAAATTGGCCATTTAGCCCTACCCTCTGCTTTCTATCTTTTAACCAGTTCCTGATCCACAATAGTACACTGCCTCCTATCCCAAGACTCTTTAGTTTTGCCAAAAGTCTCTCATGAGGGACCTTGTCAAAGGCTTTCTGAAAGTCCAGATACACAATATCAACCGACTCACCTTTGTCCACCTGATTATTCACTCCTTCAAAAAAACATAACAGATTAGTAAGACAAGATCTTCCTTGTCTAAAGCCATGTTGACTGTCTTCCATTAGGTCATGACTATCTACATGCTAAGTAATTAAATTCTTTATGATGGTTTCTACCATTTTTCCCGGTACTGATGTCAGGCTCACCGGTCTGTAGTTTCCCGGATCACCCCTGGAACCCTTTTTAAAAATTGGTGTTACATTGGCGATCCTCCAATCTTCAGGTATTAGAGATGATTTTAATGATAGTTCACAGATTACTAATAGCAGGTCTGCAATCTCGTATTTCAGTTCTTTCAACACCCTTGGATGTATACCATCCGGCCCAGGTGATTTGCTACTCTTCAGCTTATCTAATAGTTGTAATACATCTTCCCGATGTATCGATGTTTCCTTCAAATCTTCCGCACCTTTAAATACCACTTCAGTCATGGGTAACATCCCTACATCTTCCTCAGTAAAGACCGAAGCAAAGAATTCATTCAGTCTCTCCGCTATCGCCTTGTCGCCTCTTAGTGCTCCTTTAACCCTTTTATCATCTAATGGACCAACTGACTCTCTCACAGGTTTTTTGCTACGAATGTACTTGAAAAGGTCTTTACTTCATGTTTTTGCTTCCGCAGCAAGCTTCTTCTCAAATTCTCCCTTTGCCTGCCTTATCAATGCCTTGCATTTGACTTGTCAGTGCTTGTGCTGTTTCCAGGTTTCGTCGTTTGGCTCTTTTTTCCATTTCCTGAAAGATGCTTTTTTGGCAACAACAGCCTCTCTGACCTCACCTTTAAACTATGCTGGCAGTTTTTTGGACTTCCTTCCACTTTTCTTAAAGTGTGGAATACATTCTTCTTCTCAGGGAACAGTCAGCACCATCAATCCAGCAGGCTTTGGGTTCACAGTCATTTGCATTTCTCCCCCTTCAGCAAAGGATATTTGTGCCTGAAGCTTTGCAAGCATATCTCGGCCCAAAAGTGGAATAGGGCATTCAGGCATATACAGGAACTGGTGCGCTATTTTCTGTCCCCCTAGTTCACACATGTGGTTCTGCAGGAATGGCTTGGTGGCCCTGTTCCCAGTGGCTCTGACAATGGTGATGCATCGAAAAAACAAAGGGGCTAATGGCTTTCACTGCTGAGTGTTCTGTTCCTGTATTCACCATATATTGGTCCCCTATTTGCAAACAGACCATAGGCTCCTGGGGACTCAGGTGAACTTGGAGTCCAGTCTGGCCTAGTCTTCATCCATGTCATAGCCTGTTGCAACTGCCACTCCCTCAATAGCTTCTTCCGCCTCTTGCTGGAACACTGTCCATGACTCTGAAATCAAGTACTCCCTCCTCCCCTCCTGGGGGTCGAGTCAAGATACGGGCATGCACTTCTCTAGTGTCCTTCTTCTCTGCATGGGTGCACTGATTCGCACCCAGTGGGGACTGATCATTTTCACGACCCTTTCCACCTCATCTGCTCTTTCGGCTAGGAAAACATCCTCTACGTCCTTAAACTCCAAAATGATCTGCTTTCTTTCCTATTTTGCATTCGCTTTCTCTGTCACATCCATTTTCACAATTCACATACTTTCTGAGCAACTTCCATTAACTGTCATGCCCGCAAATCCATCCAGTTTCTGCAATCCCCGGTTTATATCTCTCTGGGACTGACTGACAAAAACTGCATTTACCATAAGCAAATTCTCCTGGGCTGCTGGATCGCATGAGGTATATAGTGAGGGCTGTTGGATTCCACTTGGGGCCATCAAGGCTGATGGGTCTGCATAATACTGTTCATCAGTTCCATCAAATCCTAAGGTTTCTCAGTGTAGGAGACATAATGCATTTTTCAGTTCAGTTAATCAGTGGCGGAAAAAGACACATAAACAAGGCTGGTCGGCTGGCTGGGTTCCACTTCATGTTCTCAGGCGCTGGCTGTGAGTGACCCTGAACTGGCAGCTGAATCCCTGCTTGTAGTGTAAACGGGCTGTTTTCTTCCCTTCACAAACACTTAACCAGGAATCCATATAGGAGAATATATAAAGGCTTTAAACTAAGACTGTACTTCTGAAACTGAGACTTTAAAAGACCCTTTCAAAACACAGTACACATCTTACAGTTCGGGAAACACGGGCATTATCCTAACAAGATAAACAGTAGGTCTCTCTCCTGGCTCTCAAAGCAGCCGTAAAGTACTAGACAAAGCGTCTGTAAACACTAAAGAAACCCTAAATAAATACAGTGACAGCTCGTTTGTTGTTCTCGTAATTTATGAACAATAGTTGTCCTCTATGCGGTGCTTGCTATAATATATAAAAAGACCCCGATAGCATATGCAGTCAATTTCAAGCATTTTTGTAGTTACTGGCTCAGGATGCTTCATAGTCCTATCAGGGGCCTTAACCTCTACTTTGTAGGTCAATGGGGAAACAAAAGCAGTCTCATTAAGTTCTCTATCATTTCTTTTTGAACAGTATTTGCTAACGACTGGAACATAGAAATCACAAAACAAGGCTAAGCCCATAAATGCATTGAGGAACTCGAACGGGGTTAATAAGAACTTAACCCTTTTCAGGCTGAGCCCAAAACTGTCGAGATCCAAAATGTCTGACTAAACATTCCTGACCATAGCAGAAGGAACATCACCACCAAAACACATTGAACAAAACAGGCACAATTTTCCTGAAATAAGCACAAATTAACCCAGCTGCAGAGCGTAGAATAATTGAATACCTCCAAAGCGTTAAGTAAAGGATACATTCCTGTCTTTGTCTCCGGGCTGTGTGAAAGACACGCCCCCTTCGCTCTCTACTTGCAAGAGAGAGAGACTCACGCTCAGTGAGACAGCTGCCTTTGTAAAAGACTCCTGAGTTGTTTCTTTAATACTTTTCCTTAATCGGCAAAAACAAGAGACACCAAACACTCTCCTTTCTCGCGACCTGCACTAGTCAGGAGGCAGCACCTCGCTTGGTCTGTATGCAAGGCCTCTCATGCACACACGCAGACATTCAAGACAGAATTAAATCCCAATGTAAATAAATCCCCAATAAACAGAATAAATCCCAATAAAACCTGACTGACTGACTGAGGGGGTGGGTGGGTTCAGTCTCTGCTTATACTTTTAAGACTTTTGAGACTTACTAGGACCGCCCCGAGAGGGATCAGACTCTTAAGCGCTTATTCCAGACTGACTGATTAGCAGAACAGTTCTACTCACCAGATCAAAGGGTTGGACCCTGGACTCCCCTCGGGTTCGAGGTATAGGCCGGCCGGAACAGGCAACCTGCGGAGGCAAGGAGGAGCCCTCCCCGATACAAGAGGATGGGTGGCGCCGAAAGCTCTCCTGCAATCAGCCAGGGGCGGCTCCAGGCTGGACAAAACCTTTTGAGGCGAGAAGTCGTGGTATATCTACGTGAATACCATCACACTACTCACATTTCCCGGACAACGCACCAAGACATGTGGCAGCACTGATAGCATGCAATAAATAATACCCGGAGTCAGTTCAAGGATCCAAGCCAAGTTTAATGTGCACATGGCCCAAGCATCAAAGGACTGAGCAATGGCGAACAGGAACAACTTCCTTATATACAAGCTTCACAGTTTGATACAGGCAGACTTTCTATTGGTCCCAACGCCCCCTGCACCTATCCAATCGGGGACCCTCACTGGGCTATTGCTCAGGCTAGTCTAACAAAGGCACAGTTCTATGTTATGGCTACACTTCTACGGCAAGGTCATATCTAGCTCGAGGAATGCAAAAGTATCCATTTAGTATGGAAGTATTGTGCAAGCTTTGTAATAAACTGATTTTTCTAACTTTTAATTCTTTACTCTAACAACAGGAAGGTGGGGGGTTAGAATCCAGGCCCATCTTACAGGCCTTTCACATCTATATAGGCCATCGCCTACCACAGCGCTAAAGCTGGTTGCAAAATCCTTTATGTGTTTCTCTGCATTGGGCGCAGCCAATATTTGCATACCATTTCATTATGTATAGCTCATTTGCCTATTTAAATATATGTAAATACTCTTGGCGTTCATTGTGCACTAGTTTTCCCAGTGCTGTTTACGCGAGGAAGCTTCCAATCAGTTCCCCTAATGTACCAGAAATGGGCGGCCGGATTTGATCAATGGCGCTAAAAAAGTAGTAGATTTGAAACAGAATAATGACTCCAACGTGCTTTAGCCTCGTTAATAAGTAAATAAATAAAATCCCGCGCCTCTTTTGCGACCATCGACTAAAGAAATCTCCAAACCTGTTCTGTCTGCAATTCATTAACACCGCTCCGCCGCTTTCCTGACGCCATGGCAACGACTTCCACAGGTCGGGTGAGCAAAGAGCTCCGGAATCGGCAAAGTGCGCAGGCGCAGAGTTCCATATGGGACGCTGTGTAGACCGTCTGTTTCTGTCAGCGCTATTACTACTACTACTATCATGTGTATAACTGGTCATTAAAACTACATAGGACCTGCAGTTTGTTATGTTTTGCTGACATTTCTTTATTATAGGCAAGTGCGGAACGTACAATTGTAGAACCGTTTAGTGACCTTGGCATGATCATATAATTACAAAATAACTACGGATCTGACAGCTTGAGCTTTCCTTGTCATTTGGACAAAAAAAAGAACAGTCATACATATGTTGTTGTTGTTGTTTAGTGCCGTCGAGACGGTGCTGACTCATGGGACGCCCTGGATAGCTGTCCTACACATATGAACATTTTATAACTTTAAGAAAGGCGTTACTAAAACCAGTCAGAGAAGTAGCCGCAAGCCCTGGTCGCGCGATAGAAGAGCCTTCGCTGAATGACGTAATCTCCCAACAGCAAGAGGACCTGCCAGTCCCAAAGCACAGGCGCTGCCCTTGGGGTAGAAGTAGGGATTCGACAAATCTTTCTCTGCGACTCTCGAGTGTCCGGGTCTTTATGACGTCTTATGCAAATAAACAAAATGAGCATGAAAGATGTGCAGCTTCACTTATTCTCCCAGCAAGCTCTGGGGCAGAAGCGCCGCTTGGGTGTTCGGGAGCTGTAGTTTCATGAGGGTTGGTTGCGCTTCTCTTGGAGACAGCTACGGGGCCTTTGAAGACTTCACTTCCCATAGTGCTGATGAGTCAGGCGGCATGGAGGAAAGCCATGACTGAGGAATTTGCTGAAGGGATGATGGTAGAGGTTGGTATGCAGGCAGCGTTTAGTGCTTGATAGCGTTCTATTCACATGTGTAGAGAGGCTGTTCTTCTGCTACTACTATTAATCATTTCTATAGCTTGATGGGGTGGTTTGTCTTGGGAAGCTGCTGGAGTCTTGACTGTGAGAGAAAGGGAGCTGCGGCCATCCGAGGTGGCATTTTATTGTACAGACTTGAGTTCGCTCACGGTTTCTTGGAGATTTAAGGCTGATTTACCAGAGCGTTACTGACACTGTGAAAGTTATGTATGGTTTTTGAAATTCAAGTGCAACGTTCCTTTTCAGTGCCCTATAGCCGCAGTTATAGATATTATCAGGGTTTTTTTTAGGTAGGGAGGAGGCCGTGCTTAACAATGTCACCTGTCTGCCCGTAGCGCCTCCTCCCCCCACTTATGACTGTAATTTGAAAAAAAGAGATGGCCAGAAAATGCTTAAAAAATATGTGGTTTGCACTTGAAAGGATGTCTACAAAATGTATAAATTGGAAACTTCCTCTAAGAACAGGAGCAAGAATCTGAGTCATTCGGCCTGGAACTAATAGCATTGTTGGCACAACAGTATATATTGCATAACGCGATTAAAATAAGAGTAACGAAAAAGTAGGTTAGAGAGAGTACAGTAACGAGGATGATTTGCAGGTTCTGATGCTGATCCGTATTGTTTGCTCAAGTTATGTTACTGTCAGGATACAATATATTTTTCTGTTGTAGCTCCTGTTTTCCGCATTGTATATAGTTTTCTGTGCATATTTTGTGGGATGTTTTTTTATTTTCTCTTCCAGTACTGGGAAATCTGCTTCTCTAATTTATCTTTATGTTTTGTACGAGGGTCATTTTTAAAGTAAGAACAGATTGCGTATCGTGTCCGCGCGATCTGTCAAGTGACATCTGTTCAAGGTCAGCCACTCTTGGCCAGTCTCTCACTATGCCGCCATTACGTTTCACGTCTCTGCCAGTGTTGGTTGTATGGTTATACTGCTTCAATCAGGAATCCCTCCGATTGTGAAGTACGCTCGGTTATCCTGTTTTAATGCAAAACAAGTTCGTCCAGCATTTTCGGCACCCATCTCGCACACACTTTTTTTGTAGTGCAGTTTGTCAGTAACAATGTGATAAACTACTGATCTTGAAACTTGTGGAAATGTCTGATGCAGCTCGTCTATAGTGAAGCACCTGTTTTGGCGAATTTCCTCATCAACTTCTTGTGTCAGGTCTTCATTCATGACAGTAGGCCGTCCAGATCGTTCTTCATCATGAACATTTGTCCTTCCTTCCTTCCTTAAACATCATTCATTACACCTTCCCCATACATTTCAACAAGCTGCCGGTGAATTTCAGCTGGACGAACTTGTTTTGCATTTAAAAAATGGATAACCGAGCGCACTTCACAGTCGGAGGGATTACTGATTGACATGGCGACAAACGAAGCAGTATAACCATACAACCAACACTGGCAGAGACATGAAACGTAATGGCGGCGTAGTGAGAGACTGGCCAAGAGTGGCTGACCTTGAACGGACGTCACTTGACAGATCGCACGGACACGATGCGCAATCGGTTCTTACTTTAAAAATGACCCTCGTATATTGCAGAAAAAAGTGCATTCATGTTTTTCGTTTGTCGTATTGCATATTTGTTTCTAGTCTGTGGTCATTAATTCTGTATTTGAGGGTCTCTCTGTGTTTTGTATGCTTGTGGAGCCAGCCCCAGACAGCTGCAAGGTATCAGATGCCCTAGGTAAACTTTCAGCCTTATGCTCCCTCTTGAGATTTTGATAATTAAAACTCAAGAACTGTGATCATCTGAACACCATCCTTACAACAACATTCCAGTAGAAATGCATAATTGGTCATCATACTTAAACTTTTGCTTTGTATGTGTGTGCTTGATCTTACTGCAGGTAAAAGATATACTGTACTGAGAGTTTGTGTGGCGATCGGTATCTGTTGATTTGCTTTGAATACTGCTGCTTTTTGCTACTTGGTAGTTGCCTAGAGCAGCAGCTTCTGGCAAGTCTTGCCTAATGGGTCCATTTGTGTGACCAAGTAATTTTGGCTAGTGTGTCAGGCTACTGCAAAGTTATTAGGTGCCTTAGGTGAGTCTTCAGCTTAGTACTCTCTTCCCCTCCATTAGCTTTTCCTTATTAAATGCAGTAATCCATGATCACCCCAATGCAGTCCATTCCCAGAACAATTCTGTGAAAAAGTATAGTTAGGTATCATGGTTTCAAATATACATAAACACATATACAGGTAAAGCATCAGACACCGTTTCCGAAAGTAAAAATTGCCTACTCTTCTTGTGGGTATAAGTATGTGGTGATAGTATAATGGATCTTTGAGTCTATGTGACTGTCCAGTTCCATTGTTTTTCTTTCCTTGTGGCTAGTTGATTCCTTTCCATCTCTCTCCCCCCCCCCCCCCCGGCAACCACGTTCTGTGTGGGAATCTGTAATAGTCAAGCTTGTTCTGTTTTCCAAACTATACTTTTTTCAATAAGGAGGTGCAGCTAGGGTATACACTATAGTATTTCATTTGCCACCTCTTCATAGAATGGATTGTAGCAGTTTGAATTCTTTGTGTTGATACTGGTCTGGCATAGCAGATTTACTACTTGCGTTCATTTTGTGTATTTTCCAGAACTGTATTGTTGAATTTTAATATTTTTTTCTGTGACACATAGGGGACAAATTCTCCGTTCATTCTGCATTTATTATTGCAAATGTTTCTGTGGACATGAAATGCCTGTCTTTTTAGAAAAGAATTGTAGAATTTCTGTTGAGGTTCTGTATAGTTTGGGATAAATGATGGACCCTAGACTTCACTCTCCAATGAAGGCATAGAAAATTGGGGATCTCAAAATTGGCCCACAGACACATTTTTTCCTTGGCCTACATTTCCTCCCACTTGGTGGCTGTATACGTTACCTAAGGCAAGCACGAAGTGTTCTCAATTCACTAGATCCAGAGCCTTCTCCTTCTTTGCTCCATCCTGCTGGAACGCACTACCAGCAACTATCAGAACCATCAGTGAACTCTCCCAATTTAGGAAGGCACTGAAACGGTACCTCTTTCTTCATCACTACGATGATGCAGTCTTCTCCCCACACTCACCCACTCTCACATCTCAATGCAGCACCTCAAACTCATGCACGTCACATTCCCAGACTGATCACTCGCAATCACACCTTCCCCTCCAAGCATCATGAGAAACTTATGCAGTGCCGTATAACTCATTATATTGTTGCATAAAGTAGACTGTATTTATTCATCGTGTCTCCTTGTTAAGGGACTGGTTATTTATACCCTATTTTACCTGTTATACCTGCTTAATGCATACCCAAGTTTAATTTTCCTGTTTAATGTATACCCAAGTTATTATACCTGTTTCACTGTAAGCACAAATCACGAAATTGAGATGTGCAACTCTTATGTTCATTGTAAACCGCACTGATGTCGAATAGCGCGGTATAAAAGAGACTGCAAAGAAATAAATAAATAAATACGTCCAAAAGCCTCATGATAGTAGCTAAGGAATTAATGGCTTCTTCCAGCGCACAGGCTCGCCCAACCACTAGACAGACTAGGTGGTTGCTTAGGCCAGTAACTTTTGGTGAGGGGGGAGGGGAGCAGTAAAGAGAAGTTAAAATCAAGGCAAATCAGTGGGTTCTGCCAGTTGCACAAATTAGAGTCAACGGTGCATACCTTTTTACCTGCAAGAAGAATTGGCAGTATACAAATAGTTCATTTATTCTGATGGGTGACTTTGAAATCTCCCTTATTTTGCATATATTTACAAAACTAAGTTCAGTATCTTAAAGGTATGATGGCCAAATATGCATTTTTATAAGACTGTTGAACTCTATTATAATTAAAATTGTGAGGGAGCGTGGGGGGGGGGGGGGAATGCAAGACTCTACTCTTGTGTGTGTGTTTGCCATCAAGTCAATGCTGACTTCTAGCAACCCAGCCCCTGAGTTGTCTTGGCAAGATGCAACCGTTAGTAGATTGCCAGGCCTTTCTTCTATGCAGTAAGTCTATAGCACCTGCTATTCAAAGGTGGTCACTTATCCAAATACTAGCCAGGCCCATTGATAGGGTGCCTAATACTCTTGCACCAGCTCTACTATTGTCCTCTGCTATGGCATCTCCTCATGACATCGCTTGTGCGCTGGAAGAAGCCACTGCTTCTTTGGCTGCTACCATGGAGCCTCAGCCACATCTGCAGCTTCACGCTGCAGGAGAGAAGGTCTGCACCACTGAGAGTGTGCCATATGGGCCCTGTCCCTGATGATAACACAACCAAAAAAAAGCAAACCACTGCCAGCACACAGGAAGAAATGCAAAACAGGTCAATGTTATACCAGCTTGTTTAATTAGAAGTAGTCAGTGACATAAAAAAGACTCTACACAGTCATTTATCGGTGATAACATGCCTCCCTCAGGGGTCATGATATGTAATTTTATGATAAAGTATTCAGATAAAAAAGTATTGGGAGTGGTGCCAAAGGACTAGAGAGAGGCTCATGTGGTCCCTTTTACACAAAAGCAGAAGTAAGGGTGTGGATGTAAACTAACCGGCCTGTAGTTTGATGGTGAGTAAGTTATTGGAAACGCTGCTGAAAGAGAAAATAATGAGGTTTCTGGAGTCCACCGGATTACAGGATCTGAGGCAGCATGGATTCACCAGAGGCAGGTCTTGTCAACAAATCTGATTGATTTCTTTGACTGGGTGACCAGGGAGTTGCACTGGAGAGCCCTAGATGTGGTGTATTTAGATTTCAGTAAAGCCTTTGACACCGTTCCTCACAGGCGACAATCTCAATGAGTGGTTGAGACAATGGTGCAAGGATGAGGGTTTTGGATTTATTAGGAACTGGGGAACATTCTGGGGAAAGGAGGGGCTCTTCCAAAGGGATGGGTTTCACCTTAACCGGGATGGAACCAGGCTGCTGGCATTAACTTTTAAAAAGGAGATAGGGGAAAGCTGACAGTCACCCAAGAGCACATGGTTCGGAACAATGTATCCTTGAAGGATACTACCAAAAACAGAGAGGTTCCAAAAAAGATTAAAGTAGCCCAAATGCCCTTGAGTATGGAGCAGACAGAGCTTAAAGATTCCAAATTACCCATGCCTACCAATAGCCAGATTACTATGAATAAATTAGTCTCTAAAATGCTTGTATGCAAATGCTAGAAGTCTAAAAACTAAGATGGGAGAGTTAGAATATATAGCATTAAATGAGAGGTTAGATATGATTGGAATCTGACACATGGTGGAAGGAGGACAACCAGTGGGACACTGTGATATCTGGGTACAAACTATATTGTCATGATAGAGCTGATCAAATTGGTGGAGGGGTTGCGCTCTATGTTAGAGAGGGCATTGAGTCAAAAAGGATTAAGTTTTTTGCAGGAAACAAAATTTGCTGTAGAATCTCTATGGATTGAAATTCCATTTAAAAAGGGGATGGCGGTGGGAGTGTACTATCGACCGCCTGGGCAGAATGAACAAATGGATGATGAAATGCTCAAAGAAATCAAGGAAGCTAACAAAAGTTACAGCACAGTAATAATAATGGGTGATTTCAATTACTCCGGTATTGACTGGGTCAGTGTCACAGCAGGACATGCTAGGGAGATAAAGTTCCTAGATGAAAATAAATGACTGATTCTTGGAGCAGCTGGTTCATGAACCGACCAGAGGGGAAGCCGTATTGAACCTAGTCCATAGTGGAACACCAGATCTGGTGCAAGAGATAAGGGTGTTGGGGCCACTTGGCAATATTGATCATAGCATGATCATGTTTGATTTAATTAGTGGAGGAGGGATAGTAAGGAAATCCACAGTACTACCTTTTAACTTTTGAAAGGGAGACTATGATAAAGTGAAGAAAATAGTTAAGAAAAAACTAAAAGAAACAGTTGCAAACTTTAAAGGCTTACATCAAGCTTGGGTGTTTAAATATACTATCTTGGAAGCCCAGATCAGCTGTATTCCATGCTTTAAGAAAAGTGGAAGGAAGTCCAAAAAACTGCCAGCATGGTTTAAAGGTGAGGTCAGAGAGGCTGTTGTTGCCAAAAAAGCATCTTTCAGGAAATGGAAAAAAGAGCCAAATGACGAAAACTGGAAACAGCACAAGCACTGGCAAGTTAAATGCATGGCATTGATAAGGCAGGCAAAGAGAGAATTTGAGAAGAAACTTGCTGTGGAAGCAAAAACGCATAATAAAGACTTTTTCAAGTACATTCATAGCAAAAAACCTGTGAGAGAGTCAGTTGGTCCATTAGATGATAGAGGGGTAAAAGGGGCAGTAAGAGGGGACAAGGCTATAGGGGAGAGACTGAATGAATTCTTTGCTTCGGTCTTTACTGAGGAAGATGTAGGGATGTTACCTATGACTGAAGTGGTATTTAAAGGTGATACTGCAGAAGAATTGAAAGAAATATCGCTACACCAGGAAGATGTATTACAACTATTTGATAAACTGAAGAGTAGCAAATCACCTGGACCGGATGGTATACATCCAAGGGTGTTGAAAGAACTGAAATATGAGATTGCAGACCTGATATTAGTAATCTGTGAACTATCATTTAAAATTATCTGTAATACCTGAAGATTGCAGGAACACCAAGTTTTAAAAAGGGTTCCAGGGGTGATCCGGGAAACTACAGACCGGTGAGCCTGACGTCAGTACCGGGAAAAATGGTAGAAACCATCATAAAGAACAAAATTATTCAGCATGTAGATAGTCATGGCTTAATGGGAGACAGCCAACATGGCTTAAGACAAGGAAGATCTTGTCTTACTAATCTGTTGTGTTTATTTGAAGGTGTGAATAAAGAGGTAGACAAAGGTGAGTCAGTTGATATAGTGTATTTGGACTTTCAGAAAGTCTTTGACAAAGTCCCTCATCAGAGACTTTTGGCAAAACTAAAAAGTCATGGGATAGGAGGCAGTGTACTATTGTGAATCAGGAAATGGTTAAAAGATAGAAAGCAGAGGGTAGGGCTAAATGGCCAATTTTCCCAATGGAGAAAGGTGAATAGTGGTGTACCCCAGGGATCTGTGCTGGGTCCACTGCTTTTTGACATATTCATAAATGACCTGGAAAAGGGAATAATGAGTGAGGTTATCAAATTTGCAGATGACACAAAACTATTTAACGTTGTTAAAACCCATGAGGATTGTGGAAATTTGCAAGAGGATCTTGATAAATTGGAAGACTGGGCATCAAAATGGCAGATGAAATTTAATGTGGACAAGTGCAAAGTTATTCACCTAGGGAAGAACAACCCAAACTATGGTTACACGATGCAAGGCTCCACATTAGGAACTACCACCCAGGAAAAAGATTTAGGCGTCATTGTGGATAGCATGTTAAAACCATTTGCCCAGTGTGCAGCGGCGGCCAAGAGAGCAAATAGATTGCTAGGTATCATAAGGAAAGGGATGGAAAATAAAACAAAGGATATTATAATGCCTCTGTATCATTCCATGGTGCGACAGCACTTTGAATATTGTGTGCAGTTCTGGTCGTCGTATCTTAAAAAGGATATAGTGTTATTAGAAAAGGTTCAGAGAAGAGCCACCAAAATGGAAATTTGGGCGAGGGGAGAATAACGCGCACATTATATTGATCCCCAAAGCGGGGAAAGATCGTACGCAGGCTACGTCTTATCGGCCTATATCCCTGCTGAACTTTGACGTGAAGATACTGGCCAAGGTGCTGGCGGACCGCCTGGCCCCAGTTTTGCGGGAGCTGGTGCACGATTCTCAGGTGGGGTTCGTGAGGGGACGGTATGCAGTGCGTAACCTTCGTAAAATTGTGGCCTCACTGGAGTGGGTACGGAGTAGGCAGTTGGAGTCTCTCTTGATCAGCTTCGACGCGGAAAAGGCGTTCGATCAAGTGAACTGGGCATACTTAAAATATTTGCTGCCCCAGTATGGCCTTGGGGTGTCTTTTTGTAATATGGTGGAGCTCTTATACTCGAGGCCTACAGCAAGGGTACTCTGTAATGGCGTGCTATCGGATGGCTTTAGGCTGGAGAGAGGAACGAGGCAGGGATGTCCGCTCTCTCCGCTGCTTTTTGTGTTGTCTCTGGATCCTCTGGTGCGGCGGATTGAGGCGTCCAGGGATATACGCGGCATAGCTATAGGGCGGCATACCTTTAAGATGGCTGCCTTTGCAGATGATATGCTTGTGCACTTGCTGTCCCCTCAGACGTCGCTGCCTAGTTTATTACAGGAATTCTCTCTCTATGGCAGTTTTGCGGGATTGGGTATTAATATGGAAAAGTCGGAGGCCTTGGATGTGGCGGGGACACTGAGGGGGCAGTGGAGTGGGAGCTTCCCACTGAAGTGGGCGGGGGACTCCTTTGTGTACCTGGGGGTGCTATTGACTAGGGAACCGAAAGAGCTATATAGACAAAATCTGGAACGGGTCTTGGCCCAAATGCGCTCGCAGCTTCAGGCATGGACTCCGCTCCCCCTGTCTCTGTTGGGACGGGTGGCGGCATTGGGGATGGTGATTTTACCACGGGTGCTGTATTGGTTGCAGACCCTTCCAGTGTGGATATTGAAACGAGACTTAAACTCTATCGACCGAGAGATTCGGAAGTTTCTTTGGAGAGGGGCCCGGGCTCGTATACCATTACATAGACTGAGAGAGAGATGGGAACGAGGGGGGGTAGGGCTTCCAGACCTACGGAGTTATGCTTTAGCGTGCCAAGCACGGCATATCGGGGACTGGTTGGGGGATACGGAGGTGTACACCCCACGAGCATTGGAGGAGGCCTTTGTGGCCCCGCAATCTCTGCTAGCGGTGCTGCATTTGGAGAGTAAATACTTGACTGGAGGAGTGACGAGTTGTGCGCTGATTCGTCCAGCACGACAAACGTGGCGATGCCTGAATGGACTTTGGAGGGAGACTCCAGCGGTCTCGAGTTGGCTGCCCCTACAAGGGAACTGTCGGTTCACCCCTGGATCGGAATCACCAGTGTTTTTGGGATGGTGGAGGCAGGGTATACGGAATATTGGACATGTGATTGCCCCAACGGGGCAGTGCAGATCCTTTGCGACCTTGTGCAAGGATTATGGGATAAGCAGCCGGCACTACTTTGCCTATGCCCAATTACATCACTATATAGCTTCGCTCCCGCAGACTGCACTCCGGGTGGAAAGGGCTGCGCAGATATTGGAGTTCTTTGCATTGGGGGGGGAAGATCCGCCCACAATCGCAAGTTTGAAGAGGCGCATGGATGGGTATGTTAATCCGCCGGATTATGGGGCGGAAGAGACTTTGTGGGGTCGGGAGTTGAATTTGGTGGTGCCCCCGGGGACACTTAATAGGGCCTTGAGTGGGATACGCGGATTAGTGGAGGGGGCCCGCTGGCGGGAAGTGCAGTTTAAATGCCTAATACGAGCACATTTCTCTCCTAGACGTGCACTACGGTGTCGTCTCACTGAGGAGGGAGGATGCCCAAAATGTTCTAGCCCCTTGGCGGATTTGGGACATATGTGGTGGAGATGTCCGAGGATTTACCAGTATTGGAGAAAGATTGCTGCTTATATGAGTACGGTCATATCCCAACAGATTGACTGGACGGCATCGCTTGTGGTGTTAGACAGACTTGGACCACTCCACCCGAAGGGGAGGTGGGAACGCCTGTTAGTTAGGAAAGCATGTCTGGTGGGTAAAGGCCCAATACTTTGCCGGTGGAGAGAAGCGGCGAGCCCTACCTTTTGGGAGTGGCGCAATAGCTTCCACCACCTAATGCTTATGGAAAGGAGGGGAGCTAAGGGAAATGCCCGTCGTTGGGCTTCATTCCTGCTGGTATGGGAGCCATATATTCAGAGGTTGGGTCCTCGGGCCCGGAATGAGGTCCTCCGGGTGGGCTAAGGCAGGACAGAGGAGGATAGGGGAGTACATAGAGATGTGCGGAACCATGGATAAGCTTCATGTATGTTCCCTTGTGGTAGAGGAAGAGCTGTGGGGGTTGGGGGGGAGGGGGGATTAAACTGTAAACTTTGCGGTACCTTTTTGTATGATCTGTGGTGATACCCTGGAGCGGGGGATAAGACACAACCCCTGCAAGGGTTGCCATGTTTGTATCATGTTTTGCATGATCTGTATTGTGTGGTGCTGTTTTCAATAAACAGAGTTTTCAAAAAAAAAAAAAAAATGGAAAAGGGGATGGAAGGATGCCCCTATGAAGAAAGGCTAAAAAGGTTAGGGCTCATTAACGTGGAAAAGAGACAGCTGAGGGGAGATATGATAGAAGTCTATAAATTAATGAACAGGTAAGCGTAGATTGATTGTTTACGTTATCATAATATAGGAAGACCAGGGGACATGCAATGAAGCTACAGGGTAAACTATTTAAGACTAATAAGAGAAAATATTTTTTCACTCAACATGTAATCAAACTCTGGAATTTGTTATCGGAGGATGTAGTAAAAGCTGTTAGTGTAGCTGGGTTTAAAAAAGGTTTGGACAAGTTCCTGGAGGAAAAGTCCATAAACCATTATTAAAAGGGACCCAGGATATCACTACTTGACCCGATACAAGCATTGTGGAACCTGTGTCTTTTTGGGAAACTACTAGGTATGTATGACCTAGATTGGCCATTGTTGGAAACAGGATACTGGGCTCCATGGACCTTGGTCTGACCCAGTATGGCATATCTTATGTTCTTATAAACTGAGCACTTTAAGGATGGACCTAAAGTTACAGCTTGGGCTAGAATTGTTTGAGTGGGAGGCGACAAAGGGTACAGGTAAATGGAACTCGCTCTAAGGAGTAGGAGATTACCAGTGGTGTGCCCCAGGTATCTCTCCTTGGTCCGATTTCTTTTTAACATCTTTGTTAGTGATATAGCGGAAGGGCTATCGGGTAAGATTTGCCTCTTTGCGGATGATACCAAAATCTTCAATAGAGTAGACACCCAGGAAGTTGTAGATAACATGAGGAGGGATCTAACTGAGCTTGAATGGTCTAGAATTTGGCCGCTGAGATTTAATGTTAAAAAATGCAAGGTCATGCATTTGGGTTGCAGCAAGTCAAGGGAGTGATATAGAATAGGGGGTGAAGTACTTTGGTCCACTAAAGAAGAGCGGGACCTAGGTGTGATTGTGTCTGATGATCTTAAAATAGCTAAACAGGAGAGGAAGTGACGTCACTGGAGCCGATGGCGGCCTGAAAGAGCTGCTCCGGCACCGATCCGGCCGTTTACAGAATTATTGCGACCCCCCGGAGGTGGAAAGTGGTGGTCCCGGGTGCGGGAAGCGGCCGGAGCTGACCGCGACGGCTGGAGCGCCGGCGGTGGTATAATTCGGCGGCAGAGAGCCGCGTGAGCGGGAGGCCTATACAGCCGCATGGAGGGCAGAAATGGCGCCCGGAGGCATTAAAGAGGCGGCGTGAGTGGCCGGCGGTAGCCTCGGACTGGCGCATTTCCCCAGCTGTGCCGTTCCTCCGAGAGAGAAGAGTGCGGAGCACAGGAGTGCTGGAGGAGGCCGGACTGTGGGGCAATGAATCTGGCAGCAAACAGAGGCTGAGGAGGGAGCCCACAGGACCGGAGACAGTCAAAAAACTGTGAGTCTGCAGTGCTAGAGTCAGAGGGCACTGGGAGGACCGGGTGCAGCACGGAGCAGAGTGATAGTATTGTGTAAGGCTGCCCTTAGTGCCAGTAAGGGTGAAGAGGGACAGACCAGTGCAGAGCTAGACTGCACAATCTGGGGCAGAAATGACCACTAGAAGGAAAGCGGCAGATCTCAAAGAGTTTGCCTACCCTGGATCGCATGGAGGGAAGGGAGAAGCCGGCCAGACAGGGCATAAAAAGCCACCTGATGGGCAAGAAGAGCAGAGTGAAGAGGTGGAGAGAGAGAATGTAACAGCTCTTGGGCAGGAAACTATGCAACATATCACCAGAGCGGAGCTTAGAGACTGGTTTCTTGAAATTAAAAATGAGGTGCAATCTGTGAAGAATGAGTTGAATGAGGTGTTGGGTCCCCTGAAGGAGGAAGTCGGCGAGCTGGTGTGTAGAATGGGAGATCACGAGAACAGGTTACAAGAACTTGAACAACAACAGGAAGAAGAGACCCAAAGGAATGTGAAGTTAGGATCTCAATATGAAGCTCTGCTATATAAGCTGGAGGATCTGGAGAACCGTTCGCGACGCAACAACTTGAGACTCCGTGGGATCCCAGAGGAAAAGGAGTTTATGGACAGTGAAAAGGTTGCGCGATCGGTGTGCCTGGAAGCTCTCCGACAAGGTGGAGAAGAGGTGACAGCTATGGACATACAGTTGGAAAGAGCGCACCGTGCATTGGGCAAACCAGTTGGCAATAAACCACGAGACATCATCATATGCCTAGCACGGTATAAAATCAAAGAGAAAATTGTGCATAAAATACGGAGAGCAGGAGCCCTCATGTGGCAAGGGTACCCGGTGCACATATATGAGGACCTTTCTGCGGGCACGTTGCAGCGGAGGAGGGCTATGCAACCTGTTACACAAATCCTGCGGAGGGAGGACATTAAATATCGATGGCTTCATCCATTTGGACTCTCGTTCACAGTTAAAGGGCGACCATGGCGGCTACAGACTCCGGAGGAGGCAATGCAGGCCCTTCGGGAGGCAGGACTGAGCACCACGACGGAAGGTGTGGGGGCAGGTACTGCACCTGGCGGGTGGCGGGGGCGGGGTGGGGGCAGCCCACAGCACCGGCGTGCAAGGACTGCACACCCAGGGGGGGAGCTGCAAGCCGCCCAGCTGCCGGAAGACACTTGAAGGTCTTTGTGGACTGAGAGCAGGTTGGTTTAACTGTTGAAGGGTGCAGGTGGAGTGTTATGTCTCTGTCTGACCCTCTTGGTAACATATAGGACCTGTGTAATGTAATTTGGGGAAGAGAAGGGAGGGGAGTTGGAGAGCGGTGTGGTGAAGGGGAAGGAGTAAGAGGATGGGTGGGGGAGGAGGATTCCGGGAACAGGGGAGAGGGGGGACGGTGGGAGGGGTATTGAGGGTGTGGGAGGGGCATGTGGAGAGGAATAGGGGGGCAGAAGGGATGAGTAGGTGACAGAGGGAGGCGGGTGAGTGGGTTGGTAGCCGGGGGGGGGGGTAGAGATGAGAATAAGTGTTAGGCTGGGGAAGGTAGGGGGCGCACTACTCCTGAGTTATCCTCTGGAAATGATGGAGGATATGGGGGGGATGGGGGGGAGGCCTTGAGGGGGCTCAAAGAGGTTCGACGGGTGAGGAGAGGAGGAGGAGGGGGGGAGGTATGGGGCAGGGAGGGTGGGTGGCGGGTTATGGGGAGGGGTGGGAGGGAAGCAGAGGAAGTTGCGGATTATGACCTTGAATGTCAAAGGGCTGCGTTCCAGACAGAAACGACGGTTGGTGGAGATGGAGGGTAAACGAACAGGTGCTGATATTATGTGCATACAGGAAACTCATTTGCGGGTGGGGCAGGAATATATGTTAGAATCTCGGCAGTACCCTACGGAGGTTCTGGCGGGCCAGAGACTAAACTCTAGGAAGGGGGGGGTGGGCATCCTGATAGGGGGGGAGTATCATAACCTGGTGAAGGAGGTTCGACGGGGAAAAGGAGGTAAATGGGTGGGGGTGCTGCTGCAAATTGAAAGGGAGGAGGTGTGGGTGATCAGTTGGTATGGCCCCAATGAGAAACAGGGGGAGGCCTATGAGCAATTTTTGAAGGAGTTGGAGGGAGTGGGGAATATTCCAATAATACTGGGAGGAGATTTCAATTTGACGTGTAATCCCAGAATTGACACTAGCGGGGGGCAGGGGGGTGGGGGGCAAAGGGATAGACAAAGCCTGCATAAATTGAGAGAATGCCTGGGCTTGGTGGATGTTTGGAGGAGCTGGCATCCGGGAGAACGGAAATATACATACTATTCCCCAGTACATAGCTCCTACAGTAGGTTGGATATGATCTGGGGGGGTGGAATTTGGCTGGACAGAGTACAGGATATAGAACATGGTTCGATCACTTGGTCCGATCATGCCCCGGTGAGTGTCTGTTTCGATCTGGGTCGGAAAGAGGATAGTCTCAAATTTTGGAGACTCAACAACTCTCTGTTAGAAGAGGAGAAGCATGTGGGGAAGGTTAGGGCTCATATACAGGACTACCTCCAATTTAACGATACAGGGGAGGTGTCTATGGGGGTACTCTGGGATGGTTTAAAAGCGGTGATGCGTGGCCAGTTGGTTAGCCTAGGGGCGCGGGTGAAGCGGGAAAAAGGGGCTGCGGAAAGTAAATTATTGCAACAGCTGCGGCGTTTAGAGGGGGTACATCAGAAGGTGTCGGATCCAAGCATCCTTGCGGAGCTCATTATGGTTAGAGCGGAGTTGAGTACACTGCGGGCCCAGGAGATAGCATTCCAGCTTGCGGTACTGAAGCAGGCCCATTTCGAAGGCGGGAATCGGGCGGGGAAGATACTGGCCAGTCGCCTGAAGGGGCGGCGGCAAGCAGCGCATGTGGATGGTATTAGGAATACTAGAGGGGACTGGATCCATACCTCAAAGGGTATTAGGGGGGTGTTTCGGGAGTACTATCAGAAATTGTATGAAAGTGAATTGGAGGTGGGAGGGCAGGACACGGCTGACTTTTTGGAGGAATGTGGTCTGTCGCAAGTGACCGCGGAGGAAAGAGAATATCTCGGGCAGGAAATCCGGGAGGAGGAGGTGAGGAGGGCTATAACCACACTGAAATTGGGAAAGGCGCCAGGGTTGGATGGGTATACGGCAAAGTTCTTTAAGGTCTTCTCAGACCAGATAACGCCCCTTTTTACTAAGGTGGTTAATAAGGTGCTACAGGGGGAGGGCCTTCCGTGCACAATGGCGGAGGCGGGTATAACAGTCCTGCCGAAACCAGGTAAAGATAAGGGGGTATGCGGCTCATACCGACCTATCTCCTTGATAAATTTGGATGCAAAGTTGTTGGCAAAGATTTTGGCGAATAGAATTCAAGATGTGGTTCCGCACCTGATTCACCCGGATCAGACGGGTTTTGTGAAGGGGCGTCAGGGTAGTGATAATGTGAGAAAAGTTTTGAATGTCATGTGGCATCTTCAGCGTACCACCGAGGAGGCAGTGTTAATCACAGTAGATGCCGAGAAGGCATTCGACCGGGTGGAGTGGTCGTTTATGTTTCAGGTTTTGGAGACCATGGGGTTTGGAGGGAGGTATATTAGTTGGATTAAAGCGCTTTACCAGGGACCGCGTGCTAGAGTTAGGGTGAATGGCGGGTACTCTGAGAGTTTTGAGCTCCATAGAGGTACTCGACAGGGATGTCCCTTGTCACCCCTCTTGTTTGCACTGGCTATAGAGCCGCTGGCAGCCTATATCAGACGGGTGACGGATATTAAAGGCGTGACGATAGGTGGGAGGGAGGAAAAGATTGGGCTGTTTGCAGATGATGTTGTCTTCACCCTGACCCAGCCCCTTACAACTCTACCGGTGCTCTTGACGGCTATACACAGGTACAGCCGCCTCGCGGGATATAAAATGAATCAAGGGAAGACGGAATTGTTGGGATTTAATTTGCCGCCCAGGGTGGAAGAGAGCCTCCGACACCACTTTAAGTTTCGGTGGGTGGAGGGGAGATTTCGGTATTTGGGGATCCAGTTAGGGACCCCTCTAGTTCGGCTTAAGCACTGGAACTATCAAGGTTTGATTGAGACTGTCCGGCAGGATCTATCCCGGTGGCGGGGGTTGTATTTGTCTTGGCTGGGCCGCATTGCGGTGGTAAAAATGAATGTACTCCCACGGTTATTATTTGTGTATATGTCTCTGCCGTGTAGGCTGGTTAGAAAAGAAATCGATCGGATGCAAAATCTCCTGCTGCAATTTATTTGGGATGGTAAGCGCCCGAAAGTCGCCAGGGCGACCATGTATAGGTTAAAAGCAGAGGGGGGATTGGGGGTCCCGTCGTTGCTCCGATATTATGAAGCGGCGCAACTTCGGGCGCTGTTTGCTTGGAAGGAGGGGGTGGAGAGACCTGGCTGGGTGGAGATGGAGGAAGGGGTGGGGGCATGGATATGGGACCCTGGTGGGGGGGGGACGGAGAAAGGGGATGGGAATCCCTATCGCGAACTAACAAGACAGGTTTGGGTGAAATGGAAGCGGTTTTTGCTAGAGGGGAAACAAGTCTCCCGCGAAACTCCACTTCAGACTTTAATGACGGGCAGGATGGGTGAGGCGGCAGGGGTTTTTAGGAGGTGGGGGGCGAAAGGATTACGGAAAGTGGGTCAATTGGTGGAGGAAGGGGGGCACATTCGGGGATTTGAGGTGCTGCAACGGCAATATGGTTTGGAGGAGTCCGATAGATTTGCCTATGTAAGTCTGTGGTATCGGCTTCAGCAGCGGGAGGTAAAGCAGGATTGGATGGCGAAGCGCACGCAGTTTGAGGAGATGATGGGGAGTGCTGGGATGCCCACTCGGATTATTTCAAAGTTATACAAACTTCTGGGGGAATACCAGCAGGGTCCTATAAGGGGTCAGTTGCAATGGGAGGAGGAGCTGGGGGGGCACTGGGATGTTGAGAGGTGGGAAAGAATTTATATCAGAACCCATAAATTGGCTCCGGGAACAGCTATGCTGGAAAACAGCTATAAGCTACGGTTAAGAATGTACTGGACACCGGTGTGGCTGCACGCCCTTTACCCGGCGAGTTCGGATAGATGCTGGAAAGGGTGTGGGGATAGAGGTGATTTGCTGCATATGCTGTGGGGATGTACGATAGTTCGGGATTATTGGCGGGAGGTGGAAAGCCTTACGGCAGCCATTACAGGGGTGCAGGTGGGTTTTACCCCTAGTGTGGTGATTCTGAATGAAGGTGTGCTGGGAGGGGGAGGGAGAGAATTGGATAGACTACAGGGGTACTGTGTCATTGCTGGGAGGATGGGTCTGCTGCAATGGTGGAAGAAACAGGGTGTTCCCCCAATAGCGGAGGTGGTGGGGCGTATAGAGCAGCTTAGGGGGTATTGTGCAATAGAAGCTCATCACAAACATACTGTCCACAGGTACAATAAGGTGTGGGAACGATATGAACATTGGAAGGCAGCGGGGGGGAGGGGGGGGTTTAGTATAAAATCATGGTCAGGGTTGTAGTATACACTCCTTGCCCCCACCACCTGTAGGGGTGTCGGGTGGGCTGTTTCCTGTATGCACCTCTGCACTTCTGCACCTCGGGTTACGATTTGCCGTGGTTACTATTAGTCAGCTCACCGCTGCATGTCTGGTGGGAAGGGGATCTTCTGCTTTACGGGAGGGAGTGAGGTTTGGGTTGGGAGGTCTAGGGCTAGCGGGAGTAGAGGGGGGAGGATATTATTTGGGGGGGGGTCTCTTATTATTACAGTTAATGTGTGGTCTGTGGTCGGTATGCTTGTATGGTCCACAATAGACGAATTTTTGCCTGTATAAACTGTAGAATGTATAAACTGTACAAGATACAATGTATAAAGTGCAAAACAGAGTATGGGGGATAACAGAAAATGGAGTAGCGCTATGGGCGGGGTTCCTCCCCACATGCTGATGACACTGTACAGGACGTTTTTTGCTTTGTGTTTTTGGTGTCGGGGGGGGGGGGGGTCCCCGAAGTATGTTATGTATTGCCTGTTATGTTGAGTGCTAATAAAAAACTTTTAAATTAAAAAAAAAAAATAGCTAAACAGGTAGAAAAGGCGACAGCAAAAGCTAAAAGGATGATTGGGTGCATAGGGAGAGGAATGGCCAGCAGAAGAAAGGAGGGGATAGTGCCTCTGTATAAGTCTTTGGTGCGACCTTATTTGGAATATTGTGTGCAATTCTGGAGACCGCACCTTCAAAAGGTTATAAATAGGCTGGAGTCAGTACAGAGGGTGGCTACTAAAATGGTTAGTGGTCTTCATTATAAAGCATATGAGGTCAGATGTAAGGATCTTAATATGTACACCTTAGAGCAGCGGTTCTCAACCTGTGGGTTGCGACCCCCACGGGGGTCGCCACAGGATTAAGCAGGGGTTGCCTCACCCTGCCGTTTAAAAAAAAAAAAAAAAAAAAAAAGCGCACAAGTTGCTGCTGCTGCCGAGTACGCTTCTCGGCAGTGGCAAACTCACCGCTTCCCTCCTATTGCAGCCGCGACTCCCTGTCTCTTAGGGAACTGCGGCTATGGCTGTAAAACCGTTGTGGAGCCTTCCTGCCTCTCGACGGGCGCCGTGCAGCATTGTCCCGCCTCCAAAGGAAGTTTTTTACCACTTCCTTTGGAGGCGGGACAATGCTGTACGGAGCCCGTTTAGAGACAGACAGGTTCTGCAACGGTTTTACAGGCATAGCCACGGTTCCCTAAGAGGCAGGGAGCCGCGGCTGCAGAAGAAGGAGGCAGACATGGGGAGAGGGAAGCAGGGAACCTGCAACGGGGCTGACATGGACGGAGGGGGGGCTGACATGGACGGAGGGGGGGCTGACCTGGAGGGAGGGAGGGCGGACATGGACGGAGGGGGGGCGGACAGGGAGGGAGGGGGGGGGGCTGATATGGATGGATGGAGGGGGGGCTGACATGGAGGGAGGGATGGATGGATGGACAGGGGGGACTGACATGGAGGGAGGGAGGGGGCTGACATGGATGGATGGAGGGAGGGAGGCTGACATGGACAGAGGGGGGCTGACAGGGAGGGAGGGAGGGGGCTGACATGGACAAAGGGAAGAGACAGGGGTACATACTGGACAGACGGGATAAATGCTGGACAGAGGGGAGAGACAGTGCGGGTTAGGATTATAATGGGTAGATGGGGGCTAGGACTGGGAATGGACTGAGCAAGGGGGGGTTGGGACTGGTAATGTGCTGATAGTGGGGTAGGACTGGTAATGGACTGATGGGGGGCTAGCATTGGAAATGAGCCGATCGGGGATCTTAGGACTGGAAATTGGCTGATTAGAGGAGGCTAGGACTGGTAATGGGCTGATGGGGGGTAGGACTGGTAATGGGCTGATTAGGGGAGCCTAGCACTGGTAATGGGGTTGAGGAGGGACTAGCACTGGAAATGAGCTGATTAGGGGAGGCTAGGACTGGTAATGGGGTTGAGGGGGGACTAGCACTGGAAGTGAGCTGATTGGGAGGCTTCTACTGGGAATGGGCTGATTGTGGAGAGGGGCGGATAGAGCTGCTGGCCCTGGAAGAAAACTGGGGGCTAAGGCTACAAATGGGCTGATATGAGGGGATGGAAGAATGGAACTGGAAGGGAGTGGATCTGAGAGGGACTGCCATGGTATTTGTACTAGAAGGGACTGGTCAGTGGGGAAGGAGAGGGACTGGAAGGGAATGGACACCAGTGGCAGTCATGGTAATGAAAGTTGACATTGGAAGGTACTGAGAGTGAGGACTGGAAAGGGGCTGATACTGGGAAGGGTTACTGGGACTGGAAATAGGCTGATGGAAAGAAGTGAAGAAAACAAAAGAGATAAGAACTGGCAGATGGACCATAGACCACAGAAAGAGAGCTAAGAGAAGACAGGAAAGCAGAAGCCTCAGATCGGGACCAGCATGATCAGAGAATAAATTGGCCAGACAACAAAGGTAGAAAAAATAATTTTATTTCATATTAGAGATTTAACTACAAAATCATCATAATTTTGAAATCAAATATTGTTACTTGTTATTGTGATTAATTATTGTGGTTTAAATAAGTATTTTTTATAAATAAAAACATATTGCAAGGCCTTTAATATATTAATAATTCAACAAATGATTACAGCGACCATCCGTTAACGGAAAAGGAAGAGAGACGCATTTGATTTTACCATTGGAGGTCACCACAAGTTGACCAACGGTAAAAGGGGTCACGGTACAAAAAAGGTTGAGAACCGCTGCCTTAGAGGAAAGGCGGGATAGAGGTGATATGATAGAAACATTTAAATACCTCCATGGCATAAATGCAGAAAGGAGAGCCACTTTTTATTGAAAGCAAGCTCTGCTATGAGGGGACATGAGATGAGGGTTAATGGGGATACATTCAGGAGTAATATGCGGAAATATTTCTTTACGGAAAGAGTAGTGGATCCGTGGAATAGTCTCCCAGTGAAGGTGGTAGAGATGAGGACAGTATCTGAATTCAAAGAAGCATAGGACAAACACACAGGATCTGTAAAGGAAAAAAGGGGGCTGTTGTAGTGGTTGATATGGAAGGACAGACTAGATAGGCCATGTGGTCTTTTTCTGTCGTCATGTTTCTATATGCAATTGTATTTTTAACTCTCATTATGCTGCCATTTTGTTGCCCACAGCTGGCCATGTGCTTCAGCGGGCGGGGGGGGGTGGTGGCTCGGCACGGGGTTTCTGCCTAGGTCGGCAGAAATCTTTGGGCCAGCTCTGACAGTGACATATTACATATTATGACACCTGAGGAAGGTGTGTTAATGTCAAAACATGGCTGTGTAGGGTCTCTTTGTCAAAGTTTATTTCCAGGGCATTCTGCTAGACTGGTCCAGTCTAGTGGGTTATCTCCCCCTGCCAGCAGATGATGAAGACTGAGAAAACACTGGAATCTTCACTAGTACTAAGACTGGTACAGCTAAGGGCACCCTCCAGTATATTCTCTGTCTCAGGCGGATAGAGTCCCGATCTTGTGAAGCTTAGGTTTGAGACTCCTAGCAGCCATTTGAGGAGCTCTTGCCAGTTGAGTTTGGTCAGCAGAGGTCTCCAGGGCATATTTGAGACCCTTTTGGAGTTTCCCGCATGCTGTGAGGGGGTGGATGCCTGGTTAAGAGGATCAGTGGAGCCCAGGGAGAACAGCCTAGTGTCGCCTTCCTATCCTGGGCTAATCCTGCTTTATTTTCTTTAAAGTTAAAAAAAAGAAGATAATTGAATTTGGAGAAGGAATTGGAATGTAGGCTTCAAGAGGGCCAGCATGAGTGAGTCTTCACTATTTGATTGACATTTCCTAATTTTAATAAGGACTACGTGCTCTGGCTGTCTCCTATGCAAAGAGAACACATCACTTTTTTGTGAACTTTGTTTAGTTTTATTATGCATCATTCTAGCTCTATAAAACACTTCCATGTAATCTCAGATCATTTCACTTGCTCTTTCCAGCCCTGAGAAGGGCTACTGGAACCATGACAGAGCTCATCCGATATGAATTCCTGTCGTACTAATTCTATGGTTAACTAGTGCTGCATCTCTTCTAAAAAGGGCATATATCCTTACCCGACTCGGCCCGCACTGTACTTTGACCAAACTACTGCTATCATCTGCTTTGAGACAATTAAGATTATCCATTGAGATTGTCTGGCTGCAGCCTGAAGTGCCCTGAGCTCATTGTCTTTTGTGAGAAAGGACAGTCTCTTGCTTGTGTCTGTGCAGACACAGCACTGTACGACTGATCATTCTCAGCACTATAGTATTTATTACTTTTAAGATAGCTCTTCTGCTGTTTCTTCTACTTTACCCTCCATCTCATCTCCTCTTATGGTTCCACATCACTTTTTTTTCTTTTTATCACTCCCTAACCTTCTTCCCTCAAACTCCCTCCCCCCCTTATTATCCTCTTTCCTTCCCATTTCTTCCCCCATCTTGTCATCCTCCCTTTCCTCAGCTCTTGAACTTCTTTTTCTTCCTCTCATTCATCCCTCTCCTCTCTCTCTTAAAAGAATTTCATCCTCGTTTCCGCCATTTCATCACCTCTCTGCCTCACACTCTCCTCCTTCTTTCATCTGGTGACATTAATTCCAACCCTGGTCCCCCTAGACTATTTTGTCATGCCCACTCCTTAATCAACCACTCTAATTTCATCCATATTCCTCTCCTTTCCCCCTCCTCTCCCTTTCTCTTGTGCCCTATGGAATGCTCATTCTATTTCTAACAAAATTCCCTTTACTCATGATCTCTTCATTTCTAACTCTTTCACTCCTCTTCTAACTCTTACTGAAACCTGGCTCCTCCTCCTCCGACACTGCTTCGGTTGCTGCCCTTTATCACAGTGGCTACCAATTTTCCCACACTTCTCGTGCCATTGGCTGTGGTGGTAGAGTTGGGTTTCTGATTTCTCCTTATTGCCAATTCCAACCCCTCTCTCTACCCAAGTCTCACTCCTTTTTCCTCCTTTGAAGTCCGTTCTATCCGCCTTTTAAATCCCTTATCTCTCCAGATAGCTGCTATTTATAGATCCCCTGATAAGTCCTGCTCTGCCTTTCTCACTGACTTGGATGCCTGGCTTTCCCTATTTCTGGATTCTTCTTATCCATCCCTTATATCTTGGTGACTTTAATTTTCATGTTGATAACCCTTCTGACCTCATGCTTCTAAACTCCTTTCCCTTACCACCTCATTCAACCTCCAACTTTGCTTTCCTGCTCCCACTCATTAGCATGGTCATTGCCTTGACTTGGTTTTCTTCTTTAACTGTTCACCCTCCAATTTCCGTTCCTCAGTTCATCCCTTATCTGATCATCACCACCTAAGCTTCACCCTTCATCACTCCCCACCAATGTTCCCTCTAATTTTCTGTAGGCTGTGTGCGCATAAAATATCAGCTGTGCAGGTTTTGAAGGAAGGTTCAATTTTTGTGTGCCACATATCGACACTCAGAGTCATATACTTTAAAATTTGACTACACGTCAGAATACAGTATGTACACCACATTGATTGCACTAGAAAATATTGTAGAACTTGTGAAAACCATAAATACACAACAACTTTTCAATTTTAAGAACGTCTGTGTTGTTTTCTATCAGAATCAGAACCGTAATTTTTGTGCGCTCTGTTGTAAAGTATGTGCGCTCACTTGGCGAGGTGTGTGCGCGCGCACACGCGCACAGCTTAGAGGGAACAGTGCTCCCCACCTCAACCTTGCCCAGTCTCCTACTTTTTTTGGAATCTTCATGCTATCGATCCATTGACTCTCTCCACTATTGTCTCATCACCTCTTTCTTACACCTTGTCTTCTAATTCCGTTGATGAGGCTATAATTTCTTATAATACTGCCCTCTCCTCTGCTCTAAATACTCTTGCTCCACCCATCCCACATCCTGTGAGATGCAGTACACCTCAGCCCTGGTTGTCTTAAACTACCCACAATCTATTCTCCTGTGCTCGCTCAAGTCCCTGCTCCCTTTCTGACTTGCTTCACTTCAAATTCATGCTTTCCTCCTTCCAGTCAGCCTTAGCACTTGCCAAGCAAAACTACTATGTCCCATCTTACTAACTCTTTTGCCACTGACCCCCACCATCTCTTCTCAACTCTTAAATCTCTCCTCAAGGCGCCTCCCCCTCTGACCCACCCTTCTTTCAATTCCCCTCTAGAACAACTTCTTCCCCTCTTCCCACAACTCAATACCAACTTTTCCCCTCAATCTCTGTTACTTTTTCATCCTTTTCCAAGATCTCTGAAGAGGAAACTTCTCTTTTTTTTTTTTTTTTTAATCTTATAAACTCACTACTTGCTCGGCTGATCTTATCCCCACCCATCTCCTTAACTCTATCTCCTCCTCTGTCATCCCTTCCATCTCACATATTCTCAACCTCTCACTCTCCACTGCTATTGTCCCTGCAGCCTTCAAGCATGCTGTGGTCACACCCCTCCTCAGAAAAACTTCACTTGACCCTAGTTGTCCTACAAATTATTGACCCATCTCCCTTCCCTTCCTTTCCAAACTTCTTGAGCATGCAGTCCTCCACCATTGCCTCTCTTCCCCCCCCCCCCCTCAAGCCCTTCTGGATCCACTTCAATCTGGCTTTTGCCCCTTACATTCTACTCAGATGGCACTTGCCAAAGTCTCCAGTGACTTGTTCCTGGCTAAATCTAAGGGTCTGTATTCTATTCTCATCCTTCTTGACCTTTCTGCTGCCTTTGACACTGTTGCCCATCACCTTCTCCTTGACACATTGTCCTTATTTGGTTTTAGGGATTCTGTGCTCTCCTAGTTCTCTTAGAAACATAGAAACATGATGGCTGAAAAAGACCACATGGCCTATCTAGTCTGCCCTTTTATATCAACTACAATAGTCCCTCTTAACTTTAATCCTCTGTGTTTGTCCCATGCTTTTTTGAATTCAAATACTGTCCTTGTGTCCACCACCTCCACTGGGAGACTATTCTACGCATCTACCCCTCTTTCCGTAAAGAAATATTTCCGCATATTACTCCCGAGTCTATCCCCTTTCACTCTCATCCTATGTCCCCTTGTAGCAGAGCTTGCCTTCGATTGAAAGGCTACTTATTTTGAGAACCATAGCGGCCTCCTTTTCATTTAACATTTACCTTTCCAACAAAAAGTTTGGTTGCTCTTAAAATATTCCCTTTTAGTTTTGCGCACAGTTTTTCTACATCCCCCAGCTGTTCCCATCCCGCTAACATCTCTGAGGTATTGTCCCATCTTTGCAAAGTTAGTTTTCCTAAAGTCTATGACCCTCGCTTTTGAATGAATTTTATCAGCCCTAGTCCTAATACTGAACCATACCATCTTGTGATCACTGGATGCGAGATAATCTCCCACTGTAACATCAGAAACACTTTCCCCATTGGTAAGCACTAAGTCCAGTATGGCCCCATCACGTGTGAGTTCTGTTCTCAGTTGCCTAAATAGTTCTCCCTGTAGAGAATACAGGATCCCCTTACTTTTAGATGACAACGCAGCAGGAATGTGCCAGTCCACATCTGGCATATTGAAATTACCTATAAGTAGCACGTCTCCTTTCAGTGCAATACTGTGTATGTCTTCTATTACACCTTCGGCCACTTCTACTCTCTGTGAGGGGGATCTGTATATAACTCAAATGCAAATAGATTTCCCTTTCTCTCTTTCTATAACCCACAGTGCCTCCTCTCTTCCTTTAAGCTCTGCAATTCTACAGCTTTAATATTATTTTTTACATATAGTGCCACTATATGTAAAAATATATACTATTTTTTGTTCTGATGGTTCCCCCACTTCTGCTATCCCACTCTCAGTTGGTATACACCAAGGATCTGTCTAGGCCCTCTCCTTTTCTCTCTCTATACCCAATCCCTTGGTGCACTCATCTCCTCCCATGTATTTCAGTATCATTTTTATGCTGGCGATTCTCAATCTATCTATCTTTCTTCGCCTGATATTTCTCTGACACTCCAGGCCCGCATTTTTTCCTGCCTGTCTGACATCGCCACCTGGATGCCTGGATGTCCCTTTTGCCATTTTGAAATTAAATATGGATAAAAACAAAGATTTATTTGTCCCCCCTAAACTTTCCTCCCCCTCCCTCCTTTCTCTATCTTTGTAGATAACACTTTTCTACACCTGTAACCTTACTGTCATCTTTAACTCCTCCTTCTCTTCCTCACATGGCCAAAAGATAGCTAAAACCTATCTTTCCTTATTGTCCTTTCAGTCTAGTCCCAACCTCTGGGGATTTAAGCACCTCCTCCCACAGCTTGGAGACTAATCATGTCACTTCTTTGGAGACACCCTCATATATATTCCAGGTACCGCCTCCTTGGTCCAGTTTTAGTCTCCAAGCAGCTGGAGGAGTTGTGAACCTAAGAGGTTGAGGCTCACTGGAGCAATGATTAGGACAGTGGTAGTTTAGTTAGGGTTTAGTCATTGAAAGAAAAAAAAAAAAGTAGTTCCCCCTTTAAGATATTTCCAAGCTGTGTGCCTGGTGCTGGTTTCAGGCTTGGGTTGCGGCTGCAGCTGCCCCCCTCTCCCCCCTCCCTGGGCGCTGGTGCTTACCTCTGGGAAAGAGTGCGGGACGTGGTGTTTGGGCCCTCTGGCTCCCGAACCCGCGTTCGGGTGAGGAGCCGTTGAGGTACGCCGTGGAGTGAAGGGGAGCTGTCTGAGAGTCTGCTGAGAAGCGCTAGTTGTCAACCACGAAGGTGAGCGCTGAAGGGCAGACGTTCAGGCGGCTGATGGGCTCAGGCGGCGGCTCCCTAGTGAAGAACAGCCCTGTTTAGCAGGGCTGGGATTGCACATACAGTAGTTGACTGCACGTCAGGGGAGGAACCCAAAGTGGGAGCCAATCTAGGCCAGTAAGGTGGGCCTCTGAGGCCCCGGAGGTGTTTTTTCGGCCATCAGGCCTGAGCCACACGGTTCTGGGCGGCAAAACCTCCCAGGGCCCTTTTTTCAATTTTAGTGACGTGCCAGGCTGGTATTTAACCTTGGGTGAGCTCGGGTAGATAGGAAGCACTTTTTTGGGGATCGTGTTTCTGGGCGTTGACAAAAAAAAAAGTTTTCTTTTTGGGGTTCCTTGACGGAGAGTGGTGCCTCAGATCAGCATGCCTTCTAGGCCGCAGTGTATGTTTTTGTGTGAAGCCAAACGGGGGTTAGTTTCGGAGGCAGCGGTATGCAAGGGCTGCACTCAGGAGGCAGCATTGAAAGAGGTAGCAGAAAGCGCTGGGGGAGCGTTCTGAAGGGAGAGACTGCTGACGTTCCAGAGCTACTGTCTCCAGCCGCGTCCCCTGAGCCGATGCCAGGGCCTTCCACAGCGCCAGACACACCCGCGGCTCAGCCTCTCTTGCAGGGGGGCTGGCGGTGATATTCTCCCATGAGTTTGTGACGCTGCTGCAGCAGGCCCTTGGAGGGAAGTGGGAGTCTGCTGCGGCGGAGGAGCAGCGGAGTCGAAGCGTCCGGGAGCCCTTGGGGGGGGGGGGTGAAGGTAGCTCCCTGTTTAAAAAGCTTAGGTTAGAGAAAGATAAGGCTGAGCTGGCCGTGGAGGAGCAGGCTGAGGATTTAGAGGACTTGGATGTAGACCAGGGTCTGGAGGAAGATGAGATTGTGGAACAAGAGGACCAGGCAAGGGTGGTCAGGGTATTCAGGAGAGAGAAGTTAACAGCGCTTATATCGGAGACACTGAAAGCATTGAACATGTCCACGGTGGATCAGGCGGAGGATTCCTCCTTGGAAGACTCATTACTGCAGGCGGTCAGAAGGTCCCAGAGGGCCTTTCCAGTTCATGGAGTGTTTCGGGAGATGATTCAGGAAGAATGGGACATGCCAGAAACGAGGCTGAAGGGCTCCAGAGTGATGGCGCGTCTTTACCCTTTGCAGGAGTCGGATAAGGAGCTGTTTAAATCTCGCAAGGTAGATGCAGCAGTATCTGTGGTTATTAAGAAAACGATGATTCCGGTGGAGGGCAGTGCTGCCCTCAAGGATGCACAGGACAAGAAATTGACCTCAAATACCTGCTTCAACAACGAGTCCAATGTGCTTTCCATGCAGGCTTCCATTTGTGGGGCTTGGGTGGCAAGAGCTTGCCTGAGATGATCCCAGAGGCTGAAAGGCAGTCAGGATGAAGAAGCGGTCGACGAAGCCTCCCGTATGGAGTCAGTGGCAGTTTACTTGGCGGACATTCAGTATGATCTTATTCATGGTTTGGCGAAGAGTATGGCATCAGTTGTGGTGGCGCGCAGGTATCTGTGGCTGCGTAACTGGGCAGCAGATGGGGCGAGGCTTGGTAGGCTACCTTTTCGGGGGGAAGCTCCTCTTTGGAGAAGATTTGGATAAGTTAGTAAAGGACTTTGGGGAGTCTGAGGGGGGTAGGTTGCCGGAGGACAAGCTGAATCATCCCTTACCACCCTCTAAAAGTCAGCAACGGGACTTTCGGAGGTTTCGGCAGACCAGGTTTGGTCAGTTTCAAAGAGGCCGCTATCAGTATAGGTCCCAGGAGTTTCGAGGTTTTAGAGGGGGAGGTCGGGGTTTTGGAGCTTCCTCTTTCTCGAACCTCAAGAAGGCACAATGAAGTGAGGGGGGTCCAGGCCAGATTGATTCCCATGGGGGGGACGGTTGAGGGAGTTCTATCAGGCCTGGACCCAAATTACGTCGGATCATTGGGTGTTGGAGGTCATTCAAAAAGGATATGCTCTCGAGTTCCAGTGCCCAGTGCGTGACACCTTTGTTCAGTTGCCTTGCAGGATGAAATCAGAGGCAGGCGGTGCAGGTAACTTTAGAAAGATTGCTGGCGCTCAAGGCAGTAGTACTGGTGCCGTCGGACCAGTGCGGTTGCGGTCGGTACTCAATATATTTTGTGGTTCCCAAAAAGGAGGGCACGTGGAGACCCATTCTAGACATCAAGAGAGTGAACAGTTGTCTCTGGGTGTCTCACTTTTGCATGGAAACTCTAAGATCGGTCATAGTAGTGGTCCGGCAAGGAGAATTTCTAATCTCTGAGGTGTACCTTCACATTCCAATAAGGTCAGAGCATCAGCGGTTCCTGCAGTTTGCAGTCCCTATGGGGCATTTTCAGTTCCAGGCGTTGCTGTTTGGCTTGGCGACAGCGCCACAAACCTTCACCAAGGTGATGGTAGTGGTGGCGGCGGCGTTATGCAGAGAAGGGATGTTGGTGCACCCTTACCTGGACGATTGGCTGATTCGAGCAAAGTCGCGGGACGAGAGCGAAGGGGCTACCCGCCAGGTGATGTAGTGAATGTGACAAAGAGCAAGTTATAATATATATAATATAATGTAATATGATATACGCAAAGCTCCGTACTCTCCGGAACCTTAAACACCTTCTAAGCCCTAACTCCTTTCGTACGGTCTATCAAGCCCTCACTATACCTTTTCTTGATTACTGCAACCTTATCTACCTTGGCCTCCCTAAGATTTCTATCCAACCTCTCCAACTTGCTCAAAATACTATTGCTCGACTCATAACCAACCACCCCAGACGTTCCCACATCACACCTGTCCTTTATGATCTCCACTGGCTCCCCATCCAATACAGAGCTAAATTCAAGGCCCTCGCCTTGATACATAAAATATTATCCAATGAGTCTGCTCCGTGCCTCTCCCCTCTCCTTCCCTCATCCAATTGTAACAGAACACGCCGTTCAATCACCAAAAACTTACTGGCCATCCCTATAAAAAAGAGACTCTGCAAACAATCTACAAGTAACAGGGCCTTCTCCCTCTATGCCCCATCCCTTTGGAACACCCTTCCTCATGAACTTCGGAACTGCTCCTCCCATGCTGAGTTCCGCAAAAAGTTAAAAACCCACCTTTTCATTGAACATTTCTCCCTTCCACCTTAGCTTGAACCACTACACCTCCCTCCTACCCCTTCTGCAACACCCATTTACTATTCATATGGCCCACTGTAAACTCAAGTATAAATAATTGTAAATTCATTGTGTAAATAGTTGATCTTCGATCGATCATTGTAATTAGTTATGTTCACTTACATATATACTCATTGTTATATTGTTCTATGTAAAAGGTTGAAAAATACCGACTGTTTTGTTCTCTGTAAACCGTCTTGACTGGTAGAAAGACGGTATATAAAACTTGTTAAATAAATAAATAAATAAAGTTGGTGTCGTCTCAGGAGTTAGAGCACTTGGGGGCCCGATTCGATACCAGAAGTGGCAGGTTATTTCTCCCGCATCTCAGGGCCCAGAGGCTGAGGCAGCTCGTACGGGACTTCTTGAGCAAGCAGGCGCCCTCGGCTTGGCATTATTTTGCAGCTCTTGGGGTTGATGGCGGCCACGCTAGAGTTGGTTCCGTGGGCCAGAGCACACATGAGACCATTACAAAGAGCTCTCCTATGGAGGTGGTCGCCAAGGGGGCACCAGCAGCGTGGCTCTGGAGGAAGAGGCGGAGGAGCTGCTAGGTTGGGCCGAGTTACATCTCGAGGCTTTGTCCAGTGGCACATGTGGCAGGGCTGGACAATGTGACAGCCAATTTTTTGAGTCGAATCAAGGTGAACTCAGGAGAGTGGGTTCTTCATCAGGATGTTTTCAATTTGCTGGTGCTTCGCTGGGGTCAGCCGGTGATGGATCTCATGGCGACGTTTGCATTGGCAAAGGCAGGAAGGTTTTTCAGCAGAAGGAAGGTGCGCATGTCCGAGGGATTGGACGCTCTGATGCAAAGGTGGCCGGAGGAACAACTCTTGTATGTGTTTCCGCCGTGGGTGTTAATAGGTCGGGTGCTGCAGTGGATCGAGCGCCACAGAGGTCAGGTGGTGCTGATTGTGCCGGATTGGCCAAGACGGCCGTGGTATGCCGACCTCAACCGTCTCCTGGTGGAGCCTCTGTGGAGACTGCCGGTCAGACAGGATCTACTAGTGCAGGGTCCGCTGAGTATGGCTCAGGTGGATTGGTTTTCGCTTACAGCTTGGCTCTTGAGAGGGTAAGGTTGACAGCAAAGGGTTACTCATCAGTGGTAATTTCTACCCTATTGAAGTCCAGGTGTAGGTCCACATCAATGGCTTATTTTCGAGTTTGGCGAGTATTCGAATCATGGTGCGGTGATAGGTCAGTACGAGCATTGAAGTCTTCCAGTCCAGAGATCTTGGCCTTTTTGCAGGATGGTTTTGACAAGGGCCTAGCGGCATCATCTCTATAGGTTCAGTTAGCGACACTTTCCTGTTATCGATGGAAGATGCAAGGGATGGTGCTTGGGACACACCCGGATGTTCGGTTCCTTCGGGCGGTGGCACTCTTGAAGCCACCATGTAGGGCTGCGATACCGGCTTGGGATCTTAACTTGGTGTTAGAAGCATTAATACGGCAACCCTTTGAGTCGTTTGCGGAAGCATCTTTGAAGGATCTTACACTGAAGGTGGTGTTTTTAGTGGCCATTGCTTCAGCAAGGAGGATTTCGGAGTTACAAGCTTTGTCATGTAAAGAGCCTTTTTTGACCTTTTATGACAGGAAGGTGGTTTTGAGAACAGTTCCTTCGTTCTTGCCTAAGGTAATGTCAGTATTTCATTTGAATCAGGTGGTATCCTTACCAGTGTTCGAGAAGGGCAGCAAGGATGAGGCTGCGAAGCACCTGCATCGGTTGGATGTAGGTCGGGTGTTGAAAAGCTATGTGCGGAGAACAGCATTGTTCCGTAAAACGGACAGGTTGTTTGTCCTCTTTGGGGGACCGAGGCAAGGAGAGCAGGCGTCAGTCTTCCATAGCGAGATGGCTGAAAGAGGCTATAGCTTCTGCCTACATTTTAAAGGGCAGGACGGTACTGGAGGGTTTGAGAGCTCATTCGACTAGGGCACAGGTGACTTCCTGGGCGGAGTGCAGTTTGGTGCCGGTGGTGGAAATTTGTAAGGCAGCGACTTGGTCATCTTTGCATTCCTTTGTTAAGCATTACAGGATTGATGTCCAGGTGGAGGGGGACGCTAGGTTTGGTTCAGCAGTGCTTCAGGCTGGTTTGGCAGGTCCCTCCCGTTAAAGTCTTCACTGCTCTGTTACATCCCCAGAGGTTGGGACTAGACTGGAGGGACGATAAGGAAGGAGAAATTAGACTTACCTGCTAATTGTTTTTCCTTGAGGAACTCCAGTCTAGTTCCATATCCCTCCCTGCTGTAATGTTTTGAACGGCAGCCTGAAGCCAGGAAAGAGGAGTCGTTTGGTTGTAGCACCGGCTTTCAGGGCGGCGGCCCGTTGGGGAGGGGGATGGTCAGTTCAGAGTGGAAGGGAAAAGCACAGGGCCTGTTAGAGGGGTCCAACTGAGAGGGCGCAGCAGGTCTACACAGCATGTTTAATACAGGTTGCCTGGTAGGTTGCCGGGTAACTGGTTTGTTTAAAAAAAAAAAAATTTAGTACTTAAATTATCCAGTTATGCAGTTTTGAAAAGTTTTCATGTAATGTTGTCTGCTTACTTATTGCTCTGGTGAGTCTGCTTTGTCATTAGGTTACTGGACCAAGGAGGAGGTACCTGGAATATATATATGAGGGTGTCTCCAAAAAAGTGACACGATTAGTCTCCAAGCTGCGGGAGGAGGTGCTTAAATCCCCAGAAGTTGGAACTAGACTGGAGTTCCTCAAGGAACAACAATTAGCAGGTAAGTCTAATTTCTCCTTTTTTTTTTTTTTCTCTATAACATTAATAAAACTTGCCCCTTCTCTGAACACACTCCTAAAACACTTGTCCACTCTCTAATTACTTCCCATTTCGACTATTGCAACCTCCTTCTTGCTGGTCCCTCTCTGAGTTGCCTCTTTTCCCTTCGATCTGTTCAGAACTGTGCTGCGTGACTAATCTTTCGTCAGCCTCAACATACTCATCTCAAATCACTTCATTGGCTTCCCTTCCGTTTTCGTATCCAATTCAAGCTTCTCCTTCTGACTATTAAATATATTAATTCTTCTGCTTCTCCTTCCCTTCACCCCTCCTCGTGAACTTCGCTCTTCTACCGGCTTGCTTCTCTCTTTGCCCTTTTCCTCCACTGTCAGCTCCAGACTTCAATCCTTTCCTTATTCTTGGAACAAACTACCTGAGTCTATATGTCAGGATTCATCTCTGCCCCTTTTCAAATCCATGCTAAAGGCTTTCCTGTTTGGATCCTGATACTTTGCTTTCTTTGAGTCTCCTCACCCTTCCTTATTCTACCCTTTTATTCTCATTTTTTGTCTTATCTGTCTTAATTAGATTGTAAGCTCTGAAGAGCAGGTACTGTCTTTATATGTGTCTGTACAGCGCTGTGTATACCTTGTAGCCGATTTATGCTTTTGAGGCACTGGTCTGACAGGCAATATGGCATCGGCCTACAGCCTCTGCTCTTTACAGCTTTTGCTTAGCGTGCCAACATAGTTCTTTGTTGGATGAGCGCTTGACCGTGGAAGCTTTCTTCAAGCTGCTTCCCACTCAATTATAATGCTGCGACTGTACATTGATTGGTTTCTTTGGAGGGTGCATTGCAGCCTTGTCTGCGATCAGCTGTAGCCCGATGCCGAGGTCTTTGCTGTGCTGCCTTGCTTGCGGTAAGACGTGTTGGTTCTTGTTGGACTGTATTTGCCATCTGTGTTGCAGATCCTGGGTCTTCTCCGGCCTCGGGTATTGAAGGGCCTTCCTTTCTTATCTTCTGCAGCGCCTCTCCCATTGACGAGAACTGCATTTGTGGTGGCAATTTCGGTATGACCTGCAGATTCTGGGCCTTCCCCAGTGCTGCTTTCTGAGCCCTCTCTGTTTTGGCAGATCTCCCTGCAAAAGCAGACACCAATCCTTCGGCGCCTTATTTCAACAGGCTTAGAATTTATGGCTGGGGGGGGGGAGGGCAGAGCCTTTTTCATGGTCGGCCCTGGTCTCGGGGCTTAGCTAAGGCCACAGAACTCACAAGGAAGTGCCCTCGGTTGGAAGACAGACAGTGCACGAGGCAGTATTTGTGCTCCCAAGGAGTATACTTGGGGCCCTGTAGACTTCGAACCCTAGGTTGGCAAAGTGGAACAGGATTCCTTTGACAGTGTGGGAAGTGACTACAGTTGTGAAGAGGGGGAGTTCTTGAATATTCGCTTGTTCCATAGAAACGAGCTTCCTGCCCTGAATTCACTGATTACCGAGGTTCTTCAGATTGTGGACACTCCAGAGGAAAAGGGGGAGTCACAGACTGATCCTATACTGCTGGGTGTTACGAAGCCTGCCAGGGCCTTTCCTTTCCAACAGGAGCTTCAACAAATGGTTTCAGTGAAATGAGATTCCCAGGAGGCTGCTTTGTCAAGCACCAAATGGCTAGGAAAGATCTATGCCTGGTCTCCCAGAGACTTGAACAAGTGGCTGCGATTTCTGAAGGTGGCCACTTTGTGACAGTGATGACAAAGTGCACTGCGATCTCCGTGGAGTGGCTCTCGGGGATCAGCAAGATAGGGGGGTGGAGGGTCTCTTGAAGACTGCCTTCTCCTCCACTTTCTTGACCTTGCAGCTGGCTGCTTGTGGGGGGATTAATGGCTTATGCCCTTTTGCATTAGATTCAGCTCTTGCCAGAGGATTTGTTTTCTGTTCGTCTGGAATCTGTGATGGCCTTCTGCCTGATGCCATATACAACCTTCTGCGCTTGGCTGCCAGAGGTGTAGTGTTTACTGTCACTCGATGGTGGCGGCGGCTGTGGCTCTGGCCCTGGTCACGGACACAGACTCTAAAGCACGCTTGACTAAGCTCCTCTTTAGAGAGGATTTGGAGAAGCTCATGAAGGATTTGGGGGGAAGTCAAGGCCCAAGATTGCCCCAAGTGCTTTTTTGTACCTTGGGGACAGCTTCTTCCCATTCATGGTTTCAGGATTTTAGGTGAAATAGGCAGGTAAAGCAAATAGCTTTCTTTTCTAGATCGTGGGAAATGGGGCAGCCCTTTCGTGGCATCCATCACTTCTCCTCTGCTCATAAGCTCCCTGCCCCACCCTTTCCATTGACTGTCAAAGCACCATTCTGTGGTTCTGCAAGTGGATAGTCATCTGTCCTTTTACCGCGAATGGGCTCAGATAACAACAGATTGCCGGATTCTTTAACATCATTCATTGAGGCTATATGTTGGAGTCTGCAAAGGACATCTGAGATGCTTTTGTGTTCTCTCCTTATAGTTCCATCTCCAAGAAGGCAGCAGTTCGGGCTACGCTTCAACATCTCTTGCAGCTTTGGGCGATTAGATGTGTCCCACCTTTATGTGGTGCCAAAGAAGGATGGCTCCTTCCATTCTATTCTTAATCTCAAGGGAGTCTGCCTCTGAGAGTCGCCCATTTCCTGATGAAAATGTTGAGGTTTATCATTCATGCGATTTGCATGGGATAATTTCTCGCTTCTCTCAATCTGGCCAAGGCCTACTAACATATTCTCAAAAAGGAGAACCAGCAGCAGTTTCTCTGTTTTGCAGTGCTGGGTAATGGGTTTGTGACTACGCCCCAGACCTTTTCGAAGGTTGTGGTGGTGGTAGTGGTGGTGCTCTGCCAGAAGGCATTTGTATTCATCCCTCTCTGGGTGACTGGCTCATCTGGGCCATGACCCACCCCGAGGCACTCCAGTCTGTTTCCCAAGTGGTTCAGTTTCTGGAGGATCTCTGCTAGGTAGCCAATCGCAGCAAAAGCTGTCTAAGTCCATCCCAGTCACTTGGAGTTTCGCTGGGCCCGCTTCGATCTTGGGTGGGGAAAAGTCTTCCTTACCTATGGTAAGATGAAAGATGGGAACATTTTTGCTGTCAACTGTCTTTCTTGCTCCCAGAGCTTGGGATTATCTGCAGGTCCTTGGAGCCATGGCGGCGATGCTGGAGTTTGTCTTGTGGGCCACGTGTGCCCTCTGAATCGGGCTCTGCTGGAGCACTGGTCCCCCTGCTCCCAGGGTTGCAACCTTCATTTCCTGTTTCCATCCATCATGCAGAACAGTCTTGTTGTTGGGCTCATCCAGACAAGTTATTCTGGGGGATGCCTCTGTTCCTCAACTGAGTGGTTGTAACCACTAATGCCAGTTTAGGAGGCTGGGGAGCCCACGGTTTGGAGGTGGTTCTGTATGGAGGCGAGGTGGCTCATCAACTGCCTCCAGGCAAGGGCAGTTTGGTTCGCTCTGCACAGTTTCCTGCCAACCCTGTGTGGACAGGCAGTGTGGGTGTTGTCCGACAGTGCCACAGCTGTGGCATACCTCAACTGCCAAGGGGGAAACAAGTCCACAGGAGTGGCAAAGGAGATGAGCCTTTTGTTCTCATGGGCTGAGCGTCATTTGCAGTCTCTGTTGGTGCAGCACATTACATGGGAAGAGAGTGACGCGGATTTCCTCAGTAGTCATGTTCTCAATCCTGGTGAGTAGGAGATAACCCTCTGGGCCTTTTGCCAGATAATAGAACAAAGGGAGGTTTTCTGGGAACAGGTATGAGGGCCAATGCCAAGGTACCAGAGTTCTTCAGTCACCGGAGGCAGAGTGGATGCTCTGGTTCAGCCATGACCCCTCTCGATTCTTTTCTGCATGGGCAGTGATTGGCCAGATTCTCCTGGTACATAGAGGCTCATCCTGGGATAGTCATATATTGATAGCGCCAGACTGGCTATGTCGCTCTTGGTATAATGACCTAATTCGTGCTCTGGGGGCTTGCAAGGGTTTGAGGCAAGGGCTCATCCTAATGGATGAACCTGCTCCCTTCTCAGTTACATCTTGGACCTTGAAAGGCACAACTTATTGTGTGAGGGCTGTTCAGTGGCAATGATTGATACTATATGTTGTTGAGGGCAAGACATACTTCTACCTCGCTGGCTTATGTCCAGATCTGGTGTCTTTGAGGACTGGTGCTGTCGATTATTCTCTTTCACAATGGTGCGCCCAGGTGCCTTTGCTTCTGGCATTCCTGCAAGATGGTTTTGATAATGGGCTGGCATTGAATTCCTTGAAGGTGCAGATGGCTGCACTATCTTGCTGTTGTGGTCCAATGTCTGGGTAACTGCTCATTGCCCAACCGGATGTTACTTACTTTCTCTGGGAAGTACAAATGTTGTACCCTCTGGTCCTGCCATGGAACCTTTTCCTTGTGTTTCGAGCACTTGTGCATCTCCCCCCCCCCCCCGAGTCCTTAAAAGGGGCCACGCTCAAAGACCTCTCATTGAAGACTATCATTTTGGTGGCTGTCACCTCGGCACTCTGCTGGGACCCTTTCTTGACTTTCTCTGCTGAAGGGGTTACCCTGCATCTGGTCCCATCCTGTCATCCTTTTCATGTTAACCTAGTTATTTCATGCCTGGTTATTTCATGCCTGTCCTCTTCAGCTGAGCAGTGTTCAGGGAAAGGACAAGGATCTTGCCTGGTGGATGTTTGCAGAACACTCCTTCGTTACCTGGAGGTCACAAATTCCTTTCAGCTCTCCAACTGGCTGTTTGTCCTCTGTGCTGGTGGAATAAAGAAGCTATTACTTTAGTGTATCTGTATTGCTGGTAAAGTCCTTTCCAGAGGTGCTTTAAAGCTTGTTGCCCAAGGACTCGGGTGGCGTCCACTTCCCACTGGATATTTGTCATGCTGCTTCCTGGTCATCCTTGTCCACCTTTGTGCGACGCTACTGCTTGAATCTACAAGCCCCGTTGGCAGCCCACTTTGGCTCTAAGGTGCTTGCAGTGGCAGTTTCATTCCACCACGTGGAGTAGCTTTGATACTTCACACTAGTCTGGACTGGTCTAGCAGGATGCCCTAGAAGGTAAACTTTTACTTACCGATAATTTCCTTTCCTGTAATCCTACTAGACTAGTCCTAGACCCACCGATTCATTCTGCATTTGTGCCCTTCTTGAGCCAGCCTGTGCTTGCAGATTTTATTACCTTAATGCTCTGTCCTCATATTTCTGCTGTACATAGTTTGCGCGCTCTGGGTGTTTTAGTATCTTTTTATATAGTTAAAGAGCATGAGTTGACAGTTGATTGGTTCATTGCATCCCTTGAGAGGTTTACCAGGGGTTATCCCATATGCTTTATTAGGAAAATACTGGAGGATGCCCCTAGCTGCACCGGTCTTACTATCAATGATGTCACTGGAAGATTCTGGTGTTTCCTCTGTCGCCATCATCTGCTGATAAGGAGAGATCATTTTCTTTCCTGGAATCCTTCTTGACCAGTCCACACTAGTGAGTTACTAGTAAGTAAAATTTCACCATCTTTCCCATGGCAGCAGTTAAAGAAATTCTGCTGTTTCCTGCCCCCTACTGGAAACAGGAAGTTTAGTTAGAGGGGGCAGGGCATAGCACAGTGCAGCAGAGCACAGGGAGTACTCAATGGCAGGGGTCTTCAACTCCAGTCCTAGGGGGCTGCAAACCAGTCAGGTTTTCAGGATGTCCCTAATGAATGTGCATGAAAGAGATTTGCATGCACTGTCCCCATTGCATTCAAATTTATCTCATGCATATTCAGTAGGGATAGCCTGAAAATCTAACTGGTTTGTGGCTGTCCAGGACTGGAGTTGGAGATCCCTGCTCTATGACATGTGTAGTAGAACTTCATTTAATTGCTGCTGTGGGTCTGGTGGAGTGAGGAGGGAAGGACATTTGAGGGGAAACTGTTGGATCAGAGGGAAGAGCAATTGGAGAGATGCTGGAGCATGGAGAGGGAGGGCAGATGTTGGTCAACCTCTTTGCTTTCTTTTTTTCTCCTTCCATCTCATTGTCTCCTACTTACTTCCTCTGGCTCTTTTCTTTAAGGTGTTCTGCAGGGATCTATTCTGTCTCCTATGTTTTTTAACATCTCTTTCCATCCTGATACAGGACCTCAAAGTTTGTGCTAACTATTACGCAGACAATATTTTGCTCTTATATTGTTTGGATTCCTTCACTCCTGATCTTCCCCATGTTAGTCACTTTCTTGATCTCATTGCCTCTTGGTTGTGTTCTAATAGACTTAACAGAAATATTTTTTGGATTAAGTTTATCTAGTTCACAGATGGTCTTGCTCCCCTAGCCTTTGTCTTCCATTGACCGATCTTCGCTACTTTGCTGTACACTACTTTACTGTATCTTGGTGTCACGCCAAACTCTGATCTGACCTTTACACAACATGTTAATTCCATTGTGAAAATATCTTTCTTTGCTTTGTGTCAGTATTGCACTGTTCGTCATTTCCTTGATTCCTCTTCCTTGACCTCTCTCTTACTTTGCTGTCATTATGCATTTGGACTACTGTAACGCTGTTTATGCCGGCCTTCCTTTTTTCCCCCTGAAGTGACTTCAAGCAGTCCAAAATACAGCTGTCTGTATCTTATCTGCTGCAGGTAAATAAAACCATGTCACCCCATTTCTAAAACATTATCACTGGTTGCCTATCTCAGGTCACATTCAATTCAAGCTTCTAACCCTTGCTCATAAAGTTTTTTACCAGCTCTCTTATTTGTCTTCCTATCTTACTTTTCACACCCCACCTCGGACATTGCGTTCTCTGCACGACAACAGACTCTACATTCTTCCTCCCTCTAAAACTAGATTAGAGTCTATCTGTCAATCGGCATCTTTTTGGGTTCCCCATTCTTTGCAATTCCCTGCTGCATTCCCTTTGTCTTGAATTGTCTAACCCTTTTTTTAAACTTTTTATATTTATTGAATTTTTAAATACAAATCCAAGCATCCACTTGTTTAGAAAAAGAAATAGCTTATCGGACCCCCCTCCCCCCAAGGAATTAGATATCAAGGATAAAGACAAGGAGAGGTTTAGGTCTCCGCAGATTGATGCAGCGGTGTCAGCAGTGACCAAGAAGGGCCACTATTCCGGTGGAAGGCAGCTTGGCCTTGAAGGATGCACAGGATAGAAAGTTGGATGGTTTGCTGAAGCAGGCCTTTGAAGCCAACGCGGTGTTACAAGCCTCCATTTGTGGGGTGGGGCATGGGTGGCAAGAGCTTGTCTTCGATGGTTGCAGCGTTTAAGACAGGCGGACCAGTTGGAAAAAGAAGGTCTGAGAGAGCTGGACTGCTTGGAGTCGGGATTGGCTTATCTTTCAGATGTTCATTATGACTTAATTAGAGCTCTGGCTAATAGTTTGGCGTCGCTTGTTGCCGCTCGCAGATCCCTGTGGTTGCGGAATTGGGCGGCAGACGGTTCTTGCAAGGCACGGCTTGGTAAGCTCCCTTTCAAAGGAAGATTGTTGTTTGGAGAGGATCTCAATAAGTTAGTAAAGGATTTAGGGGAGTCTAAAGGTGGCCGGTTGCCAGAGGATAAGCCCAAATGGGAAGTCTGCGTTGCCCTTTTGGGGTTCCTTTAGAGATTTTCGGAGGTTTCGGACTTCTCGCTTGGGCGGATTCCAACGAGGAAGATTTGCTCCTCGGGCCCAGGGGTTTCGAGGGTTTTGGGGAGCCGGTAGAGGTTTTGCAGCGGCAGCCTCAACAGCTACTCGAAAATCACAATGAAGTGAGGGGGACCCCGGCAGGAAATTTGCCGATAGTTCCGAAGTCGCCTGCCTTTCTTCCTGCCTGGGTCCAAATAACGTCCGACCAGTGGGTATTAGAAATCATCCGGGAGGGCTATGCGCTGGAGTTTGCGCGGCCCGTGCTGGATTCATTTGTACAGTCGCCGTGCAGGCAGTCCGTTGCACGCTGAATCGACTGTTGCATTTGGGGGCAGTCGTCCCGGTGCCCAAGGACGATTACGGCATGGGTCGATACTCAATTTATTTCATGGTGCCAAAGGAGGACAGGTCGCTTCATCCGATTTTAGATCTAAAAGGGGTGAACCGCTGTCTTCGGGTTCCACATTTCAGAATGGAAACGTTACGTTCCTTATCGTTCCTCCAGTTCAGTCCTCAACCTCTGGGTTGTCAATCTCCTCCTGCAGCTTGGAGACTGGTATGTCAGAATGATGACATCACTGGATATAGCCTGCTGTACTCTCACTTCCATCCCAGTGTTACCAGTCTCCATGCAGCAGGAGGACATGGCGAGCCCTAGGGAGGGCTCTCTGGAGTAATTGATAAGGAGCTAGTTGGTTAGAGTGTAGTTAGGGGTGATTTCTTTTATTTGGATTGGGTGCCTGTTGTTAAAAAAAAAAAAAAAAAAAAACAAGGGCTAAGACTTTAGTAGTCCGCCTATAGGCATTCTTGCTCCCTTCCTATGTGGGCACTGATTTAAGAGAAGGGGTACAGACTCGGGACGTTGAGTTTGCTACCCCTTTTAATTTGACATCCTTTGATTTGGCTCAGAGGTTCTCTCCTCCTGGACTATTCATGGGAGAGCCCTGCTTGCAGCCAGCTGTTTACTTCAGCGGCGAGGCCTGCCTTGTTGGAGCAGGCGGTCACAGCTGCTTCTGGCAACGGAGGCTGTCTGTCACAGCGCCGACGTAACCGGCATCGGAAATGCAGTAAGGACCGGTAAGAGGCACCGGGCATAAAGGGGCTGCGTTTATTTGCAGGGATCTTGGGCTGCAAGCGACGATCAAGCGCGGGGCCGTTTGGCGCCCTTTTTCCCTTGCACCAGCAGTCTCGGCGGCCATCTTTTTCGACCGCGGAGAAGCCGCGTGGTGCAAAAAAGTCCCAAAAGTTAGCTCTGCGCGTGTTTTATGAGCGCGTTCGTTACTTGTTTGTTTTCTTTTCTTCTTTTCTTTATTGCCCGTTTAATTTCCTTTCTTTTGGGTCTTTCACAGGTGTTCTATTTTCGCGGCGTTTACGGCCTTCCACAGGGGAGGGGGCTATCAGTTCCGGGAGAGAAGGAATATAACTCACAGGCATTTTGCTTTTAGTCTGTATGCTTTTTTTTTTTTTAAAGAAAAAGGTAAGAAGGGCCTGGACTCAGCCACGGGTGGCGGAGCGGCCTTATGGCATCGAGACCCCAGTGTTTTGTGTGTGGCACCAGGAGGGGTACTGTAGCCGAGACGGGGGGGTGTCGCGGCTGTGCGGCCCTATTGTCTGCTGTGGAACAACAGATGGACATCCAGGATGCTCCAGAGCCACAGGGAACGCAGGCAGGGGAAAAGGTAGGTTCCCCGCGGTCGCCGGTGCAGGGCACGGCAGTGGAGGAGTTGGCTGGACCCTCAGGGTCGGCAGCAGCGGTGCCGGAGTCTGGTTTTCGGGACTTCAGCCCTGAATTTATTCTGCTTCTCCATCAGGCTTATTGTATGAGGCGCCAGGGGTATGGCGCAGCTCCCGGGGTGCTGAAGCGTCAGACTCCGCAGCCGGAGGCAACTGGTGAGTTCAGTCAGGAACCGCCAGCGTCTAAAAGAGCAAGAACAGATTCACCGTTGGGTGAAGGTGAGTGGCCTGTGGTCCCAGATATGGAATGGGGTCAGGAGGAGGATGAGCAGGATCTGGAGGAAGGAGAGATCCAAGAGCCCGAGGATCAAGCAAAGATCATCAGGGTTTTCTGTAAGGAGGAGCTTGTGGCCTTAATAACGGAGACCTTGCAGATGTTGAATTTAGCTACGCCGGCGACAGAAGAGGAAGATGTCGAAGATCCCGTGATTCAGGTGGTTAGACAGACGCAGGTGGTTTTTCCTGTGCATAAGGTGGTTGATGAGATGATACAAGACGAATGGGATTGGCCGGAAGCCGGTCTACGTGGCATGCGGACCATGAATAGACTCTACCCATTGGCCGATAAGGATAAAGACAGATTCCGGGCACCGCGGGTAGATGCGGTGGTGTCGGCAGTGACAAAGAAGACCACTATCCCGGTGGAAGGTAGTGCGGCTCTCAAAGACGTCCAGGACCGGAAGGTGGACGGTTTGTTGAAACAGACGTTTGAGGCGGATGTTCTTTCTCTCCAGGCTTCCATCTGTGGAGCTTGGGTGGCCAGGGCGTGTCTGCGATGGGTCCAACGGCTACGGCAGAACTCGCACTTGGATCTTGAGGACTTGCGGGAGCTGGATCACCTGGAGTCCGGAACGGCATATTTGGCGGATGTGCATTATGATTTAATCAGAGCACTAGCTAATAGTACGGCGTCGGTTGTGGCCGCCCGTCGGTCGGTGTGGTTGCGCAATTGGGCGGCGGATGCTTCGTCTATGTCCCGACTTAGCAAGCTGCCTTTTAAGGGAGGATTGCTTTTCGGGGAAGATTTGGATAAGTTAGTGAAGGATCTGGGGGAGTCCAAGACGGGTAGACTCCCGGAGGACAAGCCAAAGCTAGGTAAGACCGCTCAAGGCTTTCGCGGCCAGTTTCGAGATTTCCGCAGGTTTTGATTCTTGCGATTTTGGGAGTTTCCAAAGAGGCCGGTTTCCGTCGCTAGCCCAGGGGTTTCGCGGGGCAAATAGGGGTTTCTCCTCCGCACCCGCCTCTGCAAACCGTAAGTAGCAATGAAGCGAAGCGGGTCCAGGCAGACAGTGTTCCCATAGGCAGGCGACTCAGGGAGTTTCTGTCTGCCTGGACCCACATTACCTCCGACCAGTGGGTGTTGGAGATTATTCAGCACGGTTATGCGCTGGAATGGGCTCGTCCCGTACGCGACTCCTTCGTCATGTCACCTTGCCGGGGTCCCAAAAAGTCCGCGGAAGTGCGCCTTATGTTGGAAAGGTTGATACAGTTGAAGGCGGTAGTCAGGGTACCAGAAGCCGAATGGGGCGTGGGTCGGTATTCCATATATTTCGTGGTGCCAAAGAAAGGTGGTACATCTCGACCCATTTTGGACCTAAAGGCAGTAAATCGTTGTCTGCGGGTTCCGCATTTTCGGATGGAGACTCTGCGATCTGTCATCGTAGCGGTTCGTCAGGGGGAGTATTTAACGTCGCCAGACCTTATGGAGGCGTATTTGCATATTCCCATTCGCGAAGCACACCAGAGGTTTCTGCGATTCGCTCTTCCTTGGGGTCATTATCAATTCCAAGCTTTGCGCTTCAGTCTGGCAACGGCGCCGCGAACCTTCACCAAGGTGATGGTGGTGGTGGCAGCGGCCTTGCACAAAGAGGGAATTCTCGTGCACCCTTACCTGGACGATTGGTTGATTCGGGCGAAATCAGAGGAAGAGAGTGTCCGGGTGACCAGCAGAGTGGTACGGTTCTTGCAGGATCTGGGGTGGATAGTAAATCCCATGAAGAATCGTTTGAACCCCTCTCAGAACCTCAAATATCTAGGGGTGCGCTTTGACACAGCGAGGGGTCGAGTGTTTTTGCCGGACAAGCAGGCCCAAGGGTTAAGGGCTTTGGTTCACCAGTTTTTAGCGCAGAAAGCGCCATTGGCGTGGGACTACCTCCGGGTGCTAGGAACAGTGGCGGCAACATTGGAGGTGGTTCCGTGGGCCAGGTTTCATATGCGGCCGCTGCAAAGGTCTCTTCTACGCCGTTGGTCACATCAGGCCGATGCGTTGAACAAAAGACTTCCCTGCCCGGCCAAGGTCCGACTGTCGCTAAGGTGGTGGTTATGCAGGTCATCCCTAGCGGTCGGCATGCCGCTGGAACAGCCAGTCTGGCTGCCGCTGTTGACGGATGCCAGCTTGGGGGGCTGGGGAGCTCACTGCAGGAATCGCTTTGCGCAGCGGCGGTGGTCTCCCCAGGAAGCCTCCTGGTCGATCAACCGGCTGGAGCTCCGAGCGGTGTCGCGGGCTCTCCAGGCGCTCGAGGACTTGGTACAGGGACAACCAGTGCGGGTGCTCTCCGACAACCCGGCCACAGTGGCCTATCTCAACCGACAGGGCGGCACGGGGAGTGCTGCGATGGAAGAGGAGGCAGACGACTTATTCGCGTGGGTAGAGCAGAAGTTGTCCGCGATCTCGGCGGCACATATTGCAGGGAAGGACAACGTCACAGCGGACTTCCTCAGCAGGGTTCACGTGGATGCAGGGGAGTGGGAGTTGCATCCTGACATGTTCGCGCAGATAGTTGCTTGCTGGGGAATGCCACGGATGGACTTGATGGCGACCTTCCGGTCGGCGAAGGTGAGCAGGTTTTACAGCAGAAGGCGAGAGAGGATGTCGGAAGGCATAGACGCACTGTTACATCTCTGGCCGTCCGACAGTCTCCTTTATGTCTTTCCCCCGTGGGCGCTGATAGGCCGCGTGGTTCAGAAGATCGGGGCGCACCCGGGACGGGTTCTTCTCGTAGCTCCCGACTGGCCGAGGTGTCCTTGGTACGCGGATCTAGTGCGCCGTCTCGACGGCGAGCCATGGAGACTTCCGTCGAGAGCGGATCTGTTGCTTCAAGGACCTCTGTTCATGCCTCAGGTGGATCGGTTCTCGCTTACGGTATGGCCATTGAGAGGGCTAGGTTGCGGAAGAGAGGCTACTCGTTGGCGGTCCTAGCCACTTTGCTTAGAGTCCGCAAGCGGTTGACATCTTTGGCGTATGTGTGGGTCTGGCGCATCTTTGAAGATTGGTGTTTCCGGCGTCAGGTCCGGGCAGCCACGATTCCTATTCCTTTGGTATTGGAATTTTTGCAGGATGGCTTTGATAAAGGGCTGGCAGCCAGTTCCTTACGCATGCAGCTGGCGGCTCTTTCTTGTTATCGCGGTAAGGTCAACGGAGTGTCCTTAGGAGCTCACCCGGATGTGCGTTGCTTTCTAAGGGCAGTTTCGAGATTGCGACCGGTGCGAAGAACGTGCATTCCGTCGTGGGATCTTAATCTTGTTTTGAAAGGTTTATCTCGCTCTCCTTTTGAGCCCTTACGTCGGGCATCGGTGAAGGACGTGACGCTGAAGGCTGTGTTTCTGGTGGCTATTTGCTCGGCGAGGCGCATTTCGGAATTGCAGGCTTTATCCTGTAGAGAGCCCTTCTTATCCTTTTCCAAAGATAAGGTGGTTTTGCGTCCAGTTCCGTCCTTTTTACCAAAGGTGGTGTCTCCCTTTAACTTGAATCAGACGGTGTGTTTACCTGTCCTGGGGAGTACGAGGGGAGACGCTTCAGATCGCACCTTCCGCTGTCTGGATGTGAAAAGAGCGCTGCGGGTGTACTTGAGTGTGACGGAGTCTTTTTGCAAGTCGGATAGGTTGTTTGTCCTGTTCGGGGGACGACGCAAAGGGGAAGCAGCAGCTAAAGCGTCTATTGCCCGGTGGATTCGGGAAGCTATTGCGTCTGCCTATATGGTTCAAGGGCGATCAGTACCTGGTGGTTTGCGGGTGCATTCCACCAGAGCGCAGGCGTGTTCTTGGGCGGAATACAGTTTGATTCCACCAGCGGAGATTTGTCGAGCGGCGACTTGGTCGTCGCTGCATACGTTCAGTAAGCATTACAGGCTGGATGTCGAGGCGGCGGCTGAGGCCCGTTTCGGGTCGGTGGTATTGTCTGCAGGCTGGAAGGGTCCCTCCCACTGAGTACTGCTCTGGTACATCCCAGAGGTTGAGGACTGAACTGGAGGAACGATAAGGAAATGATAATTACACTTACCTGGTAATTGTAGTTCCTTGAGTGACGACAGTTCAGTCCTCCTTCCCGCCCAGTTTTACAGGAGGAGTCCAGGTTGGCTAGCGCCAGCAAAGGCTGTTACAGGTAGGTCTGTGTACCTTTCATTTAGAGGTCTTTGCTCTCTCTCTCTCTCTCTCTCTTTCTGGTGGGGCAGGGGGTGAGAATGCCTTGCCAGAGGGGTGGCTGTATTTCTATACTAGGTTTAGACGTTCGATATATATAGTTCTGATTTGCTACTTAGTTGTTGCTCCTTTGAGTCTGCTTTGTTAATAGTTCACACTGGGATGGAAGTGAGAGTACAGCAGGCTATATCCAGTGATGTCATCATTCTGACATACCAGTCTCCAAGCTGCAGGAGGAGATTGACAACCCAGAGGTTGAGGACCGAACTGTCGTCACTCAAGGAACTACAATTACCAGGTAAGTGTAATTATCATTTCCGTCATTGTGGCAGTATGCCAAGGAGAGTACTTGACATCCCTAGACCTCACGGAGGCGTATTTGCACGTTCCGATCAGAGAGAGTCATCAAACGTTTCTCCGCTTTGCTCTGCCGTGGGGTCACGTTCAGTTTCAGGTGTTGCCCTTCGGTCTCGCAATGGCGCCGCGCACGTTCACCAAGATCATAGTGGTGGTAGTGGCAGCGTTGCGAAAGGAAGGAATTTTGGTGCATCCCTATCTCGACGATTGGTTAATTTGGGAAAAGTCCAGAGCTGAGAGCGTGAAAGTTATAGACAAAGTGGTGAAATTTTTGGAGAAGCTCAGCTGGGTAGTCAATGCGAGCAAAAGTCATCTTACTCCATCCCAGAGTCTCGAGTACCTAAGGGTACATTTCGACACTCAGAGGGGACTAGTGTTTCTGCCCGAATGGCGAGTCCAAGCCCTACAGAAAGTGGTTTGCCAGTTCAGGACTACTCCGGTGCCTTCGGCCTGGAATTATCTCCAGGTGTTGGGTATGATGGCAGCATCCCTGGAGGTGGTGCCCTGGGCCAGAGCGCATATGAGGCTGTTGCAGCAGTCGCTTCACCGCTGGTCTCATCAAGCCGACCCGCTGAGCAGTCGGCTGACCTGCCCTCTCGGGGTTTGATGAGCATTGAAATGGTGGCTGCTTCCGCAGTCGTTAAAGGCCGGGATGCCTCTGGAGCAGCCAGAGTGGATTCCTTTGTTGACAGATGCAAGTCTCACAGGATGGGGAGCACATTGTGGGGAGCTCTTCACGCAGGGTCTGTGGTCAGCTCGGGAGAGCACTTGGTCAATCATCAGATTAGAACTCGGAGCGGTAGCGTTAGCATTACAAGCATTCGAGGAGACAGTGTGGGGTTGCGCGGTAAGGGTTCTATCAGACAAATCCGCAACGATAGCCTACATCAATCGTCAAAAGGGTACACGAAGTATGGCCATGGAAAGAGAAGCAGAGGAGCTCTTTGCTTGGGTCGAGCTTCGGCTGCTGGCAATTTCGGCGGTGCACATTGCGGGGAAGGACAATGTGACGGCGGAGTTTCTCAGCAGAGTCCAGGTGGATGCCGGCGAATGGGAGTTGCATCCAGAGGTCTTTGCGCAAGTGGTGCGCAGATGGGGCCCGCCTTTCATGGATCTCATGGTGACCTTCCACTCAGCAAAGGCCAGCCGGTTCTTCAGCAGGCGTCGAGAAAGGATGTCTGAAGGGATCGACGCCCTGCTGCAACGCTGGCTGGCGTCAGGACTCCTCTATGTATTTCCTCCGTGGGCCCTTATAGGTCGAGTGGTACAGCGGATTGAGGCCCATCCGGGAAGAGTGGTGTTGGTGGCTCCAGACTGGCCACGGCGTCCTTGGTATGCCGACCTCATGCGCCTTCTCGATGGGGATCCGTGGAGATTGCCGACGTCAGACAGTCTTAAAGTTCCGCTGCGGATGCCTCAAGTGGATCGGTTCTCGCTTACGGTCTGGCCATTGAAAGGGCGCGTTTGAAGAAAAGAGGTTATTCAGGAGCAGTCATTGCGACTTTTCTTAAGGCTCGGAAGTCGTCTACATCTCTGACATATGTTCACATTTGGAGCATATTTGAGGATTGGTGTTCCAGGAGGTAAGTGCGCGCGGCAACCGTATCTGTTGCAGTGATTTTGAGTTTCTTGCAGGACGGTTTCGAAAAGGGTCTGGCGGCCAGCTCCTTGAGGGTTCAGTTAGCAGCGCTGGCTTGCTATAGAGGCAAGGTGCAGGGAATAGCCTTAGGGGCGCATGCGGATGTGTTGCGTTTTCTCAGGGCAGTGACGAGGTTACGTCCTTCGTGTAGGATTGTGGTCCCACCGTGGGATCTTAACTTGGTTTTGTCAGCCCTGGCTAGGGAACTTTTGAGCCCTTACAGCAAGCATCCGTGAAGGATTTAACCTTGAAGACGGTGTTTTTGGTGGCCATTTGCTCAGCAAGGTGAATTTCTGAGTTACAGGCGTTGTCGTATAGAGAACCGTTTCTCTCCTTTTCTAAGGAGAAGGTGGTACTATGTACGGTTCCCTTCTTTTTGCCCAAAGTGGTTTCTCCATTTCATATTAGCCAGACAGTTTCCCTTCTGGTGCTGGGGTTGTTAGAAGACGTCGCGTCGGACCGGGGATTGCGTCGGTTGGACTTAAAGTGAGTGCTGCATCGGTATTTGACGGTCTCAGAGGTGTTTTGCAAATCCGACCTCCTGTTTGTTTTGTTCGGTGAAGTCCGTAAGGGGGAGGCAGCGGCGAAGGCTTCCATTTCTCGTTGGATAGAGACGATTGCTTCGGCTTATCTGTTGTCGGGACGTCAGGTGCCAGCTGGTTTGAGAGCTCATTCTACCAGGGTGCAAGTGGCGTCGTGGGCTGAGCACAGTTTGGTGTCGCCTGTGGAAATTTGTAGGGCGGCTACTTGGGCCTCTCTTCACACTTTCAGTAAACACTACTGCCTAGATGTCTTGGCAGCAAAGGATGCTGTATTTGGGGCGGCAGTGTTACAGGCCAGCTGGAAGGGTCCCTCCCGATGAGTACTGCTCTGTTACATCCCAGAGGTGGAGGACTAAACTGGAGGACCGATACGGAAATGGTAATTACACTTACCTGGTAATTGTTCTTCCTTGAGGGATGACAGTTTAGTCCTTATTCCCACCCGGGATACTATGTGGAGTTAAGCAATGGAGATTCAGCCAGCCGAAACATGAGATTACCGGTAGGTAGACTTTTTGGTTTTTTTGCCTAAAATTCTTTGGCTTTTCTGATTCTTTCTGGTCTGTCTTTTGGCGCAGGCAGAAGGCGAGGGCACAAGAAGAAAAGCCTACTTTCCAAAATGACAAGGTTTCTTGTATAATGTGGTGGTTATACGTTCACTGAGAATGTTGTTTTATTAGCTACTTATTTGTTGCTCCTTTAAGTGTGCTTTGTCAATAGTTTACTGGGGATGATGGGAGAGAGCAGCAGGCTATATCCAGTGATGTCACTTTTTTGTGACATGCCAGTCTCCAAGCTGCAGGAGGAGATGCACAACCCATAGGTGGAGGAATAAACTGTTGTCCCTCAAGGAAGAACAATTACCAGGTAAGTGTAATTACCATTTAGTATTCTGTCAAGACTGAGTGGTTAGAGCAACTGCCTAGTACCCAGAAGATCAAGGGTTCAGTTCCCACTGGCACTCATAAGAACATAAGATATGCCATACTGGGTCAGACCAAGTTCCATAAAGCCCAGTATCCTGTTTCCATCAGTGGCCAATCTAGGTCACAAGTACCTAGACGTTTCTCCAAAAGACACAGGTTCCACAATGCTTGTATTGGGGCAAGCAGTGGATGTCCCGGGTCCCCGTTTAATAATGGTTTATGGACCTTCCTTCCAGGAACTTGTCCAAACCTTTTTTTAAACCCGGCTACACTAACAGCTTTTACTACATCCTCTGGTAACAAATTCCAGAGTTTGATTACACGTTGAGTGAAAAAATATTTTCTCTTATTAGCCTTAAATAGGTTATCCTGTAACTTCATTGCATGTCCCCTAGTCTTTCTATATTTTGATAGTGTAAACAATCGATCTGCATATCTCCAGGAACAAGCAGGAATGAGTCTTCACATATGGGTATGTCGGTACCGACGGAGCCTGCACGGGAATGCTCCCCAGCATCCAATCAGAAAGCTTTTGGGAGCATCCCTCGCGCCTGCGCGCTGACTTCCCGCCTTTCCCACTGCCTCTCCTCAGTTTTCGTTTTTCCGCGGAGCCGACAGGACGTCCTCCTGTCACCGCAGAAACTTTTTTCTTTAAAATCCTTATTTTCTTGTTTTCTTGTGGTCGCGGCTGTCTTTCCTGCCGATACCGGTACCGCCGGTGCTTTATTCTTTTCTTTTCTAAAATTAGAGATTTTTTCTCCTCAGTTTTTGTCTTAACATTTTGGGCCTACCAGGCCTCTCCAACATGGAGCCTTCTTCCCCTAAGAAGTGCCTTCACTGTGGAAACATAGTTTTCTTTTTAGACTCCAATGCTTGGTGTCTAACCTGTTTGGGTCCTGACCCTTGTTTCCCTGATCCATCAGGCTGTATTATTGGGAGAAGATCTTCCCTTTTTCGAGTTTCCCTCGATGCGGTTTTTCCTCCTGAAGTGAGGACACCGGTTTATTCTTCTCTCCAGGATCAGGTAACCCACAAACAGAGTCTGTTAAGACTAGCAAATTCTTGAAGGGTAAGTCTCATGCCCAGCATGATGACGGCTCCGGCCTTGCCCTCAAGACCCCATTGGCAATAAAACCCCGGCGGGAGTTTTCGGGCTCCAAAGCATTTACGGGGTTTCAGGTTGTTCCTGGGGCTCACCCCTCACAGAACATACCTGAGCCATGCTCGGGGGTGGTATCCACTTCGAGCGGTACCGATCCCCCGGCATCAGCATCTGTGTCGAGTGTTCCACTCTTCACCTGGGATCGTCATCTGGTGTCCTCGGTACCTTCGGGGCCGATCGATACGACCCAGATTGGCTTTCCTGTATCTCCGCTATGCTCGGGGTTGGTACCGGCTTCGAGCGGTACCGATACCCCAGCATCGGCATCGGTGTCGAGTGTTCCACTCTTCACCTGGGATCGTCATCTGGTATCCTCGGTACCTTCGGGGCCGATCGATACGACTCCGATTGACTTTCTTGTATCGGCATCGCCGATACCACCACCAACGTCGGTACCTTCTAGACATGCATCGATAGACTCGCTTCCTTCGATGCCGAGTCTTGAATCGATGTCCAGTCTAGATGACTTGGTACCGACGCGTTTCGGAACCGATCCATATCGTTTCCGACTACGTAGTACCGAGGATATTCACCAAGGCTCTCTGGCTACCTCGGTACCGCTTCAGCAGCCCCCGATTACTGCTTTGATGACATTACCGTCTGCGATACCGGTATCGGTATCGATGTCGATTCCTGCAGTTCCATCGGTGCCATCGATCCTTTCTATGCCTAGCTTGGAATCGATACCGGGCACTGACGATGCAGTACTAACTGCCTCGAATCAGAACTGTCAGTATCACTGTCCATCTAGCACTGGAGTCACCAACCTCCAGAGGGCCGCGGGCCGCACAGCCGACTACTGGGAGCCTCGCGGGCCGCACCCCCCTTCTCCCCGCCCCGCGAAAAAAAACAACAAACGCAAAATTATGAAAACAATGGCTGATCACCTTTATTGAATTTAATGAGATGGCTGATGATTCATGCTAGCAGACAAACGCTTAAAGTCCGGCTTCACAGATGACACTGACAGGAGAAGGGACGCTTGCAGGTGGTCGTCGGTTAGCTGCGGGCCGCAGGTTGGTGACCCCTGATCTAGCAGGATTCTTTTTCTGCACCAGTCCAGTATGTCTTCTGGTGCTCAAGCTGCTTCTTCCACCTCAGCTTACCCAGGAATAGTTCCCATTGGAGATCCTTCTTTTCAGAAATTTCTCCTTGACATGGCAACCTTTCTTGCCATTCCTATTTCTGGCTCTGCTCTTAACCAAGATCCTGCAGAAATGGAAAATATAATGCTTCCTTTACATCATTCTTTGCAGGATCTTCTTCTGAGGATGTGGGAATCACCTTTAAAAGTTCCTTCGCCTTCTACAGCCACTAATGTTCTGTATCAGGTGCCTCCCTCTCCAGGGTTTCAAAAAAATCAACTTTCACATCATTCCATTGTAGTGGAATCAGCAATGAGGAAGGTAAGAAGCAAGAAGAAGCATTCTTCTTATCCGCCAGGTCGTGCATCTAAAGCACTTGATACCTTTGGACGTCAAACCTTCCAAACTTCTATGCTGGCTTCAAGAATTATCTCATATATTTTTTATATGAGTCTGACACTTCAGGAGGTCACAGAGAAATTATCTCTTTTGTCCCCTTTTTTGTCAGAGCCTAAGGCCACTGACTATTCCTTGCTTCTTAATCATAGCAGGAATATCTCTTGGTTTCTTTCTCGTGCTTCTCTAGACTCTTTTGAGTCTGTTAGCAGATCCTCTGCTATTGCCATTGGAGCACGTCGTAAAGCCTGGCTGCAAGCTTCAGACTTGAGCAGATGGGCACAACATACACTGGGTAATTCTCCTTGTACTGGAGAAAATCTCTTCAATAGAGAGGCTTTACGTCAGGTTGCTCATTGCTCCACTGACTTCCCTGGTTCTGGAAACCATCCTAAGCCTTCTTTTTCCCCAGGACGTAGGAAATGTCCTACCAAACCTCCTTTCCCTAAGAAAAGAAGGTTTCAACCCTTCTCCTGCCCATCCTCCAGATGTACCCAAGCAAGGGACATCTCATCCTAGTCTGAGGTCTCCAGACTCTAACCAGTCTAATCATAAACAGCAACCATAGGTTCCTATATGTTGCAATCTACAGTTAACTTCTTCTTAGCAGAGGTTTATTCTTCAAACTCTACACTGGTTTTCAGTATGCTAAGCTGTTAGGATACTTTTGTCCATGGGTTACAGAATTCTCCCCTTCTTACTACTGCGAAGGGAGGTTACAACTATCCCATGATAGTTTTCTGTCCCCACATGGACATCTTTTCCTTCAGCTGACTTACCATATGGTAAGTCACCTTCCAACCCCCTCTCTTCCAGGGTTTCCCCTGCTTGAGTTGGTACCATACTGAAACACTTCTCTTTCTTTCCAGTGTAGACTTTTTTGTTATCCTTCAATGCAACTCATCAGACAGGGACGGGAATATCTCCGCTCCCTTTGTCTGTTTTCTCTCTGTTTTTATACAGGAGAATCCCCTCTGCTGTTTTGTTCAGTTGCTGTGAATGCAGGAGTTCCAGTGATTACTCTAGTGCTCATTGCAAGCTACTTTCAACTATCTTGCATAATACTACTCACTGCAGGTTATCTTCTTCTAGCCATATCCTTTCCTAGGATGTGGCAACACACCTGACTTCAGTCAGTTTTATCTCATAATTCTCCTGCACAATGCTCTCTGCAATCTTCAGAGAAGCTTACTACTATGGGCCCTTGCTACAGAGCATTGGACTTTATCTCTGAAGGTTTTTTCCATATAGTAGAAAAAAACTTAATCATTCCATGACTATATGGGTTCTTTATACCCTCTTGTCTCCTGTTGTGATACAGAAGACAAGCTTTTTCTGCGTGAATGTCCAAGGAGTTCCCAATCTTGCAGGAATCTACCCCTTTTTCCTTACAGCTTGGCATTATGCTTTTCTGCTCCACTTGGACAACGCATACTCTTTTAGTGTACCTGATACCCCTGTGTCCCTTGGCTGGGTCATCCTGGTGTCTTAGTTTATGCGTTTTTCTTTTGTCCTTTGGACATGTCAGAGTCCTAAAGTACTCCTGACGTGCTCTTGCCAGACTGCTATTATCCTCTGTTTTTTCACGCAACCATCCTGGTTATTCCACTGAACTACATTCCTGCACCGCAGAAATAGATTCTCTACATATCTTCAGGTGTTTTTCACCCCCTTATTATTAGATGAATCTTTTCCCATCACATTCCTCATGTGAATGTTTTTGTAGGGCTCAGTTGCAGGCATGTATCCTCAGACTTATATTCATGTATGTATATGCCCTATACATACATATTTCGGTAATCTGTGTGGTCATAAGTCATGCCCATATATATATATATATATATATATATATATATATATATATATATATATATATATATTTTATTTATTTATTTATTACAAATTCTTATATACCGCGCTATTTGGCATCAGCGCGGTTTACATTATAACACAACGACCATAACAACATGCTGTTTGGTTTTACATCGAACAGGGGTCCAAACTTGGATAACAGGGGTAACTATATACATGAGATATATATCACACATATCTAGACATATATGCACATATATATAGATATGTATGTCTCTCCATCTATATATATATATATGCCCATTGGGAGATGTCCATAGGACGCCATGTATTACCTGCTATCTCCCTAACTGTCTGTGCTATAAAGCTTTTACCTCCTTAAGAGGTCCAGACAGTCAACTTGCCTATTCTCATGCGGCTCAGTAAGTGGGAGCGGTTATACATACAATTACTGCTGTGATGTCAACAGCTTCTATTTTTGTTATAGATCTCCCTGTCTATTAAGTATCAAACTTCAATGTCTTCCTATCTCTTACCAGCTAGGAAAGACGGTGTACATCTTCAGTATTTCTGAGTACACCTCTGTTCTCCTTGGGAATAGGGGCTTTTTTCCATACCCCCTCTTGGCTTCAGGGAATATCACGGAGTCGAAACTCTCCTCACCATACTCCTCAGCAAGATAATCACTGGCATAGACAACATCCGCCAAGGATTTGCCCTCATCTTTCTGGACATCGCAGCAGCGTTTGATTCAGTGAATCATGATCTCCTCTTAATGAGGTTAACTGAGAAGGGCATCACTGGAACAGCGCTTGAATGGTGCAGGTCCTACTTATCCGGAAGATGGCAGCATGTCCGCTCAGGAGGCAGAACCTCAGAACCCTTCTGCCTAGATCACGGAGTCCCTCAAGGTTCTTCACTCTCTGCCCTTCTATTTAACGTCTACATGCAACCAATCTGTAAGATCATACGGTCATTTAATGTCGACTGTATGCTGTATGCCGATGATGTTCTACTTTACACTCCCATCTCCACTGATCGCTTGGATCTCTCCCCCCCTAATAAACTGCTTCAACGCAGTTTCTGAGTGGTTGCTCTCTCAAAACCTTCGTATTCAACATAAGAAAACTGAAGTTCTCTTTATCACAAGGAACCCCAACTTCACCCCACCACAATCTATCAGAACTAAGGAAGCGGAACTGCAATCCAAACCCTCAATACGCTATCTAGGTGTCACTCTGGATCAACGCCTGGATATGAAGTCCCACATAGGAAACACAGTCAGAACAATATATTACAAGATCCGTTCCCTGAGACACCTACGCTCCATGCTAGAACCAAAAGATTTCAGGACTATATACCAGGCACTGATAATACCACACTTCGATTACGCCAATGTCATTCTCCAAGGTCTTCCTCAATCCACTTTAAACCCATTACAGCTGGCTATGAATGCCGCAGCAAGGATACTCCAGGGGGCTGCCAGGACTGACCATGTCACTCCTTTGCTGATTCAATTACATTGGCTACCCGTTCAGGCCAGAATTATCTTCAAAACGCTACTTCTCACGTTCAAAGCACTCAATAAGCTCTCTGCTCCTTCCTTATCTGACCTTATCCATACCACTTCACCAAACAGAGCAAGAAGATCATCAGCCATCAACTCCTTAAAACTCCCAAAGGCCCTTACAAGCTGCTCTTCTTCCACAGCCAATAGAGCCTTTACCCTCTGTGCCCCTAGGTGCTGGAATACACTACCTCCTGGCATACGGGCCATTGACAGCTTAACACAATTCAGGAAAGCCCTCAAATTCCACCTCTTTAACAAACATCTTATTGAGCCATTTACACCCATCGACTTCAGTGATTCCTCCCAGCTAGTCAGTTCCATGGTATCTCAATAACAGAAATAGGACGAATCGCTTTGTTTATTGAACATATTATTAGCACCTGTTCCTAATAACTTGTAGCCATGCTGTAGTATTATATCTGTAAATAGACTGTAAATAGTTTCCCCTGTTATCCAAGTTCCTTCCCTTGTTATCTGTAAACTCATGCATGTTATTGTACTGAGACTTTTTGTTCTATGTGAACCGCGCTGATGCCGAATAGTGCGGTATATAAGAGAATGTAAATAAATAAATAAAAATAAATTCCCTTCAGGACTGGGCTAATTCTCCAGATCGGTCAGTCTTCTTCTTTTAGTCCTCAATGTTAATAACTCTGTACCTAAAAGAGTTTTCAGCTTTTTCCCATACAGCTTTCCATTGAAGACCTGCCGTTCTTCTCCTGCCCCAGTTGACACCTGGGTTACCTGCCCATTCCAGGTTTGGAACTTCATCCTCACTGCTGTGAAGTTACCTTGAGGATTCCGCTACTGCATCTACAGTACACTCCATCACAGTTCTACTTCCTACAATCCCGTAGGTAAGCTCTATATTGTACTAGTTCATTAAATATTTTAATGATACTTGACATACATTCTAAAGACTCATTTTTTCTGTAGTCTTTAGATTCGCTGTTCCTCTACAGCTCTTCTCTATTCAACTCCTACCCCCCATCCCTCAGGGGATGCCGGGGATCCAGGTTTGGGAAATGCCGTCCTGTTCCAGGGATACGCATTTTATGGGATCTCCCCTGGCCCCCACAGCTAGGGAGTTCCCCATATGTGAAGACTCATTCCTGCTTGTTCCTGGAGATAGCACAGTTACTTACCTGTAACAGGTGATCTCTGGGAACAGCAGGAATTAGTCTTCACAACCCACCCACCTCCCCTAGGAGTTGTATCTATCTATCTCCTTTCCTCTTTCTGTCCTTCTGTCTCAGCTATGAAACTCAACTGAGGAGAGGCAGTGGGAAAGGCGGGAAGTCAGCGCGCAGGCGCGAGGGATGCTCCCAAAAGCTTTCTGATTGGATGCTGGGGAGCATTCCCGTGCAGGCTCCGTCGGTACCGACGTACCAATATGTGAAGACTAATTCCTGCTGTTCCCAGAGATCACCTGTTACAGGTAAGTAACTGTGCTTTACCTGTTCCACTCCATTCATTAATTTATAGACTTCTATCACATCTCCCCTCAGCCGTCTCTTTTCTAGGTTGAAGAGCCCTAACCTTTTTAGCCTCTCTTCATAGGGGTATCTTTCCATCTCCTTTACCATTTTGGTGGCTATTTTTTCTAATTCTTCTATATCCTTTTTAAGATACGGTGACCAGAATTGCACACAATATTCAAGGTGCGGTCGCACCATGGAATGATAAAGAGGCATTTTAATATCCTTTGTTTTATTCTCCATTCCTTTCCTTATGATACCTAGCATTCTATTTGCTCTCTTGGCCGCCACTGCACACTGGGCAGAGGGTTTCAATATGTTATCCACGATGACGCCTAAATACTTTTTCCTGGGTGGTGGTGCCTAATGTGAACTTTGCATCGTGTAACCATAGTTTGAGTTGTTCTTTTATAGGTGTATAACTTTGCACTTGTCCACATTAAATTTCATCTGCCATTTGGACTTCCAATTTATCAAGGTCCTCTTGCAATTTTTTTATAGTCCTCATAGGTTTTAACAACTTTGAATAACTGTGTCATCTGCAAATTTGATTACCTCACTCATTTACGAATATGTTAAAAAGCAGCGGACCCAGCACAGACCCCTGGGGTACTCCACTATTCACCTTTCTCCACTGGGAAAATTGGCCATTTAGCCCTACTTTCTGCTTTCTATCTTTTAACAATTTCCTGATCCACAATAGTACTCTGTCTCCTATCCCATGACTCTTTTAATTTTGCCAAAAGTCTCTCATGAGGGACCTTGTCAAAGGCTTTCTGAAAGTCCAGATACACTATATCAACCGACTTACCTTTTGTCTACCTGTTTATTCACACCTTCAGAAAACATAACAGATTTAGTAAGACAAGACCTTCCTTGGCTAGAACCATGTTGGCTGTCTCCCATTAAGCCATGATTATCTACATGTTCAGTAATTTTATTTATTTATTTATTTATTTCTTTGCAGTCTCTTTTATACCGCGCTATTCGACATCAGTGCGGTTTACAATGAACATAAGAGTTGCACATCTCAGTTTCGTGATTTGTGCTTACAGTGAAACAGGTATAATAACTTGGGTATACATTAAACAGGAAAATTAAACTTGGGTATGCATTAAGCAGGTATAACAGGTAAAATAGGGTATAAATAACCAGTCACTTAACAAGGAGACACGATGAATAAATACAGTCTACTTTATGCAACAATATAATGAGTTATGCGGCACTGCATAAGTTTCTCATGGTGGTTGGAGGGGAAGGTGTGATTGCGAGTGATCAGTCTGGGAATGTGACGTGCATGAGTTTGAGGTGCTGCATTGAGATGTGAGAGTGGGTGAGTGTGGGGAGAAGACTGCATCATCGTAGTGATGAAGAAAGAGGTGCCTTTTCAGTGCCTTCCTAAATTGGGAGAGTTCACTGATGGTTCTGATAGTTGCTGGTAGTGCGTTCCAGCAGGATGGAGCAAAGAAGGAGAAGGCTCTGGATCTAGTGAATTGAGAACACTTCGTTTTTGCCTTAGGTAATATGAGAGTATTTGCAGCATTCGATCTCCTTGCTCGATTGGGAGGTGTGATTGAAATTAGATCAGTAATGGCAGTAGCAGGGTATTTATTGATGGCTTTATGGGTCATAATTAGGATCTTGAATGAGATCCTGGCTTGTATGGGTAGCCAGTGCAATTGTTTTAGTATTGGGGTAATATGAGAACTTCTTGAGGCTCCATGAAGGATTCTTGCAGCTGTTCTTTATTTTGTTCTTTATAATGGTTTCTACCATTTTTCCCGGTACTGACGTCAGGCTCACCGGTCTGTAGTTTCCTGGATCACCCCTGGAACCCTTTTTTAAAAATTGGCGTTACATTGGCCATCATCCAATCTTCAGGTTTTACAGATGAATATCATGTTAATTCACATATTACTAATAGTAGGTCTGCAATCTCATATTTCAGTTCTTTCAATACCGTTGGATGTATACTATCTGGTCCAGGTGATTTGATACTGTTCAGTTTATCAAATAGTTGTAATACATCTTCCTAGTGTATCTGTTTCTTTCAATTCTTCTGCAGCATCACCTTTAAATACCATTTCAGTCATGGGTAACATCCCTACATCTTCCTCAGTAAAGCCCAAAGCAAAGATTGCATTCAGTCTCCGCTATGGCCTTGTCTCCTCTTGGTGCCCCTTTTACCCCTTTATCATCTAATGGTACAACTGACTTTGTCACGTTTTTATTGCTACGAATGTAATTGAAAAAGACTTTATTATGTGTGTTTGCTTCCACAGCAAGCTTCTTCTCAAATTCTCTCTTTGCCTGCCTTATCAGTGCCATGCATCTAACTTGCCAGTGCTTATGTTCCCAGTTTTCATCATTTGGCTCCTTTTTCCATTTTCTGAATGATGCTTTTTTGGCAGCTACAGCCTCTCTGACCTCATCTTTAAACCATGCTGGCAGTTTTTTGGACTGTCTTAAAGCGTGGAATAAGGCTGGTCTGGGCTTCCAAGATAGTATTTTTAAACAACACCCATGCTAGATGTAAATCTTTAACCTTTGCAACTGCTCCTTTTATTTTTTTTCTTAACTATTTCCTTATTGTATCATAGTCTCCCTTTTGAAAGTTAGAAGGTAGTACTGTGGATTTACTTACCATCCTTCCTCCATTTATTAAATCAAACGCAAGCATGCTACGATCACTATTGCCAAGTGGCCCCAACACCCTTATCTCTTGCACCAGGTCTTGTGTTCCACTAAGGACTAGGTCCAAAATGGCTTCCCCTCTGGTCGGTTCATGAATCAGCTGCTCCAAAATCAGTCATTTATTTCATCAAGAAAGTTTATCTCCCTAACATGCCCTACTGGAACACTGACCCAGTCGATACCGGGGTAATTGAAATCACCCATTATTATTACTGTGCTGTAACCTTTGTTAGCTTCCCTGATTTCTTAGAGCATTTCATCATCCATTTGTTCATTCTGGCCAGGCGGTGGATAGTCCACCCCCACTGCCATCACCTTCCCCTTTTTACATGGAATTTCAATCCATAGAGATTCTATAGTGATTTTGTTTCCTGCAAAACTTTTAATCCTTTGTGACTCAATGCCCTCTCTAACATAGAGCGCAACCCCTCCACCAATTTGATCTTCTCTGTCATTACAATATAGTTTTGTACCCAGGTATTACAGTGCCCCACTGGTTGTCCTCCTTCCACCATGTCTCTGAGATATCAATCATATCAAGTTCAAGGTTTTAATCCTTGTTCACAGAGCTGTCCACACTGGATCTCTTCAGTACCTCTCTCTAACCTGGTACATCTCCATGCTTCTCACTGTATGCTCCTGCACCTTCATGTCAACCATATGTCTCTCCCCTCCTCCTCCCTTGCACATCTCAAATCCACCCAAAACTCTGTCTGTTTCTTTCTTGGCCCTAAACTTCAGAACTCCCTCCCCCCAGACCTTCGGCTGGATCTCTTTTAATAAGTTTAAGTCACTGCTTAAGACTCACCTCTTCTGTTCTGCTTTTAACCTTCCTACCCCCCTGCTCCCAACTGAGGCATCCTTTCCCCATGTCTCTGTGGCGTCTCCTCTCCTTTTGCTCGCTCTGGTTCTCCTCTTTCCTTTGATTATGGCGTTCCTTTCCTTTTCTGGCAGTCTGCTTTGAACCATTGTAAACCGCTCTGATTTTTTTTTTTTTTTCATAGAGCGGTATATCAAGAATCTAAATAAAGGTATCTAACCTCTCATTTAGTGCTATATAGTCTCACTCTCCCATCTTATTTATCTATCTATTTTTTTGACCTCGTGACCTTGTGCAAGTCACTTTATCCTCTGTTTCCATGGCAGAAAAAGGCTTGGCAATCTATTTCTGGTGATGCATTGCCAAGAAAGCACAGAAGCAGCTGGGCTGCTAGGAGTCATCCCTGATTTGACAGCAGCAAGGCCGCATGCTTTTCTGGGCTTAACTCGGGCAACTGTTCTTAGAATCTAGAGAGCCCTTTCACACCAGTGGTTATGCAAGGCCATTACTGGTGGGAAGCTATGCCCCTGCCAGCAGTCTTAAGGAGTTGCAACTCTGAGGACAAGAGAGACCCTCACCTTCCTTGCGGGTGCAATGATAAAGACAGGAGGAGAGGGGAAGGACAGGAAAAAGCCCTCTTTCCTCCCCCCCCCCAAAGCAGCTCCAGTAGAGGAGAAAGAAAGAAGCCACCCACTGAGTCTGTAAAGGGGATGAATTGGGTGGGAGGAAAGAGACTAATAGTGGGAGGTAGCAGGGGATTGAAGATTGTGGGGGGGGGGGGGGACATCAAATTACAGGTAGGCAAAGCTTTTGGTTCCTGAGCTGTATTGGGAGTCATGACTGAGTTGGGGGGCAGGGGGGGGGAGGGTGGTGTCTTTGCAACTCATCTTTAACTCTATGTGGCTCTCGGACCTAAACACTATCCCACCAGGGGTAACTGGGAGATCTGTGTGGATTCTTTTTTTGGCAGTGTTTTTGGAGAGAGGGTCAAATTTTGGTACCATTTACCCCAACAGCTACAGCTTCAGCCATTACCCACCCCCCTATCCCAGAGCAGACCTCCATCTCAGCATTTCTTCATGCCCACATCACCTACCCCAACAACTACAGCCTCTGCCATTCTCCTTCACCCACCCCCTACCCCACAGCAAACCCTCCACATACTCACCCGCAGCCACAGCCTCTCCCCATTGTACAGGTATCCTTCCTAGCAGTAGACTCTCTCTTAATTTTCATCTTCCTGCCCCTGGCCTCTCTCAGGCTCTTTTCTTTCCTTTTCCCCCTTCCACCCTCAGAAATCTTACCTCTCCCTTTCTCCTTCTCCCAAGCAACAGAGTAAAAACAGTGCCAGATGTCCTACCCAGAACACTGTATTCATGACTGGGAAATGCTACTCTATGCTGCTGCCAAGAATGCTTCTCTTGGAAATGCCCGCTGGCGGCAGCAGCTGCTTGAGCTTGAAAACGCTTTATGGCTGCTGTACCGCTACTGCGTAGCTCCACTGGATGCTGATCTCACTGCAGCATATACACTGAGACAGATAATCACCCCCCTCTCCCCTTCCGGGGCAGACTGACTGTAATTGCCCTTCAGCTGGTGCTGGCTGGTGACATAGCTGCTTTTCCTGTATGCAGCAAGACCCTGCTTCTGCCACTGACATCGCAGTCCTGATTCTGACCTTGCGCCAGGGCAAGATTTCTAGTCACAATGGTGACCTTGTGCCTAGGGTTTTAACCTTGGCTTAACTATCAAGGCATTCTTTAATTTCATGTATTGTTTCTTCTTTGACTACTCTTTTTCTAGCAAGTTTTCTTTGTGTGTGTGTGTGTGATACTTTTTTTTAAATGCAAGATCTTCAGGTTTGACCTTTTCATAGAGGTGCCTGTTGTGAAAGTGTTCAGTTCAAATTGAGTTGTTTTTGGATTGCTAACTCCAGATTTGTTTTAAGTACCTTCCACATTATCAGAAAATTTTTTTATGCAAGGTTGCTTCAGTTTCAGCCAGTTTTTCTTCATCTTGTAATTTCTAAGATTATGGAAATAGCTACAGCGTGAACCTTTGAGGGATTCTCTTAGCATTTTGCTTGCACCATAACTGCTGGACTGCTGATAATCAAATAATTTATTTCATTGTTTTTGTCTTTCTTGTTCAGGTATGATCTCAAAATTAGATGTTACAGATTCTTTTCACTTTGCATGGACGGAAAACCAATGCGTAGGTAAGTGCTATCTACTAAGGACTGAACATTGCATAGCTACGAGGAAGAGAACAGCACAGGTTTTTTAAGGCAATTTCAGAGGGAAAACTAGAAGAATCGGGCAGCAGTATAACCTAAAATGTAAAACCTGTTTTACTCTCATGTGAATTCTCTGGCCTATATTCTTCAGAGCATTGCTTCACAGATCTATACACATAGATGTCAAGACCCTTTGTCTTTTCCACTAAATATAACTAAAGTGTGTGTTCACATATACACAGAAGTAGGGATTGGCTTCACAGGTGGTGGTGGGGAAACTGAGGTATGTATTTTTTCTAGGACTGTAAAAGAAGGGGGGTGGGGAGGGGAGCAGGTTGAGTCAATGGTCTCCTCTCCTTTGGGCTTGCACAAACATCCAAATGAGGACTGAGGTGCTATATATCTTTGTTCCTTATCGGTCTCGTTTAGTCCTCTACTTCTGGGGTAGTGTACCTCCTCCTGCAGCTCGGAGACTGGGCATGTCCAAAACTGTGACATCACTGTATGTAGCCTGGATGCTCTCCCATCAATCCCCAGTGTGTCCAGTCTCCCTGCAGCAGGAGGACCTAGTGAGCCTAGGTGGTGGGCTCACTTTTAGGATCAGATTAGGGAACATTAGTTTAGCTGTTATCTTTATTTGGGAAATTATTTATTTCTGTTTAATTTGCTTGTGTCGTTAAAAAAAAAAAAAAAAAGACGAGTGCAGAGCTTTGCCTTTGCCTGCTTGTTCTTTGATCTGCTCTGTGCTCTTTTTTTTTCTCCGGCTGAGATCTGTCCCCTTTGTAAGTATGGGGGAGAGCTCTCTGGGAACCAGTCAAGGTTCAGCGTCTGCACGCTGCGCACGACCCGACCAGCGTGAGAGAGCTGTTCTCGGGCGGAAAACTCGTCCGGCAGCTCAACATTCGTTTTTATCCAAGCGGGGCTGCGCGAGCTGGAGCTCCGAGAGACCGGAGAAGCAGGGGCTCGATCGGAGCTCAGCAAGGATGGCGCGACTGAATTCAGGTACTCTGCGGAGGGGGGGGGGGCAGTGTGCAAGTTTCCCTTATCTTGTGAAGTGAAAGCAGACCGCGGATGTTTTGGCGCCTTTTTTCTGTGTCCTCTCAGCGACGGCCATTTTAACCACGTGGTCGTCGCGTGCCGGTATCAGCGGGCAGATACGGGCTTGGGGATTAGTTAATTGGTGCTCGTTGTTTCTTTTGTTTCTTTTGCCCGGAATTCTTCAGGGGGGTCAACTTCCCTATACTTCCTGCCTGTTATAGGATTTAAAAAAAAAAAAAAATTAATAACAATAAGGAGAGGCAATAGTGATAGTCAGAGAGGACATAGAATTTTCAAACAAAAACATTTTATGGCAGCACGGCCCCAGTGCATGGTTTGTGGTGCCTGCAGGGGGGGCAATTTCTGATTCAGGGATTTGTCGGGGTTGTACGGCAGTCTCTGCTTCCTTGGAGCACCAAATGGACAGCCAAGCGGCGGAGCCTCCGGGCGCAGGGCCTGGGTCGGAGGGGGAACTACCGTTGGGTCCTTTTCCAGTGGCTGGTCAGGATTCCCTGGCTGGGCTGGCCTCTTCCCTTGCTGGGGGAGTGGTGCCACACCTCGGGGATTTTTGTCCAGATTTTGTCCTGATTATGCATCAGGCGTTCTGCTTGAGGCGGCAGGGGAGAGTACCGGAACCCCTGCAGTTGCCTTCTCCTCATCCGCAGGGGGTTGCGACTGGGGGGCACATTGGATTTCCGCGTCCGCCTAAGAGAGACAGGGGCCGGGAGCTGTCACCGTCTGAGTTGGAATGGCAGGACGTGGAGGAACAGGAAGGCGACCTGGACGCCGGTCTGGAAGATTTGGAGGAAGGAGAAATTCCAGAGCCGGAGGATCAAGCAAAGATTATTAGGTTGTTCCTTATCGTCACTCCAGTCCAGTCCCTTTACTTCTGGGTTACGCAACCCTTCCAGCAGCTTGGAGGCTGAGCCCAACCTTTTTTTTTTTTTTTTTTTTTTATTTTCCAACGATCTTTAGTCAGAACAAAAACAAGAATACAAAGTAAAGTCCACATCTAGGAGACTCCCAGCTTAACAAGATAAGGAATTAAAATACAATAATAGGGATCAAAACTTAATCCAAGCCCAAATTACATAGAAAGAAAGAAAGTAACATTCAGGTAGACTCTTTACTAACCAAGAAAGCCTCAAATTGATTAACCTCAAGAAAAACATACTTGATACCTTCCAATTCCACTATACACTTACAAGGGTATTTCAAAAAGAAGGAAGCCCCAATAGCAAGAGTCCGGTCCTTCAAAGCCAAAAACGCTTTACGACGGGCCTGCGTGACCCTACTCACATCGGGAAAAATTTGTATAGGTTCCCCACAAAAAGCCAAGTTTTTCTTTTTAAAGTATAAATTAAAAATCATATTTTTATCTTGTAATGATACAAAGGATACAAGCAGAGTAGCCCGCTGTGGAATCAAATCAACAGAAGACTCCAAAAAATTTGAAAGATCCAAGGACTCAGCTTCATTAGGTTTTCCTTCTTGTATTTCAACCGGAGAGGAAGCCTGCGCTAAAGAAGACTTAGGAATATAATACAATGAGGAAAACTTAATAGAATCAACCTTATCAATCAGCAGGACTTCCTTTAAATACTTTTGAACTAAAATTAATGGTGAAAGATAATGGGTACAGGGAAAATTCAAAAAACGAAGATTTTTTAAACGATTACCATTCTCCAGAACCTCTAGCTGATGATGTACCAAAGTACTATCCTTTATGGAGGAAGATACAGCAGCCTCCACAACAGTAAAACGACCTTCCAATTTAGACAACCGTTTTTTAAATCAGAAAACATAACATCCTGATCTGAGAGTTTCTGAATCACTTCAACAGAGAAACGTTCTACTTGGGAGAAGGAGGTTCGAAGGGAACCTTCCATTCGCGCCACCAACTCCCAAACATCTTTTAATGAAACCTCAGATGGAACAGATATCTGCAAAGGTTCAGAAGAAAATTTAACAGAAGGCATCAATGCATTCTGTCCCCCCAGAGCCCAACCTTTTTGGAGGTGGGGCGGCATAAATACCACTAGGACCACCCCCCAACTCCAGTATTCTCAGCCTCCAAGCAGCTGGAGGGTTCTGTAAGCCTAGGGCTTACTGGAGTCTTCCTTTTATCTAAATCTTTTAAAAGATTTTCCTTTATTACTTTTATTACCTTTATTACTTTTATTTCTTAGTTACCTGTTGTTCTTTAGGTTTAAGCAGTCTCTGCTCCTTTAATTGCTACTGCCTGCTCTCTCCTCCCTCCCCCCCCCCCCCCCACCGGCGGGTCGGGCATCGGAGGTGGTTCTGGGCTTGCAGCCCCGGGGAGGACCATTGCTCAGCTCTTCGGCAGCAAATCCGACTGATTCCCAAGGATTTCTTTGCCGAACTGCCCTACCTCGCGCCGAAGCCCTCCTGGTGGCTGAGCGCTGGAGGCAACGCCGGAAGTTAAATTTTGTTGCCGGACCCGTCCTGCAGCCAAAGGATGCGGTGGCGAACCCCGGACCTCCCAATTGCGGCGGAGGAGTTGATTGCAGCGGTTCTGCTTTAGGAGTCGGCTCCCAGCCTTCTGCGGCATCCGGGGTGGAGAATTAACAGCCCTGAGGACACACTCGCGATCCCCCGTTCAGGCTCCACGTGGTGAGGCCTACCACGTGTAGAGCCGACGGCAGGGATCGCTGAGCCGGGCCCAGTCAACAACGGAAGCTGCAAACCGCAAGTACATTACAAAAAGGAGCCTTTCTCCGTTTATTTATTTTAATCTACTTTAATTTCATTTTAATTCCTTAATTTTGATTTTAATTTACTTTATCTTGTTTTTTATTTAAGAGCATCGTCTGTTAATAGAAAAGAGGGCCTGTTAGAGAGGAGGAACTCCTAAGGGAAAACTCACACAGCGGTTTTGGCTGTACAGTTAGCTGGGACTTAGGCCCATCGCTTATTCTTTCTAGCAGGAAGGCCTGCTTCATCTGGGATCAAGAGCATGGCGGCCAAGCCTAGATGCCCCTCCTGTGGCACGCGTAGGGGCACTTCCTCGGAGGCAGGAGTCTGCAGGGGTTGCGCTGCAGTGGCTGCCTCCGTGGAGCAAGAAATTAATTTGGCCATAATTCAGCCCTCTCAGGAGTCTGGTGAACCCTTAGAAGGGGAAGGGGGTCCCAGTTCCCTCCCTCCACTTCCTCGGATTTACCTACCCCTCCTCCACCCTCTTCGCCCCCTCCCTCCGGAGAAGGGGGCGCCGGGGATTTTTTCTCCCCAGACTTCATTCTTTTACTCCATAAGGCCTATTGCTTGCGTAAGCAGGGCTCAGGGACAGGTGAGCCTGTCTCGACGGCCGAGGCCAAGCCCAAGAGGGCAAGCAATCCAGACTCAGGCATCCCATGTAAACGCCCCCGGCTGGGCTGTGAAGACCCTCTCGCGTCCCTCTCCCAGGGCACCCCGGAGGAGGATAACTCTGATAAAGACTGGGACGAGGAAGAGGAGGAGCTGGAAGAAGGAGAGATCCCTGAAGAAGATCAGGCCAGGATAATTAGAGTCTTTCGGCGGGAGGAGCTCCCGGCTCTAATTAGTGAGTCTCTAAAGGTCCTTAATGTCTCCTCAGAAGCGCCAGCAGAGGAGGAGGCGTTGGAGGATCCTTTAATCCAGGCCATTAGGAGATCCCAGAAGGTCTTCCCTGTCCACAGGGTAATGCGTCAGATGATCCAGGAAGAATGGGATCAACCTGAGTCTAGTTTAAGGGGAGTGCGGTCCATGTCTCGCCTATACCCACTTCCAGAGGCAGACAAAGAACTGCTGAAGTCTCCCAGGGTGGATGCAGCGGTATCGGCAGTTACTAAGAAGACTACTATCCCAGTTGAGGGCAGCACGGCCTTAAGAGATTCTCAAGACAGAAAGCTGGATACCCTCCTGAAACAAGCCTTTGATGTGAGTGCCCTTGCCTTGCAGGCCTCTGTGTCAGGAGCTTGGCTGGCGAGAGCCTGTTTAAGGTGGTCACAACAGCTGCAGGCTGCAGAGGGACCACCTGGCGAGGCTCAGGCCAACTCTGCTAGGCTGGAATCCGGAGCAGCCTTCCTGGCGGATAGTCAGTATGACCTCATCAGAAGCCTATCCAAGAACATGGCCTCGGTGGTGGCAGCTAGGCGTTATCTGTGGCTGCGGAATTGGGCAGCGGACGCATCCTCGAAGGCACGCCTGAGCCGCCTCCCATTTAAAGGGAAGCTGTTATTCGGAGATGATTTGGAGAAGTTGGTAAAGGATCTTGGCGAGTCTAAGGGGGGCAGGCTGCCTGAAGATAGACCGAAGCAAGGGCGACCCCTAGCCCCAGTGCATCACCAGCCCAGGGACGCCCGAAGGTTCCGTCCAGCCAGGACAAACCCCTTTCCCAGGGGCCGCTTTCCCTCGAAGGGACAAGGTTTCAGAGGGTTTCGAGGAGCAGGCCGAGGTTTCAGGGCGTCCTCCTCCTCTTCTCAGGGAAATAGAAAACAATGAGGTGACGGGGGTCCAGGGGGAAGAACCGTCCGTGGGCAGACGCCTAAGGCGATTTCTTCCCGCCTGGTCCCGGGTCACGTCCGATCAATGGGTCCTAGAGGTTATCAGAGAGGGCTATGCTCTAGAATTTGCAAAACAAATACATCCAGCCTTTGTTCAGTCTCCCTGCGGTTCTTCTGCAAAGAGAGCGGCGATAGAGACAACCCTCACCCGCCTAATAATGCTCGGGGCCATTGTCCCGGTACCACCAGACCAGCGCGGTTCTGGTCGGTACTCGATTTACTTCGTAGTTCCAAAGAAGGAAGGGTCCTTTCGCCCGATACTAGATCTAAAGCAGGTCAATCGCTGCCTCAGGGTTCCGCATTTCCGGATGGAAACCCTGCGTTCAGTTATAGCAGCCGTGAGGGGCGGGGAGTTCTTAACGTCCCTCGATCTGACAGAAGCCTACCTGCATATCCCGGTCAGGGCATCCCACCAACAATTCCTGAGATTTGCGGTGCCAAGGGGCCATTTTCAGTTCCAGGCCCTACCTTTCGGCCTAGCTACGGCCCCAAGGACGTTCACCAAAGTGATGGTGGTAGTAGCGGCCTCCCTACGGAAAGAGGGAATTCTGGTACACCCCTACCTGGATGATTGGCTAATCCGGGCAAAGTCGGAGGAGGAAAGCCACTCTGTGACGACAAGAGTGATTCAAGTTCTAGAAGAGTTGGGGTGGGTCATCAATTGAGCAAAGAGCAGGATGACTCCCTCCCAGGAACTCGAGTACCTCGGGGCAAGGTTCGACACCAGCAGAGGCAGGGTGTTTCTGTCTCGATCAAGATCAAGAGAACTGAGACTTCTGGTCACTCAGTTTCTGGGCAGACGAAACCCCACTGCGTGGCATTATCTGCAGGTCCTGGGAACAATGGCAGCGGCAATAGAGGTGGTACCATGGGCCCGAGCCCACATGCGTCCTTTGCAGAGGGCACTATTGCGTCGGTGGTCGCCCCAACGTCACCCCATGTCAATGCAGTTACCTTGCGCTCCGCGGACCAAGCAGTCTCTGCGCTGGTGGCGGTGCCCAAGGAATCTGGATCGCGGGATGCCTCTCGAGTCTCACCAGTGGTTATTACTGATGACTGATGCCAGTCTGGCAGGCTGGGGAGCTCGCTGCGAGGACCAGTTCGTTCAAGGCGGCTGGACTCCTTTGGAAGCCCAATGGCCCATAAACAGACTAGAATTGCGGACTGTCGGCCTAGCGCTCAGAGCTATCGAGGCCTTAGTGCAAAAGAGAGCAATTCGCATTCTCTCAGACAATGTCACCGCGGTAGCTTACATCAACCACCAGGGCGGCACAAGCAGCCCCGCCTTGGAGAAGGAGGCGAGCACTCTGTTCCAGTGGGCGGAAATTCGGTTGGAAGCACTCTCAGCCCAGCACGTGGCAGGCACGGACAACGTCACAGCAGACTATCTCAGCAGGTGCAAGATAGATCACGGAGAGTGGGAGCTGGAGCAGGAGACCTTCGACCAGATAGTGGCCCATTGGGGACTCCCAGTCATGGACCTCATGGCAAGGTTCTCGTCCGCCAAGGTGGACCGATTCTTCAGCCGGCGCAAGGAAAGAATGTCCGAAGGCCTGGATGCCTTGTCCCAGAAGTGGCCACTGGAGGGCCTGCTCTATGTATTCCCCCCCTGGGTTCTGATCGGAAAGGTTCTCCAACGCGTGGAGTCGCACCACGGATACGTAATCCTCATAGCTCCGGATTGGCCTCGCCACCCCTGGTATGCGGATCTGATGAGGTTGATCACCGATCATCCTTGGCGGCTCCCTTGCAAGAGGGATCTGCTGAAGCAAGGCCCAGTTTGGATGCCTCACGTGGATCGATTCTCACTTACGGCCTGGCTATTGAAAGGGCGAGGCTCCTAAAGAGGGGTTATTCAGGAGCTGTCATCTCGACCCTGTTGAACGCTAAGAAGCGCTCGACCTGCCTCTCCTATGTTAGGACTTGGCGCATCTTCTAAGCGTGGTGTGCGGAGCGCCGATGGAAACCCCTTTCCGCTTCAGTCCCTGAGGTCCTAGAATTCTTACAGGCAGGATTTGACAAGGGGCTAGCGCACAGCTCCTTGCGGGTTCAGCTGGCGGCAATCGTATGCTATAGAGGTAAGGTCCGCGGCAAGTCCCTAGGGGCGCACGCGGACGTCTCCAGGTTCCTAAGAGCGGTGAGACGCCTGTGCCCTCAACGGAGGTCGGTCGTCCCCCCTTGGGACCTCAACCTAGTGCTTAACGCCCTGATCAGGGAACCCTTCGAACCAGAGAAGAGGGCCTCCTTAAAGGATTCAACCCTGAAGACAGTCTTTCTGGTCGCTATCTGCTCGGCAAGGCGGGTTTCCGAGCTCCAAGCGTTGTCCTCTCAGCCCCCCTTCCTACTATTCCTCAAGGACAAGGTAGTTCTGCGAACGGTCCCTTCATTCCTGCCCAAGGTCATTTCTCCCTTTCATGTGAACCAGGCAGTTCACCTCCCGGTCCTCTCCGCCGAGGGGCTGGAAGGTAGGGATAACAAACTGCGACTCTTAGATGTCTGGAGGACCCTGGAATGCTACCTCTCCCGCACAGCCCCCTTCCGGAAGTCCGAGCGACTATTCGTTCAGTTTGGGGGTCCACACAAGGGGGAGGCGGCGGCCAAGGCCTCCATCTCCTGATGGATCAGGGAAGCGATTGCTTCCGCCTACATCCTGAAAGGGAAACAGGTACCAGCGGGTCTCCGTGCGCACTCCACCCGGGCACAGGCTATGTCGTGGGCGGAGTTCAGCTTAGTTCCTCCGTTGGATATCTGTAGGGCAGCGACTTGGTCTTCCCTGCATACCTTCACCAAGCACTACAGACTGGACATCCAGAGTGCAGCCGACGCTCGGTTTGGTCTGGCGGTCCTTCAGTCCGGTATGCCGGATCCCACCCAGGATTGAACTGCTCTTTTACATCCCAGAAGTAAAGGGACTGGACTGGAGTGACGATAAGGAAAAAGTAATTAGTTCTTACCTGCTAATTAGTGTTCCTGAAGGAACGACAGTCCAGTCCCTGATCCCACCCGGTTAGAAGGAAGCTTTGGACCGAGCGTGGGGCCAGTTCGGGGGAGAGACGCGGGAGAAAGTCGGATCGGGCAACCTCAGACATACCACCTCCGACCGTCCTCCCTTTTTTTCCCCTCATGCTCTCCATTCTCTATATAAAAAAAAAAAAAAAAGAGTGTTTATACATAGATAGACGATGTTGTGGTATATAAGTTCTTATGTTAGATAGATGGTTAATGTAAACTCTTTAGGTCTGCTTTTTCATTCGATTACAGGAGTTGGGGGGTGGTCCCAGTGGTATTTATGCCGCCCCACCTCCAAAAAGGTTGGGGGCTCAGCCTACAAGCTGCTGGAAGGGTTGCGTAACCCAGAAGTAAAGGGACTGGACTGTCGTTCCTTCAGGAACACTAATTAGCAGGTAAGAACTAATTACTTTTTCCGTAGGGAGGAGCTGGTGGCCCTCATCACGGAATCCCTACAAACACTGAAATTAGCCGCAGAACAGCTGGTAGATGTTGAAAGTGGGGAAGATCCGATTATTCAGGCCGTGAGACAGACGCAAGTGGTGTTTCCCTTCCATAACGTGGTTGACCGGATGATCCAGGATGAGTGGGATCTTCCAGAGGCAGGACTCAGGGGAATTAGAACTATGAATAGGTTGTATCCCCTGTCAGATAAGGACAAGGAAAGGTTTCGGTCCCCGAAGATTGATGCAGCAGTATCTGCGGTCACTAAGAGGACCACTATTCCGGAAGAAGGTAGCGCGGAACTGAAGAATGTGCAAGATAGGAAGGTGGATGGTTTGCTGAAGCAGTCTTTTGACGTGGACGCGTTGTCATTGCAAGCTTCCATTTGTGGAGCTTGGGTGGCCAGGGCTTGTCTTAGATGGTCCCAGAGCTTAAGACAGGTGGCGCTGCTGGAGCAAGGAGGGCTGCGGGAGTTAGACCGCTTGGAGTTTGGAGCGGCTTACTTGTCCGATGTACATTATGACCTTATCCGATCCCTGGCTAATAGTATGGCGTCCTTGGTAGCTGCCCGTAGATCTTTATGGCTAAGAAATTGGGCGGCAGACAGAGCTTCCAAGGCGCGTCTCAGCAAGCTTCCGTTTAAAGGGACATTGCTCTTTGGAGAGGATTTGGACAAATTGATCAAGGATTTGGGGGAGTCTAAAGGGGGCAGGCTTCCGGAAGATAAACCTAAGCAGGAGAAGTCCTCGTCTGCCTTTCGGGGTCAGTTTCAGGATTTCCGAAGGTTTCGGACTTCTCGTTTGGGGGGCTTCCAACGTGGAAGGTTTGCCTCCAGAGGCCAAGGGTTTCGTGGCTTCCGGGGAGGCAATAGAGGCTTTGCAGCGGCAGCTGCGGCACCCGCCAGAAAATCACAATGAAAGGAGGCGGACCTCGGTAGGAAGCCAGTCGATAGGAGGGAGGCTTCGAAGGTTTCTTCCTGCCTGGGTCCAAATAACCACAGATCAGTGGGTGTTAAAGATAGTTCGGGATGGTTATGCGCTGGAGTTCGCAAAGCCGGTGCAGGAGGCCTTTGTGCTTTTGCCCTGCAGAGGACAAAAGAAGACCCTGGCGATCCACCAAACTTTAGACCGCTTGTTGCAAATTGGAGCGGTCGTCCAGGTGTCGTTAGAAGAATACGGCAGGGGTCGGTACTCCATTTATTTCGTAGTGCCAAAGGAAGACAGGTCGTTACGTCCTATATTAGATCTCAAAGGAGTGAACCGTTGTCTCCGAGTGTCCCACTTCAGAATGGAGACGTTGCGGTCCGTCATTGTAGCAGTACGGAAAGGGGAGTACTTGACTTCCCTCAATCTGGCAGAGGCGTATCTGCACATTCCCATCAAGAAAGAGCATCAAAGGTTTCTTCGCTTCGCTCTGCCGTAGGGACATTCAGTTCCAGGCATTGCCCTTCGGTCTAGCGACGGCACCCCGCATTTTCACCAAGATCATGGTGGTGGTGGCGGCGGCGGCCTTGAGGAAGAAAGGAGTTCTGGTGCATCCTTATCTCAAAGATTGGCTGATTCAAGCGAAATCCGAAGCAGAGAGTGTGCGAGTCACGGCCAAAGTGGTATGGTTCTTGGAAGATCTCGGCTGGGTTGTCAACTTAGCGAAGAGTCATCTGGTTCCTTCCCAGGATCTAGAGTATCTGGGGGTACATTTCGACACTCGGAATGGAGCAGTGTTTCTGCCTGCCCGCCCGCCGGGTGCAAGCCTTAACAGCGTTAATTCGCTGGTTCATGGGCACGCCAGCTCCGTCGGCTTGGAGTTACCTGCAGGTACTGGGAACCATGGCGGCGACGTTGGAAGTGGTTCCATGGGCCAGGTTTCACATGCGCCCGTTGCAGGAGGCGCTACTTCGCTGCTGGTCTCATCAGAGCGATTCACTGAGCACAAAGCTGCCTTGTCCTCTCAAAGTCAAGAGAGCTCTACGCTGGTGGCTGATTCCGAGGTCCTTGACGGTGGGGATGTTCTTGGAACAGCCGGAGTGGCTGCCGTTGTTGACAGACGCGAGCCTCACTGGTTGGGGAGCCCATTGCGGTCAGGGCTGCGTGCAGGGCCTCTGGTCGGCTCAGGAGGTGGCGTGGTCAACCAACAGGCTGGAACTGAGAGCGGTGGCACTAGCGCTTCGGGCATTCGAGTCCACCGTGATGGGAAAAGCGGTTTGAGTACTGTCAGACAATTCCGCAACAGTGGCCTACATCAGTCACCAGGGAGGCATGGGAAGCATGGCCATGGCGGCAGAGGCGCTGTTCGAGTGGGTCGAAGTTCGTCTAATAGTGATCTCGGCGGCAGATTTTCTCAGCAGAGTGCAGGTGGATGCAGGAGAGTGGGAGGTGCATCCGGACGTCTTTACTCAGATAGTGCAGAGATGGGGTCCACCAGTCATGGACCTTATGGCGACCTTTCAGTCAGCAAAGGCGAGTCGGTTCTTCAGCAGAAGCCAGGAAAGGATGTCGGAGGGAATCGATGCGCTGATACAGCCGTGGCCGTCGTCGGGTCTTCTTTATGTGTTTCCACCGTGGGCCCTCATAGGGCGAGTGGTGCAAAGGATCGAAGCACATCGAGGTCTAGTGTTGCTGGTGGCTCCGGACTGGCCGAGGCGGCTGTGGTACGCGGACCTCATTCGGCTTGTCAGTGGAAGCCCGTGAAGGCTGCCGGTGTCAGAGAATCTGTTACTGCAAGGTCCGCTTCGAATGCCTCAAGTGGATCGATTCTCGCTTACAGTCTGGCCATTGAACGGGCAAGGTTGAGAAAGAAGGGTTATTCGGCAGCAGTAATCACGACTTTTACTTAAAGCAAGAAAAAGGTCTACTTCTCTAGCGAACGTTCGCATTTGGCGGATATTTGAGGATTGGTGTTCCAGGTGTCAAGTCTGTGCGGCTACGGCATTGGTTTCTGTGATCCTCAGTTTTTTGCAGGACGGTTTTGAGAAGGGCCTAGCTGCTAGTTCCTTACGGGTTCAGTTAGCAGCCCTGGCCTGCTATAGGGGCAAGGTGCAGGGCGTGGCGCTCGGTGCACATTCAGATGTACTGCATTTTCTAAAGGCCGTAGCCAAGCTCCATCTCTCTGGCAGAGTAATGGTTCCTCCTTGGGATCTCAATTTGGTGTTAGGGGCGTTGTCTAAGGAACCCTTTGAGCCCTTGCATAAGGCCTCGGTAAAGGACTTAACTCAAGACGGTGTTTTTAGTAGCCATCTGTTCTGCGAGGTGAATCTCGGAGCTTCAGGCGTTGTCGTGCAGAGAACCATTTCTGTCTTTTTCTAAGGAAAAGGTAGTCCTGCGGCCAATACCTTCTTTTTTGCCTAAAGTGGTTTCGCCATTTCATTTGTCAGATGGTCTCGTTTCCAGTTCTGGGGTCGCTGGACGGCGGGGAGGCAGACCGCGGGTTACGACGCCTAGACTTGAAACGCGTTTTGCGGCAGTATTTGAAGGTTTCAGAGGCCTTTCGCAAGTCGGAGCGGTGGTTTGTGGTATTCGGAGGTGCCAAGAAAGGCGAGGCAGCTGCCAAAGCATCTATTTCTCACTGGATTAGAGAAGCGATTGCTTCCGCTTATCTGTTGAATGGCAAGGCGGTGCCAGCAGGTCTGCGGGCTCATTCTACCAGGGCGCAAGCTACCTCATGGGCGGAGTTTAGCTTGGTGACACCGGTGGAAATTTGTAAGGCGGCTACCTGGTCGTCTCTGCATACTTTCAGTAAGCACTATCGGCTGGATGTGCTTTCAGAAAATGATGCTGTTTTTGGGACGGCGGTGTTGCAAGCCGCTTGGAAGGGTCCTGCCCAATAGTACTGCTCTGTTACATCCCAGAATTAGAGGACTAAACTGGAGACTGATAAGGAAATGTAAATTACACTTACCTGGTAATTGTAGTTCCTGGAGGGATCCAGTTTAGTCCTCATTCCCGCCCGGGATGATGAGGTTCGGGTGGTTTCATTTGGATAACTTACCGGTAGGTGTGCATTCTTCTCTCTGTCTTCTTTAGTTTAGAGTTTTGCTAAGAGAGCAGACGGACAGGCACAAGCAAAGAAGCCTGTCTGCAAAAAAAAAAAAAAAGTAAATAAAAGAAAAAGAAAAAAGGGGGGAAGAGTGTTTCTCGTTGTTTGTGGTGTTAATTACACTTTGATAGTTGTTTAGGGACAATTTCTTTAGAGCAGTTGGTGGTTTTATTAGAGATTTATGTCTTGTACCCTTAAGTGTGCTTGGTTAATAGTTCACTGGGGATTGATGGGAGAGCATCCAGGCTACATACAGTGATGTCACAGTTTTGGACATGCCCAGTCTCCGAGCTGCAGTAGGAGGTACACTACCCCAGAAGTAGAGGACTAAAGTGGATCCCTCCAAGAACTACAGATACCAGGTAAGTGTAATTTACATTTCACAATTACCAAAGAATTTGTTTTCCCATATTTTGTATCCCCTTCTAGCTTATTCATGAAAACACCTGGAGCCCTGCCATCCTAGGCTCTATAGGATCTGGCCACCAGATGGCATGATTGTGCAGTAAATGATTCCTGCTTCCCAAGCGTTGAACCTTGCCTATGTGGCATCCCCTGCTATTCTGGAGAGCAGAAGGCTTGAACTGGGAACTGAACCCAGGTTGCTGTACATGACAGTGCACAACACTGTTACTAAGCTGGCCCAAAAGTCATGTTTTCTTTTTTGCATGATCTGTTTTATAAGTATCTTTCATCAGAATGCTGCAATTTTGCTTTTTTAAAAGTGCCTTCAAGTCATTGCCAACTCCTGGTGACCCAGCAGTCCTTGGGTTTTCTTGGCAGAGTATAACCGGAAGTAGCTTGCCAGACCTTTTTCTTCTGAGGCAATGAAGAATAAAGTGACTTGCCCAAGGTCACAAAGAGTGCCAGTGGGACTCGAACCCTGATCTCTTGGGTACAAGGCTGTTGCTGTAATCACTAGGCTATATTCCTCCACTCCATAATTTGCTATAAACATACATAAATGGATTTCATGTCTGATTGATTGAAAGATCATGGTGCAATGTAAATTTTAGTGAAAGGAATCACAAAATGTTATACTAAAGAACATACACACAAACAAAAACGTAGATTATATTGTCATGAGGCTGGAGCTAGAAAAGAAACAGTGTTGAAAAAAACTCCTGATTTTCATGGAACTCAGAAAAGGCAGAGAGCGCAGTTCCAGTGCAGCTCAGCCAGAGGGCGCATGAACAATTACACAGTACCTGAAGCAACGTGCTCTAGCATTGATCACACTAATAACAAGCAGTTTCACCTGTCCTCAAACTCAAAACGTGCAAACCAGAATTCCCTTTATAAAGAAAACCAGATGATCAGTGAGAGAGGGGGAACAGGAACAGAAACAGGAGGAGGAACAGGAACAGAAACAGGAGGAGGCAAGAGCAAGTGCTGGGAAAGTGGCAAGAGCGAGGTCAGAAGGACCGGCAGCAGGACCAGTGAGAGAAGCCTGAAAGAGGAAGGCTTCCATGTGCAGCCAACTCAAGGAGACAGAATCCAAAAGAGGTATTCTCAAAGGGATAAAGTCCAGAGAGGCCAAAGGTATTGGAACGGAGTCCAAAGCCAAGCAAACCAAAGAAGCAGCTTGCCTGATGAAAGCAACTCTCCTCGCCCAAGTAAGTCTCCTATGCTAAACCAGAAAGGCACAAGGAAAGGAGATTCCTTCTACAGTGATACTTTTGCCAAGAAAGAGAGAGTGGAAATCCACGTCAGGTTTTCCTGGTAACTCTGATTGTAGAGCAGTGCACAGAACAGCTTGTCAGCCTGAGAAGCTACGTCATAAGCTGAGTACTGGGTGTGGCAGCCTACAGAAGCCAAGGTATGAAAAGCCTTTCATTATAAGGGAAAATTTAAGTGATGAAAACCTTATGGAAATAGATAAGCCTCAGAAAGTTAGAAGAAGTAAAGCTAACCTTTTAAAAGTACTTCCCAACAGTGTGATAAGGAAGTTGTATGAGAAACAAAAGAACCCCTGTGAGGAGTTAGCAGATACTGAAGACAGTCATAGCATTGAAGAAGGGAGTGACCCAGAATCAATGGACTTTGATTGTGAAACCAGTGTTCCCATTCCTCAGAGTGAACCAATGGAATGTAACCATTTGTTTCCTGATGTTAATTTCTATTGATTTGAAAGAAGCCTTAACCCAGATAAACAGTTAATTGTGAAGCCTACAACCCTTAACTGTTTATATAATGGTGGAACCTTTTTGTTAGAGGAAAGAATTACCTTCATTTTCTTTTGTGTCTTATTGAACCTAAGCGTTGACCGGGGAAATAAAGCCTTATTACCCTACACTTTGGCGTAGATTGTTCTTTATAAGGAGTTCTGCACTACAAGGACCAGAATCCTCCTGGTCCTTCAGCTCAACCACTCCTTAAAATAAATTAAATGTCACCGGACGCCCTTATTTCCTACGCCAGTAGGGGCGCCTGGGGACAATATCCAATTTATAAGAGGAAAATGTTTAGTCGGGCAGAAAACACATTCAATATAAGAAAAGTGATATTTTTAACATAGCATAACTTACCTGTAAGCTCCATTCTTTAAAATAATTTTAACAAGTAACTGAACTCATAGGGTGAAATTCAGATTTATTCTTGCAAAGAAACCTAATTCTGTGCTAATCGGTGTACCTTTAAACTCAAAATGCATCCATAGTGAGTAATAAGTGATCACAGAACAGGGGCATCTGCCATTATGAAGGTCACGGGGGACTCCCCCCAATTCCCATCTCAGTCTTAATGAAGTCACTGATGTCTCATGGGTACAGGAGTGATTTCCCCTATTCTCTCCTACTCTTTATAGTGCTGGATTCCAAAAGGGCACCAAGACCCCTTCCCCCCCCCCTGCCAGTGGTAATCTTGCATTTTATTTACATTCTCTTATTTGGGGGGGGGGGGTGGAACTGGTGGTACTGCAACGAGTGTCCGTGCATATCAGGAGTAGCACTTTTTTAAAGCTGCTCTCATGCATATGGGGGGGGGGGAGGCTGCATGAATGACTACTCTTGTGCTGTTGGCACAGATTAAAAAAAGCCTTGATAATCTTCTGGTGCAGGTTTCTTCTGGCACCATCAGCATAGAAACACATGGTTTACCAGAACTCTGATGCAAGCCTTCCTAAAGCACTAGCATCGTGGAAGTAGGCAGTTGGCTAACACACTGGTGCACATACTATTCCCATGCCATTAACTTCAGCACATAAGATCCTTCTGCATAATGTCTTCAGCAAAAAAACCAGTATAGATATAACGATCAAGGGGCAGGGCTCTACATTCTCTTGCTCCACACACCTTCAGTGTTGGATATTTCAAGTACTCAGGCTGCAAGATTTACCATCACTATCTTTGACCCCAAATCAGATCACAGTCGCTGATGAATCCACCTCAGTTTTGTTGCCTCTCATGGTGCAACCTTATAAATTCCAGCATACAGTGCCTTACGAAAGTATTCATCCCCTTGGTTCTTATCCTGTTTTGTCGCATTATGTACAAACTGAAATGAAAATGGAGGTTCGTTTGGATGTTAGGTAATGAACCTAACAATATAGTCCAAATTGAAGTGAAATGACAATAAAATACCTTGTATATATAAAACAAGTAAAAACTGAAAAGTTGAGTGCATATATATTCATCCCTTTTGCTATGAAACCCCTAAATAAGATCTGTTCCAACCAGTTAACCTCAGAAGTCATGTAATTAGTTGATTAGGGTCCACCTATGTGCAATCAGTGTCACATGATGTGTGTGTGTGTGTGTTCTGAAAGGCCCCTGACTCTGCAACACCACTAAGCAAGCAACATGAAGACCAAGGAGCACTCCAAACAGGTCAGACAAAGTTGTGGAGAAGTATAGATCAGGGTTGGGTTATTTAATAATAAAATAAGAATCCCAAATACTGAATATCCCGTGGAGCACCATTAAATCCATTATAACAAAATAGAAAGAATATGGCACCACTACAAACCTGACAAGAGAAGGCCGCCCACCAAAACTCACAGATCAGGCTAGGAGGACATTAATCAGAGATGCTATAAAGACACCAAGGATAACGCTGAAGGAGCTGCAAAGATCCATAGCGGAGATGGGAGTATCTGTCCATAGGACAGAGTGGGGCTTTATGGAAGAGTGGCCAGGAAAAAGCCATTGCTTAAAGAAAGAAATAAGAAAACACATTTGGAGTTTGCACAATAGCATGTGGCGGACAACCCTTCCCCCCCCCCCCCCCCAGCTCATGGAAGAAGGTTCTCTGATCAGATGAGATGAAAATTGAACTTTTTGGCCATCATGGGAAACACTGAGTGGCGCAAACCCAGCACTTCCCATCACCTCAAGAACACCATTCCCAGAGTGAAACACGGTGGGGGCAGCATCTTGCTGTGAGGATGTTTTTCATTGCCAGGGACAGGAAGGCTGGTCAGGATTGAAGAAACAATGGATGGCACTAAATACATGGCAATTCTTGAGGAAAACCTGTTTCAGTCTTCCAGAGATTTGAGACTGGGACAAAGGTTTACCTTCCAGCAGGATAATGACCCTAAACATACTGCTAAAGCTAGTTTAAAGGGAAGCATTTAAATATCTTGGAATGGCCTAGTCAAAGTCCAAACCTCAATCCAATTGAGATTCTGTGGCATTACTTGGGTTGTGTTGGTGTACAGCAATCTTCATCTAACTTGAAGGAGTTGGAGCAGTTTTGTCTTAAGGAATGGGTGAAAATCCCAGTGGCTAGATGTGCTAAGCTAATAGAGACATACCCCAAGAGACTTGCAGCTGTAATTGCAGCGAAAGGTGGGTCTACAATGTATTGACTTTGGGGGGTGAATACATATGCATATTCCTGCTTTTTTGGTCTTAATTACTGTTTGTGTCACAAAGGATATTTTGCACCTTCAAAGTTGTAGGCATGTTGTGTATATCACATGGTGCTAACCCCCAAAACTCAATTTTAATTCCAGGTTGTAATGCAACAAAACAGGACAAACACTGAGGGGATACTTTCACAAGGCACTTTAAGATATTCAATGACTTTGTCAAGGGCTACTACAGAGGATTGTCTTGGATAACATACTAGGATCATCCTGTACTTCAGATCTTTCAGTCCACAGGTGTAGCTCCTACTTGGAGAACCATATCCTTCCTAGGATCTTATAGTATCACTCTTATCTAGTTTGGATTCTGAATTGCAAAGCCGTCATTCTTTGCCGTCATTTTTCCCATGTTTGGCACATTCTTAGATGATGTTATAAGGCTGTGATGATCCTCCATTTGTTTCAGAAGTACCTTTCCTGAAGCTGAGGAACTTCCTACAAGACTTCCTCCAGTGAGACCTTAATCATGTTAATGTTCTGAAGGTGACAAAGTAGTGTTACAAGGTGGTGGCCAAAGCCAGAAGGATGTTAAGATTGCAGTGCCTTTGTACAGGTCATTGGTGGGACTTCACTTGGCATATTATGTTCAGTTTGCACCAGAAGGCATATGAGAAGTCTTGAAGACCTAAATATGTATATCCTAGAGAAGGGGCGGGGAATACATTAGACATTCAAACAACTCTTTTTTTTCATTAATACCCTTTTCAAAGACAGGGATGCTATAGAACTAGAGGACATAAAATGAAGCTGCTAGAAGGTAAACTTAAAGCAACATCAGGAAATACTTTTTCATTGAAAGGGTGGTGGATTCCTGGAATGCCTTCCTGAAGGAGGTGGTGGGACCAAAAATCAGTAATGGAATTCAAAAGGGAATGGGACAGACACAGGATAACTATATATCAAGAAGATAGAATCAAAGCAAACATAATTACCTTCATAAATTGAGAGGGGTGACCTGCCTGGTGCGGTAGGTACAACTCTAGCCATCTTACTGGGCAGAGTAGATGAACCATGCTGGTCTTTATTTGCAGTCATTTACTATGTTAGAAAGACATCTCTTATCCTAGATTTTGTGCAATGCATGGCAACAGACATACCCTTTCTATTACAACAGGAAACGGAAACTGTCTTTTGAAATCCTTAGAAGCTCCAAAGATCACAGTTGCTGGTCAACTTCATGGCCTTCTCCATGAGTAGCAGATTTATATGTGGCAAATGCCAGTGACTGCGCAGCTAGTTTCTAAAATGATAGACATAAAGATAAGATTCAGCCTTAACTAGTATTTAACAAGACACAACTCGCGTGCATCTGTGGTAGTTGAGTCAGCAAAGAAAAAGTGAAAAAATGCAGCTGTTTTTCTAATGCAGCATGGAGTTGGAATACATTCAACTATGTCAAGAGGCAGCACAAATTTGGGACTTTTGATTTTCATTCACATAGTAATCTATGCACTTACATCCTATTGGCCTCTAGACTGTCAGATTTTTCAGAATTGGGCAGTCCTCAAATAGGTTTGTTTTACCAGCTCCTATAGTGCAAAGTTGCCCTTTTTTGTATTCAGTTTATCTGTCTCAAAATTGTCTAGCAAAAGATGTGCTAGCCATTTACTGAACTTGGCCACCTTCGTGCTTACCCATCTATCTCATTGATAGCCAAGACCCTGCACAAGTGTCAAAAAAGGGCCAGCTATGAACATGTATCATGAACTATACTGGGCTTGGCTGAATTGGTTTCCTTTTCTCAAAATATGCTCTGTTCTCCCGCTGTGCAGGCTTCTAGTTGTTACAGAGTTAACACAGGATGTTTTTGTTCTGCATTCTAGCCTCATGTCTCTAGCCCTAATGGCTTGGCAGTTGAGCACTACCTAATGCCTCCATTTTGATTTATCCCCTCTGATTCAAGATATTTTGGTGGCAGCAAAGACACCTTCTGCATTAACCGTTTTCACCATGTTTTCCAGCAAGAAATTCCACAAGTTGATTTGTGCATTGGGAGAAAAATACTTTCTCCATTAGTTTAAAAGCACTGCTTTTTTTTTTCTTCAGATTCATGGTGTGTCCCCCTCATCTTGGTAGTATTGGCAAGGGCAGACAACTGTTCCCTATTTTATATGGTTGACTTCAATCATGATTTTATAGATGCCTTTCATATCTACTCTGTCATTTTTTCTCCAAACTGAAGAGCCCTAACCTCTTTTTAGCTTTTCTCTGTAGGAGAGCTTGTCCACTCCTTCATTATTTTTGTTGTACTTCTCTATACCTTTATATTTCTGCTATATCTTTTTCTTGTAATAAGGCAACCAGAATTTCACTTGATAGTTTTGGTGCTGTCACACCAGACTGAAAGAAGCAGAATGTTGTCATGCCTCGATACCATTCTCCATTTCTTTCCCAATAATACCTAGAGTATTCTGTGTTTTTTTTTCCTTCTTTGACTACCATGGCATGCTGTGCTATGGATGTCAACAGGTTATTGATGCCAAGATTTTTTTCCTGGATGGTGACTTCCAATATGGACTTTACAGTGTGTACTTAGTTTTGGATTTCTTTTCCCCTGTATGCCTGTGTACTTGTCTACATTAAATTTAATCTGCCTTTTAGATGTCAGTTCCCGAGAATCTGCTTGTTATTTATCAGCTTTGAGCAATTTTGTGTCATCTGCAAATTTGATCACTTCATTTGTTTCCTATTATAACTATTTTAAAAAGCTCTAGTCTCAGTGCATATCCTTATACAGTCAAACCTCGGTTTTCATGATTAATCCGTTCGAAAAAGTCTGACTAAAACCGAAACGTATGAAAACTGAAGCAATATTTCCCATAAGAAATAATGTAAATCCAATTAATCCGTTCCAGACACCCAAAAATATTCACAAAAAATACATTTTATAGAGAATAACTATATTTTTACATACAGAAAACAATGAGAAATAAATATAAATGACTAATGAAATGGATAAATGAACATTTAACATCACTGAAAGCAAGCTAAGTACAGTACTGTACAGTACAGTATGTTAACATCTGGCCTTAGCCACCCCTGACAAGCTGCTGTGCCCAGCTCTCTTCGGAATCACATTGAATTCAGTCCATTAAAATACCTTTACATTATCTGCTCAATGCTTCAGAATGGCAGAAAATCTTAATGATATAGCTTCAGACGTACCCTGCAAGAGAAAGAACTGCCTCCCACATTCATGCAACATCTCCTGCTTACGTTGACAGCTTTTCTTCCATGCTACCGGGACAAAATCTCAGTCAAAAGACGTTGAAAACCGAAGCAATGCATGAAAACCGGGACAAAATCTCAGTCAGAAAAGACGTTGAAAACCGAAGCGTATGAAAACCGGGGCAAATGAAAACCGAGGTTTGACTGTATTCCATTATTTTATCTTTCTCCATTGCAAAAATAATCTATAATATTGCCATCAGCTGTGGCATCCAAGGATTGGAGTGTGGTCAAGGGATCCAGGGGGATCTAGAAAACTATAGACCAATAAGCCCAATATCAATACCCGGCAGAACAGTAAAAGCCATTCTGAAAAACAGTTAATGAACATATGGATAACACACAGCATAATTGGTCAGAACCATCATGAATTTAGCAGAGGAAAGTTCTGCCTTGCCAAATTGTTTAATGAGGGTGATCCAGTTGATATAGAATATCTAGAGTTCCAGAAAACATTTGATAAAGTCCTTTCTGAGGTGGATAGGAAACAAAGTTTTATTGTGGATTGGTAATGGCTTAAAGATAGGAAGCAAGAGTGTAGTTTAAAATGGTCTATTAGTAGATCTGAAGTGTCATTTCTGAGTTCTGATATAAAACAGGTGTGTATTGCATCTTGTTCAGATGTATCTCCAGGAACAAGCAGGAATAAGTCCTCACATATGGGTACGTCGGAACCGATGGAGCCTGCGCGGGAAAGCTCCCCAGCTTTTCAGAAGAAAAGCTTTTGGGGCTTCCCACAGCGCATGCGCACTGCCTTCCCGCCTTCCTGACCAGCTCTCTTCAGTTTCTCTTTTTCCGCGGAGCCAGCAGGTCGTGTTCCTGTCACCGCTGAAGAAATTGTTAATTTTATTTGTTTCTTTAGACCGCGTACCTGCCTTCCCCATACCAAAACCGGTACCGCCGGTCTCTCTTTCTTTCTAAAAAGAAAAAAAAAAAAAAAAATCTTTTTTATTTTCTTCAGCACAGCTTGGTAACTTTTGTTAGGCCTTCAGGCCTACTTTAATTTTCCTCATGGAGAAGCCAGTCCCTGGTTTCAAAAAGTGTACCAAGTGCAGTGCTGTCATTTCTGTCACAGACACCCATGAATGGTGTCTTAAATGTTTGGGACCTGACCACTCCATACCGGACTGCCCATCCTGCTCTCAGATGTCTAAACGTGGGTTGCAGAACCGGGCCAACAAGTTCCATGTGCTGTTTGCTTCAGATAATCCAGCATCACAGTCCTCCAGGTCTTCCTCTCCGGATGGATCTCAGGTAACTAAACTTTCTGTGGGCAAATCCTCTAAAAGCAAATCTCTTTCAAAAGATCGAGAGGCTCTCAATCTTGAGTTCGAGGATTCTGCCCAGGCCAAAAAACCCCGGCGGGAGGCTCCGGCCTCCAAAGCACCACCTATGGGGTTACAGGTTGACATCGATGGCACGGCCTCGACTGATCACCTGTTAGACTGCTCTGGGGTACCGGTCAATACCGGTACCGACATCCAGGCAGCAGTGGCGTCCATGGGCAATACTGTCCAGACCATGCAGCAGGCCGTTCTGGCTTTCATTAAGGCTGCGACGCCCTCGGTACCGATTCCATCGGTACCGACTCGGGTTCCGGTATCTACACCGGAACCGAGACCATCGACTTCCAAGCGTCGATCGGTTCTGCATGCCGGATTCAGGCTTTCGCCTGATACCGATCCCATGCCCGATATGCCCGATGTCGATATTGATCGGTACGCGTATCGTGCATTGCAAGCACAGAGAGAATACTCAGATTCTTCTGATGAGTTCAATTCCTCTGATGACTCTGCTGAGCTTGATCTTCCTGAGGAGCCCTCTTCTCCAAAGAGGAGGATGTCTCCTCCAGAGGATTTATCCTTTCAGGATTTCATTCTTGATGTAGCTAAAGGACTTTCTATTGCTACATCTTCTGAAAAGGAACCCAGGTCAAAAAAATTGGATATTTTAGGATACTCTAAAGCTCCTAAAGAGGCAGTTACTCTGCCTATCCATGAAATCCTTCAAAAACACTTGATGGATTTGTGGGAGACTCCTCTAACACTGTCTCCCCATTCCCGTAGGTTGGACACCATGTATCGTGTCCCTCCTTCTCCTGGGTTTCAAAAAACTCAGCTGCCTCACCACTCCATTGTGGTGAAGTCTGCCATGAAGAAGATAAAGAGTCCTAAAAGACACTCTTCTACCCCTCCAGGGCGAGAATGTAAAACCCTTGACTCTTTTGGTAGAAAGATTTTCCAGGCTAGTATGCTTATAGCCAGGATCAATTCTTATAGCCTTTATATGGGCATGTTTCTCAGAGAACTTGCCCTAAAGGTACGGCAGTTTGCCCCCTTTATCCCTGAGGATAACAAGGCGGCCTTCATTTCTGTGGTGACACAACTTTCAGAGGTCTCCAAGTTTTCCAACAGGGCAGCCTTTGATTCCTTTGAGGTTGCTGGCAGGGCTTCGGGAATTGCTATTGCAGCCCGACGTCTTGCTTGGCTCCAGGCTTCTGACCTAGAACCCTGGGTTGTAGATGGCCTCAGGAATCTGCCCTGTACCGGTGAAAACTTATTTGGTGAGGACTGGCAAATTAAAGCTGCTCAAATGGACGCAGAAAATGCCACTTTAGATAGACTTTCTAAGTCTACTTCTACTCCTGCCAAAAAGAAGCCTTTTAAAAGGCCTTACTACAAGAAGGCCAGATTTTCCACAAATACTGGCCAACAATCTGCTCAGCCTCGTTTTGCTGCTAAGCGTCAGCAATCTAAGCAAGTAAAGTCAAAGCCTGCAGTGTCTGCTGCACCCCAGCAGGCTCAACCCCCTCAGGGGTTTTGACTTGCCCCTAGAGAACTTACAGTTTCTGGCTCTAGAACAACCAGAGCCCCTCACCATTCCTGGAAGGCTAGCTCACTTTGCTCCCAGATGGGAACAAATCACATCAGAGCAATGGACCCTCTCTATTATCAGGGAGGGCTACAAGCTTCATTTCTCCAGCCTTCCTCCCCATACCATGGTGAGGCAATTCAGTTCTCCCCCATCTCTTCTGACCCTGTTGGGTCAGGAGGTCTCTTCTCTCCTTGCCCAAGGGGCAATAGAGGAGGTTCCTCTTCCTCAACAGGGGTTAGGTTTCTACTCCCCTTATTTTCTCATCACAAAGAAGACAGGGGGCTTCAGACCTATTCTAGATCTGAGAGAATTGAACAAGTTTCTATTCAAGGAGAAATTCAAAATGCTCTCTCTGGGCATTCTCCTTCCATACCTTCAGAGTCAGGATTGGCTTTGTTCTCTAGATCTCAAGGATGCGTACACTCATATACTCATCCATCCATCCCACAGAAAATATCTTCGCTTTCTGTTCCAGGGAAAACATTTCCAATACAGAGTACTTCCCTTCGGTCTAGCCTCTGCTCCAAGAGTATTCACCAAATGCATGGCAGTCGTAGCCGCATTTCTAAGAGGCATGGGAATCTTCGTGTTCCCATATCTGGACGACTGGCTCATCCGAGCTCCATCTCAGTCACAAGCCCAGATGTCCCTGGACCGCACAAGGCGTATTCTTCAATATCTGGGACTTGTGGTAAACATTCCCAAGTCCCAACTCATCCCTACTCAGTCCCTGGAATTCATAGGGGCCCGCTTGGACTCCACCACGGCAGGGGCCTACCTTCCTCTGGTCCGAGGCCAACGGCTACTCAGCTTGGCCTCCCAGGCTCAGTCCAGAAGTCACTTGTCAGCCAAAGAAATGCTGCAACTTCTGGGCCACATGGCCTCCACGGTCCATGTGGTGCCCTACGCTCGTCTCCATATGAGAGCAGCTCAATGGACTTTGGCCACCCAGTGGTCTCAAGCATCGGGACTGCTCTCAGACCAAGTACTCACCTCAAAATGTCTGTTTTGGTCTCTCCAGTGGTGGACGTCATCCAAAAATCTGTTGTTGGGGACCCCCTTCCAACCTTCGTTGCCCCAAGCAACCCTCACAACAGATGCCTCCCAAACAGGGTGGGGAGCTCATCTCCAACACCTCTCCACTCAGGGCACCTGGTCTCCCCAGGAGACCACCCTTCACATCAACCTTCTGGAACTGCGAGCAATCTTTCTTGCCCTCACAGTCTTCCACACCCTCCTTGTCAACCTGACTGTCCTAGTCCAGACAGACAATCAGGTAGCCATGTTCTATGTCAATAAACAAGGCGGGACGGGCTCTCTGTTGCTTTGCAACGAAGCTCTCAGATTATGGGCCTTCGCCAGAGAGCATCAAATTCATCTTCTGGCAGTATATCTTCCAGGAGTTCAAAACTCTCGGGCAGACAGACTCAGTCGAGTTCTGCTTCCACACGAATGGTCCCTGCATATGGACCAGATACGCAGAATCTTTCAGGAATGGGGGACCCCGGACATAGACCTCTTTGCAAGTCCGTGGAATGCCAAACTTCCCCGGTTCTGTTCCAGGACTCCGTGTCAGGGAGCTCAGGCCAGCGATGCCTTTCTCCTGCATTGGGGTCAGGAATTCCTGTATGCTTTTCCACCCATTCCTTTGATTCCCAAGACTCTGTTCAAACTTCAGAGGGATCACGGATCGATGATCCTCATCGCTCCACGCTGGCCACATCAAGTGTGGTTCCCTCTACTTCTACAGCTCTCCCAGGGCTCCTCCCTGGACCTGGGAGCTGCACCAGACCTTCTGTCTCAGGAGAAGGGGACTTTGTGGCATCCAAACCCCAAGTCCCTACATCTCCGAGCTTGGTTACTGAAGGCTTAAGCCTTCATGAGTTTCATCTTTCTCAACCAGTGAAAGCTATCCTTCATGCCTCTAGGAAACCCTCTACCAGGCGTTCCTATGCTTTCAAATGGAAACGTTTTTCCATTTGGTGTGCTCAACAGGGTCTTGACCCTCTAGCACTTCCTTTAAATTCTCTACTGGACTATCTCCTGCATCTTTCCAATGTAGGCCTCAAGACGAATTCAGTACGAGTCCATTTAAGTGCTATTGCAGCATCCTTAAAACCTATAAATGGACAACCTGTCTCCTCTCATCCTCTTGTTGCAAGATTCATGAGAGGCCTGACCCTCACCAAGCCTCCCATCCGACCTCCTCCGGTAGCATGGGACTTGAATCTAGTTCTGGGTCAACTTATGCAACCACCTTTTGAACCGTTGGTATCTACCTCCCTGAAATTTCTTTCCTGGAAGGTTCTTTTCCTTATTGCAGTCACTTCGGCTCGCCGCATCAGTGAACTGCAGGCTTTGGTGGCTAATCCACCTTATACCAGATTCCATCATGATAAGGTGGTCCTTAGGACGAATCCCCACTTTATGCCCAAAGTGGTCTCGCCTTTTCATCTTAATCAAGAGGTATATCTACCTGTTTTTTTCCCGGCTCCTCATGCATCCAGTGCAGAGAGGAACCTTCATACCCTTGATTGTAAAAGAGCTCTTGCCTTTTACCTCAACAGGACTCAGCCACATCGAAAGTCTTCCCAACTTTTCGTGGCTTTTGATCCTTCTCATTTGGGACTTCCAGTCACCAAACGTACACTTTCCAATTGGATTGCTCAGTGTATTTCTTTTGCTTACCAGAGTAAGAACTTTTCTCTGGAAGGCCATGTCACAGCTCACAATGTGAGAGCCATGGCCACTTCTATGGCTCATCTTCACTCTGTATCCATAGATCAGATCTGTCGAGCAGCCACTTGGGCCTCGGTTCATACCTTCACAGCCCATTACTGTTTGGACAAGGACTCCCGCCGGGATGCCTTGTTTGGTCAGGCTGTCCTCAAACACCTGTTCCATACTTAAACAACTCCTGCCCACCTTCCCTGGATGGATGCCTGAGATCCATACGAAGATGGTTTACCCTTGGAGGGGGATCTCCCCGGCATCTTAGCTAGGGAGTCCCCATATGTGAGGACTTATTCCTGCTTGTTCCTGGAGATAGCACAGTTACTTACCTGTAACAGGTGATCTCTGGGAACAGCAGGAATTAGTCCTCACAACCCACCCACCTCCCCTAGGAGTTGTATCTTCTATCTATCTTCCTTTCCTCTCTCTATTGTCTCAGCTATAAACTCGAACTGAAGAGAGCTGGTCAGGAAGGAGGGAAGGCAGCGCGCATGCGCTGTGGGAAGCCCCAAAAGCTTTTCTTCTGAAAAGCTGGGGAGCTTTCCCGCGCAGGTCCGTCGGTTCCGACGTACCCATATGTGAGGACTAATTCCTGCTATTCCCAGAGATCACCTGTTACAGGTAAGTAACTGTGCTTTGCTGTTCTTAAGCTTGTCAGCTTGCTCTATAATATCTTCCAAGTGCATCATGATTTGCTTCAGTTCTGAATCGCCACCATCAAAGATGAATTTATTTGTATGGGTATTTTTCCAGTGTTGACCTCGGTAAAGACTGGAACAAAGATCGTATGAGAAGTCCCTTCACACTTTAGACTGCAAATGGGTTCTCACTTACTGTCTAAAGAGCAGACTCCATCAAAGTTTGTCTCCTTCTCCCCCCCCCAGTGGCAAAACATGGTGACTGGCTAGCCTTCTGTGTGTATTTATTATGAAAAAACTGGTAGCCTTTGATCCAGTAAAGTCAAGCCTTATCAAATACAAACCGCTACCGTTTCTGTAACTTCTAAAATCTGCATATATAAGGCAACCACCTGGTCCTTCTCATACATTCACTTAACACTAATGCCTGGCCTACTGTATAGTCTGTGCTTTCTGTTACAGTGTACTAAGCAGCCTTCTGTATAAGCTAGGCAGCTCTCACCTAATCATCCTACCATGCCACTCCTCAACAATGAGGAAAATTGATTTACAAACTGGAGCAATCCTGAACTTATTTGTCCCCCACTTATGTGCCTGATGATATCCTGCTTGCTAATAGAAAAAGCAATGTTGCTTATCTAGAACTGGTATTAGCAGCAGAATTACCCTTCAACTTTCCTGGGAGTTGCACTTCTTTTTATGCTATGAAACTAATGGAGGGTGCACTGTGTGTGAAGGATCACCCATGTCTAACATGCTACACTAGCTCTGGACCCACTTTGTGTGTCTGACTTAATCTTGCTATCTATGGAAAAAATGCCCTTAACAGGTAAGCCACTTTTACAGTTCAATCAGTAGCATGCCAAATACAAAAGATCATGGTGAACAGTCAGTTGACAGTTTATGCTACCCAAAAAAGGTGAAATTCTGTACTAACTGAATAAAAAAAAAAACGGTCAAGAATCTTCCTCCTGCTTTCTGGCCTTTATAAGGATGCTTAACTGAAAACCAAGTCATTAATCCCTTTGAAAGAAAGGTATCCGGATTCCTTGGTGCCAGAAAGAACTTATTAGTTATGGTAAAGCCAACAATGCTGAAAGCTCTGGAACAAGTAAAAGGTAATCTAAGCTCTTTGTTTCCTGATTTAAAAAAAAAGTACTTGTGAGGTCTTCGAACGCTTATGAGAATCTGTGATTTATCTGTTTCACGTACATCCGTTCTTGCCCATAAATTGTCTTCTACACCATATTCAAAAGTTTAAATTGTACTCTATATTCCACAAGGAATCGGTGAAGGTTCCTATGGAATGACTTGTTAGTCTGGGTAGCAGCATTTTGAGTAAGTTGTAGGCAATAAAAGTACCACTTTGGTATACCCAGTTATCTAGGGATTCGGAAACTAGGGAGTAGATAGCTTTTATTAAATTTTCCCTTTCCAAAAAAAACATTTAGTTGCATAAAACAGACCCTAAACACTTGATTGATGTGGGATTTCCACATGTGGCTGCAGTCCAAGGATTTCCCAGTTTGTCAGTGAGATTTAACTAGAATTTCTAGACTATGCATAGAAATACCAGCAAGCTGTATCTTACCTGATACTTCTTTCTTCCAGGACATCTGCTTTTGAATAGTTAGTTCTAATAGTTTACTTTTCTTAAATAAAACAACCTACACCCAAAATGTTTATTCTTGAAGTTGGATTTGGAGACCTGAGTAGGAGACTGAGCATGAGGAGGAAGTTGAGACTTTGAAAGTAAGGGGATGACTCATGTAGGTAAAGTGGTGCTTGACATCATAGAGTAGGTTGTGTGATGTCATCTCAAGGAAATTTTGAGACCAAGCAGTCCTTTTTTTCCACTCATGACCTGTGCCAGACTTGAACGCAGGTTTACAGAGTGTGTTTGTAGCTTTGCCTCCTATTTCTAATGGTATTTTAACATAGAACTGCAGATGATATCTACTGAACATTAGTGTCTTGTCTATGACCATTCAGTTCCATAGTTTGTTTTTCCTCCTGCTTCCCCAGGTGTACCAACATGCGACCTGGAGAGACCGGTATGGATGTAACAAGCCGTTGCACTCTAGGAGACCCCAACAAACTGCCGGAGGGGGTGCCACAGCCTGCCCGAATGCCCTACATCTCGGACAAGCACCCTCGGCAGACCCTGGAAGTTATCAACCTTCTACGGAAACACCGTGAACTGTGTGATGTGGTACTGGTGGTAGGGGCCAAGAAGATATATGCTCACCGGGTGATCCTGTCAGCCTGCAGCCCTTACTTCAGGGCTATGTTCACTGGTGAGCTGGCTGAGAGCCGCCAGACAGAGGTAGTGATCCGGGACATTGACGAACGGGCCATGGAACTCCTAATTGACTTTGCATATACTTCGCAGATCACAGTGGAAGAGGGAAACGTGCAGACCCTTCTGCCAGCTGCCTGCCTTCTCCAGCTGGCTGAAATCCAGGAGGCTTGCTGTGAGTTCTTAAAGAGACAACTGGACCCTTCAAACTGCCTGGGGATCCGGGCCTTTGCGGACACACATTCCTGCCGTGAACTGTTGAGAATAGCTGACAAGTTTACACAACACAACTTTCAAGAGGTAAGCTATTTGCTTTAAAGGAGGGACCTAAGTCTGACTTTTCACTGTCTGATTTGCCATACCTTATCTTCTCCGAGAACCCCATATCATGATATTTGCAGGCAGAATTTTATTTCCATTAATTTTGTGTTCAGAAGATACTGAGCTAAATAACTGTATGTTAGTTGTTACAGTTAGAGTTTTTTCTTTTTCGATGTTGTATGTGTATTAGTATTCCTTATGCCTTTGGACCTTCTCTAAGGATGGTCCTCCATTGTTCTCGGCCTGGAAATTGGTTTTATAACCCTGTCTTCATTTAATTACCCTTGGGTTGATGACAATCTAAAAAATAAATAGGACATATTTTTATTTGCTCAGTTTGCAGGTGGAGGCAGATTCTCAAAGGTGCATGTCCGGGCCATGGGGATGCCCAAAACCTGGACTGCCCTGAGTTGTACCTGATTCCACAACTGCGGGAGCCATACATTCCCATGGTTGAGGAATTGGGCCCTTAGACGGTCTGGCGTCCACCCAATTCCAAGGAGAGGGAGATGTCCTGTGATTTGCCTGGCCAGCCTGCCCAACGCTCTGACTGATGTAGCGGTAGGTACAGTGGCATCCCGTCGCCATAGCACTGGCTCATCCAGTTGGAGGCTCACAGTGCCCAGACTCCGATCAGCTCCATCACCCACCATCTGACCCTCGGCGGGGGTTCTCCCAAGGCCAGGCTCGGGCAGTGGATTCACTCCCACGTTGACGCGATGGGGTAGGGGGCTGCAGCCTGCAGTCTGCAGTCAGAGCAGAGCCTGGCACGTACTCAAGCTTCAGGGTGGAATAAGTCAGGCATCCAAGTCGATGCCGGGAGATGTACAGAGGCATGACCTGAATTGTCTCTGTATGTCCCGACAGATGGCACCTCCCCCATCCTGCCCCTGCACCGCCCCCATCCAGCGCTCCCTGCACAATGCTGTGTACTTGTGGGGAGTGTTGTGACCGAAATTGCGATCAGGGGCTGTGCGTGGGTTGGATGTCCAACTCCCCTATTCGTGGAATGGAATGACCTCCTTACTGTCTATCCGGTGATAATGAAAATCCCCCACCCCCCTGTTCTGTATTCCTGTCTGTGGCTAATATCTTTATGCAATGCCTATCACTTAGAGAGAGAACAAATACTTTACTTTTGTCTTAATATGCAGTACTGGGTGTCCTGAACCTATAGATACAGGAAGCTTCAGAGCAGGCACCTCCAATGTCCAATTCATTTTGTGACCTTTTGGGTTTAGCTCATGCATTTTTGGTAGTAGCTCAATGTGAGTTACATTCAGGTACAGTAGAGGCATTTTCCCATCCCTGGAGGGCTTACAATATACATTTTGTACCTGAGGCAGCGGAGGGTGAAATAACTTGCCCAAGAAGCCTCAGTGGGATTTGCACTTTAGCTTCTCGGCCTGCCACTCTAACCATTAGACTCCACTCCAGCCTGATATGCTGGAGACTGCTATTCTAAAGACTGGAGGCTGCAGTAGGGAAAAGAGACCTTTTTACAGGAGAGGACAGTAATCTATTCATTCTGGAAGTGACTGTTAAGCAGGCTTTTCCTCAGGAATCTTACATGTGCATGTATAAGAATTCTGATAAAACTAAAGATAATTTGTGGTGTAATTTTGCTTTTCTATTCTGTTATCAGGGCCGGCCCGTCCATTGAGCAAGAATGTTTTTTGCACAGGGCCCCGCGTTTCAGGGGGCCCCGTGCAAAGAACATTCTGCTTTTTTTTTTTTAAATTACATTTAAAAAAAAACCTGTCTCTGGCTGCTGCCGCTGCCACGTCCGTCGCAGCAGCGGCAGAATGGAGTGTCCCGCGGGGCCCCTTCTCCTCGTTGAGCCCTCTGCAAGGGCTTTCAGATTCGCGAAGGGAGAGTGCTCCCTCGCGTCTCTGTAAAGCCCGCAGGGGCTAATGGGAAATTTCCCATCTGCCCCTTTAGACGCGAGGGGCTGATGGGAAATTTCCCATTAGCCCCTGTGGGCTTTACAGAGACGCGAGGGAGCACTCTCCCTTCGCGAATCTGAAAGCCCTTGCAGAGGGCTCAACGAGGAGAGGGGGCCCCGCGGGACACTCCATTCTGCCGCTGCTGCGACGGACGCGCGGCAGCAGCGGCAGCAGCTAGAGCCAGGTTTTTTTTTTTTAAATTTGCCAGAAGGGAAGGGGAGGGGGGGGGTTAAAGACTGGTAATGGGCTGGGGGGCTGATGGAGGCTGTCTGGAAATGGGGTGATGGGGGGTTAGGACTGGAAATGGGCGGGGGGGTGTGGGGGTGTTAGGACTGGAAATGGGCGGGGGGGTGGGGGTGTTAGGACTGGAAATGGGCGAGGGGGGGTTAAGACTGCTAATGGGCTGGGGCTGATGGAGGCGGACTGAAAATGGGCTGGGGGGGTTAAGACTGGTAATGGGCTGGGGGCTGTTGGAGGCTGTCTGGAAATGGGGTGAGGGGGGTTAGGACTGGAAATGGGCTGGGGGGGGTTAAGACTGGAAATGGGCTGGGGGCTGATGGAGGCTGTCTGGAAATGGGGTGATGGGGGGGTTAGGACTGGAAATGGGCTGGGCTGGGCTGGGGGGGGGTTAGGACTGGTAATGGGCTGGGGGTTGATGGAGGCTGACTGGAAATGGGGTGATGGGGGATTAGGACTGGAAATGGGCTGGGGGGGTGGTTAAGACTGGTAATGGGCTGTGGGCTGATGGGGGCTGTCTGGAAATAGGGTGATGGGGGGTTAGGATTGCTAATGGGCTATGGGGGGGGGGGGTTAGGACGGCTAATGGGCTATGGGGGCGCTAGGACAGGAAATGGGCTGATGGGGAGGGGTTAGGACTTGAGGTGGGCTGATGTGGTTAGGACTGGTAATGGGCTGTGGGCTGATGGGGGGGTTAGGACTGGCAATGGGCTATGGGGGGCTGACTGGAAATGGGCTGATGGGGTTAAGACTGGAAGTGTGCTGATGGGTGGTTAGGACTGGTAATGGGTTATAGGGGGGGCTTAAACTGAAAATGGGTTGATGGGGGGCTAGGACTGGTAATGGGTTGGGGGATTGCTATGACTGGAAATGGACTGAGTGGACGGGGAGGCTTGAACTGCAACTAGCTGCTGGGGAGGCAGCTTGGCATGGAACTGGGCGGTGAGGGCAGGGAGCTAGGACTGGAAATGGGCTGTTGGGGGGAGCTAAGATTGGAAATGGGCTGTGGTGGGGGCTTGAATTGAAATGGACTCATGGAGGGGCTAGAACTGGAAGTAGGCTCATGGGGGGGCTTGGACTGGAATTGGGCTGAGTGGAGGGGAGCTAGGATTTGACATGGGCTGATGGTGGGGCTAGGAAATGACTAGAAATGGGCTGATGGGGGGGGGCTAGGATTGGAAATGAGCTGATGAAGGGACTCAGACTGAAAATGGATGGGGGAGCTAGGACTGGAAATGGGTTGATGGGGGGCTAGGACTGGAAATGGGCTGATGCAGGGACTAGAAGGGAATGGATGCTGGGTGAGACTGGAACTAGAAGGGAGCTGATGTTGGGGGAGGATTAGAATGGGATGGGGCTGGGAGAGTAAAATGGAGAGGGGAATATTTTTGTGTGTGGGAGGGATGAAAAATCTACAATTGGCCGGGTATTGGGAGAGTAAGTGGGGATTGAGGATGGAGGGGTAAAATTTGTGTGGATGAAATAAGAATGAGGAAAGAGCAAAAGGAGAAAGATTAGTATGTTAAAGCAGATGTAGAGAGAGGATGGAAAGAAAACTAGAAGAGAGAAGAAAGGACAAATGGACAGCAGACGATGGAGAGTTAGCAGAAAACATGAAGAAACCAGAAGAAAGTGGCTGGAGCAATTGCAACTGAAAAAAAATGCACAAAAGGTAGAAAGATATCTCTTTATTTTGAATTTATTAACTGGAATATGAAAGCTCTGGGAAATGTGCATCATTAACGTCTGCGCTTTGTTTGGTACAAGAGGAAATTGATTTATAGTTTTATTTCTACAGTGTTGTACATTCCAAGTTTGGCTTTTGGGGTTCCCAGTTTAATTATTGCCTTCCTGTTTCTAAATTGCGATTCCTTGTTTGGTGATGGTCTATGTTCTGCATGTGTAACTGAGCTGAGGTATTCTGTTTATGTAATTCCTATTTGACATTGCCACTTGTTCTCTTTCCCCAGTATTCTCTGAAATGTACTGGTTTAATATTTGCAGTGTTTCCTTTTGATAGGTAGGGTCTGGTGCTTTGTGAGTCCTGGTAATGCTGTCAGGATACAGCGGGTTTGCTATGGGTTCTAAATGGGCAGCATTTGTAGTAGTTCCTAATGTGCCTGGCGGTTGGCACTGGATTATAGTAATGTAGAAATCTTTTAGTCTTTCTTTATCCATACACTCATTAAGAGACATGTTTACTAAAAGTTAGTGTTTGGTAACATTATGCAAATATGTATGCAAATAATGCCACTTATACAAATGAGGCCCCGCACCGAGTCTCCGCACATGGCCCCGCACCCCCCTTGGGCCGCCCCTGTCTGTTATAGTTTGTATGTGTAACTAGAAACTTATACTGTAGTCTCATTTGCTAATGTGCATTAATGGTGCAATCAGCTTTTCTCTCACAGGCTTCCTGCTTCTAATATATATGAAAATTTTTATTTTGAGTGTTTTGCTTCTGTGGAAAGCTGCTTTTCAGAATCTTTTAGCCTTTTTACATCTTACTTGCCAGTGCTTTTGCTCTTTCCTTTTTTTCTTCTCTTGGATCTGCTTTTCTGTTTTTTGAAAGCTATCCTTTAGGCTTTAATAGCCTTTTTCACCACCTTCTGAGGCTGCCTTTTGATCTTTTTCTTATGGATGGAATACATCACTGTGCTTCCAGGATGGTATTTTAAACAGTGTCCATGCCTCGCAGAAACTTAAACCTTACAATTGTCCTTTTTTTTAGAGGGGTGTGGGGTTTTTTTTTCTTTTCTGATTTCCTCATTTGGCTATAGTCCAGTGTTTTTCAACCTTTTATCCCATATGATCCCAATTTATTAACTGAAAATTCACGTGATCCCCAGATGATGAAATAAAGCTGGCAGATCTCCAGCCTCCAGGGCTGACGCCACCGTTGGGTGAGAAAGTCTGCATCTGGCGTCAGAGAGAGGATGGAAGCAAACAGCCCCACAGTGCCAAAGTTTAAACAAGCACCATGGGCTTGTTCATACCCATTGCTGCAGCTGCATGTCCGGAGAGGGGTGGCAGCAGTAGCAAAGGACACCGGAGGAGGGAAGGGGGGGGGGCGCAGTGGATGAGGTTTGCCAGGGCACCTCATCGCCTTGCGCCAGCCCTGCAAGCTTTCTTTCCCTCCCTCCCTCCACTCATCTAAAGCAGAAAGGCAGCAGCAACAGTAGTGGCAACAGCAGTAGCAGTTAGCACAGTGTCCTTTATCTTCTTTACAGACCCCAGTACTCAGCATGGGTTTCCATTTTAACAGGAAGCTTACCAAGGAGGGCCTATAAATATTTACTGCCTCACAGGCCACAGGCTGACTGGTGACTTTGCATAGGTCACAGTGAAAGTCCAGAGAGAGAGAGGAAATTGTCCCCATCCACTGATGTGACCCCCATTTTTGATCCCAACCACAAGTTTGGGAACCACTGCTATAGTCTTCCTTTTATAATTGAAATGGTACAGCAGTAGATTTCTTTAATGTCCTCCTTTGAATGATTGAATTGTGTTATGATTACTGTAGCCCCACTACTACTATTAATCCTTTGTATAGTGTGCTACAAGATGTACGCAGTCCCTGCTCATAAGGGCTTACAGTCTAGTCAAGACAGACTACACAACATGTGGGGACTAAGATATATTTAGAGGAATCGTAAGGGGAAACAGAGGAGGTAAACAGGAGACTAGGGCAGGGGTGGGCAAGCCCGGTCCTGGAGGGCCGCAGACCAGTCAGGTTTTCATGATGTCCCTAATGAATATTCATGGACCTATTTTCATACAATGGAAGGCAGTGGATGCAAATAGATCTCATGAATATTCATTAGGGACATCATGAAAACCTGACTGGTCTGCGGCCCTCCAGGACTGGAATTGCCCACCCCTGGACTAGGGGGATCAGGTTCCTAAAGCAGTCTCAAAGAAATAAGCTTTTCCTATTCGTCTCTCCGGGCCATTCCAGGGTACCATTGGGTGTTGTCAATCCCCTTCAGCAGCTGAGGACTGAACTCCACGTTATTGCTGATAGGGTATAGCCACTCCCCCCTGTGACAGCTCTCCAGTCTTCAGTCCTCAGCAGCTGAACAGGACATGGAAAGCTGACAGGGTCCCTCGACAGTGCAGCTGAACGTTTATTTAGCAGACTTTCTGAAGAGAATTAGTCCTAGCAGGACCTCTCTCTTCTGTATTATTATTTATCTCTTCCCTTGCGCCTAATTTCAATTAAGCTAATTGAAAAAAAACAAAAAAAACCCCGATGCACGAAAGACAAGGGGGAAGCAGGTCCGGGGCTGCCGGTTTCGGCAGCGTTCACAGGGGCAGAGCCTGTCTCCAGAAGTGACCGGATCAGTTTCTTGCAGGGGGATTGTGCCTGGGAGCCCCAGGTTTCACCCACCTTATGGTCTGCAGGTGAGATTCTGCGTTTCCCGCTAGCAGCGGGATCCGGGGGATTGGTGCTGTCAGGGGTGCTCTCAGGTCAGTTTTTTCTTCTTTGTTTTAGCAGCCGGAGTCCCTGCGGCGTGTGTGTGTGTCGGTGTAGGTAGTTGTTTTGAGCAGTTGTTTGTCTGGGTTCTCCGACAGCGGTTTGAGTCGTCGGGTACAGTTTTCAGCGCGGCGTTGTCTGCTGCAGATATGGAAGGCAAGATGGAGCCTCTGAAGCCTCAAAGCATGGCTGAACAGGCGGGAACGGTGGCCATTTTAGGGGAGAGCGCCGTTTCTCCCGCGAGGCAGCATAAGCAGGGGAAGAGGAAAATGAAATCGGTTAAAGAAAATCCCTCTGATTTAAAGGAACAGCGCAAGTCTCCTGAAGCTCAGGAGTCGTTAGCTGCTTTATTTTCCCCAGATTTTATTTTAACTATGCATAGGGCTTATACGCTAAAGGTTTCCCAGGCCAACAGGGCTCCCTTGCCCCTTGGCTTTGGGGAAGGGGTTAAGCTAGGAGAATCTAAGTTGGATCCTGGAGAGGGTACCTCTCATTCAGGGGCAGGCACTGCGACTGTCTTGGAGAGCTTAGGACAGCAGCTGCCTGAGTCTCATAAGAGGGATGAGACTGAGGTTTTTTCTGAGGCGAGTTTTGATCCTTGGTCGGGTGAGCTGGAGGATGGAGAGCTGGCTCCGGGTGAGGATCCCAATCTCTTTCAGGTCTTCCGAAAAGAGGAATTGGGGGCGCTCATTGGCCAATCTTTGGATGCCTTGAATATTCTCCTACCTGCAGTGGAACAGGAACCGCTGGAGGATCCCTTATTGCAAGGTTTTAAGACAGAGCAACGTTGTTTCCCGGTCCACCGGGTGATAAAGCAGATGATAGAGTCTGAGTGGGAGTGCCCGGAGGCTACTCTGAGGGGCGGTCGCTCTCTGGGTCGCCTTTATCCAGTTCCCCAAGAAGAGAAGGATTTGTTGAAGATGCCTAAGGTGGACGCCCTGGTTTCGGCAGTGACGAAGAAGACCACGATTCCGGTGGAGGGCGGTGCAGCGCTTAAAGATCTGCAGGATCGTAAGCTGGAGGGGCTGATTAAACAAGCCTTTGATTCTTGTGCGCTAACTCTTCAGGCTTCCATTTGTGGAGCATATGTTTCTAGGGCTTCGATCCGATGGCTCCAGGGAGAGTCGCCTTCAGATACTTCTGAAGAGTCTTCCACAGAGGGAGCGAAGTTGGAATCAGCGGCAGCTTATATGGCGGATGCATTTTATGACTTGGTGCGTATCTTGGCGAAGTCCATGGCATCCTTGATTGGGGCTCGACGGTTCCTTTGGCTAAGGAACTGGTCGGGCCGATGCGTCTTCAAAAGCCAGGCTCAGTAAGCTCCCTTATAAAGGCAAGCTGCTCTTTGGGGAGGCCTTGGAGAAAATTGTAAAGGATTTGGGGGATTCCAAAGGAGGTCGGTTGCCGGAGGATCGACCCAAGGCTTTTAGACAATCCTCCACGCAGCGGGGGCAAGGAAAGGAGTTTTGTAGATTTAGAGGAACGCGTTTTTCTCCCTATCCCAGAGGTCGTTTTGTTTCTAGGGCTCAACCCTTTCGAGGGACCAGAGGTTTTGGTAGAGGTTTTTTCAATGCCCAGCAAGCCTCTGCGAAAAAGCCGCAATGAAGGTCAGGTGGAGATACCGGTAGGGGGGTGCTTACAGGGGTTTCTCTCTGCCTGGACCGCGATAACTTCCGACCAATGGGTGCTGGAGATTATCCGAGACGGTTACGCGCTGGAGTTCGCGCGGCCACTTCACGATGCCTTCTTAGTGTCCCCTTGTGGACTCGGAACCAAAAGGCTGGCGGTAGAGGACACACTGCTGCGTTTGGTGCAGCTGCAGGCGGTTGTACCGGTTCCTCCAGACCAGTTAGGGTCAGGTCGATACTCGATTTATTTTGTAGTTCCCAAAAAGGAGGGATCCTTTCGTCCGATTCTGGACCTCAAGTACGTGAACCGGGCTTTGAGAGTTCCTCATTTTCGGATGGAAACGCTAAGATCAGTGATTCGTTCCGTACGTCCTGGGGAGATGCTCTTCTCGATAGATCTCACAGAAGCTTATCTGCATATCCCGATCAGGCCGGATCATCAGCGTTTTTTAAGATTTGCGATTCCCTCTGGCCATTTTCAGTTCCAAGCGTTACCTTTCGGCTTGGCGACGGCTCCGCGGACAGTTACGAAGGTGATGGTGGTCATCGCCGCAGCCTTGCGGATGGAAGGGATTCAGGTTCACCCTTATCTAGACGATTGGTTAATCAGGGCACGTTCTCGGCAGGAGTCGGTTGGCTAAAATTACTCAGCATGTAGATAGTCATGGCCTAATGGGAGGCAGCCAACATGGCTTTAGACAAGGAAGATCTTGTCTTACTAATCTGTTATGTTTTTTTGAACGTGTGAATAAACAGGTGGACAAAGGTGAGTCGGTTGATATAGTGTATCTGGACTTTCAGAAAGCCTTTGACAAGGTCCCTCATCAGAGACTTTTGGCAAAACTAAAGAGTCTTGGGATAGGAGGCAGTGTACTACTGTGGATCAAGAACTGGTTAAAAGATAGAAAGCAGAGGGTTGGACTAAATGGCCAATTTTCCCAATGGAGAAAGGTGAATAGTGGTACACCCTAGGGATCTGTGCTGGGTCTGCTGCTTTTTGACATATTCATAAATGACCTGGAAAGTGGAATAACGAGTGAGGTTATCAAATTTTCAGATGACACAAAACTATTTAAAGTTGTTAAAACCCAAGAGGATTGTGGGAAATTGCAAGAGAATCTTGATAAATTGGAAGACTGGGCATCAAAATGGCAGATGAAATTTAATGTGGACAAGTGCAAAGTTATGCACCTAGGGAAGAACAACCCAAACTATGGTTACACGATGCAAGTGTCCATATTAAGAATCACCACCCAGGCATCATTGTGGATAACATGTTAAAACCCTCGGCCCAGTGTGCAGCGGCAGCCAAGAGAGCAAATAGAATGCTAGGTATCATAAGGAAAGGAATGGAAAATAAAACAAAAGATATTATAATGCCTCTATATCGTTCCATGGTGAGATCACACCTTGAATATTGTGTGCAATTATGGTCGCCGTATCTTAAAAAGGATATAGCGTTATTAGAAAAGGTTCAGAGAAGAGCCACCAAAATGGTAAAGGGTATGGAAAGATACTCCTATGAAGAAAGGCTAAGAAGGTTAGGGTTCTTTAACTTGGAAAAGAGACGGCTGAGGGGAGATATGATAGAAGTCTATAAATTAATGAACGGAGTGGAATGGGTAAACGTAGATCGATTGTTTACGTTATCAGAATATAGAAAGACTAGGGGACATGCAATGAAGCTACAGGGTAAACTATTTAAGACTAATAAAAGAAAATATCTTTTCACTCAACGTGTAATCAAACTCTGGAATTTGTTACCGGAGGATGTAGTAAAGGCTGTTAGTGTAGCTGGGTTTAAAAAAGGTTTGGACAAGTTCCTGGAGGAAAGGTCCATAAACCATTATTAAGAAGGGACCCAGGATATCAATGCTTGACCCAGTACAAGCATTGCGGAACCTGTGTCTTTTGGGGAAACTGCTAGGTACGTTTGACCTAGATTGGCCACTGTTGGAAACAGGATACTGGGCTTGATGGACCTTGGTCTGACCCAGTATGGCATATCTTAAGTTCTTATGTTCATGTCCCATTTGGGGAGCTGGGGAGGTCTGAAAAGGTGGGTAGTTTCTGAAAGCAGACCCTTTTCTCAGGTAGAAGTCTTTTTACCTGAGCTCTTCCGTCTGTGAGGGGAAGCGGTCTTTTATGAGAGCCTGGTCCTCGTCATGAACTCTGTCTCCAGCTCGGCAGCCTTGTCGGTCATGGGTTTGCCAAAGAGGTTCTCTCCTTGGTATGGGACATCGACCAATTTGTCCTGAACCCACTGCTCGAGGTCGAACGACTATAGTCAAGATTGGTGTTGTGCATTGATGCCTGCCACTGCTACTCGAGCTGCCGACTCAAACCAGTCATAGGCCGCCCAAGACAGGAACTTGGAGCACTCATGGACTGCCTTGACCAGGTTCTTGAACCGCTGCAGGAGTTCCTCGGAGAGACCAGCTTAGAACCCGGTGAGTTCCTTTGCCAGGTCTCTCAGGTACGTGCCCGTGTACAGCTGGTAGGCCTGGATGCGGCCGATGAGTATCAAGCTCTGTAACACTTTCTGCCGGGGGCATCCAAGGTGCAGGCCTCCCTGCCGGGGGGGGGGGCACCGAGAAGTGCATCTTCTGGCTTTTCAGCTGATACATGGCTGACTCCACCACCATGGAGTTATGCGGCAGCTGTGATTTCTGGAAGCCCGGGATCCAGCAGACTCAATACACTGAGTCAAATTGTTTGTTCACCACCAGCACCAATGCCGGGGTCTCCCACATCCGGAGCATTAGCCATTCCAGGATGGGAGGGATGGGCACCGTGAGCGATTTTCCTCGGAGGAGCCTTGTACTGGAGGATTTCCAACTCATCCACCTGAGGGTGGTCTTCTGACTCCATAAGAAATGCCAGGGCCTTAGACATAGCCTTGACAAAATCAAGGAAGCCCATAACCTTGGGCGGGGACCGCCATAAAGGCTCTGAGACAGGAGAGTCTGATGGGATGTCGTGGTGGCGACGGGTATCGGGGGACTACTTATCCTCCGTCTCCCACTCGGAGTAGTCCGAGGACTTGTAGGAGGGCTGCTCCGCGGGCCTCGGGGCTCCTGAAGCTCTGCGGCCAGTACCCGGCACACTTGCCAGGGATGATAGTGGTCCCGTCAAGTGGGAATTGGATTGAGACCTCGGCCGAGGATCGATTAGAGGCCGAAGGACCTCTAGGATCGGCTTGGCCTCCGGGGATGTCTTCGATGTTGAGGGCCCGGTGGTTAGGGCGGTTGAACCGGTCATACCGGACAACAGCACCCGTTGCTGGTCCATGAAGGCAGACAAACTGCGCTCCAGGACCGCCATTCTGGATTCCAGACCAGAAGGCTCCACAGCCTTCGGCGCGGGCTCCGAAGGGCCAGGCACCGGCTCCCCTGAAGGGGAATCCTCGGCGAGGATGGTGTCTGGGAACAGAGGCCGGTCCGAGGTCGAATCCTTCCTGGGGACCTTTGCAGTCCTCTCCTTCTCCGATGTCTCGGACGAGTGTCTTGGACTGCGGGACCTGGCCGGGGGTGGCACCCGGCCAGTCGGATCCAGCCAGGATGCTGCCTTTGAGGGTTTCTTCTTCTTCCTGGATTTCCTCGAGGGAGACCCCCTTTCTGAAGGCCCACAGCGGGGCTTGGGCTTGTAAGGGTCCGCCTGAGATGTCGAGGATTCAAAGCCCCGGCCTTTGGAGGCACCAGGGACTCTGGGGGAGAGAGAGAGAAAAAAAATCCAACTTATCGTGTTGCTGCTGGCGGCTCTTGAGGGTCTTGCTGGACATCCTCTTGCAAATACCACATGCTGCCGGGTCATGGTCTGGCCCGAGGCAGTGGAGACAGCAGTTGTGTGTGTCAGTCAAAGACATGACTTTTCAGCACTGATCACACTTCTTAAAGCCACTGGTAGCAATGGGGAGAAAAAAGTACCTCTGCAAGGTCAAAGACACGCCGGGCTGCCAGTTGGGGGAAAAAAGAAGCGAAGGTGCCAGAAAATTAAAGAAACAAAAAACTACAAAAATAGACCTGAACTCGACGCTGAGGCAGTGAGGTCAGGTGGCGGGAAGAGTACTGGTGCGATATCGGAGGCGAGTATGAAACATGGAGAGAAAAACAACTTTTTTCCGGGGACAAGCCAGAAGAATGTCTGAAGGGCTCCGCATAAAAAAGGAGACTGAGCAAGATGGCACCCTTGGGCGGGAAGGGGACCACATGCGTGATGGCATCCCCCCCAAAGGCTTTCTTTGAAAGCTAGGGGGATGCTTCCACGAGGGCTCTGTCGGTGTTAACATCACTCATATGTGAGGACTGACTTCCTGCTTGTTCCCGGAGAAACTGCTGATGTTTTGGATGGATGGGAATGTGCAGATACGCCTCCGTGAGATTGAGAGACGTCAAGAACTCTCCGCGACTAACTGCCACTATTACTGATCTCGGTGTTTCCATGTGGAAATGCGGTACCCAGTGCCCTTGAGGTTGGGAAATCGGGCCAAAGGAACCTTCCTTTTTTTTTTGTAAACTTTATTTAAGAATCACCAAACATAAACAGAAACCAAAAGGCAACACACCTCCAGAGGGGTGGACTCATCCCCACCTGGAGTAACAGGAAGTAATGATGATTACAGGTTTTACAATCATTTCCCCTCTCCCCCCTCCCCTTCTACCCGTGCCCTCTAGCATCCTTTACAATAGCCCAGAACCTGCCCCATGATCGCCCCACTGCATCTCACCATTCACCCGCACTCACCTACCAACCTGGAGAATTTCATTACGACAGCGGGCCCCCAAGGTATCAATATAGGGGCCCCATACCAAGAGAAAGGATGTCCAGCTTTTGACACTGCCCCGCGCTCTCCACCATTCTGTTAGCATAAACTGGTGGAAGCAATTGCGCCATTCCCCGAGCGTAGGGGGAGTCTGCTCTCGCCACAATCGCAAAATTGGGCCCTTACCCACCAGACAGGCCTTACGCATGAGCAAACGTGTCCATTTCTGAGTAGGGCAGGAGGGCTCTAACCGGTCCAGGACCACAAATGCTCCCGTCCACCGCACCTGCTGTTGTACCAACCCACCTACAAAGGCACTTATCTTGCCCCAGTAAGGTTGGACATACGGGCAAGACCACCACATATGTAATAAGTGTGCAAGGGGCGTCCGGCAGCGTGGGCAGCTCCCGTCGTCAGTCAGATGGCTACGTAATGCTCGCCGGGGCGAAAAATGGGCTCTAGTTAAACAACGGAATTGTAGCTCTCGCCATTTCGCCCCTTCCGCTATGTCAACAATCCGCCTCAAAGCGGTACGAATGGTGTCAGGGGAGACGGCCCAACCTAACTCCGCTCCCCACGCCGCTTCCACCCCCCCATAATCCGCACAAGGCCTTACACTGGCCAGCCTGCGCTTGTAATCCGCAATAGTCGGGGGAGAGTCCTCTTCTAACGCAAAAAATCCCACCAGCTGCAGCGATCGCTCGGACTTCACCGCCTCTCTGGGGAGGGAGGAGACGTAATGAGAAACCTGCAAAAATGCGAAGAGATGTCTAGAAGGCAGTTCATACTCACGGCTAAGCACGGCAAAGGATTTGCATCTCCCTACGGGGTCAACAAGATGGCCTATATTCCGGATACCCCTCCTCCTCCAGTCTCGAAAGTCCCGGGAACAAGACCCCAGGGTAAAATGCACATTACCCTGCAGGAGGAGCCAGCTAGAGACAGTCCAGGGCGTCTTCCATAGGCCATTTAGGTACCGCCACGTCCGCTGGGCCGAACGAAACACGACACTACGCGCCAGGCGTTGCGGTAGATCTTTAGACTCCAGATGTAGTGCCCCCAACAACGACAGAGGGGCAACATACTCCTCCTCCAGAAGCATAGGAGTATATACCGCAGTCCCTCCCAGCCAGTCCCCTAGGTGCCGGGCCTGGCATGCCAACGCATAGGCGCCCACGTCCGGTAGACCCATCCCCCCCTCCTTCCACTTCCCCATTAGGCGTATCAGGGGTATACGGGCTCGTGCCCCGCGCCACAGAAACGCCTTTAACAAATTTTCCAACCGGCGCAGATCGCGGCGTAGCAGCCACACTGGTAAAGTCTGCAGCCAATATAACAGACGGGGAAGAACCACCAGCTGAATTGCCGCTACCCGCCCCGCTAGGGAGAGCGGCAACGGTCCCCATGCCTGCAGTTGCGTACGTAGGCGGTCCAACATCCATTCTAAATTACATCTATAGAGGGTGCTGGGGTTGGAAGTCAGACGTACACCCAAATAGGTAAAGTGGGCATCGGCCCAACGAAGTGGGAAGGCCCCCACCCAGCCCCCTCGCACCTGTCCCGAAACATCCAAGGCCTCAGATTTAGCTTCGTTAATTCGAAAGCCAGCGAACCGACCGAAAGTCTCAAATTCACTCAGCAGATGGGGCAGCGATTCTCGGGGATCTACAAGGTGGACTAAGAGGTCATCGGCAAAAGCCGATACTTTAAAGGTTTGAGAGCCTATCGTCACCCCTTTGATCTCAGGGGAAGATTCTACTGCACGGATCAACGGATCAAGGGATAGCACAAATAAAAGAGGGGAGAGGGGGCAACCCTGCCGCATTCCGCGCTCCAGCGGAAAAGCCTCCGACACCACACCATTACAAAGGATACGGGCTGTAGGGTTCGCATATAAACTGTCCACCATGGCACAAAAAGAGGCACCTAGGCCATACCAAGGGAACAACTGTCTGAGATAGCCCCAGTCCACTCTGTCAAAGGCTTTCTCCGCGTCGAAACTGACAAGCAGGGACTGCAGCTGCCGGTCCTGCACCCATTCCAGCGAGGTCAAAATTTTCCGAAGATTCCGTACAATATGGCGTCCCCGTACGAAGCCAACCTGAGAATCGTGTACCAAATAATCCAGATGTTCCGCCAGGCGATCCGCCATAATCTTGGCAAAGAGCTTGATATCAAAATTTAATAACGAGATCGGGCGATAAGACGAGGCCAGGACGGGATCTTTACCCGGCTTTGGGATCAGGGAGATATGGGCCTGGTTGTCACCCCACCGAAATCCCCCCCTGTGCGACCCTCTGTGCATACACCGCCAAAAGGGTCGGGCTAAGAAAGCCATTAAGCAATTTGTAGAACTCGGCCCCCAGGCCATCTGGGCCTGGGGATTTAAAACAGCTCACGGAGGTAATGGCCTTCTGCACTTCGTCCAGCGTCACCGGGCGACCCAATTGTAGGCTCTGCTCCTTGGTAAGCCGCGGTAAGGGCAACCGTTGCAAGTACTCCGATATCTCCGAAGGGGAACCACGTTCGGCAGCATAGAGCCCAGTGAAGAATGCCCTAAACTCTCGGATGATGTCCGTACTATTTCGAGATAGTCCCCCTTGGCTATTCCGCAGGGCTGCCACAGCTTGTGATCCTCGGGAACCCCTTAAGTAACGGGCCAGCAAGCGCCCCGGCTTGTCCCCATAACAATGCAACCGAAATCGGTAGTATAGAATCGACTTTTTAGCCCGCTGATGTATCAGCTCATTAAGAGCTACTCGAGCTTCCCACAGCTCCCTCTGAGTCCCGGCAGTCGGGGCCCGAGCCTGCCGCCTCCGAAGCAGTGACACCCGTTTCTCCAGCCTAAGGATCTGGTCCGCCATCATTCGACGTTTATGCGCCGCGAACCCTATAATGTCCCCACGGAAGACCACTTTGGCTGTTTCCCAGACTAATTCCGGGTCCTCTTGGTGACATTGATGATCATCCTCAAACGCCTTCCAACGTTTTTCCAAAAACTTGTGGAATTGGGCATCTTTATATAGGTCTGGCGGGAAGCGCCAAATCCGCGATCTATTCATCTCCCCTCCCCAATTCAGTTCTAGCCATGCCAGGGCATGATTGGAAATTTCCAACGGCCCAATCTGCGCTTCCCCCACATTGGCAAATACTTCATTAGTTAACAGGAAAAAGTCAATACGGGAGCTAGAGCCATGGGCCCGTGACTGGTGCGTAAAGTCCTTCTCGAAGGGATGTAACACCCTCCACGCACAGCCCCAAACGGGTCATAAAACGCTTCAACACCCGAGTCACGGGCCCACGATCCCGTGCCCCCCCCCGGGACGTATCCAGGTCAATGTCAAGGACCCCGTTAAAATCCCCTCCTAACAGCAAGGGACGTTCCGGGAGCCGCTCAATTCTCGCAGCCAGTTGCGCATAGATTTGCAGATCTAAGGTATTTGGGCCATATACCGCCCCCAGGATTATCGGCCGTCCATCCAAAGTACACTGCAATAACAAAAAACGCCCGCAGGGGTCCCGGACCTCAGCCTCCACCACACAGCGTATCCTTTTATGGATCAAGATAGCCACCCCCCCTTTTTTCCCCAGTGCCGGGGAGCCCCACACCTGCCCCACCCAGTCTCTACACAACTTGGCGTGCTCTACGGCCGTCTGGTGGGTCTCTTGTAATAGAGCAATATCACAGTGATGTCTGGCGAGGGTGCGTAAAATTTTATAACGCTTGATAGGGTTCCCCAGACCGCACACGTTCCATGTAACTATTTTCAGTGTGGCGGGGCAGTGTCAATGCTCCATCTCAAGGCATTCCGCACTAGTAAGGGTGGGGCTCTCCCAGCCTGAAGCCCCCTCCCCTCATTCAACCTCGCATGATAGGGTAACCCATGGGACTGAGGGCCGGTGCAAGTGCTAGTCCCACCCCTCCCTCCCCCCTTCCCCCTCCCCCCCGCTCCCGCCCCCCCCCCCGCCCCCTACCCCCCATCCCCACGGTCTGATCTCCCTCCATTAACCATCCTTCTCCCATTCCTGTTGACATCCCTAGTGATGCGTCCCACCACCCCCCACCCCACAGTAGCCCACAGTATCCGTCTCCCTCCTCTCCCCCCATCTGGTACATCAATACCCCTAATTCAGGTACAGTCCTGGAACAGGGACCTCCCAAGTTCTACCCCCCCCACCTCCCCCAACAGAGAGGGCCCGTTCACCTAGCAATATCACTTACAGGCCCTCTGAAAACTCGCCAACCTGGGCTGTTAAGGTCCTCTAGCCCCAGTCCAATGCTCCCAGACAGGGAGATAAATGGCAACCCGCCAGTTAATAACATTGTCCCTTCTCACACTGTCCAGGGCAATAACTCAGCCCTTTTGCATTGTCCTTTCCGAGTTAAGAACCAAAAATCCTCAGTCCGCCGTTTCGCTCTGAAAAAGACTGTCCACATAGGGCCGGGCCGTTTCCGCTGACTCAAACACTTTATGGGATCCCGCATTGTATATGTGCAGCCGAGCTGGGTACTGGACAGAAAATTTGGTCTTATGTTCTATCAGTTTTTGGCACATGGGTGCATAGGCTCTGCGTCGTTGACTTAATAAAACAAAGTAATCCTGTGCTATCCGTATTCGGATGTTGTCGGCCACCACGGGAGCCTTCAGGCGGGCCGTGCGAAGAATTGCCCCCTTCTGTGGGAAATGGAGCAGTTTAACCAGGACCACCCGTGATCTACGGGCTCCCTCTGCTTTGCTGCCCACTCTATGTGCCCGTCAATCTGCTGAGTACCCCCAACTTTCGCCTCTTCTAACAAGGAGGTAAAGAGCGTCTCCACATAGGACTGCAGATCCTTGTCCAGCACTGTTTCTGGTATGCTGAGCACCCGCAGATTATTGCGGCGGGAGCGGTTCTCTAAGTCATCCATTTTTTCCTCCTGCTGCTGAAGTCGGGTCTGGAGGCCTGCTACCTCGTGCTTCAGTGCGGCGGCCTCCTCCTCTACGCGCCCCACGCGCTCCTCTGCCTCCTGCAATCGAGTCCCGAATGACGCTACCGACTCCTGCACGGCATCCAATTTATCGCATAGTGCTGTGAATTGCTGCTCCAATGCTGCTGCCACCGCCGCCGAAATCTCTTCCACCCGAGCCGGGGATGCCGGTGAACTGGGGCCTCCCCCGCTGTCCGCCATCTTAGGAGGAGCAGCTCCCCGATCTCTCTCCCTCTTCCCTGTGCGGAGCGCAGCTGCCATCCCCACGCTCCACTCGCTCACCTCCAGGTGCTGGTATGGTCCCGGGAATTAGGGCGACTCCAGGCAGCCGGTTTAGGGCTCGATCAAGGCTCAAAAATGCCGGTTTGGATAGGGGGTGGTCGGAGCGCGAGCCGAACCCGTCCACTCGCTCTCACCGCATCACCGGAAGTCTCAGGAACCTTCCTTTTTTGGGCACTATGAAGTAAATGGAGTATTGACCACTGCCGTACTAGTCTCATGGAACTGGTTCCATGGCTCTTAGCTGCAGGAGACGAGACAAGGTCTTCTGTACTGCCACCGACAGCGCTGCATCCACTTTGGGCGATCGAAGGAGCTCTCGTTCTTGCTCCAGTAGCGGGTACAAACGCGTCATGGATCACACCGTTTTTAGACCATCCTCCGGCAGATTACACATCTGGATCATCTATCATACTACTCTATGTACCAGGAAGACTTTCTGCGATTTCCGCATTGCCTGGAGCAGTTGATCCTCCAGCGTGTCCTCCTCTGCCGGGAGCTTAGCAGGCATATTCAAAGCCGTGAGGAACTCCAAAATGAGCACCGGCAGCTCCTTCTGGCGGAACACCCGGGCCTGATCCTCCTGTTCTGGGATCTCTCCTTCTTCCAACTCCTCCTGACAGATCTAGCTCCATGTCGAGGTCACCCCCATCCAGCACCTCTGATAATGGCGATTGTTGCCACTCCTCTGAGCCTCTAGCCAGCTTAATCGCCACTGCCCAACTCATGCTCTTTTGTGTTTGACACCATCTTAGTCCCGCTTTCCAGGGCTGGAGGAGCTGCTTGCCAAGCCCCATTGACATAGCAAAATGCCTTATGCAAAAGGAAGACAAATTCTGGTGAGAAGTCCCCCAGGAGCCCTAAGGCATCGCGCAGGGACCGGAGGCCGGATCCGTTGAAGGTAGCACAGCGCCTCCCGCCTCCAGGGTCTCTTGCAACTGGGAGGGACTCTCCTGTCTAACACAAGCCGCAGCACCATCACAATGTTCTTGTTAATCTGCGCTGGGTCCTCCGCCGGCATTCGTGCCGGTGGGGGAGGGGCAGAGTGTCTATCGCTCTGCACACACACTCCCGACAGGAATGTTGGCGGCGGACCCAGCGCAGGTTAGAGGGAACATTGGACTCTGAGCTAAGATTAACATTAGTTTCTCTGATTTATATTTGTGCATCCAAACTAAATAAAATATGCTGGATTCGGAACAGGCATACATTGCTTTGTAAATCTTCCCACCCTTGTACATTATTTTTTCATTCTGCTGTCTAGAAAATACAATTCAAAATGCATAGTAGTTTGTTTTTAAACACACCTAGTGGTTCTCAACCCAGTTCTCTGGGACACCCAGGTCAGTCAGGTTTTCAGAATATCCGCAATGAATATACGTGAGAGAGATCTGCGTGCACTGCTTCCATTGTATGCAGATCTATCTCATGCATATTCATTGTGGATATCCTGAAAAATATGACTGGCCTGGGGTTCTCTGAGGACTGCGTTGAGAACCACGCATTAAAGAACAACTAACACTCTGTTGCCTCAGGTACAAAGACATAGAATGTGAGCCCTTCGGGGACAAGGGAAATATGTATATAAACCTTTCCAGTCCGGTGCATGATTCTACCATGTGATAGCCAGTCTGTGTTTCCTTCACGGATTGGACCAGTATGCAGCCCAAAAGCATCATGTTAGTTCTTGTATATGAATCGTGTGGATTGAACAAAATGTGTAATCCAGGCTTTGACAAATTTTGTGCAGATTTAGGAGCTAGTGCTTGACGCCCTCATTCACCCCCTCATCCCCCCGTTTTCTCACATTGGTATGTTCTCGTGAGACCAGCATTAAGAGTTCTTACATTGTGCGCCATCTTTTTAGATAACAATAGTTACAGCTTCAGATAGCAAGTGGATATGTGGTGCAACAGTGGTGTGCCTGTCTGTGTGAGAGATGTGGCGGTGGGTGCCATTGTGTGAGGGGTGCAGGGCCTACTGTGTGTGTTTGCATGCTGCTGAGGTGGGCTGCCTATGTGTATGTGATGCGTGGTACCTCTGTGTGTGTCATGTGAAGGTGTGGCGCATATGTGGGTGGGATGCTTGCGTGTATGTTCTGACATCCTTTGGCATATACAGATTGCCAGTTTTGTCCCCATGCATTCATCCCTTTTTAACCTTAACCTTGCACTCTTCCCTCATCACTCTCTGTTCCTCTTTTGGACTATCTCTCCTCTCCTCTCCCACCCCTTGCCCTCTATTCTCACCATCCTCTTTACATTATATATTTTTTTATTAGCCCTTTTACATTTTTGCTGCTTCTCTCCCTATCTTGCTTTCATTTTTTCTGAAGGTTCCAATCCCTGCGGGCTCTCTGCTGCTTTGGGCTTCCCCCTCATGTTCGACCTTTGGGAATCTGATTTCCCACGGGCAGAACAGGAGGGATCTTTGCTGCAATTATTGCAATCATGGCAAAGATCCCTCCTGTTCTGCCCAAGGGGGATTGGATCAGATCCCCACCGGCAGACTGAAGGGGTCTTCTTAATGTTCCTCCAAGTCCAGTCCAGTCCAGATGCGTGGGTTATGCTCACCCACCAGCAGATGGAGCCTGAGAAAACAAACTGAGCTGAAAAGAGCCCATAAGAAGCCTGTGCACTCTCACTCCAGCCAATATCTTCTCAATCTCAGCAGATGATGGATGAGCTTAGCCTGTGCTCTGTACTGGTGTATTGCTGGCATTTGGCCCATGGGTGTTTCCTTGCTTTCCCAGGCCTGTGAGTGCAGAACCTGGTGGTCTGGATCCCCCCCCTCTCATCCTTCCCTAGACACATTCGGAGCTCCCCCATTCCTTCTCCCCAACTCTTGGGGAAAGTCCCACGGTTGAGGATTTTCTAGGCACGGATCAGGCCTTTACAAAAAAAAAAATAAAAAGGAAAAGCAAAGAGAGATGTGTAGAGAGGCAGAAAAGAGGTTCCACCTGTTGTGCAGCTGTGGCTATGCTCCCGGTAACAGGGCCAGTGCCGTTGAGTGCAATTGTGTGGAAGAGTGGAGCTCCTTACTGATGGTGTGCATGCTCAACCTGGAGGTTTTGCAGCCAGCGCATGATGTGCGGCAGCCGTTGGATGCACCTCTCAGTAGAGGGGCTGTGCTATGACTGCATCAAAGAAAGCGCCATGGCCGCAGATCTTTTGTCCGGGGCCCAGATTGTGCAGGGAACGTTAGACAGCACTCCCGATGACCCCAATTGCGCTGCTTTGATAGATGCTGGGCCTGGTGTTTTGGCGGGCATGGATGCAGTTTGGGTCCAGCTTTGGGTAGAGATCTGCTGGTTTTGCAACTGGTTTCAACTGCTGCAGCTGGGAGGTTGGGAGGTGCTTCTGGAGCAGGTGTCCCCACCCTTTTTTTTTTCACCTGAATTTGTTCTCATCTCCACGAACAAGCAGGAATGTAGCCCTCACATATGGGTGATGTCGGTACCAATGGAGCCACATGGGAACATTCTCCTTTGTCCAATAGGAAAGCTTTTGGTAGCACACCACTGCACCTACGTGACTGCCTTCCCAACTCCCTCTTTTCAGTTCTTTGTTTTCTGCTGAGCCAGCAGGAAGCAAATCCTGTCACTGCAGAAAAAACTTCTCTCTTTGTGGATAGCGTCTGCCTTCCCATCAACGCTGGCACCGTCAAAGACATCGCCAGTTCTCTTATTCTATTCATTTCTTCTACTTTTAGTGTTTGTTTAAAAAAAAACCCAGGCATGTTGATGCCCTTTTTAGGCCTTAAGCCTACACTTGCTTTCTCATACTTTGAAGGCATGGAGAAACCAGCTAGTGGTTTCAAAGAATGTTCCAAGTGTGCCAGCACCATATCAGCAACTGACACACTCAACTGGTGTCTAAAATGCCTCGTCCCAGAACACCAGCGAACAGATTGTCCCCTCTCTCAAAAGATGACTAAAAGAGGCCTATAGAATCGAGCCTCTAAATTTGGGACACTCTTCGCCTCGGATGTGGTATTGTTGACGTCTACTTCATCCTCCTCCAATGGATCCCAGGTATCCCTCAAGTCCAAGCACAAGTCCACATCGAAGTCAAACAAAACCTCTAGAGGTAGATCTCGCTCAAAGCATTGATCCCTTGGGCGTTGCCTAGGAGGTGGGAGGCCCTGACCTTCAAAGCCATCGAGGGTCCCCAGGATACTCCTGAGAAAGCTACTGGTGCCATGCTCTGGAACAGTAGTGCAAACACACGTAACAGTTACCCAGGCATCAGCAACCTCAATGGATCAGTGCATACTGGCCATTGAGCGAAGCTTAGCAGCTCTCCTGGCAGCCTTGGTACCTGTCAAGCCATTGATTCCAGGCACTGCCACGTCGATACCGGTTCTGGTACCAACATCAACACTAGTCCCGGGCACGACATCAGGGCTGCTCCAGAAACTCCCACTCATGTCCTCCCTTGAAATTATCACTGATGTCGGTACCAAGACCAAGCGGCTCATTGAGGCCGATACCTCAGAGTATTGATACTAGCATTTAGCTACAGGCGAATGCTGTGCCATTCGATACTTTGAGTCCTCGGATTCCGATTTTTCTGTTTTGGATGTGGAGTCACTTGATTCCCGAGGGCCCCAGGACCTTCCTTCGGACCCTTCCCCGCCTCATCATGACGTATGTCACATCTGGAAGACATGTCCTTCCAGGAGTTTATTCGATACCTAGCTGAGGGTCTCTATCACAGTAACATCGGAGAAGGAACCAAGGGTGGAGGAATTAGAAATCCTCCAACAGCACCCAAAGAGGCTGCCATTCTACCGATGCACTGCATCCTTCATGACCTTATGCGCTCTGTATGTGGGCAACTCGCTCACCTCACAGTTGATGTCTCAATACCATGTATCGAGTACCGGAGTGTTCTGGCTTCCCAAAGCTGCAACTTCCCCACCACTCCATGGTGGTTGAATAGGTGATGCGCCAAATCAAAAGCTCAAAAACTCACTCCTCTAATCCTCCAGGTAGAGAATCAAGAACTCTTGATGCCTTTAGGTGTCGATGCTTCCAGGCATCCATGCTTTCGGCTAGGATCAACTCCTCTGTCCTCTACATGAGAATGTTCCTCAAGGATGTGTCCAGGGATCTTGAGGCCTTTGCTCCTCTCCTGCCAGATGAAAAGAGCAGATTATCTTGCTTTAGTCAAGCATAGCCAAAAATGTTTCAAAGTTTGTCAGTAGGGCTGCCTTCGATGCACAAGCAGGGCCTCAGCAATATGCATTGGTGCATGTAGAATTGCATAGCTTCAAGCCTCTGATCTTGTACAGTGGGTTCAAGATAAGCTGGGCAACATACCTTGTACAGGGGAAAACCTCTTTGGGAAAGACTGGCAAGATAAAGCCTCTCAGAGTTAGAAAACACTACTCTAAAAAGACTGACCAGAACAGCTGATCCTGTTAGGAAAAAGACACCTGCAAAGAAGTCTTTCTACAATAAGAAGAGATTTTATTATTATCCTCCTACTTCTCAGTGCCAGGGTCAGGTACCACAGAAAAGGCAGCAGTCTCCTAAGCAACAGAAGAAGCCACAAGTGGCTAAATCTCAACCAGCTGCGCAGCCACAGTTTGTGCCTGGTTTTTGACTCTTTTCTAGAGAACATTGCTACCCTGCCTCGGGAGGAACCCCATTCCCTCCACATAGCAAGCAGGCAGACTGTGTCACTTCATCCACAAATGGCACCTCCAGAGCAGTAGACACTCGCCATACAGTAGTCCAGAAAGGGTACAGACTTTGTCTAGAAACTCTGCTCCCCTCCACTTTCAAGGGGGAATATAAAATCCAACACCCACTCACTGCTCTCCTACAGGACGAGGTGTCTCCTCTTCTGATTCAGAGCACCATAGAAACATGATGACAGAAAAAGACCACATGGCCTTTCTAGTCTGCCCTTCCATATCAACCACTACAACAGTCCTCTTTTTTTTTTTTTTTTTTTTTCTTTAGAGATCCTCTGTATTTGTCCCATGCATTTTTGAATTCAGATACTGCTCTCATTTCTACCACCTCCACTGGGAGACTATTCCATGCATCTACCACTCTTTTCGTAAAGAAATATTTCTGCATATTACTCCTGAGTCTATCCCCTTTCACCCTCATCCTCTGTCCCCTCATAGCAGAACTTGCTTTTAGTCGAAAGAGGCTCTCCTTCTGTGCATTTATGCCACGGAGGTATTTAAACGTCTCTGTCATATTGCCTCTATCTTGCCTTTCCTCTAAAGTTATACATTTTAAGCTCCTTAAGTCTGTCATCATATGCTTTGACGAAGTGTGATAAGGAAGCTTATCATAGCTCAGGAAGGAGCTATAGAAAAGGTGAAGTGACTCTGAACAAGCAACCTGTCAGTTCTGGTAGAAATAAGAAAACAGAATTTTTTTATAAAAGACTACCAGTCCCAGAATGCACCAGGTTTCCAACAGCCATTAGAGGAGCTGAAGTGGGGAAACGTGTGTTCCATCAGGAGGGCTATGAGGTAATCCCTAAGCACTCATCTCAAAGGGCAGGGCCTGATTCAGCACAGCTGCGCTGTGCTAAGGTGGAGCACTCATCAAAGCAGAATAAAGGTAGAGTTTATTCTACAGAGAATTATCCTCATCCTCAGAATCCTTATCCTCAGGATCAGCTTGGATATCCTCATCTTGGACATCTTCATCATCTGGAGGATCATCAGAAGCAGAAGCCAGAGCGAACGGACAGAAAGGGCAAGAAACCCTTTGGAAGAAAGAAGAGAAAAGCATTTGGGAGGTCTAAAGGAGTCCAGAGCAGTACGTATACTGGGAGACATTCAAAAGGCCAGCATAAACCATTGGACTGGGGAAAGCCAGAGGAATGGTGCTGCAGAGCTAGGAATCTCCAGAGGGTACCTGTGAGGGAGACGGCTGCACTTGGAAGGGACCCTAGGACCTGTGCAAGAAGGTATGTGAAGAGAGATCTAGTGTCCAGGGATCTGGATTGGAAGGCTGGACATAAGAACTGGACTACATACTGGCCAGGCTATTTAGAGAGGAACTCTAACAGCAATGGAAGCTCAGATATGAACACTGATCTATGCCCTAGCTATAACCTTGAAAGACAGCAGGGAAACAAGTATTCTCCTGAGAGTGCTACATTGAGAAATTCCTCTGTGCCAATCCATGATATTGAACCCATGATTGTTGAAGAAGAGGGAGCGGTCTTAGATACAGGCTGTGAATATATGGATTGCTCTCTGTCTAAACTCCTTTGGTAATTTTCTGTTACAAAGTACAACAACCATCACAAAGAAATACAAACTTGTTCTTTAATCTACTCAGAAAAGCTCCTGAAGTAGGATTTGAGCCATGCAGTAGAAAGCAAGCCAGCTAAGGGGTTTCAGCTGGGTAACTGCTAGCAATTGAGCCTTACCTAATTGCTTGTGAGCTCTGAGGGAATCACTTCTGAATCTATGTGTGAAGATATAAGAAGTTAACCTGAAAAGAACAGTTTTTCCCTTCTTTGTGGGTTTTGCTTGTTGTTTGAAACACTGCTAAGAAAATATTAGCTAAAGCCTACAGAAAAGACCAGTTTGTTACCAACCAGGTCTTTATTCTTTTCATTTGATTGCCTGACAAGTTCAGCTGTTGTTTTCCTGATTTTGTTTTTCTAAGTTTAACACTGAAAGCAAGTATCCTGTTTTAAGTGCTACCAAGCATATCTGTGTTGGGAGAAATAACCCCATAAATAAATATCTTATTGGCTTTACACTCAAGCACAACTAATTATTGTGAGCAGCTGTGTCTGGTGTGAATGGACTGCATTTCCCACAATCCCTTGCAAATCATATTGATATATGCACTTGCCAAGACTGTGAACATTCTCACCCAGCAGCCGTCTGACACGAAGACCACTAACCATTTTAGTAGCAACACTCTGCACCAACTCCAACCTGTTTATATCCTTTTGAAGGTGCAGTCTCCAGAATTGCACACAATACTTGAAATAAGGTCGCACCAAAGACTTATATAGAGGCACTATCGCCTCCTTTCTTCTTTTGTCCATTTCTCTCCCTATGCACCCAAACATTCTTCCAACTTTCACCATCGCCTTTTCTACCTGTTTAGTTATTTTAAGATCGGACACAATCACACCTAGGTCCCGCTCTTCTTTTGTGGACAGAAGTACTTCACTCCCTATACCATATTGCTCTCTTGGATTGCTGCAGTCCACATGCATAACCTTGCATTTTTTAACATTAAATCTCAGCTGCCAAATTCTAGACCATTCTTCAACTTTAGTTAGATCCATCTTCATGTTATCTACACCTTCGTTGGGTGTCTACTCTATTGCAGATTTTGGAATCATATGCAAAGAGGCAAATCTTACCTGACAGCCCTTTCGCAATATCACTAACAAAGATGTTAAAAAGAATTGAACCAAGGACAGATCCCTGCGCCACATCACTGGTAACCACCTTCTCCTCAGTGAGCTCCATTTACCTGTACCCTTTGCCGCCTCCCACTCAACCAACCTCTGCCCCAAGCAGTAACTTCAGGGTCCATCCCTAGGGTGCTCAGTTTATTTATAAGTCACCTGTGCAGAACGATGTCAAAGGCTTCACTGAAATCTAAATACACCACATCTAGGACCTCCCTCGGTCCCCCAGTCAAAGAAATCAATCAGATTTGTCTGACAAGACCTGCCTCTGGTGAATCTATGCTGCCTCGGATCTGGTAATCCATTGGACTCCAGAAACCTCACTATTTTCTCTTTCGCAGAGGTTAGACTAACCGGCCTGTAGTTTTCAACCACATACTTATTTCCGCCTTTGTGTAAAGGGACCACATGTGCCTTTTGAGTCCTCTGGCACCACTCCTGACTCCAAAGAGGCATTGAAACGGTCAGTCAGTGGAGCTGCTAGGACATTCCCAAGTTCCCTCAGTATTCTCGGGTGTATCCCATCTGGTCCCATGGCTTTGTCTAAGTTTAGCTAGTTCCTCACAAACACAGTCTTCTGAAAACTGTTCAAGATGTCCCTTGCTTCTGTTCCTGTTTGTGGGTATTTTCTGAGGTCCTGCTCCTGGTTCTTCATCTGTGAACACAGAACAGAAATATGTGTTAAGCAATTCCGCTTTATCCTCATCAGCTTCTACATATTTCTCCCCTTCCTCCTTGAATCGGACAATACCACTTTTGCCCTTCCTCTGCTCACTATCATATCTGAAAAATGACTTAGCCAATGCAATAAAATGGGGGGATATTTCCTCTTCTTTTTGAATCTTTGCTTTCCTGACTACTTTGCTAGCTTCTCTAAGTTTTTCCAAATATAGATGCCTGTCTTCCTCTCTCTGTGATCTCTTGTATTTCATGAAGACATTCCTCTTATTTTTCACCTTTTCAGCTGCTACTTTCGAAAACCATATTGGTCTCCTTTTCCTTTTCCCTTTCCCTTTATTTTATCAAAAAGGTTGGTTGCCCTTAAAGTATCCCCTTTCAGTTTTGCCCACTATTTTTCTACATCCCCCAGCTGTTTCTATCCTGCTAACGACTCCTTGAGGTATTGGCCCATATTGGCAAAGTTAGTTTTCCTAAAGTCTAAGACCTTCGCTTTTGAATGGATTTTATGAGCCGCAGTCCTAATACTGAACGACACCATCTGGTGATCACTGCTATCGAAGCCCCTTCTCCACCCTCCGATAGCGGAATGGGACCTTAGCGTGGTGCTCTCCCAATTCACCAGGCTGCCGTTCGAGCCTCTGGCTACCTGCCATTTGAGATATCTCTCCTGGAAAGTGGTCTTTCTGGTGGCCATCATGTCCGTTCGGAGGATGAGTGAACTCCAGGCCTTGGTGGCGGGTCCACCATATACAAGGTTCTATAAGAACAGGATAGTGCTCTGCACAGACCCCAAATTCCTCTCCAAGGAGGTATCTCCCTTTCACCTTAACCAGGAGGTGGTTCTTCCCACCTTTTTTCCACGGCCCCTTGCCAGCAGGGAGCAGATTATACTGCATATGCTGGACTGTAAGCGGGCCCTGTCCCTCTATCTGCAGAGGATCCATCGCAATGCTCCTCAGATCTTTGTGTCATATGACCCCAGTAGACTGGGGCTCCTGGTAACGATGCAAACTCTGTCCACTTGAGTGGCAGACTGCATTGCCCTTGCCTACGAGTGAGCGGGCCTCTCCCTTGAGCACCAGATCACTGCACATCACGTGCAGGCTATGGCTACATCTGTAGCCAACCTCCGGTGATGGAAATTTGCAGGGCCGCCGCCACATGGTCTTCGATTCATATGTTTGTAGCTCATTACTGACTGGAGAGCGAGTTCTGCAGGGACGGTGCCTTCAGGCAGGTAGTACTCCGTAATATTTTCAGGGTGTAGACAACTCCTGCCCTCTAACCCTTCTGTGTTCAGGCTACTGGAGTGATAGTGTCACTGGACACCAGGGTCTTGCAGAATCTCTAAGTGAGGACTCACCTTCTGCAACTAATGGCTACCCAATTGATCGTCATCGGTGTTGTTCTTGTTCAGTCCTTGGCAGCCTGGAACTAGAGAGTCCCATATGTGAGGACTGACTTCTTGCTTGTTCCTGGAGAAAGCATAGTTACTTACCTGTAACAGGTGTTCTCTGGGAACAGCAGGAATCAGCTCTCACAACCCTCCCTCTTCCCCTTGGAGTTGCTTCCCTACATTGTTTTATGTCCTTTTTTGCTATGTCATCTGACTGACCAAGATGGCACCTTTGGGCGGGAAGGGGACCATGCATGTGTGGTAGCATTCCCAAAGGTTTTCTATGAAAGCTGGGGAAAAGCTCCACGCGAGCTCCATTGGCGTCGACATCACCCATGTGTGAGGACTGATTCCTGCTGTTCCCGGAGAACACCTGTGCAGGCGAGTAACTACGCTTTACAGACACACCCAAACTCTTCAACCATTCCCCCACACAAATCAGACAAGACATAGTAGACTAAGAAGAATTGGCCTCTTACAATCCCAGCACAACCAAAGCACTCATAACTATTGCCCACTCAGTTAAAGATTGCCTTGATCAATGCCCGATCCATAAGATGTAATCTGTAACTATGTGGAATTTATCAAACAGTACAAGAGACGTAGCCAGGTATAAGTTCTCACCAAAGCTTTATTGTTCCATATATGAAAAAAGGAGAGACCTGACCCGACACAGGCCGTGTTTCGATAAAATCTTCCTCAGGGGTTAGCTCACCTTATACTAAAAACACATTATAAATAAAATAAGATAAAACAAAAATCAAAAACACTTAAAACCAAATGCAACTAATTACACTACATATGACATCATGAGGAACGCGATAAAAAAGTAATAATTAAATCATTAAATGATAAAACATGCAAATAATTCTGAAACTGATAAATATAAATCAAAAATTAAAAACACACTCAAATGCATTAAAAACCATGAATGGAAACTCAAACATCAAGTAAAAAAAAAAAAATAATATATATATATATAGTTAAAAAGCTCCCTCTTAAAAGTGAATTGTACATGATGCGTGTGAAATCTTGGTGACAAACAAGAAACCAATGTATATTAATCATAATGTGAAACAAGACAAATAAATAAAATCTATAAAGACATTTAAAATCATCATTATAAACCAAAAAAGATTATATAATAACATTAATAATAAAACAATAACTAACAGATGGAAAAAATGAGAACGATCAGGAGAAACTCCAGGAGGGGGAGGATGATAAAGGAGCAGGAGTGAAATGAATTTACCTGATCCCCTATATAAGGGGTATACCATTGCATATATTGTATGCACTAGGATTGAAACCACACTTGTAAACTGTAAAAAGGACAAAAGAAAAACATTTTAAAAAAACATTTTTAAAAGAATTAAAAAAAAAAAATGTTTTAAAAGAAGGCTGTCCAAAGGGGTTATTTGTCTTCAAACCATTAAAACTAAATTGTGCTTCAAAAATGCCATCCTCTCCTAGTGTAATCGTGATTTATAAACTAGGTACTCTTGTAAAGAGGTATACAACCAATAAGGCACCATAGCCATAATTAGATTTATAAACCGTCATGATTTGTATAAACTAAAGGAGTATCAAAGAAATGTCCATAATCAAAAAAACTTTGCTCATATGGAACCATCGGAAAACTCGTAAAGGAGCATTTAAATCATACGTATATCTTGTACGGAAAACCCCACAACCAAATAATAGCCAAAGTGTCAGCGTGCATACTGTTCTAAGAATGACCAAACTAATACTATAGCAAATGTTTCTATAATGTGAAACCCACGTATACAGGATCTTCACTAAAAATCTTTCAAATCATGGACTGAGCGTTTCGCAGACACAAAACCTATTACTCAAAAAAACCGTCGGAAACCACCCATGCTAAAATGATATGTGACTATGGTATAAAGAAAAACCTTTTAATGTACCTTAAAAATGCAAAACTCACAAATAGTGATATCCACTTACATCCTAAAAAATGCTGCTGATTCGAAAGCTTTAAAACCGGCATCAATAGCTTGGCGGCACCATGCTTAGCCAAAAAACGCTAGCGCATGCGTATAGACTTAAAACCACGAACTAAGCGCACTAATTAAATATGTAAATGAAACAAACGTGAAAAAACTTCAACCAAAAACAAGGGGGGAACATCTAACATCTTTGAAACACTAATAATACAAAATTGTGAAAACAGCATCGGCGCTGCGGCTCCGTATTGAGTAAAAACCTTTTCCGTGTGAACAAGAGAAGATCCTAAGTAAATGCATCTTTTAACGACTATTAAAAGAGAAAGTATAGTGAAGACACTATATAATGACGTAATATTTAAAAATTAAAAAACCTAGTGTGCACATGTCAAACCACCAGCCAACAAAAAACAACAGGGCAAAAAAAACAGAAATGACTCAAAACAACCCCCAAAGGGGCCATCAAGGGGGCTGTATACGTGAACAAGGGGAACAGAACTAAAAAAAGACACCATGTGGACAATCAATCCTATGCAATCTATTAAAAATTACACCAAATGAAACCACAAAAAATGCACCTAAACATACACCTACAATAGACAAAAAATATGTAATTTATCAATAAATAAATAGCCAATTAAAATGAATGAATAAATAAATAACCGAATAAATACATAAATTGAATACAAACGTGGACCCCATAAATATATAATATATTAAATAAAACATAAATTGAAGATAAAGTAAAAATTATATATAAAACTATAAAAAGCTCAATTACTGACATACTATGAATGAAACTGGACTAAAAAGCGACCCAATTGTAAAAAACTATTCACCTAAAAGGAAATCTCTATAAAAAAACAGAGAAATCACATTCTGCATTCAAACCATGTGGTGTGAGGGTATTGAGGAGAAAAATGTACTTTTGTTCTATCTGAAGCATAGTTCTCTCTATATTTCCCCCTCTCCAGTTTAATCTCACTTTTTTGATGACAAAAAACTTGAGATCCGACACTTTATGTGCTTTATCTACCCAATGCTGTACCAACGGTTTATCCATTAACTGTCTTTGAATACAGCTCTTATGTTCAATTTTTCGTACGCGGATGCTTCTTTTAGTTTTACCTACATATAGGAGACTACATGGGCATTGTATAATGTAAATGACATGTGTGGTGTCACAATTGGAAAAATCAGCAATATGAATAGACTGCTGTGTTACTGGATGTACAAAGACCTTCCTTACAGGTAGAACATTTAAACACACGGAACAATGACCGCATTGGTATTGTCCCTTGTGGACTGAAAGAGGTTTTTTTTCAGTAAAGGCGGAGGGAACCAACAGATTGCGAAGGTTAGGGTTACGTTTATGTGCTACCATGATCTGAGTGTGCTGAAACCCTGATACCGCTTGAATCAGATGCCATTCTTTTTTAAGAATGTTAACAATCCGTTGGGATTGTAATGAATATAGTAGCGGACAGACTATTTTGCTGTCCTTGTTGTTCTTATTCTCTTCTGATTCTTTTGCCTTATCACGATTATAGTTGCATGCTCTAAAGTAGGCCTTATTGATGTATTGTCGAGGATACTGACGTGCCTCAAACCGTTCTTTAAGGTCTCTAGCCTGTATTTCAAACTCGCCATCTGTGGTACAATTCCTCCTGACTCTAAGAAATTGTCCGACAGGTAAATTATTCTTTAAAGCAGGGTTATGAAAGCTTTGGTAATGAAGCAACTGATTTCTGTCAGTCGGCTTTCTATACAATTTAGTAATAAAACCCTTACCTTCTCTCTGAATGACTAAATCTAAATATGGAATTTGCACCGGGTCGTATGTAATTTGAAAGCGTAAATTATGATCTAAATCATTAATCCATAAATTAAAGGCAGACAATGCTTCCAGAGACCCGTCCCAAATAATAAAAATGTCATCAATGTACCTGATCCACAGTTTTATCTCAGACTCAAAGGGGTGAGTTTTAAGAAAGGTATTTTCAAATCTGTACATATATAAATTGGCAACATCTGGTGCCATGGATGACCCCATTGCCACCCCCTTAATTTGTTGATAGTATGTATCTCTAAAACAAAAGAAATTCTTACATAACGCTATTTCTGCCAAAATCAAAAGAAAGGAGGTAGAAATGCGTGTATATTCGGTCCAATTTATAAGGTACTCCTCGATAATGTTTAATGCCTCAGACTGCGGAATATTGGTGTACAATGCTTAAACATCTAAAGTGACTAATAAAACTTCTGGGCTCAATTCTTTAAATGTTGAAAGGATATCGATAACATGTGAAGAATCACGGACATAGGACCACATACGTAACACATGGGGTCTTAGGAGAACATCTAACATTTGAGAAATGGGTTCTAAAAGAGACCCAATAGCAGAAACAATAGGTCGACCGGGGGGGTCTGTAAGTGATTTATGGATCTTAGGGATCACATAAATAGTAGGCATCACTGGTTTATCAACGATCAAAAAAATCTTTCTCTTTTTTTGTAATGTGTCCTGTTTCAAAAGCACTGATCACTATGTTATCAATAGTACATTTCAGGGATTCTGTGGGATCACCGTCAAGACGTAAATAAAAATTCTTGTCATTGAGTTGTCTAGTGACTTCAGCTATATACTTATTCTTGTCCATGACAACCACAGCGCCCCCCTTATCTGCTGGTTTAATAATAATCCTATTATTCATCTGTAATGTTCTCAAAGCCTGTCTTTCAGAAAAAGTAAGATTATGAAACGGTAGCCGATCATTTTCATGAATCTGTCCCACCTTTTGCAAAACGATCTTTTCAAAAGACTCAATGAGGGGGTCGGTTTTTGGAGGAGGAACCCAAGTAGAGGGTCTGCTAACTATAGAAATGTCATTAGGATTATTTAATTGTTCATTAAAAAAATGGCGTATGCGAATTTTTCTAAAAAACTTGTACAAATCAATATGGGTTTGAAATGAATCAAATCTTCTAAACGGGTACAAATGACAGTCCCTTATTCAAAACGGATGTCTCTTCGGTCGTGAGGACATATTCAGAAATATGAATTACATTATTGCATTCTAATACTCCCTTTCGTGTGACCGTCCTCCCATCCATTGGCCCCTCCCCCTCCCTCTTCCCCGACCTCGTCCTCGATCTCTGCCCTGTCCCTGAAAAGTTTTCTGTTCGCCATACTGGGCTTTGTAATGATTCTTTGGTTGTTCTGGTTCCGATGGGAGTCTGGATCGAGAACCGCTTCTCCCACCCCCCTTCCACAAACGGTTCATATTGAAAAAATTCTTTTTCTTTTCTTTCCTTATAGGTGGTTCTAAATTATCTTTACAGGTTGGGAATAAGGGTGCCGAGGCATCCTGATTCCCTATAGATTCACTCCTGCTCCTTTTTTTCTTTTGTTCATAAGACCTCGAGCAGGCACTTGGCGTTTACTGCACTCCAGATCCAGGTCCTGCTCGAGGTCTTTCTGACTAGCTGTTGCAGCTTTAGACTTCTGAGGCAGTGCTTTTGAAAATTTGAAAATCTGAATTTGCAGCGTTGAAGGATACACGTTTGAAGTTTTTTGTTCAGATAAGTAACGTATTACTATTTGATTAATTAAGAGAGAGTACCTTACCATCTGGATTTTCTTTCTCTATTTTTTCTAGATACTCAACCGTTTACATCAGGTGCTAAGCTGTTTATATTAGGAGAAAGAGTTTCTCTTTAATGCGAGTAAGACGAAATTGCTCTTGACTTGAACAAAACTTAAAAATTAAAAAACTTATAAAATTTTGTCTATATTATTGTTTAAACTTGGGCTTATAAGAGAGATTTTAATTGATATTCGAATCCTTTAAAAGTACTTTTTTTGGATATAGCTTTATTGGTTGGTATAAATATATTAAAGTTTAAAAGGGTGAGGCCTGTGATGCACAAGTTCTTAGCTGTCCTATGGTGACACTGTTCGCCAAATGAACGGCATGAGCTTCTTCTGAGGCCTTTGTGTACCCAAAGTATAGTATGTTTTAAATATAATAAGTAAGTACTTAATAGTTCACCTCTTACTTATACCATAGGAAAATACAAGTAAAATGTAACAAGGGCCTTTCTGACACAATAGATCAACCACAGGGCATCCCACAAGGATCGGCTTTCTCTGCCATTCTTTAATATTTACATTGAGCCACTATATAAAATTCAGTCTCTACAAGATACAGTATAGAATTATGCAGATGACATTGTGGTCTTTGCCCGTTTTAACATAGATCAACCCAATTTCTGTAATCAAATGGCATTCTTGAAAGCAATAGCGGACTGGCTACAACAACAAAACTTTAAACTACAAGAAAACTGAAGCGCTCTTTGTGACCAGGAACACATCTTTCATCCCACTGGAGTCCCTGAAATTCCTGCATAATGATATAAAATTAACATATTAAATACCTTGGTGTGGGGACTTCCGGTGACGTCAGGGAGCATGGTGGCTGCTCTCTGAGGGAGCTCCGGGGCGCTGGAGTAATTTGCTACAATTAGATCGACCCTTACCCTCCTTGAAGAGTACTGGGCAGAGCCCAATACCCCCGACAAAGGAGAGGATGTCGGTGAAAAAGCGACTGTCAGAATTCCGCTCCTCCTACGCCACGGCGGAGGAGAGGGAGGAGAAAGGCCCCACCGACCACATGGCAGGCGCGGAGGTGGAGAGGTCCGACTCAGACGGAGACTCGGATGGCGGACCTGATTCGATGGGGAGCCTGAAAGAGTGGCTCACAGCCTTTAAGGAGGAGTTGAAGGCTGAAATGGGCTCCTTCAAGAAAGATTTGAGGGAGACGCTAGCCACGCTTAAACAGGACTTGAAGGAGATTGGGGCCCGAGTGGAGTTGGCGGAGGAGCGCCTAGAGCAACAGGAGGAGACGGTGAATGACTTGCGGAGTGGTTGGGCGGAGCTGCGGCAAGTCCAGGAGGTGCTCAAAGCGAAAACGGAGGACCTCGAGGACCGATCGCGTAGGAGCAATGTGCGCGTGCGGGGCCTCCCAGAGGAGCAGCGCTTCCAGGATTGCGAAGGGACACTGACGCGGCTGTTCTCCGCCATCCTACAGGAGGTCGAACCTGAAGGGGAATGGGCGGGAAGACCTTTGCTTATGGACAGGGCTCACCGGAGCCTTGGCCCCCCGAGAGAGAATAAGCCCCGGGACGTGATTGCCTGCCTGAGCTCCTATAAATTGAAGGAGAAGCTTCTAACTGCGGCGCGGAAACTCGGCCCGTATCAGTGGGAGGGGGCCAAAATAGAGCTGTACCAAGACTTATCTGCAGGTACGCTGCAACAGCGGTGGGAGCTGCGAGATGTCACATCAGTGCTGCGCCGCGAAGGCTGGAGGTACAGATGGCTCTACCCTTTTGGCTTATTAGTGACGGTTAAGGGCAGCACCCGCCGCATCCAGAGCGCGGAAGGGGCCTGGCAGATACTGCAGGACATGGGAGTGGACAATATCCCGGAGGCACAGCTGAGAAGCCCGCCCAAGGACCAACGCCCCCCGGTGCGGAATGCCGGGACGAAGTGGCAGAGAGTTGCTAGCAAGAGCCGGAGGCTAACCAGGCTCTCTGGCGGCAAAGAGCGAGCATCGATGGCGGAGGAAATAGGGGTCTGAACAAAGCCCTGAACGCTTCCCTTTCTCCATCTGGGATCTTTCCAGGGCACCAGTTGCTGACTTATAGGGCTTGCCTGGTGGCGGCCATAACCTGGTGTGTTTTCACCTCGGGGGCCTCAATCTGGGGGCTCCACTGTCCTAAGGCCAAGAGACAACTATAAGGAAGCTGGTTTATAAGGGGTGCAACGAAGCGCCCGACAGTGCTGTAGTTTGATATTTTCTGTTTATGATGGGAAACTATTACAGCCCCCCCCGAGCTGGAAGGAGCACTGCGGGGGGGTAACCTCAGGTTGGTTTGTAATTATGCTGACTGAATCCCAGAGGGCCACGGCCTGCGGGTACCATTCTTTAATTTATAGCTTACTCTTACAGTGTTGGGCAAGATTGCAGCGGACTGAGTGTCTAAAAGATGGACACGATTTTGCCGGGGGGACACTGGGGAGCTAACCTGGGATGGCGGGGGGTGTTGTTCTATAAGTTGTTTTATAGGCTGTTTTATAGAATGTTTTATAGTATTAACGAATGCTAATCAATGTTTTTGTGTATACTGAATGCATATGGCGGGAGCGGGGGGGGGGGCCGGGGGGTGAGGCTGAGGGCATGGGCTGCTGGGTGAATGTTGGGGTGTGGAAGGGGAGGGGTAAAGGGGGCGGAGGGGGAAGGAGCGCTGTGGAATGGGGAAGGGGGTGGAGGGTGGGCCGGGAGGAGTAGCGGGGCACAGTGAGGATGGGAGAAGGGTAGGTGGGGGGAAGGAGGGGTAAGGGGGTAAGCGGAAGCGCCCGGGAGTGTCACTGGGGGGGTTTGGGATACTCCGGTGGGAGTGGTAATGCAGGGAGGGAGGTGGGGATGGCAGGGGGAGGGGGAGGGGTGGGGGTGGGGGGGAGGGGGAGGGGAGGGGTGGGGGTGGGGGGGAGGGGGGAGGGGTGGGGGTGGGGGTGGGGGGGAGGGGGGGCACAGGATGGGTGGTAAGCAGCGGAGGGGTGTAGGTACTGGGAGGGGAGGGAGGGGGGTGCAGGATAGTTTGGTATGGGGAGGATAGGATCCCTCAATGTCAAAGGGCTCAATAACCCCCAGAAGCGGCGGCAACTGTACAGAGAGGCCGCACGGCTCGACTGGGAAGTAGTGATGACACAGGAGACCCACTTGAGGAGGAAACATATGGGGCTGTTGAAGAATGCCCGCTACCCACATCAGTATTTTGGTAGTATGAGGGGGGTGGCGGTTTTGCTCCGGCGGGATAGTACGTTCAGGGTGGGCAAGGTGGAGGGGGACGAAGCAGGCCGGGTGCTCCTATTGGGAGGGGAGTGGCAGGGCGAACAGGTTACCCTGGTTAATATCTATGCCCCGAATGTGCAGCAGGCGAAATTTTGGAGAGAGGTGCAGTCCTTCTTACTCAGACATGTACAAGGGAGGTTAATTTTGGGGGGAGATTTTAACTTGGCTCTCCACCCCCGCTGGGATCGACAAGCGGGGGGGGGGGGGGCGATGGGAAGGGAAAGGTCCGCAAGATCCTAAAGCGTATCTTGGACGCATATCACCTCAGTGATGTCTGGAGGCAATTACATGAGGGGAGTAGGGAATATACCTTCTACTCTGCCCCCCACGATAGCTATAGTCGGATCAACTATATCTTACTGCCGGAGGGGTGGGGGCCCAGGATCCAGGAAGCACTAATAGGGAACATCACGTGGTTGGATCATGCCCCTACCTGGGTGAGTGTGGGGGGCCCTAGGGACTGGGGGGGAGTACGATTTTGGAGGCTAAACGAGAGTTTACTAAGGAAAGCGGAGGTAGTGCAGGACGTCAAGGGCTGCCTGCAGGAGTACTGGGAGTTAAACGACACGGGGGATGTGGGGGAGGTGGGACTGTGGGAGGGGATGAAGGCGGTTGTGAGAGGGAGGTTAGTGATGTGGTCCTCCCGCTTTAAGAAGCAGAGGCTGGCGAAGGAGGCGGCGCTCCAAATTGAGATCAAGCAGGTGGCTGAGAGATACCAAGGGCGGGGGAGCAAGCGGGACCTCCAGCGCCTCAACCAGCTGAGGATGGAGCTGAATAAATTACAAGTGGACGAGATAGGGTTCCAGATGACGAGGCTAAAGCAGCGTTATTATGAATGGGGGGATAGTGCTTCCTTTCGGTCTGGCCTCTGCTCCAAGAGTGTTCACAAAATGCATGGCAGTAGTAGCTGCATTTCTACGCACTCTAGGAATATTTGTATTCCCATATCTGGACGACTGGCTCATCCGAGCTCCGTCCCAGTCAGAGGCCCAGACTTCCCTAGCCTGCACAAGGCGTGTTCTTCAGTATCTGGGACTTGTAATAAACATCCCAAAATCCCATCTCACCCCTACTCAGTCATTAGAGTTCATAGGGGCCTTCCTGGATACCACAACTGCAAGGGCCTATCTTCCCCAGGCCCATTGCCTACGCTTGGTGCAGTTAGCCTCACAAATTCAGTTAAAGTCCCATTTAACTGCTCGAGAAATGTTACAACTGTTAGGCCACATGGCATCCACCGTGCATGTGGTTCCTTATGCTCGCCTTCACATGAGGGCAGCTCAGTGGACTCTGTTCACCCAATGGACCCAGGCATCAGGGTGCCTGTCAGACAAGATAGCAACCTCCATTCGCCTCTTCTGGTCTCTCCAGTGGTGGAAGTCCACTCAAAATCTGTTGCTGGGGTCCCCCTTTCAACAGTCACTACCCCAAGCAACCCTTAGAACAGATGCCTCTCCAAGGGGTTGGGGAGCTCATCTACAAGATCTCTCCACCCAGGGCATCTGGTCTCCACAAGAGACATCTCTACATATCAATCTCTTGGAGCTCAGAGCAATTCTTCTAGCTCTGAGTCTTCCACACCCTGCTCAGCTACAAGACAGTCCTCATTCACACGGACAACCAAGTAGCCATGTTCTACGTGAACAAGCAGGGCGGGACTGGCTCTCTGTCGCTTTGCAACGAAGCTTTAAGATTGTGGGCCTTCGCCAGAGAGCATCAAATTCATCTCGTGGCAGTGTATCTTCCATGGGTTCAAAACTCTTGGGCAGACAGACTCAGTTGAGTTCTGCTTCCACACGAATGGCCCCTCCATGGGGACCAGATAGTCAGGATCTTCCGAATTTGGGGAACCCCAGACATAGACCTGTTTGCAAGTCCGTGGAATGCCAAACTTCCCCGGTTCTGTTCCAGGATTCCGTGTCAGGGAGTTCAGGCCAGGGATGCCTTCCTCCTTCATTGGGGGCAAGACGTCCTCTATGCCTTTCCACCCATTCCCTTAATTCCCAAGACACTGTTCAAACTTCAGAGAGACAAGGGGTCTATGATCCTCATAGCACCAGATTGGCCACGCCAAGTGTGGTACCCTCTACTTCTGCATCTCTCTCAAGCTCCCTCCCTGAACTTGGGATGTGCTCCAGATCTCCTGTCCCAGGAGGAGGGAACGTTGTGGCACCCAAATCCCCAGTCTCTTCATCTCTTCATCTGGAGTGGAGGAGTGGCCTAGTGGTTGGGGCAAGGTACTTCAGGCCGGAAGGTCGGGGGTTCAAATCCCACTAGAGGACAGCAACCTTGGGCCGGAAGGACTGGGGTTTCTAGTCCCACAGGTGCTCCTTGTGGTCTTGGGCAAGCCACTTAACCCTCCATAGCCCATGTTCCTTGTAAAATAGTTATCTCCAAGTTATAATGCCCTGTTCAATGTAATTTCAGTTTGTTCAATGTAAACCGCACTGGTGCAGAATAGCGCGGTATATAAGAGAATGTAAATAAATAATAAATAAATAAATCTCAGAGCCTGGTTGCTGAAGGCCTAGACCTTCAAGATTTGCATCTTTCTCAGCAGGTGAAGGATATCCTTCATGCTTCCAGAAAGCCTTCCACTAGACGTTCCTATGCTTTTAAATGGAAAAGGTTACCATTTGGTGTGCACAGAAGGATCTTAACCCCCTTGCAATACCTCTGAATTCTTTACTAGAGTATTTGCTGCATTTATCCCATGCAGGCCTTAAAACGAATTCAGTAAGAGTCCATTTGAGTGCTATTGCAGCATCCCTTAAGCCTCTCAATGGACAGCCTATTTCCTCTCATCCTCTTATTGCAAGATTCATGAGAGGCCTTCTTTTAACTAAACCTCCCATTAGACCACCTCCAGTGGCATGGGACTTGAATTTGGTTCTTGGCCAGCTTATGAAGCCACCCTTTGAACCCTTAGCCACTACCTCCTTGAAATTTCTTTCCTGGAAAGTTACTTTTCTCATTGCAGTCACCTCAGCTCGCTGCATCAGTGAGCTGCAAGCCTTGGTGGCTAATCCTCCTTATACAAGGTTCCATCATGACAAGGTAGTCCTCAGGACTAATCCACACTTTATGCCTAAAGTGGTCTCACCTTTTCATCTGAACCAGGAGGTGTATTTACCTGTCTTTTTTTCCAGGACCTCATGCATCAAGTGCAGAAAGGAATCTCAATACCCTGGATTGTAAGAGAGCGCTCGCTTTTTACTTACAAAGGACACAGCAACATAGAAGGTCCTCTCAACTCTTTGTTGCTTTTGATCCCTCTCATTTGGGACTTCCAGTCTCTAAGAGAACTCTGTCCAATTGGATTGCTCAGTGTATTTCTTTCGCCTACCAGAGTAAGAACCTTTCTCTGGAGAGCCATGTCACAGCTCACAATGTGAGGGCCATGGCAGCCTCTATGGCTCTTCTGAACTCTGTGTCCATCGACCAAATCTGTTGAGCGGCCACCTGGGCCTCGGTTTATACCTTTACAGCCCATTACTGTTTGGACAAGGACTCCCGCCGGGATGCCTTTTTTGGTCAGGCTGTTCTCAAACACCTGTTCCATTCCTAATCAACTCCTATCCACCTACCCTGGTTGGATGCCAGAGATCCATGGGGCAGGCAGAGCCCTTCTCAGGGACTCACAACCTTGGAGATCTTCCTGGCATCTCTAGTTGGGGAGTCCCCATATGTGAAGACTCATTCCTGCTTGTTCCTGGAGATAGCACAGTTACTTACCTGTAACAGGTGATCTCTGGGAACAGCAGGAATAAGTCTTCACAACCCACCCACCTCTCCTAGGAGTTGTATCTCTCTATCTATCTTTCCTTTCCTCTCTCTCTCTCTTTGTCTCAGCTTAAAACTCGAACTGGAGAGAGGCGGTTGGGAAAGGCGGGAAGGCAGTGCGCAGGCGCTGTGGGATGCTCCCAAAAGCTTTCTTTCTGGACGCTAGGGAGCGTTCCCGCGCAGGCTGCGTCGGTACCGACGATACCCATATGTGAAGACTTATTCCTGCTGTTCCCAGAGATCACCTGTGCTTTACTACTCAACTTCTTTACTAATTAATGGTTATAAATTCAATGGAACTATGTTTAGCTATTATCGTTATGTCAAAAAGCATTATATACAGATTTTTTTATCTGAGATCTAGTTAGTTTAATAGTTATTCAAAGTTTGCTGATTTTGACGGTACTGGCGGCTCAACATAAAAAGATCACAAAATATAGTAGCTTATAATGCTGTAATAGCTACTATTTTGCAAATAAAAGTATTTGTAGACTTTAGAAAATTAGGTTTAGATAACTGTAAGTTACTTAGTGTCAGAGTTATTGGTGCGTATATCAGCCTTGTATGTTTTTCATACGCTGGGCTAATATGTTGTCAAAACTAATTACTGTCAAGCATTCTGTTCTAGGTGTTTCAGTGGTGCAATATCGACGCACTGCATCAGAAGGGTTTTCATGTGTATCATATTCTGCCGTCAGAATGGACTGTTGACAAACTATATTATATCATAATAAAGTGTTTTAAATGAAAACTGCAGTTTCAATAGTATCATACAGTATGTTTATGTAAATGAATATTGGAACTGAATCCTATCTTTTCTGAAGACTGGCAATATACTATATTGGACCAGTGTATGAAAAACATACACTATGTGAAACTTCTATTTTCTGCAAAGTTTTAATATTTTTTATTATTGCCGGTATTTCATAGTTGTTTGAGTGTAACAAATCTAATAAATCATCCAGAACAGAGAGAGAATATGCCAGCTGTCCAAAACGGGTTAATGAGTGTTGGTTATCCTGTAGATACTGTTATCCAGTAAGAGCAACTCATTTCATGCAAGTCAGATGATTTAATGGGTCATTGCCATTCTGGTGGTAGTTCTAACTTTCTTGTTTTGCTTTGCATAGGTTATGGAGAGTGAGGAGTTTATGCTGCTTCCAGCCAATCAACTAATTGATATAATATCCAGTGATGAACTAAATGTACGTAGTGAGGAGCAAGTGTTTAATGCAGTGATGGCATGGGTCAAGTACAGCATCCAGGAGAGACGCCCTCAGCTACCACAGGTAAAACTCCCATAGTCCATCTTAGGCATGCACTAAACTGAGTTATAGGAAGAGATACCAGCATTTGGAAAATAATCAAGATGTAGATAATAATCAATACAAATAGTTACTACTACTACAGGCCCTGCTTAGTCGTCTAATATGTCCTTATTCCCAACAATCCATGCTTTTTTCATTGGTAGTAGATGATTCTAGAGATATCATTGTTGACCTGAAATGAATTTGATCCCCTATCTCTTGACAACATAAGCACGGTCATTAAATGGTCTCAGTGCCTCCACCTCAGCTCTAGATCCATGCCCAGTTGCCTGGATAAAAGGGTGCCAGAGAATCCATCAGCCCATATATCCTACCCATAGTAAAAGTCTCCCTCCAGACTGGGATTATGCCAACATCCTTAAAAAGGGCCTCGATTTGTCCCATTCTAAAAGGATCGAAATTGGACCCCTCATTGCCTACATCATACAGACCAATATCGAGCATCCCCCTCCTGGCAAAAATAACAGAAAAAATCATTCAGATCCAACTGCAGAATTTCATGGATGACCATGCCCCTCTAGATCCATTCCAACATAACTTCAAAAAGAAGTACGGTGTTGAAACTCTTATAACGTCCCTCTTAGACTAAGTGTCCCTATACACTCAAAATCCTACTCAAGATTGTGCACTAATCTTCCTTGACATATCCTCTGCTTTTGATTCATTCCCCCATGATCAACTCCTAGATAGACTTCATTAAATTGGCCTAAGAGATACAACCCTGAACTGGTTCTGCTCCTTCCTGGAACACAGAACACAACAGGTATGCATAGGTAACACCACCTCCCAGCCGTTCGTCCAAAAGCAAGGAGTTCTGCAAGGATCCAGCCTATCCACACTTCTCTTCAATATCTTCCTTCAACCCCTATGCAGAATCTTCCAAGACCATGGTATCCGATATCAGATATACGCAGACGATATCACATTGTTCACCCCATTCAACATAACAAACCCTAACTTTTCAAATGTAAGCAAATGCCTCACAAATTTAAGACACTGGCTCAGTTGTCACAATCTTATAATTAATCAATCTAAAATGGAAGCTCACCAAATTTTTTCCAGTCCTTCCTATACCCCCTCCGACATCTCTTGCCTTTGGCAACTTCGCCCTCTCCATAAAAAATCAAGTCAAATATCTCGGACTAATACTCGACCAGAACCTCGCCTTCCATGACCAGATAAGGAAAACAACGAATACAATCTATGCTAAATTACGAACCTTGAGAAATCTCCAACTTTTACTGAACCCAGACTCCTTCCGTACTGTCTGCCAAGCACTCAACACCCATACACTTGACTATTGTAACCTTATCTACCAAGGTCTCCCTAAGTACAATATCTATCGCCTCCAAATGGCACAGAACACAATAGCTCGCTTAATCGCAAATACCTCTAGATGTGCCCACATCACCCCACTTCTCTATGACCTCCACTGGCTCCCTATGCTATCCATAATACAATTTAAAACCATCACACTCATACACAAAATTATCTACAATGAATCAGCCCCCTGCTTATCCTCACTCCTATCCAAAACCAAGAACACCAGATCACGTCGACCTAATACCGTTAGCATCCTAAACATACCATCAGCAAAGAAAAGAAGCAAGCAATCCACCTGTAATAGGTGCCCCCTCTATATGGAATGCCCTCCCATTCAAATTAGTAGTTGCCCTGACCTTTCTGAATTCCGGAAGAAACTCAAAACCCACCTCTTCCAAGAACACTTCTCCCTGCCCCTTTAAGCCTTCCCTCCTCTAATGCTCCCCACCTCTCTGCGGCCACTTCATACCCTTACCCTCTTTATTACTCCCATTACCCCTCTTCCCATATCTCCTCACATAAGAGCATAAGAACATAAGATATGCCATACTGGGTCAGACCAAGGTCCATCAAGCCCAGTATCCTGTTTCCAACAGTGGCCAATCTAGGTCATACATACCTAGCAGTTTCCCCAAAAGACACAGGTTCCGCAATGCTTGTACTGGGTCAAGCATTGATATCCTGGGTCCCTTCTTAATAATGGTTTATGGACCTTTCCTCCAGGAACTTGTCCAAACTTTTTTTAAACCCAGCTATACTAACAGCCTTTACTACATCCTCCGGTAACAAATTCCAGAGTTTGATTACATGTTGAGTGAAAAAATATTTTCTTTTATTAGTCTTAAATAGTTTACTCTGTAGCTTCATTGCATGTCCCCTAGTCTTTCTATATTCTGATAAGGTAAACAATCGATCTATGTTTACCCGTTCCACTCCGTTCATTAATTTATAGACTTCTATCATATCTCCCCTCAGCCGTCTCTTTTCCAGGTTAAAGAGCCCTAACCTTTTTAGCCTTTCTTCATAGGAGTATCCTTCCATCCCCTTTACCATTTTGGTGGCTCTTCTCTGAACCTTTTCTAATAACTCTATATCATTTTTAAGATATGGCGACCAGAATTGCACACAATATTCAAGGTGCGGTCTCACCATGGAACGATATAGAGGCATTATAATATCTTTTGTTTTATTTTCCATTCCTTTCCTTATGATACCTAGCATTCTATTTGCTCTCTTGGCTGCCGCTGCACACTGGGCCGAGGGTTTTAACATGTTATCCACAATGACGCCTAAATCGTTTTCCTCAGTGGTGGTTCCTAATGTGGAACCTTGCATTGTATAACTATAGTTTGGGTTGTTCTTCCCTAGGTGCATAACCTTGCACTTGTCCACATTAAATTTCATCTGCCATTTTGATGCCCAGTCTTCTAATTTATCAAGATCCTCTTGCAATTTTCCACAATCCTCTTGGGTTTTAACAACTTTAAATAGTTTTGTGTCATCTGCAAATTTGATAACCTCACTTGTTGTTCCACTTTCCAGGTCATTTATGAATATGTCAAAAAGTAGCGGACCCAGCACAGATCCCTGGGGTACACCACTATTCACTTTTCTCCATTGGGAAAATTGTCCATTTAGCCCAACCCTCTGTTTTCTATCTCTTAACCAGTTCTTGATCCACAGTAGTACACTGCCTCCTATCCCATGACTCTTTAGTTTTGCCAAAAGTCTCTGATGAGTGGACCTTGTCAAAGGCTTTCTGAAAGTCCAGATACACTATATCAACCGACTCACCTTTGTCCACCTGTTTATTCACACTTTCAAAAAAACATAACAGATTAGTAAGACAAGATCTTCCTTGTCTAAAGCCATGTTGGCTGTCTCCCATTAGGCCATCACTATCTACATGCTGAGTAATTTTATTCTTTATGATGGTTTCTACCATTTTTCCCGGTACTGATGTGAGGCTCACCGGTCTGTAGTTTCCCGGATCACCCCTCGAACCCTTTTTAAAAATTGGTGTTACATTGGCGATCCTTCAATCTTCAGGTATTAGAGATGATTTTAATGATAGTTCACAGATTACTAATAGCAGGTCTGCAATCTCATATTTCAGTTCTTTCAACACCCTTGGATGTATACCATCCGGCCCAGGTGATTTGCTACTCTTCAGTTTATCTAATAGTTGTAATACATCTTCCCGATGTATCAATATTTCCTTCAATTCTTCTGCACCTTTAAATACCACTTCAGTCATGGGTAACATCCCTACATCTTCCTCAGTAAAGACTGAAGCAAAGAATTCATTCAGTCTCTCCACTATCGCCTTGTTGCCTCTTAGTGCCCCTTTAACTCCTCTATCATCTAATGGACCAACTGACTCTCTCACAGGTTTTTTGCTGCGAATGTACTTGAAAAAATTTTTTATTTCGTGTTTTTGCTTCCACAGCAAGCTTCTTCTCAAATTCTCTCTTTGCCTGCTTTATCAATGCCTTGCATTTGATTTGCCAGTGCTTGTGCTGTTTCCAGGTTTCGTCGTTTGGCTCTTTTTTCCATTTCCTGAAAGATGCTTTTTTGGCAACAGCCTCTCTGACCTCACCTTTAAACCATGCTGGCAGTTTTTTGGACTTCCTTCCACTTTTCTTAAAGCGTGGAATACAGCTGGTCTGGGCTACCAAGATAGTATTTTTCAACAACACCCAAGGTTGATGTAAGTCTTTAACCTTTGCAACTGCTCCTTTTAGTTTTTTCTTAACTATTTTCCTCATTTTATCATAGTCTCCCTTTCGAAAGTTAAAAGGTAGTACTGTGGATTTCCGTACTATCCCTCCTCCACTAATTAAATCAAAGGCGATCATGCTATGATCACTATTGCCAAGTGGCCCAAACACCCTTATCTCTTGCACTAGATCTGGTGTTCCACTAAGGACCAGGTCTAATATGGCTTCCCCTCTGGTCGGTTCATGAGCCAGCTGCTCCAAGAAGCAGTCATCTATGTCATCTAGGAACTTTATCTCCCTAGCATGTCCTGCCGTGACACTGACCCAGTCGATACAGAGGTAATTGCAATCACCCATTATTATTACTGCGCTGTAACTTTTGTTAGCTTCCTTGATTTCTTTGAGCATTTCATCATTCATTTGTTCATTCTGGCCTGGTGGTCGATAGTACACCCCCACTGCCATCGCCTTTCCCTTTTTACATGGAATTTCAATCCATAGAGATTCTACAGCAAATTTTGTTTCCTGCAAAAGTTTAATCCTTTCTGACTCAATGCCCTCTCTAACATAGAGCGCAACCCCTCCATCAATTTGATCAGCTCTATCATTACGATATAGTTTGTACCCAGGTATCACAGTGTCCCACTGGTTGTCGTCCTTGCACCATGTCTCTGATATTCCAGTCATATCTAACCTCTCATTTAGTGCTATATATTCTAACTTTCCCATCTTATTTTTTAGACTTCTAGCATTTGCATACAAGCATTTTAGAGACTGTATTTTATTCATATTAATTTGGCTATTGGTAGACATGGGTAATTTGGGATCTTTAAGCTCTGTCTGCTCCATACTTGAGGGCATTTGGGCTACTTTGCTCTTTTTTGGAACCTCTCTGCTTTTGGTAGTATCCTTCAAGGATACATTCTTCCGAACCATCTGCTCACCCATACCTCCACCTAATGCCATCACTCAATAATCATCCTGTAAATATGTAAATAGTTCACGGTTAAATTACGCATGTTCATGTTCAAGAAGTTACTGTTCAGTGTACAATTGTGTTACACTGTTATGTTATGTTCCTTGTAAACTGTCTTGGATTGTAGAAAGACTGTATATAAAAGCAGTTAAATAAATAAATAAATAAATGTCCATACTGCTTTCTGTTGAGAAGCAGGATGAATCAGCCATATACGTGAATGATGTCATCTAGTGGCACCAGGACTAAGTAGTGGTTTCATACTCAAATAACTAGAAAAAGTGTCTGTGCCCCCCTTCCCATGCATTGCACCCCTGCGAGCTACAGTTGTGGTCGACATTATTGTTTGGCACCCTTGCATATCAACCACTTAATGTCCAATATCTCCTTTAAAAAAAAAGTGGCCAGTGAAATGGCTTTGGACTAAACATGCACACATATTTGACAGAAAAAATCAAATATAAAACAAGACCAATTGAAAAAGGAAATTGCCAGGACATGATTATTGCTGCCCTTATAAACAATTCAAATCAGTTTGAACAGAAGAACCACATTCCCATTGCAGTAAAATTAGATGCGCCTGTGATCAATTGTCAGTACCCACATGATTTGAATCAACCAATGAATGATGGCTGTTGTTTAAAATGGCCCCATTCACTCCCTGTTCTGTTTACACAATAGTGAAGACGAGAGCTGCCTGAGACTGTCAAAGCAATTATCACCAAACTTCAAAGGGGTACCCAGCCATCAACAAAGACCTTGTGATTCCTGTGTCTACTGTTTGCAGTTGTATTAAGAAGTTTTCTGCTGGGTGAGTTTTTTTCCGGACTGGGAGCTTCTGCGCTGTGTTGCATTCAGTGCATGGAGGACCCATGACCAGCTAAGGGTTGTAAGATTCTGCCCTTCTTCTTGCACTTTGAGCTTTTTCCCTGATTGTTACCTGGACTGGGAGCTGCTGCGCCACGTTTGATGCATGGAGGATACGTGTCCAGCTAAGGGCTATAAGATTCTTGCCCCACTGCAGGATGCGCACCATGGACGCATACCCATGGGTGAGTGCTCCGAAGGAACGTGTCCAAAGGGGCAGATTTTGCCCCTTTGGAGCCTCTTTGGAGCAGATTCAGAGTTTTGGAGGAGTGGCGTATTAAATCGGGAAAAGGAAGAAGAGACCAATTTTATCTTCTACCAAATCAGCAAAGGTCGTTGGACCTATGGACAAGCTGTTTAACACTAGAAGCCCCAAAGTGCATCAATTGATGCAAATGCATCTTCGAAGAATTATACCAGCACCACTACTAGAACCATGTCAGTTTTGTAATGATGTCATATACTGCACGTAGTAAGCAAATAAGTAACTTCAAATAAATTCACATCTGCATTTCATGCTCAACGCAGTTGTCGTGATAATGCGTCAATTGACGCACTTTGGGATTTCTAGGTAAAATGCCTTTTTGGGGTTTCTTTAAGTCCATGTGTTCAACTTCGGTATTGTTTCATCTGAGATCTCCTCGTCCTCCGTGAGTACTGCCTCTCCTTTTGATCTCTGGATCTGCAAATGGTTTCATCCCCACCCAATGAAGGAGTTTGTCTGGTGGAGGAGGGCCCTACGCCTCAGTGTGTGGGTGGGCCCTCTTCCAACATAGATTCCCTCCCTGCCGCCTTTTTTAGACTGTCAGTGGTTTTGTCTACTCAGTTTGATTTTGTTCCAGCTCAAGAGGTCTCGGCCTCCTAAGGATATTACTTTACAAGATATTTGGCAGATTGTATCTTGGACTGAGCTCCAGTCATCTTTGGTTAAACGATCGGTTTTTACACATGAAGCTGTGTCCATCATATGTTGGGCCATGAATCTAGGCTTAAGGATATAGAGCCTTGTGTTTCTAAAGGAGATTCTCAGATCCAGACCCTTCAGGCGGCCGCAGTTTCATCAGTACAAGACTCGTTATTACTTCATTCTTTTTTTTTTTTTTTAATTTTATTAGATAAAAAGAAACATACAATAATAAACAAAAAACTCATCAGGAGGTTAGGACTACAACCCTACCTCCATAATAAGGAAACAAACAAAAGGTAATACATGTTATTAGCCCACATCCAGGAGAAGTTCAATACCTAAAGGAAAACAAACAAAACCCAATCTCTGACCAGACCTGGTAACCCCAGCAAAGAAAACAAGAAAATCAGTAAATAACAAGCACAAAGCAAAAAACTTAGCCTTTACCCTTCAAAAATTCCAATAACTGCGCAACTTCAAGAAAAATGTAACGAGTACCTTGATAAATAATGTGGCACCTACAAGGAAATTTCAAGTAAAACAGTGCGCCCAAGGCCAAGATGCGTGGGCGAATTTCCAAAAAGGCCTTCCGCCTTTGCTGCGTGGCCCTTGAGACGTCAGGAAAAATTTGAATGGCATAGCCACAAAATTTTTCAAACTTTTTCTTGAAGTATGCGCGAAATATTCTCTGTCGATCCAACTCAGAAACCAGCGTAATTAACAAGGTGGCTCTCGTAGAAATCTCGTCGTGAGAAGATTCCAAAAATTCTGAAATATTCAAAGAAGCGGAACCCTTAGGTTCTCCCTCAACCCGTCCCTCCTGAGGCTCAGCCGAAGGGGCCGTGTCTCTGGAGGGAAGATAATAAATATTAATTATAGAAATAGCTTCTGCATCCAAAATCAACAATACCTCCTTCAAATATTTATAAAAAAGCGGAAGAGGTGCAAGATAATGTGTTTTAGGGAAGTTCAAAAGACGAAGATTCTTGGAACGCAAAGAGTTCTCAAGAACCTCGTGTTGAGAACGTAATGAGGTAACATCCTGAACCAAAGAAGAAATAACTGTCTGCTGAGGTGAGAAGCGAGTCTCAAGAGAGTCAACACTTTTCTCCACAGCAGCCAATCGAGACTCCTGATTTGAAAACTTTGCAACAGTTTCTTTTGTGAAAGTAGATATCTTTTGAAGAGAAGAGTCTAATGCCAACTCCATTCTAGACAACATTGTCCAAACATCTTTCAAGGACACTTCATCTGGGATATCACGAGGCTCATCATACCCAGGAAAACAAACCACCGATGGTACTGGAGGAGGCAATGGGTCAGCGACAGATTCCATCCGAAGAAAAGAAGAAGAGAGAATAGGACCCTCAATCTTATTAAGGCTAGGCTCAGTAGAAACAACTAAAGGAGAATCCTTGTCTCGATTCACCAGGGAAAAGTTCTCCGCAGCCGTGGAGGAGTCAGAAAACACAGTACTCACGGTCGACTTTTCACCAAGGGAGGCATCCAACGTAATATCCTCAGGCAACAGCTTACCAACGGAGATATGCGCATCCATGGGCCCAACTATTTTACCCGCCTTGGGTTGAGTCATCGCCGGCAAGCGCTTCTTTCTCTTCCCCATTCACGGGAACTTCAACACCGAATCAGCACCGAAGGAGCACCAAAGGGGCAGACCTGCCCCTTTGGTCACGCCCCTTCGGGCACGCACCACGGGCATGCGCCTGCTACGCGTCCCGCGTCGGAGGCAAGATGATATAGCCCCGAATGAAACCAGCTGCCCCAATCAGAGGAGTGGAAGTGGGAGACCAGGCCAATCAGGAAGGTAACAGCTGACAAGCAGGAAACAAGAACTCCTCGGCGTCCCGCGTCGGAGGCAAGATGATATAGCCCCGAATGAAACCAGCTGCCCCAATCAGAGGAGTGGAAGTGGGAGACCAGGCCAATCAGGAAGGTAACAGCTGACAAGCAGGAAACAAGAACTCCTCGGCGTCCCGCGTCGGAGGCAAGATGATATAGCCCCGAATGAAACCAGCTGCCCCAATCAGAGGAGTGGAAGCGGGAGACCAGGCCAATCAGGAAGGTAACAGCTGACAAGCAGGAAACAAGAACTCCTCCGTTATTACTTCATTCTTAATATGAATATTTAGAAAATACTTATCCTCAAAAGAATCTGTTTTGAATTTCCCCATACCCATTATCTTTCCTCCTCCTATTTTGTTTACTAAACATTTGAAGGATGTGTGGAATATATCTGAATCTGTGAAAAATATAATCTCCAGGAACAAGCAGGAATGAGTCTTCACATATGGGGAGACGTCGCCGACGGAGCCCGCACGAGAATGCTCCCCAGCATCCAATCAGAAAGCCTTTGGGAGCATCCCCCGCTCCTGCGCGGTGGCTTCCCGCCCTTCCTACTGCCTCTCCCCAGTTTTTCATTTTCCGCGGAGCAGGCAGGATGTCCCTCCTGCCACCGCAGAACTTTTTACCTTTTTTTTTTTTCCTTTTCTTTTCTTGTTCTGTAGTCGCGGCTTTTCCCGCCGACAGCGGCACCTCTGTGCCCTTTTGTTTTTCTTTTCTCACTTATTTTCGTCGCCTAGCGGGGCCTTTTTTCCCTCTGGGCGCCGAGGCCTACCGGGCTTACAGCATGGAGCCCCAGAAGTGCCCTCACTGCGGGGACTTAGTTTTCCACATGGACTCCAATGCCTGGTGCCTCTCTTGTTTGGGGCCTGACCCTTTCCCCCCGGGTCCTCCGGGCTACAGTGTCGGGAGAAGACCTTCCCTTTTTCGGGTATCCCTCGATGACGTTTTAACGCCCAAGGCGCGGTCATCGGGTTTTTCTCCTCTCCAGGATCAGGTAACCACGCAACAGTCTGTTAAGACTAGCCAAGTCTTGAGGGGCGAGTCTCATGCGCGGCATGACGACGGCTCCAGCCAACCCCTTAAGTCCCCCTTGGCTACTATACCCCGGCGGGAGTCCTCGGGCTCCAAAGCATTTATGGGGTTTCGGGATGTTCCTGGGGTTTGCTCCTCACAGAACATTCCTGAGCCATGCTCGAGGGAGGTACCCGCTTCTAGCGGTGCAGACCCCCCGGCATCGGTGTCAGTGTCGAGCGTCACGCTACTCACCGAGGATCGCCCGGGGCCGATCAAATCGGTCCAGCCTGGCGTTCCATCATCCCTGCCATGCGTGGGGGTGGTATCCGCTACGGGCAGTGCCGACCCCCCCCCCCGACGCCGGCGTCGAGCATTCCGCTCCTCACCGGGGGCGGTCAGCCGCGGTCCTCGGCGCCTCCGGGGCCAACCGACTCCTGCCGGTATGGCGTTCCTACGGGGGTGGTATCCGCTCCCGGCAGTGCCGACCTGTCAGCCTCGGGGTCGAGTGACCCGCTCCCCACCGTGGATCACCTGCCGCTGCCCTCGGCAGCTCTAGGGCCGACCGACTCGACGCAGTCTGGCGACCCTACGTTCAGGCCATGCGTGGAGGTGGTACCCGCTTCGGGCGCGTCGGCGTCGGTGGTTCCACTCTTCGCCGGGGATGGTCATCTGGCCTCGGGGCCGGTCGCCTCGACCCGCGCTGGGTTGCCGGTATCCCAGCCCTGCGCGAGGGTGGTACCGGGTTTGCGTGGCACCGCTCCGCCGGAGACGGCAGGGGCGTCGAGCGCCAGGGACCGCCGTCGGCCTTCCCCGGGAACCTCGGGGTATGTCGATCAGCCCCAGACGGGCGACCCCCCGGCATCGTTGCGGCCGTCGAGGGCCCCGCCCTTTCCGAAAAAGGGGGCCCCGGGGTCTTCGATCACTTCGGTCCAGCCTGAATCCGCGCCGTCCCGCAATGGTACCCCGGCGTCGGCGCAGGAGTCTGGCACTTCCCTTCCCGCAGGGGCTCGTCGACGGGTGACCTGGGTACCCTCGGGGACGGGTCGTATGTCCCGGAAGGATTTCCCCCCCAGGTCAGGCGGGCTCGAGAGGGGGCCCGGCATCTGGCAGTGCCCACCGCCCGACATCGGCGCCGGCGTCGGATGGGCCCCTCTCCACCGAGCTTTGTCCTCGGGGGCCCTTGATGCTCGCGATGCCGATCGACACGGTTCCGATCCGCTCCCCGGGATCAGCACCGCCGGCGCCCTCTAGAAGGGAGTCGATTTCATCGCTCGGTTCGATGCCCAGCCTGGAATCGGTATCCAGCCTCGAAGACTTGGCCACGACACGTCTCGGGATCGGCCTCTGTCCCCTCCCGCGACGCAGAGCGGAGATCGTTGGCCACTGCCCTCCGGCTGCCACGGAACCGCTTCAGTTGCCGGGGGCAGCGCCGTCCCCGGGTTCGGGGCCGAGGCCGATTCCGGCGGCTCCATCGGCGCCATCAACCCCTTCGATGCCTAGCTTGGAATCAATTCCAGGAGCCGACGACGCCTTGTTGACCACCCCAGTCCGGGGCTGTTGGTCCCCTCCTCTGCCCAGCGGGCAGCAGCCCGAGAGGCTTCTCGGTGCCCTGGCGGCCTCTCCCGCCACCGCCTCCCACGGCATAGCCCCTCCGGGAGAGCCGTCTTTTCGGAATTTCCTCCTTGACATGGCAGACTTGCTGGCCATCCCTAACCCGGACCTAACTCCAGGCCCTGTGGAACGGGCCGCCGTGATGCTTCCTCTGCATCCCTCCCTGCAGGATCTCCTGCTGGGGGCTTGGCTGTCGCCTTTGAGGGTTCCGGCACCGTCGACTGCGATGCATGCTCTGTATCGGGTGCCTCCCTCCCCGGGGTTTCGGCAGCACCAACTTCCACATCGTTCCATTGTGGTGGAATCGGCGCTGAGGAAGGCCGGCAGCAAGGAAAAGCATTCTTCTCGCCCGCCAGGCCGCGCCTCGAAGACGCTAGATACCCTAGGACGTCAAACCTTCCAAACGTCTATGCTGGCGTCCAGAATTATTTCATATATTTTTTATATGAGTCTGTCGCTCCGGGAGGTCACCGAGAGATTATCTCTGTTGTCTCCCTTCTTGTCTGCAACCAAGGCCTTTGAATATTCCTTGCTTCTTTATCACTGCAGGAATATCTGGGTTCCTTTCTCGTGCTTCTCTAGACTCCTTCCTGTCGGTCAGCAGATGCTCTGCTGTTGCCATTAGAGCACGCCATACAGCATGGTTGCAGGCGTCCGAGTTGTGTAGACGGGCACAGCATAACCTGGGTAATTCTCCCTGTGACGGAGATCACCTCTTCAATAGTGAAGCCTTACGTCAGGTCGCGCAGTGCTTCGCTAACCTTCCCAGCGTTAGAAGCCATCCTAGGGCCCGGCTTCCCCCCGGCGGTGGTGCGCGCCTCACCAGGCCCTCCTTCCCTAGGAAGAGGAAATGTCACCCCTCCGCCCAACCGCCAGGTGCGCCCAAGCAAGGGACCCCTCGCCCTGGGTTGAAGTCCCCGGGGCCGCACCAGTACTCTCATACCAAGCAGTTTTAGGCTCCGGTGGGCGGCTGCCTGCAATTACCTTCTTACCAGAAGTTTACAATTGAGCTCTACTCTGGGGTTCGTTCAGTAGGGCAAATGGTTCGGGGGCTTATCCAGGGGTTCAGGTACTCTCCTTCCGTTGGTAGAGGGAGACCACCTCTACTCCATGATAGCTCTGGCCCACGGTCAGCTGGCTTACCCTTAGGTACGTCCCCGAACCCTTCTCGGCAGTATCCCCTGCTGATTGCTTCCGTACCGGAATTTTCCTTCCAGCTGCTATAGTTCCCCTATGCTTACTGGGGGCTATGCCCTCATGTCCCCCGATTAGTGCGGGGGGCGAGTTTCCGCGTGCAGGTCCTGGGGACACCTATAGGGCCTCGAGCCCCCTGGTGTGTTCTTCCGGACTGATGCTATCCTCTGTCCTTCACGCTACCGTTCGCCGATCTGCCCGTGTTCCACCGGAATAGATCCCTCTTCCGGACGGATCTTGACGCCACCTCCCCAGGTGGACGTTCTGTGGATCACTGGCAGGTCCGCCTTACCAGTGTTATGCTCATGGAGGTAGGTTCCTCAGCGTACCTGCATTACTGCAGGGGGGGGGGCATTCTCCACAGATATCGCCTGCTCGATAGGCGCGTTTTGGGGGATGCCCACAGTGCCTGTGTTCTGCCGCCTATTTTTTTTCCAATGGCCGGTACTCACGCCCTCCCCCCCCACCTCCGGGGTCCGGCCAGTCCGCCTGCCTATTCCTTAGATCGGCCCTCGGACTGGTTGTACTCTACTGCTGTGAAGTCAACAGCTTCTATTTTCGATTATGCCCTCCTCCCGGAGGTTCAGACCCTTGTCTCCCTATCTCTTAGCTAGGGCAGGCTGTGTACTCCTTCTGCTCCGGGGTACACCCCTACTCTTCTCCGGAATAGGCTATCCAGATCGGCCAGTCTTCTACTGTTAGTCCTCTGAGTTATGGACTCTGCTCCTAAGGGAGTGCTCAGCTTTGCGTAAAGCTTCCTTGAAGACCTGCCGTCCTTCTCCTGACCCAGCTGATTCCTGGATCTCCTGGCCTTCCGGATTTGGAACTTCCTCCTCGCTGCGGTGAAGTTCCCTTGAAGACCTTGCTACTGTGTCTACAGTACCTCCATCACAGTCCTACTTCCTACAACTCAGTAGGTAAGCTTTACATGGTACTAAGTCATTAATTCATTGGCCACGTTAGCTTCCAAGAGAATATATTGATATATGCATACTTTGTCCATCAAGTTTTTCTAGTCTACATTTAAACAAACTACACTTTCTAAATTGCAATACAGAGTTAGTTGCTTTTATCATTGATATATACTCTGTAAAAGTCGTGACCATATAGTGACTTATTAATTCATTAAAAACTTAATGATGCTCCATGCACTCTAATGACTACTCTCCCTGTAGTCTTTGGGTTTTGCTGTTCTTCTCCTCTCAACTCCTACCCTCCATCCCTCGGGGGATGCCGGGGATTCAGGTTGGGCAAATGCCATCCCGTCTTGGGCCGGGCTTACGGGATCTCCCCCGGGCATCCTCAGCTAGGGAGTCCTATCTAACTGGGATTTTCCCTACTGCCCTTAAACAAACATCAATTCGCCCTCTGCTAAAAAACAACCAGATGGACCCAACGAAGGAAGAGTCTTACCGCCCAATTTCCAGTATTCCCTATCTAGCCAAGATACTTGAAAAGGAAACTCAGAGGCAAATCCAACACCACATTGACACAGCAGCCCCGTTGGACCCATGCCAACATGGATTCCGAGAAGCTCACGGAACAGAAACACTCATGACTTCACTACTTAACAAACTCATTTGTGGGATTGACAACATTCACATGGCCATTGCAATGATTTTTCTGGACATATCAGCGGCATTCGACTCAGTTGACCATAAGATTATGCTAGCTAGACTTCACGAAAAAGGCATCCGTAACCAAGCCTGGAACTGGTGCAAATCTTACTTAGATGAGCGCTGGCAACAGGTCCGTACAGGCAACATTACATCTGAACCCTTCAAACAGAAACAGGGAGTACCTCAAGGCTCATCTCTATCTGCGTTGCTTTTTAATATATACATGCAGCCAATCTGCCAAATCACCAGAGACTTCGGTATATCTTGCCTATTATACGCAGATGACGTGCTAATATTCACACCGATCAATATATCAAATCCTGACTACTCTCCACTAATCAACTGTTTCAATGCAATAACCGACTGGCTCCTCAATCAGAACATGAGAATAAACTTCAAGAAAACCGAAGTACTCATAGCCACAAGAAACAAGCAATTTTCTCCACCAACAACCCTCATAGTAAGAGATGCAGAACTCCCAATCAAGGCCTCCATAAAGTACCTCGGTGTGATACTCGATCAACAACTCAATCTTAAAGAGCACATAAAAAACACAGTAAGGTCAGTTTACTACAAAATAAAAACACTGCGCCACCTGAAACCAATGATGGAGACCAAGGACTTCCGTACAGTTTTCCAAGCAATAGTCACACCGCACTTCGACTATGCGAATATCATCCTTCATGGCCTCCCCAAGAACACACTAAATCCACTTCAACTGGCGATGAACGCGGCAGCCCGCATCTTATCTGGAGCTTCTAAAAGAGATCATATAACACCAATACTGATCGATCTACACTGGCTTCCGATAAACTGCAGAATAATATACAAAATTCTCCTCATCATATTCAAAGCTATTAATAAATTATCTCCTGCATCGATCTCAAATCTCCTCACCCACACACCAAACAACAGACCCAGGAGACTAGTAGCAGAAAACACACTAGTTACTCCTAGTATCTCCACAAAATGGACACAACAAACTATAAACAGAGCTTTTGTGTCCTATGCTCCCAAGTGCTGGAACAAACTACCTCCCAACATCAGATCAATCAGGGATATCACCCAATTCAGAAAGTCCATCAAGCACTATTTATTCACTTTGCACTTCAGGCTACCATACACACAATAGAACCGGCCCCCGCATCACTCAGCTAACTCTTACACATAACAACAACCCAGAACAAAGGATCAAAATGTGAAAACACTGTATCTTGTCAAATATCAAATCCTGATGTAACCTATTCAATGTATATATAATTATGTAGATAGTTATCCCCAGTTCACACCCAGTTTATCCTCCCTGTTATCTGTAAACCTAGATCAGTCATGTATTGACAGGTATATTGTTGTTTATTGTAAACCGCACTGATGATGAATAGTGCGGTATATAAAAAATGTTAAATAAAAAAAAAAATAATAAAATATGTGAAGACTCATTCCTGCTTGTTTCTGGAGATAGCACAGTTACTTACCTGTAACAGGTGATCTCCGGAACAGCAGGAATTAGTCTTCACAACCCGCCCACCTCCCCTAGGAGTTGTATCTCTTTCTCTCTATTCCTTCCTCTCCTCTCCTTCTGGCTCAGCTATGAAACTCTACTGGGGAGAGGCAGTAGGAAGGGCGGGAAGCCACCGCGCAGGCGCGGGGGATGCTCCCAAAGGCTTTCTGATTGGATGCTGGGGAGCATTCCCGTGCGGGCTCCGTCGACGACGTCTCCCCATATGTGAAGACTAATTCCTGCTGTTCCGGAGATCACCTGTTACAGGTAAGTAACTGTGCTTTATGTCCCTAGAGTTGTTAGGGAGGTCGGAGAGAATTGTGTAGGGAGGGGGGGGGGGGGACAGGAAGTGGATTGTTTATTGGTTTCAAGTCTTGATTTGTCTGCTTTTTTTAAGAAACATCTATGGAGGAAATTCCGACTCGGGCTACTTTATTGGTGACCTTCCTGCTTGAGAGAGATAAAGATCTTGTTTTTTGTTCATATGTTTCAAAGCGGTCTGAGAAGTTTTTTGGTCAGACTATAGAGGTTCTTCCTAGAGTTTTGCATATTGCACAATGGAGAAGAGTTTTTTTCAGAGCTTAGATCTCATGTAGTAATCTTGGGAGCTTCTTTGCTTTTAAAATATTTTTGGAAGCGTGTGATTTGTTATCAAGGCAAGACCTTTGATTTTGATTCATTGCGATTAGAGGGGTTTTTGCAGGGTAAGGGATAGGTCATTTTCTTTTTTATGTATTTTTCTCGTTTATTTAGAAAAATGGGGATCAGGATTAGGTTCATTTAGCAGCTTCATTCTTTTTCTTTACTTCTCCCAAATACCGTGGGCTGGTAGTATTTAATGTTTTGTAAAGTATTTATGCTGTATTTTTTTTCTTTCTGTGTTTGTTGATTGCCTGTATTGCAAAAAAAAAAAAAAAAAAAAAGTCTTCTGCTCATGGAACTGTCAAGAACCTCCCACGATGTGGTGAGAAGAGGAAAATTAATCAAAGAAATCTTCAAAGGTTGGTGCGACCTGTTGGAAAAGCACCATGTATGACATCCAAAGAACTTAAGGCTGACTTGAAGCAATCTGGAGTGGTAGGTTTCAACCCGCACCATATACGCCACACACTAAACAAAGAAGGACTTCATGGGTAATGGCCAAGGAGGACCCCACTGCTCCAAGATGCACACAAAAAGGCATGCCTGATCTTTGCCGAAACCCACCTTGAGAAATCACAATCCTTCTGGGAAAATATTCTGTGGACAGATGAAACCAAACTTGAGCTCTTTGGCAATGCAGATCAGCAATACATTTACAGGCAAAGAAATGAAGCTTACGAAGTGTGATCAAAAAGTATCGAGCAAGTAAAACGCTGATAGTTGTTGCGTTCAGTCTCCTTCAAAGTAGTCCCTTTCCGATAAAACACACTTACTTCCTCCAGCGTTCCTGCCACTGCTGGAAACCATTTTGAAATGTCTCTTTTGTGATGCTTTGAAGCTGCTGTGTTAAATTTTGCTTAATGGTGTCCAAGTCATTGAATCTCCTTCCTTTCAGTATAGAAAACAGTCAACAGTGCGAGGTCAGGTGAGTATGGAGGCTGATGGACTTGCTAGATTTGGTGTTTAGCCTAGAATTGCTGGACAAGGTGTAATGCGTGAGGTGGGGCGTTATCATGATGAAGCAACCATTCACCATTCCTGTGCAACTTTGGCCTCTTATGATGAAATGCATCTCTCAAACGATTCAAAACTTGGATGTATTACTCCTTATTGATGATTTGGCCTTCTGGAGCATACTCATGATGAACAATACCCTGGTAATCAAAGAAAACTCTGAGTATGACCTTGACATTGCTCTTCACCTGACGGGCTTTGTTGAGTCTGGGAGAGTTTAGAGTCTTCCATTGTGAGGATTGAGCTTTAGTTTCAAGGTCATAGCCATAAACCCATGATTCATCACTAGTAATTTTTTTGATGAAATCGGAGTTATTTTCAATGCATTCCAATAATTCCCTGGCTGCAGACAGTCTATCTTCTTTTTGGTCAGGGGACACAGGTTTTGGCACGAATTTTGCAGACACACATCTAGTCCCCAAATCGACATTAAGAATGGACTGTACCAACCCGAAACTGATGTCCATGGCTTCAGCAAGCTTCCTGATAGTCACTTGCCAATTTGAGCATATTGCGGCATGCACTGCTTCAATTTTGTTTTCATTTGTCATGTAGAGGATCCTTCCGAGGCTACGGAACTGGGTGAAGCAGAAGAGATTGCTTCAGAAACTGACAGCCAGGCAGAGCACATGGCCCAGGGTTGCCAAGGACAACATAAACAGAGTGAGTCATGAGAGGAGAAGACACGTCCAAACTGCAACGTAGCCCCGAGCTCAGGGATTAAGGAGAAGCACCTGGTTGGGGGAGGGGCGCAGTTAAGCCCTAAGAAACAGGGATATAAAAAGTACTCACCAGAAGAGAGCTGGGGAACCAGAGGGAGAACCAGCTGGAGTTGGAGAAGGAGACCAGAAGAGAGTTTCCGAACGGAGAGCTTCAGGTCCAGAGAGAGAGAGACGAGGACGAGAGACTCAGCACAGGAAGCCAGAGTAACAAAGTCTCAAAGAGCCCATGCCCAAAAGACAGGTGGGAGCAATCCTAGACTGAGGTCTTATTGTGAAGGCAGCCAGTGGGAGAGACTACCTGAAAGGCTGGTTTGGGAGCGCACAGAATCTCCTGAGAGAGAGACGTGCTGGCCAGAGGACATTTGTATGACTGAGAAAAAGGAAAGGTTAAAAGGCAGGAAAACACAGCCGGAGTGTGAAATCCTTGCTGACCCAGCTGTGCTAAGAAATCCTTCCGTGAAGAAGCCAAAAGGTAGGCTGTATAAACCGTGTAGAAAGGAAACTAGGTTTGAAAGTTTTCCTTGTGATTGCCAAGATTTGCTGGACTCTTCCTATGCTAAATCCCATATATACAGTAATGCTCCACCTTGCTCTGTAGCACCCAGTGAGGAGAGGTCTCGGGGAAATAGAGAGAGACTGCATTTTGAAACACCGTATAACTATCCACAAACTTACCCGTCTGAAAGTGACTGTGAGAAAATGCAGAAAGAGTTTGTTAACGAACAGATATCAGATGAGCAGATGGATTGCACGCTATCCTTAGCTGATCACGTCATATCACTTTGCTGAACTAGCTGTTAACAAGGCTGTTGGAACAGCAGTGGAAAAAGCAAGAGTGTTTGCCATTGTTCTATTTTTTCTCCCGCTTGTAGATCCTCCTGAAGAAACTCCGAAGAGGAATGAAACGCTCAAAGAGGTGCCCTAGGAGGTGTAGAGAATCGTCATAAATGTTTGGGAAAAATTAAGTAACTTTCTAAAGAATTGAAGAGACACAGAGAACAAAGATAAGCTTGTTTTGTAGCTTTTGAGATTGCCAATACCATTTTGGAACACATTGGTGGTGGAATACTGGTGATATTCGTTTAAACAAATAACAAAAAAAGTTTATTACCCAGTAGTCATTGATGCAACTTAAGCGCTACTTGTTTCTCATTTGAGAGGAGGTTAATTGCGCTATACAGGTCTGAGACTACTGATGGGGATTTGAGAAATATTGCTGGTAACCATTATTATTGACATAAGTTCGAGTGGAGTAAAAAGTTTTTTAATTTTCATAATAGTTTGTTTGAAAAGGGACTGCTGCATTTTAAGTTTGTTCTGAACACTGTATGTTGAAAGCTGAAAGCCAAAGAAGCTGTTTATGTTCCTGAATAGTTTTTCTTTATGCCAGAAGTATGGTCATTTTTGTCCTTAATTACATTTGCAATTAATCCACCCGGAAGGGGAAATAAAACCTTGTCATTTTTGCCTAACCCACTCGACTACAATTATTCCTGGCTTAGAGCGTAAGAGGGACTACAACGCCCAGAAAACAGTGCAGGGCCAATTGCACTACCCTGCTCCTTAAGTTTGGATAGCCCAGGCTGACCTACCCTACATGCCTCTGGCTCTGGGGAGGTTATTGGTGACAAGTTGGCGTAGTTTTTCGGATTTTTTTTGCCTGAAAAAAAATAAGGACATTATAACTGAAAGAAATATCAGGAAACACCAGTTCATAAGCAGAGAAGAAACTGCTATCCTGTGTGCGGAAGGACAGTCAGAGTTTCGCTGGCAGACCGGCCAGGAGGACCAGGACACCTTTCTCAATGCCTGAATCTACACAGTGCCAAGGTAAAAGTAGCTGGGCACGGGTGTAGGCGGATGCAGAGAGTGAGAAAGGGGAACTACTGTCCTGCAGCTAATTAGACAGGGTTTAAAAAAAAAAAAGAAAACCATAGTGTGCTGCACTTGGTGGGCCTTTTTCTTTTTCTGTCTTTGCAGGTACCCTAGCCACCAGGATGGATCCACAGGACGTAATGCGGTGGATGTCGGTCCAATGGGAGAAGCAGATGGAGCTGGCGCGTCATACGCAGGAGCAGAGTGCTGCAGCAATGAAGGCGCAGCAGAAGTCACTTATTGAGCTGCTGGAGGCTTTGCTGAGGAAGCCACAGGACGCTGAAGGAACTATTCCCTCGGTCAAGGGGGTAGGACTACAAGGCTGTAGTGCACTTGCATTTGGACAGTTAACCGCTCATGATAATCTTGATGATTTTATAGAGGCCTTTGAGCGAATTGCAGAGGCAGTTAAATGGTCTGTAGAACAGTGGACTGTGAGAATTGCCATGTCACTCACAGGAGAGGCTCTGGCAGCTTATAAGACTATGCCTGCTGCGCTAGCATCAGATTATACTGAGGTAAAGAAAGCTGTGAAAGACAGGCTGGGGTTAACACCATTGTACTACAAATGTATGTTTAGGGGAGGCTAGGCTGAAGCCTAGGGAAACTCCCAAAGCTTTATTTCAAAGGCTGAAGGGATTGGCCTGGAAATGGCTTGCTCCAGAGAGGAGGACTCTCGAGTTGGTGGTTGATACCATCGTCCTGGAGCAATTCATGCAAGCCGTACCTCCAGAAGTTAAGGCTTTTCTAACGCTCCAAAGTTGCCAGACCACTGAGGAAGCAGCCAACCTCACTGAACGTTACTTTGAGGCTGAGATGGCTGGCACCTCAAGAGCAGGTGTTTTAAAGGTGGCTGGTGCTGTTAACTTTGGGAAAGCAGAAAGGAACCTAAAAGTTAAAATACCCAATGAAAATGTTGTTATAACATTTTCCTTTACATAAGGGTACAACTGTGGCAAGGTAGGACATTTTCGTAGAGATTGTATGGAACGAACAGTCCTTGTATCTGGGAGAGAAAAACGTATACAAGAAGGATTCCTATTGAGAGTTCAAGTAGAGGGCATTGAAGCTCTGGCACTGCTTGACTCGGGTGCTGACCAGAGCATGGTCTCGCGCAAGCTCTGGCAGGCCATTGAAGCCCGCCTGCAATCAGCACCGAGTCAAGCAGAAGGGCGAGTAAAAATACGATGTGTGCATGGGGCATCTTCGTATTACCCCCTATATAGGTTGTCTGTGAAAGGGCTAGGAACCGAAAAGGAGGTGTGGGTGGCCATAGTCCCACGGCTCCCGCGTGATATCATCCTAGGGAGAGATTGGCCTCCATTCTGTAAAGGGATGGTGAAGGGTCTGAATGAGAAAACAGGCCTAGTATCCACCCGGTCCCAGGCCAGAACCTCAGGGGTAAGGGAGGTGTCAGCAGAAAGGACAGAGGAACTGCCCAAGGAGAGAGAAGAATCCTCGGAGCATGAGGATAGATTAGAAGAGGAGGTGTCCGATATGCTTCCTATACATGAGGATCTAATCAACGCTCCGTCCAAAAAGATTAGGAAAGAAAAGGCCGAGAGGCGTCAGGAGGGGCGTCGTAGGACCCAAGGGAGGGCTGAGTTAGAAGCCGGAGAAGGGTTACCCTGTGTTCCCGCAGAGCTTGTCCAAAAATTTCCTTCTTTTCCAAAGGAACAACAGGCCAACCCCGCTTTAAAGCGAACATTCGAATATGCCCAAGAGGATAGAAATACCCTTCCCAGATTTTTCTTAGAGAAGGAGGTGCTATATAGAGAAAGCAATGACCCACGTACAGGGGCAGTGAGAAAACAATTGGTGGTGCCAACTACGTTTAAAGCCGTAGTTCTGCGGTTGGCACACGATCACCCAGTGGGCAGCCATAAAGGGATTCAAGGGACATTAGACCAAATACTGGCCCGTTTCTACTGGCCAGGGGTCTTTAAAGAGACGACGCAATACTGCGAATCCTGTCCCACTTGTCAGCGGGTTACCGCCACGAAGCCCAAGGCTGTGCCCATGATACCCACGCCCACCATATCGATGCAGATTCGCCAAATAGCGATGGACATCGTGGGACCCCTGGTTAGGACATTGAGGGGCTTTCAATATATTTTAGTGGTAGTAGACCAGGCTACGCGTTTCCCCTGGGCAATACCATTAAGAAGTACCTCAGCTAGAATAATAGCCCTTGAATTAATCAAATTGTTCTGTGAGATTGGGATCAGGGGAGTAATTTTATGTCAAAGCACCTAGCTATGGTGTGGGATGCTTTTGGCATACTTCACATAAGGACAGCTGCTTATCATCCTCAGTCCAACGGACTGGTAGAGAGGATGAACCAGTCCATAAAGCAGATGTTAAGATGTGGCCTAAATGGGGAGATGTCTGAGTGGGACACTCTACTCCCATTTGTGTTATATGCTTGTCGGGAGCGCATACAAGCGTCCTTGGGGGCATCACCCTATGAACTATTATTTGGCCGAGCCCCGAGAAGGATTTTAGATATATTGCGCGAGCAGTGGGTAGAGCCAGAAATAGAGGAGGTTGGGATACCTCAGTTTCTTAGGGACCTGAGGAATCGCCTAAAAAGGATGTCCCAAGCGTCTGTAGAGAATTTGCAGGCCAGTCAGCAGTGTCAAAAACGCTATTATGACCGAGGAACGAAACCTCGACAATTGGCTATAGGGGATAGGGTAATAGTCCTAGTAGCCGACCCGGGACCCAAATTTGAATCCCGGTGGAAAGGACCTTGTACGGTGGTAGAGAGGGTAGGGCCCGTCTCGTATGCAGTAGAAAATGATAGGGGACGCCGCCAGGTATACCACCTAAATGTCCTGAAACCATGGCAGGAGAGGTCAGCGACAGCCAGACTAGTCAGGGTGGAGAAACGCATGAGCACCCAGTCAAAGATTACATGCTGTCTGAAAAGGTCAGCAGCCCGTAATATTTTAAGGGGGGGGGGGGAAATCTGTCATGTAGAGGATCCTTCCGAGGCTATGGAACTGGGTGAAGCAGAAGAGATTGCTTCAGAAACTGACAGCCAGGCAGAGCACATGGCCCAGGGTTGCCAAGGACAACATAAACAGAGTGAGTCACGAGGGGAGAAGACACGCCCAAACTGCAACGTAGCCCCGAGCTCAGGGATTAAGGAGAAGCACCTGGTTGGGGGAGGGGCGCAGTTAAGCCCTAAGAAACAGGGATATAAAACGTACTCACCAGAAGAGAGCTGGGGAACCAGAGGGAGAACCAGCTGGAGTTGGAGAAGGAGACCAGAAGAGAGTTTCCGAACGGAGAGCTTCAGGTCCAGAGAGGGAGAGACGAGGACGAGAGACTCGGCACAGGAAGCCAGAGTAACAAAGTCTCAAAGAGCCCGTGCCCAAAAGCCAGGTGGGAGCAATCCTAGACTGAGGTCTTATTGTGAAGGCAGCCAGTGGGAGAGACTACCTGAAAGGCTGGTTTGGGAGAACACAGAATCTCCTGAGAGAGAGACGTGCTGGCCAGAGGACATTTGTATGACTGGGTTATGTCTGTTAGCCATCAGATAGAGGGCAAGAGACTTAAGAACTGTAAGCGCTGGGCTATAATAGGTACTGTGTAGCCACTTGCTCTAATATTTTCTGTAACAAAGTAATGGCGAATAACCATGAAACAAACATCCATCCTGACGGGAGGGAATCTGGCAAATCATTGTTCGTAACTAAATGTTAAAGTGAACATAGGGCCCAAACAGTATCCCTTGTTGTTGAGCGCCGTCAAGTCAGGTGACTCCCATAGCTGCTGTTACTGTATCAAATCACATTGCTGGTCTCCCTCTTTTGTAGGGAAATTCAACATTGCCAAGCATGTCGTCTTTCTCTAATGATCTCTCTCTTCACATAGTGTGTCCAAAGTAAGAAAGTCAAAGTCTTGTTGTTTGAGCTTCTAAAAAAAAAAGTTTAGTTTTGATCTCCTTTAGTACCAATTGATTAGTTCTTCAGGCAGTCCATGAACATAACCACCAAGAGACAGCATAAGGATAAAGCTGGTCTGATTGGATTTGCTGAAAGAAAATCAGCAGGTATGCGGTATGACCAACAAAGAAACAAGACTGCCCCATAAATGTTTTATTACAAAATCTACAGAGAAATTACACATTGTCCCCTTCAAAGTAATCCCCCCTAGCAATGTTCCCTCTAATTTTCTGTAGGCTGTGTGCGCATAAAATATCAGCTGTGCAGCTTTTGAAGGAAGGTTAAATTTTTGTGCGCCACATAATGACACTCGGAGTTATATACTTTAAAATTTGACTACATGTCAGAATACAGTATGTACACCACATTGATTGCACTAGAAAATATTGTAGAACTTGTGAAAACCGTAAATACACAACAACTTTTAAATTTTAAGACGTCTGTGTTGTTTTCTATCAGAATCAGAACCATAATTTTTGTGCGCTCTGTTGTAAAGTATGTGCGCTCACTCGGCGAGGTGTGTGCGCGTGCGCACACGCGCACAGCTTAGAGGGAACAGTGCCCCCTAGAGTTAATGCACTTCTGCATTCGCTTCTGCCATGTACGGAAGCACTCGGTAAAGTCCTCCTCCTTGAGGTCCCTCAGCTCCCTCGTCACAGTGGCCTTGATCTCTTCTACAGAGGCAAAATGAGTTCCTTTGAGCATAGTCTTCAGCCTGGGGAAGAGCCAGAAGTCGCACGATGCGAGATCTGGGGAATAAGGAGGGTGGTCGAGAGCTGTGATCTGTTTGTTGGCCAAAACTACCTCACACTGAGCATGGTGTGTGCGGGCGCGTTGTCGTGGTGGAGCAGCCACGATTTGTCTCTCCACAGAGCCCACCTGCTGTGCCGAACCTGATCATGGAGGCGATTGAGGACCTGCTGGTAGAAGTGCTGGTTGACTGTCTGACTCTCAGGCACAAACTCATGATGGACCACTCCCTTCTGGTCGAAGAATGCGATCAGCATGACCTTGATCCTTGATTTGGACATGCGCGCCTTCTTGGGTCTGGGTGACAGTCGAGTCTTCCACTGCAGGCTCTGTCTCTTGCTTTCAGGGTCATACTGGAAGACCGAAGTCTACTCCGGGGTTCAGAGTCTTGAAAGTGTCGGGGGACTCCTCATCCTCCGTTTCCCAGGCAGACTCGTCCGAGGAGGAGTCGGGATCCGACCCCGCGGGGCCCGGGAGCACCTGCCCCGACGCCGGAGGCACCGGCGTCGATGCCCTCAGTCCCAAACGGGAGGTCAAGGGAGACTGCGACCAAGGTCGACCTCGAGCTATCAGCCTGTCTGGCGCATCTGCCCCGACCACCGGGACATTGACATCGAAGTCGACCCCGGAGACCGAGCCGATACTCGAGTCCATGATAGCAGTACGACTCTCCTCCGAAGGAGGCCTTTACTGTCCCGGTTCCTCCGATGCTCTTCTTCAAAGTCTGGGGTTTGTAATAAACTTCGCAAAGTCCACTTCAGAATATGAAGTGGAGGCAACAGACTCCTTGATCCACTGCAAAATAGTTAACAGCTTCATCTTTTGTAGCTCCTCCAAACACCACGAAAAGCCGATCAAACTTGCTAAATTTGTTACTTCCAGATGAACTCTGCTCATTAGAAATCCCTCTTATCTTTGCCCTTCTCTTTCACTGCCAGCTCCAGACTCGCTCATCCTATCTTGTTGCACCCTATACCTGGAGCAGACTACCAAGTCTGTGTGTTAGGCTCCATACCTTGCTCTACTCAAATCCATGCTACTTTTGGATCCTAAACCCTTATTCTCCCATTGATCACCCTTGTGTGCCATAAGCATTTCCCCTTTGTTCTATTCTAGTCCCCTGTTTGTTGTATGCATCTATCCTGACAAAATTGTGAGCTCCTGTGAGCAGGGACTCTCTCTTACATGTTGTGTAAAGCACTGCATATGCCCTGTAGTGCTATACCATTAAGTAGTAGTCTGGGTCGGCGCCACCATAAGTTGAACTAGGCAGTTGCCTACAGCACCAATAGTAGGGCAGCACCCATTGCTGACACCCCTCCCTGGGACCTGCAGCAGTGGCAATAACTTCTGGACAGTAATACAGCACTTATCAAATTCTGGCACTGCATCGCTGTTCCTGCTTCTGTCCCTGTTGCAGGCTTCCAGTTTGCATGGGGCAGAAGTTTGCATTGGGGATGGAAGCAGGAACAGCAATGCAGCACCAGAGTTTATGGTAAGCGCTACGTCACTGTTTAGAAGTCATTGCCACTACTGCAGGTCCCAGAAAGGGGCAGCAGCAGCGGCAATGGGGGTAGTGCATGAGTAGGGAGGGCAGCAGGAATGAGGTTTGCCTCATATCCTTGAACTGGCCCTGGTAGTACTAGTAGTAGTAGATGGTGCACAAGTGCCCTGTGGACATCCAAGAGCAGCAGGAGGCAAAATGCCTGACCACAGTCCTCTCACCTAAAAGCAGCCAACTCCACTCTGATTAAAATGAAATGGTGACACCACCTTTGGAAAGAAGGAACGAACAGTTTGAATAGAAACCTCTGCCTCCATAAGCCATATATAGAGGTCTCTACAAGACAAGGTAAACAGCAGATAGTGACCAAAAAGGTCATCCTTTAGCACAAAGACTTTTCATATGCCTGTTTTAAAGGTGTAAAGGGCCCCTCACCCAGCACATGCAGTATTAGGTTCAGATTCCAACCTGAATGCTACTCCTCCGGCAGACATAAGTGGGCAACACCTCTCAAAAAATGAACCACATCAGGATGAGCATCTAAGGATGTATGTACCCTCTCGCCAGCTTCAACAAGCAAGAACTTGAACTTTTACATAAGCCAAGGCCAGGCCTTTCTTTAATCTTGCCTAAACAGCAGAATATAAGCTACAGAAGATTTACAAAGGGGGAAATAGCTCTATCAGCACATCAAGATTCAAAAACTTTCTAGACTCTGGCATATGCCAGCGAAGTTATCTCTTCTGTGCTGCAAAAAAATTGTAGTAATAACTTCCTCTGCACATTCTATCTCCCTCAGGCATGATATCTCAAGAGCTAAGCTGTTAGACAAAAGGGAGATAGGTCTTCCATGTCAAAAGACCGAGCCCAGAGACTGATAGACTTAGCAAACCAGTTTCTCATCAGGTTGCTGGTCTCTGCCAGACTCTGCCTGAGGCTTCTTGGCCACATAGCTTCGACAGTACATGTGACCCCCAATGCCAGGCTCCATATGAGGCCTGCACAGTGGTGCCTGCGGACTCAGTGGTCACAGGCCTCAGGCCACCTCACAGACAGGATAAGGGTGTCCAGACACTTGCTGCACCCCCTCAGATGGTGGCTACACCCACCCAATCTGTTGAAAGGAGTACCTTTTCAGAGTCCTGCATTCACAGTGGTCTTGACCACGGATGCCTCCCTCCAAGGCTGGGGAGCTCATTGTCTAGACAAGTGCACCCAGGGCCTGTGGTCTCCATGGGAATCTGCTCAGCAAATCAATCTCCTCAAACTCAGAGCTATTCGCTTAGCCCTCAAGGCTTTTTCTCAAACCCTGGCTCATCAGTCTGTCCTAGTTCAAACAGACAACCAGGTACCATGTTCTAGGTGAACAAGCAGGGCGGAACTGGGTCCAGGCTCCTCTGTCAGGAAGCACAGGACCTTTGCTTGTTTGCTCTCAGACACAACATGCTCCTCAAAGCAGTGTATCTACCCGGCCAGGAGAACTACCTGGCGGACAGGTTGAGCAGGATTCTGCAACCCCACGAGTGGCAGCTCCATCCTTTGGTAGTTCAAAAGATTTTCCTGAAATGGGGACTTCCATCCATAGACCTCTTTGCCAGTCCTCTGAACAAACAGCTGCCAAACCTCTGCTCCAGGCAACCACATCCTCTGCGGGTAGCAGCAGATGCTTTTCTGATTCCCTGGTCTCAGGGCCTCCTGTATGCGTTTCCTCCCACGCCCTTGGTGGCCCAAACTCTGTTCAAGATTGTTCAGGACAAGGCCTCAGTCCTCCTGGTGGCTCCCAGGTGGCCCAGACAGCCCTGGTTTCCACTTCTACTTCAATTGGCAGTGGATCCCCCTCTGCCTCTGGGATTTCAACCCGACCTTCTCTCTCAGGATCAGGGTACCCTTCTGCACCCCAACCTCAAGGCTCTAAAATTGATGGCCTGGAGGCTGCAAGGGTAGTTTTGGCTCCCTGGGCCTACCTCAGGAGGTTGAAGAGGTTCTCCTAGCCTCTAGGCCACTAGGAAAACCTATGCTCTTAAATGGAAAAGGTTTTCAGTGTGGTGTCAGTTACGTACAGAGGATCCTTTCTCCTGTACAGTACCAGTAGTGCTTCAATACTTACTGCACTTATCCAATCAAGGTCTTAAGTCCAATTCTGTTCGGGTCCACCTCTCAGCTCTAGCAGCTCACCACTCTCTGGTGGAAGGACACTCTCTATCGGTTCACCCTTTGGTGTCCCGCTTTCTCAGAGGCTTGCTCTTGCTCAAGCCTCCAATCCGTCCTCCTGCCCCTGAGTGGGAGTTGAATGTGGTCTTGCAACAACTGACTCGCCCACCTTTTGAGCCGATGGCTACTTGTCCACTACGCTTCCTGTCCTGGAAGACACTCTTCCTGATAGCCCTTACCTCGGCTAGGCGAGTGAGTGAGCTTCAGGCTGTGGTCTGTGATAGGCCTTACACCAGAATTTATAGGAACAGGGTAGTCCTCAGGACTCTCATCCAAAGTTCCTCCCAAAGGTTGTCTCCTCCTTCCACCTCAACCAGGAGGTGGTTCTTCCAACATTCTTCCCTAGGCCTCATGCAAGCCAGGCTGAAGCAGTCCTGCATACCCTGGACTGTAGGAGGGCCTTATCCTTCTACCTTGACCGTACGCAAGGGCACAGAAGGGCTACTCAGCTCTTCATATCTTTTGATCCTAATAATTTAGGGTTAGCTGTGTCCAAGCGTACCTTGTCCATCTGGGTGGCTGACTGTATCACCTGGGCTTACAAGGCGGCTGACCTTCCTTTGCAGGGTCGGGTCACGGCCCACCGTGTCAGGGCAATGGCTACCTCAGTGGCTCATCTCCGCTCTGTACCGTTGGTAGACATCTGCAGGGCTGCAACTTGGTCTTCAAGCCAGACTTTTGCGGCCCATTACTGTCTGGAGAGGGAGTCCCGTAGGGACAGTGCTTTTGGCCAGGCAGTACTCCGGAATCTCTTTGAGGTTTAGGCAACTCCTGCCCTCCTGCCCTCTGTTGGGCTACCAGTGGAGGTTATGTCAGTGAAAAGCCTTTCTTTGCTGCTGAGACTAGAGGGAGTTCTCTTGTTCAGCCTGGGTTCCTCGGTAGCCCAGAGCTAGGGAGTCACCCATATGTGAGGACTGACTTCCTGCTTGGTCCTGGAGAAAGAGTAGTTACTCACCTGTAACAGGTGTTCTCCAGGAGCAGCAGGAATCATTCCTCACAACCCTCCCTCCTCCCCTGGGAGTTGCAGTTGTACATAGTTTATTTTTTTATTTTTGTGTGCTGTTCTTAGCTATGTCATTTGACTGAAGTAAGATGGCACCTTTAGGCGGGAAGGAAACCGCGCATGCGTGCCTGCATTCCCAAAGGCTTTCATGGAAAGCTGGGGAAGTGCTCCGCTGGGGCTTCATCGGCGTCGATGACACCCATATGTGAGGACTGATTCCTGCTGCTCCTGGAGAACACCTGTTACAGGTGAGTAACTACTCTTTTTCAGGGAAGATTTGTAGAAGTTGGTCAAGGAGCTTAGAGGCCTTCCAAACCACCTCATCTTCTGGGACGATTGACCTTTGGGGCCTGGGAAGCATGGCTCCTCCTCCTCTCTTCGTACTCTCTTCGCTCCTGCCATTACAAGAGTCTTGGAGGTTCTGGGACTTCCCAAAGTATTGCTCAGGGAGGGCATCCTTTCTTTCCTCAGGCTCCTGGTCCTGGAGTTGATCCTCTTGAGGAACTCTTGGACCCTGTGAGGAGTTGTCTTATTTCAAATCTGAATTCTCCCATCAGACAGACAGACATGATGAGTTAGGGACCCATTCTAGGGTGCCTCCTGTTGGTGGCTGGCTCCATCTCTTCTTCCAGGAATGGGCCCATGTGACCCCAGATGAGTAGGTGCTCAACATCATTCAGTTTGGCTACATGCTGGAATGCAAGGATCCCATCTTGAACGCCTTCCTGATATCGCCATGTCGGTCTGTGGCCAAGAGGGCTGCTGTTCAGTCTACTCTGGAGAGCTTCTCAGTCTCCAGGCTTCTGCCTTCCACATCAACCAGGTGGTCTGTTTGCCTGCATTCTATAGGGAACAGTAGCAGTGGATGGATATCATTTGGTGGATGTTAAGAGGGTGTTTTTGATACCTGAAGGTTATTAACTCCTTTAGTAAGTCGAACAAGGTTTTTTTTTCCGTTTGCAGGCCCACAAAAGAGTGAAGTGGTCACAAAGTCTACTTTTGTCTGTTAGGCCAAGGCTATTGTCTCCTTTATCCATCTGTTGTAAAACCGGCCATTTCCATAAGGTTTGCATGCACATCCCACGTGGGCTCAGGCTTCTTCCTGGGTGGAGCGCAATTCAGCTGGGTGGCAGCATAATCATTGCTTTGTACTTCTATCAAGCACTAACATATGGATGTTCACAATCGTGCAGACATGGCCTTTGGTGCAGTAGTTTTGAAGGCTGCAGTGTTGTCTTCCTGCCCACTGGAGGCATAGCTTTGGTATGTCCCACTTGTCTGGACTGGCCTAGCACGCCGATATGGAAGGTGACATTTTACTTACTGGATAATGTCCTTTCCTTGAGTCCTGCTAGGATGCCCCTGTGTTCTGCTATGTTCTGGTATGTCTGGTTCTGTTCTGGTCTCAACTGATATGATCTGCTGTAATCTGTAGTGATTGGCTATTTCCTGCGGTTTAGCCCTGCGAGCTACATGCCTCTTGGTTGACTTTCTGCCCACAGAGTATTCTGTATATAGTTCTGTTCTTTGGACTGTTAGTTCTCGTTACCCTCACTGGGGCTTGTGCATCTAGGGATTCTTATCCATGGCTTGGGTACAAATACAGAGGTAGTATGCCCTCTGGCTATTCTAGAATATAGTGCAGCATGAGGTCATCGGAAGACTCTGGATTTTTCTGTTTCCACCTCTGCTGATAGAGGAATACAACCCACTTGTCTGGACTGGCCTAGCAAGACACAAGGAAAGAACATTATCCAGTAAGTAAAATGTCACCTTTTAGTGGCATTCTGGATCAGCAGGTCCTTTGCTGGATGTGTTTCTTTTCTCTTGGTTGTGGCTGCTCCTCATCGACTGCCCTGATTGGCTCTTTAGGGTACTTTTCTGCTTGACTCCTCCTCCTGCTTCTCATACCCTGCCCTTTATCTTGTCTCTTCTACTTCTGATACTGATTATGTGCGTTATTGCTTGTAATTGTAGTGTATTCTGTTTTATTTGTTTACTGCCAGGAGCAGCTTTTTGAAAGCATGGTTAAGAAATGCAGATATATTAATTTCCTCTCTCCTGCAGCTAGCCACTTGCCAAATTCTCCTCACTCCTGCGCCCTCCCTTCCTCTGCTGCTCTCCTGCCTTCTCTTCCCTGCAGACCCATACGGCATCCTCCCTCACCCTCTCACTCTTCTGTCTACTCTGTTCATGGTCATCCACCATGCTCCTTATTCACCCTCCTGCCATGCCCATTTACTCTCATACTTGCCCATCATGCCCACATTCTATTCTCACACCGATCACAAGTTACCATTCTTTTCAAGAATCTAAACCAAAAGAAAAAGCGGTACAAAGTCTGACAAGGGACAGACTAACAAGCATTTGTACTCTAAAATTCACTTAAATACAAAAGAGGACAGACTGGATGAGCTACAAGTAGGTCACAAAAGTACAGAAGACACAAAGAAATTGAATAAACCACTTCAAACCGCCTCTCCTGTCTCTCAAAAAAAACATTACCTCGAAAATCTAGCACAAAACTCGCCTATACCATATGGCACTAAGTTCTGCCTGTGAGATACTGGGTGGGCATATTGAGGAAGCATGAGTGAATGGCAGAAACCTATGTATTATGTGTTGTTTTTTGTTATAAACTGCATGAGAGACTAGGAAAGCAGTATGTAAATTGCAGATTAGTTTAGATTTTTCACTCGGTTTCCTGACGTTTTAGCACAGAAAGTTAACTTTACTGATTTTTATAACACACAATTCTGATTTAGTGCAGATTTTTTTGTTTTTGCTTTACTGCACTGTGAATATCTTTACTTTATTGCATATGAAGTTAACTTAAAATTTAATACAGGAATGAAACATTTTAACACTAAATATTTAATGGAATTTTTTACCACATTCTTATGACATCAGCCTGATTGTCTCTGAACAAATACTTCTCCAGTTTTCTCCTTAGTTTGTAAACAATATGTTTCTGAACTTCAGCAGCTCTGCGTTTTTCCATCATTGGACTTGATGTGATGTGTTTGGGTTTTGTTTTTTTTTAAATTTGATTCTAGTTCAGGTCTCCTGAAAAACAAAATGGCTTTATTCTGTTAAAAGTGACTGCAAAGGTCTTATGAAGCTGTGAAAACCCCACAGATGTAAATTTAAAAGGGATCTGTTGAGACAAAACATGCAAAATTAGCATTTTACTTCTCTCCCCATGTGCATTTCATAGTTTATAGTACTGTAGTTAAAAATGCACAAAATATACATAACTAAAAAAAGTGTTGGCATAAATGTGATATTGTAACTCCTTTTGTTCTGTAGGTGCTTCAACATGTTCGTCTGCCACTGCTTAGTCCTAAGTTTCTGGTTGGAACGGTGGGCTCCGATCCACTCATTAAAAGTGATGAAGAATGTAGGTATGTTTGCCCACAGCTCCGAAAATCATGTCTTCACATGTTAACACTTGATGAGATCTGATTCGGGAGTGGCTTTCTTTGTAACACTCATCCACTTGGGAAACATTTGCCTGGCATGGGCCTTCAAGGAGAGGGCAGGGAACAAATTATGTTGAGGAAGGAGAGAAATAATAATGAATAAAAGAATATTCTTACTCTACTCTTTGGCAGTGCTGTTACTGTTAAATGTCTTTGTTCTCTTTGATATTCGGTGTGGGCACCGTTCAAGATTGGCTGCTGCCTGAGTGTGAGGAGGGCTGGTAGAAGTTCAGTCATACTGCATATTCAGTATGGCTGTTGACTTGTACCATACAATCAAAAATTAAGTTTCAGACTTGAAAGCTAAAATAAAAAAATGTAAAATGGTTTCTAAAATATTATTAAAGCGACTAAATTGTTTAGAGAGCCATATAAATGTGAACACAAATTAAATTTCATGGCATTACTGTTTCAGTACTGTGTGTCTGTAACAGGAGATGGCAGGAAAAAATCCACATTCTATAGAGAGTGGTGATGAAGAGAGACCTGGCTAAATGAAGCTTTATCAGCACAGATACCATGTCTAGAATTTTAGATTCCCTCTAGGTTTTCTATAACTTAGCAGAAAGTGTCTTATATGTTTGGTACGGCATCTCTGGTTTTGCCTGCTTTATACTCTGAACCTCAGGTCTCAGGTGGTTTTTTTTTTTTTTTGAAGTTCCAATATCTTTATTAAATTTCACATGCCCATTAACAGAAAGCAAAAGAGAACAAGTACAAAAAATACAGAAAAAATACACTACATGTGCTCACAATCTGCAGTTACAATTGCCAAACCAAGATCAGATCCATAACATGGGTGGTATTTTATTCTAGATTCTTGTTCTCCATCGATGAGCAGGTTGAAATCAGCCTTACTAGGTGTGATACTGAACAGCCAAGGAGTATGTTTACTATAACGTTGGGCCACATAACCAGCATGGAAGTCCATGCTAACGTCAGCGTTGCTAATGTGTGGTACTGTGGTATATAGGTGCACATAACACCACCCATTGTGATGGCATTACATGCACTCATGCTGATGGTAACAATCATGTTAACGCATGCCCATAACTCCCATGCTGATGCTCTGTTGGTACCCACATGCTGCTCCATACCTGCCCTGTCTCCGTCCAGTCACGTGCTAACCTGTTAGCATTGGATTTTTAACTCTAGACCCCATGTTACCATTTAGCATGTTGTGCTTATTGTGCGCTAAACCCCATGCTATCACTAAGCACAGTTTAATAAACATGCCCTCGGGCGTGTTCAGAGCATTAAATGGGAGTTTCTGCATAGCTGCAGCCTAGCTGGTCATTTTTTTGTCTGTGCTGCCTCACAGTTGTCTCGTGGAGGCACATTCCAATGAGTGCGTGCAGGCCCCTGTTCGTCCGATCGGGATGCACAGAGGCAGACCCGATTCTGATCCCGCTGGGGCTAGATATGCCCTGCGGGATCAGAATCTGGTTTGGGCCTGTACGTGCAGGCCGGGACCCGATTCAGGTCGGCCTGCGCATACAGACACCTACCCCATCTAACTCAGTCATGACACCATGGATCCACTCAGGAGCCACAATCCCCGGCCGCCGACCACAATCTTCGTTCCCTGCAGCCTGACCCCTGATCTGACCTTCCATGGCCAGGGTTGGGCTGCAAGGAACCCCCTGCACTCCCTCACCTCTTTACCACTGCCCTGGCCTGCTGTCCACGGACATCCAGGGGGACTTATTCCATCTCTGAGGTGGAATAAGTCCCCTGTCTAGATCCGAGGCCCTGGACGTACAGGGACTCACTGCCCGCTTCAGCGATGACCGCCCCTGGATAAGTCTTCCTGTATGAACTCCTTGTTTGAACTGGGAGGCTTTTGCTGGGACAGAAGGGTGAGAATAGCGGTGCTGGACATCCCAACGGGATGTCCATCCCCGCTATTTGTAGTAAAGAATAGACCCCATAGTGTTTTATTCTGCCTCTTGGCAAATTGCTGCTGGTCCCCTTCCCCCCTCTGGGGTCCCTTTTTAAAAATTATATATAAGAAAATGTCTCTTCCTCTATTGCAAAAATTGAATTCAGTCTTATCAACCAGCTGTTCTGAAAAGCAGGACTTCCTCACCATCACAAATTGTCACAACATGTGATCTATAGGCTTCTGGGACCTGATCAAGATGTTTTCAGTGTTTACAAAAACATAGTATATGGCCATTAAATTAGCTACACATTTGTGTAAATTTGACACGGTTACACCGTATTAGATTTAAAATATTAATATTAGCACATTTAGCCTCTAAAGCATTCTATTCATGGTTTTCACCGTATCTCTCTAATGTATTGATCCCTCCTGTCCTGGGAAGGATCCTTCAGTCCTTACATCAGAATAGGTTAATTACACCTTCTAACTTTAGGGCCATCTGGATAGCACACGAAAAGCAGCTTTTTATTACCTAGCACCAGCACTTTGGAATCCTTAGCTCGGGAAATCAGACTAGTCGTTCTTTCTCAGATTTAAAGAAACCTTGAAAGCTAATTATTTTGCATTAGCATATTAAGATTAAAATGGTTCTAGTTTTGCCAGTCCCTTGGGTTTAAATAGAGGTGGACTGCATTGTAATCTCTTTAACTTTTTACTGTTCTATACTTCTGGGATTCTCACTCCTGATTTGATATTGCAACTTTATTTTCATTTTCTTTTTCCAGGCTTTTCTGTCCTTTTCTTTAATTCTGGAATTTTGTATTTGTGGGGTTTTTTGTTCTTTTTTGAGTATATTGTAAACCTCTCTGATATGCAAAATAAGAGCAGTATAGCATGTTTTAAATAGCCATAAATATAAATATGTCCCATGCCCACAATGTGCTCATGTCATAGTGTGCGTAATGCCCCAAGACTACAAAATGCAGTCCCCACTTCTGTCTCCTGCCATAGGGTAACCCAGTAAGTCAGGATAGAACAGTGAGGAGGGCAGTCAGAGGAGAAACCACTCCACCTTTTATGAAGAAGCCTTTATCAAACGACAAGGGGTTGTGCCAAAGGAAGAAATGACATGTGGATGAGTCTTAAAAAAAAGGTGCTACAGGTTGCTGTATGAGGACCATCGGTACCTAAGCCAGCTCTGGTTCAAGAGATGCAAATTTGGAGAGCCAGCTCAGTTCCTAAAAATGTTCTGATGCTAATAGAAGCTCTCTCTTTTGGCATAGAAACATGATGACAGAAAAAGACCACATGGCCTATCTAGTCTGTCCTTCCATATCAACAACTACAACAGTCCACTTTTTACCTTTAGAGATCCTCTGTGTTGGTCCCATGCTTTTTTGAATTCAGTTACTGTCCTCATCTCTACCACCTCCACTGGGAGACTATTCCATGGATCCACTATTTTTTCCGTAAAGAAATATTTCCGCATATCACTCCTGAATCTCCCTTCACCCTCATCCCATGTCCCCTCGTAGCAGAACTTGCTTTCAATTGAAAGAGGCTCTCTCCCTGAACATTTATGCCACGGAGGTATTTAAACATCTCAATCATATCACCTCTATCCCGCCTTTCCTCTAAGGTGTACATATTAAGATCCTTAAGTCTGTCTTCATATGCTTTATAATGAAGCCCACTAATCATTTTAGTAGCCACCCTCAGTGCTGTTGGTCTGCTTTGCACAGTTTTCATCAGCACAGTTGCTAGTTTTGACATGCTTAGTGCAGAGTACTTCTGTGTCAAAGATGTCTGAGCAAGGTCTGTCCAGGGCCGGCACAGTCACTAGGCAAATTAGACAAGCACCTAGGATGGCAGCTTCTTGGAGGGGGTGGGGCACAAAGAGAAGGGCATTCAAAGCTAAATAATAGATTCTGACAGCCGCATAAGGTATAAGGCTTAAGGTTTGCTTAGGGCACCAACACCTCTAACCAATTTTGGGACAGTTTCTGGGTCTGTCAGTATTGGTTCCAAATGCTGCTGAATGAGGAGAGCACAGTTATATACAAGCTTGATGTGGCAGCCTTTGTGCAGATGATGCATCATAGAACACTTTCTTGACTAACAAGACCAGTTTTAGAAGTGATTGAGGCCTCAACTCCATGGTGATTTTGCAAGTCAGTGACTGGGGCTCCCCATACTCAGAATAATCTTAACATTATTCTCTGAATGGTTTAATGAGGAGGAATCAGTCAGGATTCTAGCACCCTGCTTTGCAAGGAGTCCAATATCTTGGATCTGGAAAGAAGAAAAATTATTTCTATGAGGTCATATCTGTATTCTCAACTTTACATGTTATAGATGTGCACCAGTGTTTCCATCGTCTGAAACCATTCATTCCCATGAGGGGAAAGGAGTACATTTTGGACCAACTCTCATATGGAAGTGTGTGGAAAGCATCTGATTAAACATATATACAAGGAAGTCGATTGCTTTGGCTAAAACCTCTGGAAGCCATAAAAGGTAGAAGATGGACTTAGCTCAGAGCATTGGGTCTCTGGAAGGATGTTCACAACGGACATACAGACACATCCTCGCACTTGTGAGAACCTGTTCAGTGACTAGATGACCTCATGAAGGACCATGCTGCAGATCCTCTCGTCTGTCACATCAAAGCAAACTGACCCGAGGAGGTGGTGTGACCAAGATGGCGGCGAGTGGTGGTTGTGGTGCAGCGGTGGTTTTATTTCCTGCTAAAGTTTTACCTTGTTTGCAATTATGGCCCGAAAAAAGAAGGGGAAGGGGCGACCAAGGATGCCAAAGCCGGAGGTCCCCAAGCAACCATTAATCCTCTCATTATTGTGGAAGATCTCTGTTAATGGAAATACCATAAATGAATTCTCTGCAGCAGGGCCGGTGGGTAGTATCTGGTCCCTGCCTGGAGACACAACCTTCTTGATCCCACGGTAGTACTCGACCCTGCTGGAACAATGCTCTCTGGCAGTTACGTTCGGAGCATTGGTGGACTTAGCTCCCCTCTTATTCCTCCAGTGTGGGGAGTCTGAAGGATGCAATGGCTTTTGCTACACATTCTTCTGACCAGGAGGAGTTGTTGCTAGCTTGAGAGAATGTTGGTTAGGAATCTCCAGTTTCTCTACCATTGCAGTCAGAGGCCTTACCGCCAGCGACTTTATGCACTTCAAGCTCTCCTTCTCGGATAACTGTGCCGCTTTCATCTTCAAATGTCTTGCTGATGTTAATTTGGAATTTTTTACTTAATGTCCAGGAGACTGTTTCTAAAAGTGTGTCTGAACTAAATGTTTTTTTGTTCAAACAGTAAGTTCAATAGCCCAGAAGCAAGAGATTTTACATCAAGAAATACCTACAAAAGTATCTGAATTGGATAAGAGAGTTTCAACTGCTGATCAAGTAATTGAGACATTGGTCAAGGATGGAGGAGTTATTTATAGAAAATTGGAAGTATCTAAGAATTGCATGAGACGTTTAAATTTACAGATTATATCTTGCCGATAGAATTGTTTAAAAAAATATCTTGATGTTTTAAAAATCTCTGAGACGGCTTTTTTTTTTTTTGTATTGCTGTCAAGTCAATGCTGACTCCTGGTGACCCAGCTGCTTCTGGGTTTTCTTGGCAACGTATTACCAGAAGTAGATTACCCTCCATTGCCTCGGAAGAAAAAAAGGCCTGGCAAAGTGAATTGCCCAAGGTCACAGTAGAGGGTCACGTGGCTTGCCCAGGGTCACAAGGAATGCTTTAAATAAGGTTTATTTTTCGCCATCTATCAAAGCTTATGGAAGAGCCACCAAAATGGTAAAGAGGGATGGAAGGATACTCCTATGAAGAGAAGCTAAAAGGTTTAAGGCTCTTCAACCTGGAAAAGAGACGGCTGAGAGGAGATATGATAGAGGTCTATAAATTAATGAATGGAGTGGAATGAGTAAACGTAGATCGATTGTTTACATCGTTAGAATATAAAAAGACTAGAGGACATGCAATGAAGCTACAGGGTAACCTATTTAAGACTAATGTGAGACTATACCCTCCTTAGGCGCCCGCCTAGATATGGGTATAGCTTGGTTACTTAAAGGAATACTCTGTAGTCGTGTGTCCAAGTGTAATTAAAGCTGGGCTTTATTCCCCTTCCCTTGAGGATTGCCTTCCGGATACATCAGATAATGGTAACAAAAGTAAACTGTTGCTTCACAGAAAAATAAAAGCTTTTCAAACGATAACAATGCTTCTTGCTTTTTAACATAGACTCTCTATCTCGTCAGAAATACATAGAGCACAATCCATGGGTTCTGGAATACTCTCCGGGTTTGAACTTTCCCACTGCATCAAATCAGGACCTGGTCCTGTAAACGGGCACCATGCTTCAGCATTGCTGGTTTCACAACCTTGCCCCTGAGAGACCTCAGTTTCTATGAGAGGAGACTGTTCTGTGCAGACATGGACATAAGGAGCTGTGCTTGGGGTTTCTTTCCAATACCCATTCCAATAAGGGTTATCTAACACACTGTAAGCCTGGCTCTTTATAAAAGGACCCACTTCCTTCCCTCTGTAGAAAACAGGGTACTTATCTTTCTTTCTGGTATAGAGAGTTTCCAGCCCTTCCTCTGTTAGCCAGGGCTTCTTCTCTGGGGTGTAAGCTGCCTTTCTCCGGGAGTTCCAAGCATTAGGCTTAGCTGAGCTGTAATCACTTCCTGGCTTCAGTGAGCTTTCCTGGGTGTGACGTTTGCTCTCTACCTGCTTGGTTGCCTTCCCCGGCACGAGGATCCCTCTGGCTTGGAAGTCTCTTGCACTGCTTCTCCCAGCACTCTCTGGTTCAACAGCTTGCTTCCACTCTGCCCTCTCTCTCCGTGACAGCGTGTCTCTCTGTGTCTGCTCCTGAGTCTCAATCCCCTTCTGGATCTGACTCCTCTCGCTTCCCTGACTCTGCCCTCCGGGACTCTGCCTCTGTGGGATTTCCCACCTGGTTTTATCTCCCTGCTTGTTGTACGTTGTACGTGATTCTTTCCTCAGGTGAGCATGATTAGGACTCTGAGTTTCTACTGCGTCACTAATGCTATGAGGAAAGTTTGTTCCTCCATTCTTTGCTTCTCTGCAACCTGAATGTATTAACTGCTCATGTGGCTGTGAGGTAAGCTCTTCTTTTCCATTTCCCTTTATTATCCCAGGCTCAGTGCTGTCTACCTCATGACACTAATAAGAGAAAATATTTTTTCACTCAACGTGTAATCAAACTCTGGAATTTGTTACCGGAGGATGTAGTAAAAGCTGTTAGTGTAGCTGGGTTTAAAAAAGGTTTGGAAAAGTTCCTGGAGGAAAGGTCCATAAACCATTATTAGAAGGGACCCAGGATAACACTGCTTGACCCAATACAACCACTGAGGAACCTGTGTCTTTTGGGGAAACTGCTAGGTACGTATGACCTAGATTGGCCACTGCTGGAAACAGGATACTGAGCTTGATGGACCTTGGTCTGACCCAGTATGACAGTTCTTATGTTATGATGTATAACAATCTATAGATGTCTCTGCGTTATTAGAAACTTCTAATTCAGATTGTAAAAGGGCAACATTATGTGTTTGTATTTTAGCGGGATTTGATCTTAATTGTACATCTTTATTTTAAGAAAATGAGTGAATCATTCTTTGGCAACCAATAAGAATATTTCCTGATGTGGCAAGTTTCACACAAGAAAAACAAAAAGCCTTTCTGGCTTTAACATCTGAGATACTATAGTATATCACTGGTGCTCATGTTTGTTATTGCAAGTGTATGCTTGTGTATATTTTTTTCAAATGTAAATAAATATAAAAATTTTAAAAAACCCAAAAAACCAACTGACCCTTGCAGGGAGGAGGCTTTATCAGATGTGTGGCAAAGACGACAATCATGTTAGCAGAAAACCTGTGCCAAGGAAGAGAGACGATCAAAGGTTCAGCCTTCCTCTGAAGCCCAGTCCAACCTACCCCCGGGTTTTTAAGGATGGGCAAAATAATTTTTCCTTCTAACCCAGCAGGTTTTGGAAGACAGAGCTCATCTCTTTTATTTAGAATGGAAGGCAATGACACCTGAGCTGTGATAACAGCTGTTTGCTACCAGTTAACTCATTCCATTTTACTAATGGACTGTCTCATCTCTGTCCACAATTGAGGTCCATCTCTGAAAAATCTGTTTTAGGAATTGAATTCCCTCCTCTGAGAGAATGTGGTGGGGTGGGTACCAACAAAGGTTTCTATGCCAAATATTTAATTCCAAAGAATCAGATTTGAGGCTGAATTTTTTTCCTGGAACTGAGAGTTCTCCAGGACCAAGCAGGAAGTCAGTCCTCACTTATGGGTGACGTCGGCGCCGACGGAGCCCTCGCGGAGCAATTTTCCCCAGCTTTCAAAGAAAGCCTTTGGGAATTGCAGCGCGCATGCGCGGTAGTCTTCCCGCCCGAAGGTGCCATCTTAGCCAGTCTTCTTTTTTCCGCGGAGCCCTACAGACGTCCCCGTCTTGTCCCCGCGAAAAAGTTGATTTTCCTCTGTATTTATCCTTTTTTCTTTCGGTTCGACGCCGGTCGTTTTCCCGCCCGGACTCGCGACGCCGGTCTCGAGTCCTCTAACGGTTTTTCGGTTTTTCTGACTTAGTCAGCTTTCGTTTTCGTTTTTTCCCTGGCAGCCCGGTCCTTTGACCTCGCAGGGGCCCTTTTTCCCCCGATGGCTGCCAGTGGCTTTAAGCGGTGTGGTCGGTGTGACCGAAATATGTCACTCACCGACTCACACGACCTTTGCCTCCGCTGCCTGGGCCCAGATCACGAGGAACTGATCTGTGGGCCCTGCAGCAAACTGTCCTCGAAGGCGTTGAGAAGTCGGCGGCATCAGCGCGAAAGAATCTTCGCTGACCCCAGCCGTACCCGGACCTCGTCGGAGGCCTCACTGTCGAAAGGCTCCAGTTCGGACCGTCGACGGAGCTCCTCCGACCGGGGTTCTCCCTCCGGGGACCATCGACGGAAGGCAAAACCCGCGAGGGCGGCGTCGGTGGACGCTCCTGGCTCCGCGAGGGCCAGGTCGCATAGCCCCGACAGCCGCCCCGGGTCCTTGGAGAAGGAACACCTCCCGAAGCGACCTCGCCTGGAGTCGGAGATGCCTGCCCGGGTAAGTCCTGTTGTCCTTCTGGACTCGCCTCCGCGTCAGCCGACGTCGGGCCCGACGCCGTCGGGGCCCGAGTCGGGGGCTGCTGGGTCGCCTGAGCTCGGACTCAGGTTGACGGCCTTGGAGAGCAGATTGTCTGCCTTCATGGACCAGCAGCGGGCACTGCTCGCTGGCTTCGCTGGCGTCGCTGCCCCGACCGCCGGGACGTCGACGTCCAAGTCGACCCCGGAGACCGAGCCGATCCTCGAGTCGATGAGAACTCGAGTCGATCCTCGGTCGAGGTCGCCCTCGGCCTCCCGTTCGGGACCGAGGTCGCCGACGCCGACTCCCTCGGCGTCGGGGCGGCTGGCGCCGCACCCTGCCCGAGCCGACCCCACCGAGTCCTCGTCGGAGTCGGTCTGGGAGTCGGAGGAGGAAGAGTCACCTGATTCTTTCCGGACTCGGTGTGTCCCATCGGACTCTCCGGAGTCCGAGCCTCGGAAGCAGTCCCCCCTGGAGGATGCCCGGTTCTCGGATTTCGTTAGGGATATGGCCAAGGCTTTGGCCTTCCCTGCGGACCCCGAGGAGGAGCCTCGAGCCGAAGAGCTCGACGCCCTCCAGTATGACTCTCCCGCGAGGGAGCACTTTACTGTGCCGGTTCCTCCTATGCTGGAACGACTACTCTTCCGCATGTGGGAGAGTCCGGCCTCCTCGCCGGTCCTGAGCAAGCGGGTCGATTCTATCTATCGAGTCCGCAAGAGCCCTGGCTTTCAAAAGGCGCAGTTGCCACACCATTCCATGGTAGTGGAATCGGCCATGCATCGTCTTAAGAGCCAGAAGATGCACTCCTCGGTGCCTCCTGGAAGGGAGGCCCGTAACCTGGATGGCCTTGGCAAAAAGTGCTTCCAGGGCTCTATGCTCGCCTGTCGTGTCCAGACTTACCAGCTCTACATGGGCATGTATCTCAGGGATCTGGCTAAAGAGCTAGCCGGCTTCTCCGCTGGTTTGTCCGAGGAACCCTTGCGGAGGTTCCTAGCCTTGTCCACAGGTATTCGGGAATGCTCAAAGTTCATGTCCCGAGCAGCCTATGATGGCTTTGAAGCCTCGGCTCGAGTAGCCGCAGCCGGCATCGGTGCCCGCCGACAGGCTTGGCTTCAGTCGTCCGACCTTGAGCCCTGGGTACAGGACAAGTTGGTCGATGTCCCCTGCCGAGGCGAAAACCTCTTTGGCAAGCCCATGGCGGAAAAGGCTGCACAAATTGAGACTGAGACTCTCACCAGGACCAGGCTTTCTAGGAAGACCTCCGCCCCTTCCCAGAAAAAGAAGGGCTCGGGAAAAAAGACCTTTTACCCGAGGAAGGCGGCTGCCTACAAACAATACCCCCATTATCAGGCCCCTGCAGCTCCCCAACAGGGACAGCAGGCCAAGGGACGGGGTAACGGGTCCCGTAGGCAGCAAGCCCCCAAGCCTGCGCCACCAGCCCCTGCTCAGCAGGGTGGGGGTTTTTGACTCGCTCAGCATAGCCTCTCCCCCCCCGCTGGTTCCCCCCAGCACCGGAGGCCGGCTGGTTCACTTCGCCGACAGGTGGTCCAGCATCACCGCAGATGCCTGGGTGCTTCAGGTCGTGCGAGAGGGCTACCTTCTCCACTTCCATCAGGTCCCTCCCTCCTATTTTCCGGGAGAGCCTCCGCGCCCCCCTCTGCACAGGGAGTTGCTCCTTCAGGAGTTAGCAGGTCTTCTGCAGGATCAGGCGGTGGAACCGGTGCCACACCACCTGAGAGGTCAGGGCTTCTATTCAAGGTATTTTCTGATACCAAAGAGAACAGGAGGCCTCCGACCCATCCTGGACTTGCGCAACCTCAACAAGTTCCTTGTGCGGGAGAAGTTCAAAATGCTTACCCTTGGAATCCTTCTGCCCTACCTCCAGCAGGGAGATTGGCTATGCTCCTTGGATCTAAAGGATGCTTACACGCACATCCTCATCCACCCAAGCCACCGCCAATACCTAAGGTTTGTGGTGGCAGGAAATCATTACCAGTACAGAGTACTGCCCTTCGGCCTGTCCTCCGCACCGCGAGTCTTCACAAAATGTCTCGCGGTCGTGGCGGCCCATCTCCGGCTTCACGGCCTCTATGTTTTTCCGTACCTCGACGACTGGCTCATCAGAGCAGCATCCGCTCAGGAGGTCACCACCGCCACGTGCCGCACGGTGACTCTGCTGCAGCACTTGGGCTTTGTCATCAACTTCGCAAAGTCCACTTTGCTCCCCTCACAGGATCTCGAGTTCATCGGCGCAAGGCTGCACACCCCTCAGGCGCGAGCGTACCTACCGCTCGACAGGGCTCAGCGGCTCATGGACCTAGCCGACCGCTTTCGCAGCCAGCCCCTGGTCTCCGCCAGGCGCTTCCTGAGACTGCTCGGCCATATGGCTTCCACCGTCCATGTGACCCCCAATGCCCGCCTGAATATGCGGCCTGCTCAGTGGTGTCTCCGCCAGCAGTGGCGACAGGCCACGGGCGGCCTAGCAGACCTGGTGCGCGTCTCCGAGCCGCTGGTCTCGTCTATCCGGTGGTGGCTCCGGCAGCCGCACCTGGTATTGGGAATGCCTTTCCAGTCACCTCAGCCGACCCGGGTGCTGACCACCGATGCATCCCTCCTGGGCTGGGGAGCCCATTGCCAAGAGGCACGTACTCAGGGCCTCTGGACCAAGTGGGAGTCTGCTCAGCAGATCAACTTCCTGGAGCTCAGGGCGATCCGCCTAGCTCTCAAGGCCTTCTCCCACCTGACCTCCCAACAGTCCGTCCTTGTCCAGACGGACAATCAAGTTGCCATGTTCTACGTGAACAAGCAGGGGGGCACGGGCTCCTTCCTCCTCTGCCGGGAGGCACAGAAGCTCTGCTCTTGGGCCGTCAGTCACGGCATTCTCCTCAAGGCCGTTTATCTCCCGGGCCAAGAAAATTGCCTGGCGGACAAACTCAGCAGGGTCCTCCAGCCGCACGAGTGGCGTCTGGACCCCTTGATCGTTCAGAAGCTCTTCCTCAGGTGGGGCCTCCCCACAGTGGATCTCTTTGCCAGTCCTCACAACCGGCAGCTTCCTCGCTTCTGCTCTCGTCAGCCTCACCCCCTTCGGGTGGCGGCGGACGCCTTTCTGATCTCATGGTCGGGGAGCCTTCTGTACGCTTTCCCTCCCATCCCGTTAGTCTCTCGGACCCTTTTCAAGGTTCTCCGAGACAAAGCTTTCATGATCCTGGTGGCCCCTCGCTGGCCCAGGCAGCCGTGGTTTCCACTCTTGCTGCAACTGGCGGTGGAGGATCCAATCCCTCTGGGGGTGCAACCGGATCTCCTCACCCAGGATCAGGGGTCCCTACTGCACCCCAACCTCAGGTCTCTCAACCTCATGGCCTGGCTGCTGAGAGGGTAGTCCTTGCTCCTCTCCTCTTGCCGGCAGAGGTGGAGGAGGTCGTCTTGGCTTCGCGACGGCCTTCTACCCGCAAATGCTACGCCCTTAAATGGCGTCGCTTTGCAGTCTGGTGTACCCAACAGTCTCAGGATCCCTTCTCCTGCCCGGTGTCGGTGATCTTACAGTACTTGCTACACCTCTCTAATCTGGGACTTAAGTCCAACTCCGTCAAAGTTCACCTCAGTGCTCTTTCCGCACATCATGTGCCGGTGGACGGCAGACCTCTCTCCAACGACCCTCTCGTAGCGAGGTTTCTCCGAGGTCTCCTACTACTTAAACCACCTCTGCGCCCGCCAGCGCCTGACTGGGACCTGAATGTGGTTTTACAGCGGATCACCTGTCCGCCTTTTGAACCTATGGCTACCTGCTCTCTCCGTTTTCTGTCTTGGAAAACGCTGTTCTTGATAGCCCTCACTTCCGCTAGGCGCGTAAGTGAATTACAGGCCCTCGTGTCTGATCCCCCCTACACTCGGTTCTACAAGAATAGGGTAGTCCTACGGACTCACCCAAAGTTTCTGCCTAAAGTGGTCTCCCCTTTTCACTTGAATCAGGAGGTGGTACTTCCAACCTTCTTTCCCAGACCACACTCCAGCCGAGCTGAGACGGTCCTCCATACCCTGGACTGTAGAAGGGCGTTGAACTTCTACCTTGACCGTACGCGGGAGCACCGTAAAGCTGCGCAGCTTTTTGTGTCCTTTGACCCCAATAAATTGGGGCTCCCGGTCTCCAAGCGTACTCTGTCAATCTGGGTTGCGGACTGTATCTCTTGGGCTTATGGGGCAGCCGGACTCGCCTTAGAAAGTCGAGTCACGGCTCATTGCGTTCGGGCAAAGGCCACGTCAGTGGCTTACCTCCGCTCTGTTCCGCTGGCAGACATCTGCCGGGCCGCTACTTGGTCTTCGAGCCAGACTTTTGCGGTCCATTACTGTCTCGAGAGGGAGTCCCGTAGGGACAGTGCTTTCGGACAGGCAGTCCTCCGTAATCTCTTTGAGGTCTGAGCAACTCCTACCCTCCATCCCGGATGTGGGCTACCGGTGGGTGATAATTCAGCGAAGATTCTTTCCTTCTGTGCTGCTGAGCTAGAGGGAGCTCATTTTTGTGCTTAGGGTCTCCGGTAGCCTTGAGCTTGGGAGTCCCATAAGTGAGGACTGACTTCCTGCTTGGTCCTGGAGAAAGCGTAGTTACTCACCTGTAACAGGTGTTCTCCAGGAGCAGCAGGAATCAGTCCTCACTACCCTCCCTCCTCCCCTTGGAGTTGCAATCGTCTGCTTATGTTCTTTTTGCAAATTTTTATGCTGTCTTTTTAGCTATGTCATCTGACTGGCTAAGATGGCACCTTCGGGCGGGAAGACTACCGCGCATGCGCGCTGCAATTCCCAAAGGCTTTCTTTGAAAGCTGGGGAAAATTGCTCCGCGAGGGCTCCGTCGGCGCCGACGTCACCCATAAGTGAGGACTGATTCCTGCTGCTCCTGGAGAACACCTGTTACAGGTGAGTAACTACGCTAACTGAAAGCTCCTAGTTTTGAGTGAAGTTTAAAATGAATTCACTACAGATCCTCCTCCCCTTTTTGCCTGTGAAGAACTAGTTTTACTGGCTGGACCTCAAAGAAGCATATACACGCACTCTTTTTGCCCCTTACACAAAAAACCCTCTGGCATTTCATGATGCATGGCATCCCTTGTCAAAATCAAGTGTTTCCATTTTTAGTTTGTCTTTTCTCAAAATATCTAGATGTTCCACAAGCCTCTGTAATTTTTGACTAGATGTAGTGGCAGCTGATCTGTGGAATATTGGAATCCTTGTTTTTCCTGTGCTTGGACAGCTAATTGTTAGAAGGCATCTTGGGTCCATCGCCTGAACAGTCCACAACTCCAGTATATTGAACCTTGATAGACACAGCAAGACCTTCCTGCCCCATTCAAAAGTTACCAGAACCCTGGTGGTAATTGCAGGAAACCTGGTGAACAGATTGTGTTCCTCAGCTTATCTCATCCTAATATTTCTTGGTCTATGGTAGCTACAGTGAATGTCGCACACTGTACATATCCTCATGTTTGTCTGCTTTAATGACTACTGAGATTCCAGTATGATCAAATAAGAGCCCTTCTTTTAACGGATTACATTATCAGACTTGCTTCTTTATCGGATTGTCTCGTTTTTTTATTCATCAAACTTAAAAATTGATGCTCCCAATACAGGGCGGGGAGGCAATGTATCTTTTATCTTTTCATATTCAAGGGGTATGGTCAAAGGAGAGTTCCTATCAAATCCACTGCCTGGAATTGAGAGCGATATTCATCACTCCTGGGGCTTTTGTCAAACTGTGATAAGGTGAGAGAAAAATAACTCAAATGGACAGTCAGGTGGCCATGCTCTAGAGAGAGAAATGGAGGAGCAGAGCCTTGCATCTTTTCAAGGAAACGCTAAAAATTTGGAACTCTGTGATCTCTCATCAAATGTCTTTCATTGTCATACCTCCCACTATTTATTTATTTATTTATTTATTTAATGTCTGTCTGTCTGTCTTCTGTACCGTGCTCTTTAGAATCAGTGTGGTGTACAGTGCAGACAGAACCTGCGCTGTCCTTACAATGAACAGGTGTTACAACTTGGGACTAAGAAAGGTAACTATGTACAGGCTGAGCAATCCGGTCACAGGTGACCAGATCGGCTGGCAACTATTTACAGGTTGTTTAACTACATACAGGTTGTTCATTCATATCGCAGATGTATATTTTGACCGGGGATGCTTGGCATCTATTTGCAGTTTTAGAAACTATATACACGTTCAATATACTGGGTGTACCATTGTGCTAAAGGGTGGGGCTGCAAAGTGTGGTGTGGGAGTGCTGGGGGCAGTGTCCTGGCGGTTGAGTATGGCTGGTTGTGATTTGTCGCTAGTATGGGAGTAGTGCTGAAGGAAGAGAATATTCCGGGCAGGTTATGCAACTTTGCCAACAGATGGCATCAGATAACAGCAGAAGATTGGACTTTGTCCATTGTAGGAGAAGAGTACAAGCTTCATTTTCACAGCATGCCCCCTCCTACAATTTTAAAGCAATTCAATTCTCAAACCTCTGCAGACAATCTGCTAGATCACGAGGTCTCCACGCTTCTTGCCCAAGGGGCAATAGAGGAAGTACCCATTCTTCAATGGGGTGCAGGGTTCTACTCCCCCTATTTTCTTATTCCAAAGAAAACAGGAGGACACAGACCCATTCTGGACCTCAGAGAATTGAACAAATATCTGTTTCGAGAGAAATTTAAAATGATTTCTCTAGGAACTCTTCTGCCATACCTTCAAAGCCAGGATTGGCTTTGCTCTCTAGACTTAAAGGATGCATACACTCACATTCTCATCCATATCACAGGAAATTCTTACGTTTCCTTTTCAGGGGAAAACATTTCCAGTACAGGGTTCTTCCCTTTGGTGTGGCTTCAGCACCAAGTGTTCACAAAATGCATGGCAGTAGTAGCTGCATTTCTACGAACCCTGGGGATTTTTGTCTTCTCTTACTTAGACGACTGGCTCATTCGAGCCCCTACAGTTGTGGAGGCCAGCACTGCACTGTCCCATACAATGCAAATCTTCCAATACTTGGGATTGGTAATAAACTTCCCAAAATCTCAACTAGTTCCTTCCCAATGCCTAGATTTCATAGGAGCCTGTCTAGATACCAGGCAGGCAAGGGCTTTCCTTCCACAAACCCGGTGTCTTCGCATAATGCAACTAGCTTCTCAAGCAGCAGGCAAATCCTCCCTCTCTGCTCGAGAGCTACTGCAGTTACTGGGACATATGGCATCCACAGTTCATGTAGTCCCATATGCTCGCCTCCACATGCGAGCAGCTCAATGGACCCTCTCCACACAGTGGACACAGGCCACAGGTCATTTGTCGGACAAAATAATAATCTCTCAACGACTAATTTTGTCCCTCCAATGGTGGCAATCACTAGAAAATCTGACAGTGGGGTCTTCTTTCCATCAACCCCTCTTTCAGGCCACCTTAACAATAGATGCATCACAGGTGGGTTGGGGAGCACACCTGAATCATCTCTCTAGCCAGGGCACCTGGACTCCACAAGAGGTTGGTTTACGCATAAACCTCCTGGAATTAAGAGCAATCTATTTAGTTCTTCGAGTATTACACACCCAGCTCAGCTACAAGACAGTCCTAGTCCAGACGGACAATCAAGTAGCCATCTTCTATGTGAACAAGCAGGGCGGAACAGGCTCTCTGTCGTTATGCAACGAAGCTTTACGACTGTGGGCCCTCGCCAGAAAGCATCAAATTCACCTTCTAGTGGTATATCTTCCAGGCATCCAAAACCTTTGGGCAGACAAACTCAGTTGAGTACTGCTACCTTACGAGTGGTCACTCTACTTAGACCAGGTGGCAAAGATATTTCATCTCTGGGGCACTCCAGACATAGACCCCTTTGCAAGTCCACTGAATGCCAAACTTCCCCGGTTCTGTTCAGGATTCCAGCTCACAACTGTCAGGCAAGGGATGCCTTCCTCCTTCACTGAGGTCAGGACTTCCTTTATGCCTTCCTACCCATTCCCCTCATCCCCAAAACACTCTTCAAGCTTCAGAGAGACAGGGGTCGCATGATTCTCATAGCACCACGATGGCCATGCCAAACGTGGTATTCCCTGCTTCTACATCTCTCTCAAGCGGCACCTCTGGAGTTAAGGCATGCTCCAGATCTCCTTTCCCAGGAGAATGGGATGCTATGGCACCCGAATCCCCAGTCCCTGCACCTCACGGCCTGGTTGCTGAAGGCTTAGACCTCCAAGATTTCAACCTGTCCCAACAGGTAAAAGATATCCTTCAGGCTTCTAAGAAACTTTCCACAAGAAAATCTTATGCTTCAAGTGGAAACGTTTTATTATATGGTGCTCCAAGAAGGGATTAAAGCCCCTGGTCATAACCTTAGAATCGATACTAGAGTATCTCCTTCACTTATCGAATTCTGGTCTGAAGACCAATTCTGTAAGAGTCCATCTTAGTGCAATTGCAGCTTCTTATAAGCCTCTGAATGGACAATCAATTTCCTCTCATCCACTCCTATCAAGATTTATGAGAGACCTTTTATTAACTAAACCTCCCATGAAGCCACCACAGGTAGCATGGGATCTAAATCTAGTTCTCGGGCAGCTCATGAAGCCGCCTTTTGAACCTTTGGCCACTACAGCTCTTACGTTTTTGACCTGGAAGGTCATCTTCCTAATTGCAATCACCTCTGCCCGTTGCATTAGTGAATTGCAAGCTTTAGTGGCTGATCCTCCTTCTACTAGGTTTCATCATGATAAGGTGGTTGTTCGAACTCACCCACACTTTATGCCAAAGGTGGTTTCGCCTTTACATTTAAATCAATCAATTTATCTTCCTCTATTTTTTCCGAGGCCTCACGCCTCTAATGCAGAAAGAAACCTTCATACTTTGGATTGTAAAAGGGCCTTAGCCTTTTACATACAAAGAACACAGCAGCATAGAAAGTCCTCACAACTTTTTATAGCGTTTGACCCTAGTCATTTGGGACTTCCAGTCTCCAAAAGAACTTTACCTAAATGGATTGCCCAATGCATATCCTTTGCTTATGAGAGTAGGAGTCTTCCTCTTCAGGACCATGTCACAGCTCATAATGTGAGAGCCATGGCAGCTTCTATGGCTAATCTCCACTCTGTGTCTATCGATGACATTTGTCGAGCAGCCACATGGCTTCGGTACACACCTTCACAGCCCACTACTGCCTGGATAAAGCCTCCCGTCGGGATGCCTTCTTTGCCCAAGCTGTTCTTCAAAATCTCTTTCAGACCTAAATCAACTCCTACCCACCAACCCTGGTGGAATGCCAGAGATCCGTGGAAGAAAGGATTCCCACCTTCTAGGGTGGCACTTTCCTGGGGCTATCTCCCTGGCATCTTCAGCTAGGGAGTCCCCATATGTGAAGACTATATTCCTGCTTGTTCCTGGAGATAGCGTAGTTACTCACCTGTAACAGGTGGTCTCCGGGAACAGCAGGAATTTAGTCTTCACAACCCACCCACCTCCCCTAGGAGTTGTCTCTCTAACTCTTTGTCTCTTTCCTCTCTCCCTCTATCCTTTCACTCAGCTACAAACTTAACTGAAGAGGGACAGTTGGAAAGGCGGGAAGGCAGCGCACATGTGCTGAGGGATGCTCCCAAAAACGTTCTTATTGGACACTGGGAGCGTTCCCGCGCAGGCTCCGTCGGTACCGAAGATACCCATATATGAAGACTAAATTCCTGCTGTTCCCGGAGATTACCTGTTACAGGTGAGTAACTACGCTGTCTTGCAAGGAATGGTCTTGTCCAAACTGGGATTACTGTAATTCCTTGTAACTTCATTCTTATTTACAGTTAATTCAGAATACAGAAACTCAAATTATTACGTGACATAAAAGGGGCCAATCAACCTCTGTCTCCGTAAAGTGCTATACAGGTTGTCTGAATTTATGTATTCACTTTGGAATTTTTATTCTGGTTTTTAGATGTCTTGATGGCATAACTACTGAGTATCTTAAACTTATGTACCTGCTCAAGATCTTTGCTGTGGTCTGATCCATTTACTGTCTCTTTCTTCTCTTAAGGAATTTAAACTGTTTACATTTAATGGGATGTTCACAGGCAAAGCTTCATTGCTAGGATTGATGGGGATTGTTTATTTTCCTGACATTGTATAACATCCAGTTTAAGGCTTGGATATTGTACAATACTTTCTGAATCTTGAGATCCTGGGGAGGATTATTTTACTTTTGTTGGTATGAGTATTTTGTACTAACTGTATTTACATTGGTTTTAATTTTGTTTGTGGTGGTCTAGTTTGTTTTTTTTAAGGATGAAAATTGTATTTGGTTTTATGAGAGATACATTATTTGTGCAATATGTTAGTAGTTGTAATTCTCATTGAACTTGGAATGATCTCTGGAAACGTTTTTAGTTGAGTTTGACTTGATATACTGCAAATCAAAAATAGACATCTATGCGGTTTACAAAACTAACTAGAGAAGACTGACTAGGGCAAAACAAAAGCTAAAAATAAATTCCAATTTAAGTAAATAAGATTTGGAAGACAACAAAAAAGACCTCCATTCTGTTCCTGAAGGCTGAGCCAGGACAGACTGGTGGCCTATAGTTTCCATGTACATTGGGAAGAACTGAGCTCCTCTGTGCCTATTCCTCTCTCTCCCAAACAGTTATTTCGAAACTCGAGACTCTTCAGAAGATAATGCAGGGTGGGCCTTCATGATACTAATAAGCCTTATCATGGTCTCTTCCTGTATGGTTTCCTTATCTCCATCAGCTCGGTGAAAACTGGTTTGACTCTGTTTCCTGTACTGATCACACAGGATCAAAGAATAACCCTGCACTACTTGAACATCCATTCACTAATTCTAACAGCATGGACATTGAATACACACTAGTAGCCTTGTCTTAATAGCGTCCAGAAAACCATCCACCAGAGAGTCTTACAACTCTAAGTGGAGGAGGTATTCCTTATTTTGTGTACAGACTCAACTTATTCTGATTTCTACCTTTTCCCCAGGAAGTCTTGCTCAATACTGCTATCAACTTAGGGCTAAGTACTTTTCAGTGAAAGTGCATTCATATGTAATAGTAGCCTACCATGCACAACATGAATGGGAACCAGATTTTGATTCACCAGTTAGTGTGCAAGCTCACAATGGAGTTGTGGGATACAAAACCCCCAGTGAAGAAACTTCTGGTCCCATTGGATTTCTTTGTAACACTAGCTTAGCTCACGAAACCACCCTTTGAGCCCATGGATTCAGCAAACGTGAACTATCTAATATGAGGTTCTATCTTTAGTGTCATAATTTTGGCCTGAAGAGAGAGCTTCAGGCTATTATCTGTACTTTCCTTACCTGCAATTCTTCCACAGTAGAATGTACCCAGAAGTCCTGTTGAAGGTGGTATCACACTTCACATAGCCAGTCAATCGATAATGTGTCCTCCTCTCTTCCTGAAGCCTTTATGTTCACAAGGGTGAGCAGGCCCTGCACAGTCTGGATTGAAATAGGGTGCTGGCTTGCTCTTTAAAGGGAATGTAGCTGTATTGCCAAAGTAATTGATTTTTCATGTCCTCTGATCACAGTAGGTTGGGAATTCCAGTCATCAGAAGCCATAAAACACTGCTACAATCTAACAGGGCTGTAAATAATAGATGCTGTGAAAATACATCAAATCAGAGCTATAGAAATAATGTTGTACCTCTCTGCTCCCTCGCAGATGAGAAGATTCATAGGAATTGCCATATGGTCTTCCATTCATGCCTTTACATTTCATTATTATCTGAATATGATGTCCACAAGAGAGAACGCACTAAGACTTAGCGGTTCTACAAAATCATTTCTCAGTGGAGAGTCAACTCCTCCACCTGTTTTCCCTCAAAATCCAGAACCGGTTCACACTTAAGACAACTTTCACTTATAAGAGTCCCCATTAGTGTGACAACAACTTGTCGATAGGGTATAGACAACAGGATAAATTAGACATACAAACTTTCCTGCATTCCTAGGTAGTTGACGCCATAGTTAGATTGCTGGTCCCCTCTGTATATTTGTCCGTACTGCCATTTAGCATCACCATTAGTGTGTCTGACTTATCCTGCTGTCTGTGAAGAATGCACACGACAGGCAAACGACTGCAGTTTCCTGCTGACTCTTTCAGTAGATGGTGCATCACTCTGGGTTATGTAGTGTCCCTGTGTTTCACCTGGAAGAAGCTAATGGAGACTTTATGCTCCCATGGTTCCAAATGCTGCTTGAAGCTCTGAAAAGTAAAGAGAGCATCATACTTGTTATATCACATCCTTTATACAATAACATTTTTCAGTCGGAAGTGGAGCATAATTTCTCCAGGACCAAGCAGGAAGTCAGCCCTCACATATGGGTGTCATCGGTGCCGATGAAGCTCCAGCGGAGCATTTCCCCAGCTTTCCATGAAAGCCTTTGGGAATGCTGGCACGCATGCGTGGTTCCCTTCCCGCCAAAAGTGCCATCTTACCTCAGTCTCTTTGTGTCCTGTTCTCCTGGATAAAAGTGATTTTTTTCTTCGGCAATTTTCGCTATTTTTCTCTGGTTCGACGCCGGTTCCCCTCCCGCCAGGTTCGGTACACCGGTATCGAGCCCGTTTTCTTCATTTTTCGGTTTTTGCCCTTCGTGGCTGGCGTTCGCGCCCTTTTTTCATATTTTCACTGGAAGGCCGGTCTTTTGACCTTGCTGGGGCTCTTTTTTCCCCGATGGCTTCCAGTGGTTTCAAAAAGTGTGATCGGTGTAAGAAAATTATGTCTCTCACCGACACACATGACTGCTGCCTTCGGTGCCTCGGCCCTGACCACGACCCAAAGTCATGTGGGCCATGTGGGAAGATGTCTTCCAAGGCACTAAAGAGTCGACAGCATCAAAAGGAAAGGTTTTTCTCGGACTCTGCCTCCGGCCGGGCCCAGACCTCGTCTGAGGCCTCGACTTCTCAGGATTCCGATCCCGAGTGCCGTCGAAGCTCCTCGGACAGGGGGTCCCCCGACCGGGAATGTAAGAGGAAGAAGCGGCTCACGAGGGCGGCGTCGGAATAGATCCCTGGTCCCTCGAGGGCCAGGTCTAAGACCTCTGACTGCCGTCCCGGGCCCGTGGACCAAGAGAAGCCTGCAAAGGTTCCTCGCGTGGAGCCGGAGTCTGCTGGACACGTAAGCCCGTAGTCCTCGTGGACTCTCCTCCCAGAGAGCCGACGTCGGGCCCGGCACCGCCAGGGCCCGAGTCGGTGGCTGCTGCGTCTCCCGAGCTGAGTCTCAGGATGACAACCTTGGAGTGCAGACTGTCTGCCTTCATGGAGCAGCAGCGGGCACTGATGGCCAGCCTGTCTGGTGCATCTGCCCCGACCACCGGGACGTCGACTTCGAAGTCAACCCCGGAGACCGAGCCGATACTCGAGACCCTCTCGGCTCGAAGTCGTCCTCGGTCGAGGTCTCCCTCGACCTCCCGTTCGGGACCGAGGGTGCTGACGCCGGTGCCCCCGGCGTCGGGGCGGGTGCCTCGGAGCCCCGCGGGGTCGGACCCTGACTCCTCGGACGAGTCCGCCTGGGAGACAGAGGACGAGGAGTCTCCCGATACTTTTAAGACTTGGTGCGTCCCGTCGGACTCACCGCAGTCTGATCCCCGGAGTAGATCCCCTCCGGAGGACACTAGGTTCTCGGAGTTTGTCCGGGATATGGCCGCTGCCTTGGCTATCCCTGCTGATCCCGAGGAAGAGCCTCGAGCCGAGGAGCTCGATGCTCTACAGTACGACTCTCCTCCGAAGGAGGCCTTTACTGTCCCGGTTCCTCTGATGCTGGAACGGCTCCTCTTCCGAATGTGGGAGGCCCCGGCCTCGGCGCCGGTTCTAAGTAAGCGAGTCGATTCCATTTATTGACTCCGCAAAAGCCCTGGTTTCCAGAAAGCACAGCTACCACACCATTCCATGGTTGTGGAATCGGCCATGCATCGTCTGAAGAGCCAGAAGATGCACTCCGCGGTGCCCCCCGGCAGGGAGGCCCGCAACCTCGATGGCGTCGGTAGAAAGTGCTTCCAGGGGTCGATGCTTGCTTGCCGTGTCCAGTCTTACCAGCTGTACATGGGCATGTACTTGCGGGACCTGGCCAAAGAACTGGCCGGCTTCTCTGCTGGTCTCTCCGGGGAACCCTTGCAGAGATTTCAGACCTTGTCCTCGGGAATTCGGGAATGCTCGAAGTTCATTTCCCGTGCCGTCTACGATGGCTTCGAGGCTTCGGCCCGAGTAGCGGCTGCCGGCATCGCGGCTCGACGCCAGGCGTGTCTGCAGTCATCGGACCTCGAGCCATGGGTTCAGGACAAGTTGGTCGATGTCCCCTGCTGAGGTGACAACCTTTTTGGCAAACCCATGACCAAGAAGGCCGCTCAGCTCGAGACAGAGCACCTTACCCGGACAAGGCTGTCGAGGAAGACCTCTGCCCCTTCACATAAGAAGAAGGGCTCGGGTAAAAAGTCCTTTTACCCGAGGAAGGGCACTGTCTACAAACAGTACCCTCAGTATCAGGCTGCCCAAGCTGTCCCCCAGGGTCAGAAAGCCAAGGGCCAGGGTAATGGGCCCCGTAGGCAGAGGACCCCCAAGCCTCAGGCCCCTGCTACCACTCAGCAGGGTGGTGGTTTTTGACTCCTTGAGCATAGCCTCTCCTCCACTGCTCTCCCCGCCCTGCACAGGAGGTCGCCTCGCCCTCTTTGCCCACCAGTGGCCCCTTATCACCGGGGACAGTTGGGTGCTGGACATAGTCCACAATGGCTATGCCATCCATTTCCACCAACTGCCTCCGCCATATTTTCCAGGAGAGCCTCCAAGGCCTCCCCTGCACACAGACCTTCTTCTACAAGAGCTTCATGGTCTGTTGGTGGACAGGGCGGTGGAGCCTGTGCCTCCCCACTTGCAAGGTCATGGATTCTACTCCAGGTATTTCCTGGTACCCAAACGAACCGGTGGTCTTCGACCCATCCTGGACCTCAGAAATCTCAACAAGTTCCTAGAGAAGGAAAGGTTCAAGATGCTTACTCTTGGGACCCTTCTGCCCTACCTCCAGCAGGGAGATTGGCTATGCTCCTTAGATCTAAAGGATGCGTACACTCACATCCTCATTCATCCAGACCACAGAAAGTACCTCAGGTTCATTCTGGGAGGAAACCATTATCAGTACAGAGTACTACCTTTTGGCCTGACCTCCGCTCCCAGGGTCTTTACCAAGTGCCTGGCAGTAGTTGCGGCCTACCTGAGAAATCAGGGCATCTTTGTCTTTCCCTATCTGGACGACTGGCTCATCAGGGGTCAGACGTCCCTGGAGGCCAGACAAGCCACCCTCAGAACCATTGCTCTGCTTCAGAATGTGGGTTTTGTCATAAACTTCGCAAAGTCCACTTTGCTCCCCTCCCAGAACTTGGAGTTCATAGGGGCAAGGTTGGATTCTCAACTGCAAAAGGCATTCTTGCCAGAAGACAGGGCTCAAAGACTGATGGACGTGGCCAAACAGTTTCTAAACAGGTCCCTGGTCTCCGCCAGACTCTGCCTCAGGCTTCTGGGCCACATGGCTTTGACAGTGCATGTGACTCCCAATGCCAGGCTCCATATGAGGCCTGCACAGTGGTGCCTTCGGACTCAGTGGTCTCCAGCCACAGGCCGCCTAAGAGACAGGATAAGGGTGTCCAGACCCCTTTTGGCCTCCCTCAGCTGGTAGCTACATCCACCCAATCTGCTGAAGGGGATGCCCTTCCAAATGCCAGAATCCTCGGTGGTCCTCACCACCGACGCCTCTCTAAAGGGCTGGGGTGCTCATTGTCTGGACAAGTGCACCCAAGGCCTCTGGTCTCCCTGGGAGGCGACCCAACAGATCAATCTGCTGAAACTTCGGGCTATCCGCTTGGCTCTCAGAGTTTTTTCTCCAGCCCTGGCTCACCGCTCAGTCTTGATTCAAACAGACAACCAGGTAGCCATGTTTTATGTGAACAAACAGGGTGGGAAGGATCCCGGATCCTTTGTCGAGAGACTCAGGACCTTTGTTCCTTTGCCCTGAAGCACAACATGCTTCTCAAGGCGGTGTACCTCCCAGGCCAGGAGAACTGCCTGGCCGACCGGTTGAGCAGAATTCTGCAGCCCCACGAGTGGCAGCTGCATCCCTTGGTCGTTCAAAAGATCTTCCTGAAGTGGGGTCTCCCTTGGATAGATCTCTTTGCCAGTCCACTGAACAAGCAACTGCCCAAGTTCTGCTCCAGGCAACCGCATCCTTTGAGGATAGCACCAGATGCTTTTCTCATGTCCTGGTCTCAGGGCCTCCTGTATGCGTTTCCTCCCACACCCTTGGTGGCCCGCACTCTTTTCAAAATTCTTCAGGACAAGGCCTCGGTCCTGCTGGTGGCTCCCAGGTGACCGAGACAGCCTTGGTTTCCTCTTCTGCTTCAACTGGCGGTGGATCCCCCGCTTCCTCTGGGGTTGCAACCCGACCTTCTCTCTCAGGAGCAGGGTTCCCTTCTGCACCCCAATCTCAAAGCTCTCAATTTGATGGCCTGGAGGCTGCAAGGGTAGTCTTGGCTCCCTGGGGCCTGCCTCAGGAAGTTGAGGAGGTTGTTCTGGCCTCTAGGAAACAGTCCACTAGGAAAGCCTATGCTCTCAAATGGAAAAGGTTTTCTTTGTGGTGTCAGCTACGTACAGAGGATCCTTTCTCCTGTACTGTGCCGGTAGTGCTTCAGTACTTACTGCACTTATCAAATCAGGGACTTAAGTCCAATTCTGTTCGGGTCCACCTCTCAGCTCTTGCAGCACACCACTCACTGGTGGAGGGACATTCTCTGTCTGGTCACCCCTTGGTGTCCGGCTTTCTCAGGGGCTTGCTTTTACTCAAGCCTCCAGTCCGTCCTCCTGCCCCTGAGTGGGAGTTGAATGTGGTCTTGCAGCAACTGACTCGCCCTCCTTTTGAGCCGATGGCTACTTGTCCACTACGCTTTCTCTCCTGGAAGACACTCTTCCTGATAGCCCTTACCTCGGCTAGGCGAGTGAGTGAGCTTCAGGCCCTGGTCTGTGATAGGCCTTACACCAGGATTTATAGGAACAGGGTAGTCCTCAGGACTCATCCCAAGTTCCTCCCAAAAGTTGTCTCCTCTTTCCACCTCAATCAGGAGGTGGTTCTTCCAACATTCTTCCCTAGGCCTCATGCAAGCCAGGCTGAAGCAGTCCTGCATACCCTGGACTGTAGGAGGGCCTTATCCTTCTACCTTGACCGTACGCAGGGGCATAGAAGGGCTACTCAGCTCTTCGTATCCTTTGACCCCAATAAGTTGGGGTTAGCTGTGTCCAAGTGTACCTTGTCTATCTGGGTGGCTGACTGTATCACCTGGGCTTGCAAGGCGGCTGACCTTCCTTTGCAGGGTAGGGTCACGGCCCATCGTGTCAGGGCAATGGCTGCCTCAGTTGCTCATCTCCGCTCTGTGCCCTTGGTAGACATCTGCAGGGCTGCAACTTGGTCTTCAAGCCAGACTTTTTCAGCTCATTACTGTCTGGAGAGGGAGTCCCATAGGGACAGTGCTTTTGGCCAAGCAGTACTCCGAAATCTCTTTGAGGTTTAGGCAACTCCTGCCCTCCTGCCCTCTGTTGGGCTACCGGTGGAGGTTGTGTCCTTGAAAAGTCTTTCTTTGCTGCTGGGACTAGAGGGAGTTCTCTTGTTCAGCCTGGGTTCCTCGGTAGCCCAGAGCTAGGGAGTCACCCATATGTGAGGGCTGACTTCCTGCTTGGTCCTGGAGAAAGAGTAGTTATTCACCTGTAACAGGTGTTCTCCAGGAGCAGCAGAAATCAGTCTTCACAACCCTCCTTCCTCCCCTTGCAGTTGCAGTTGTACATAGTTTGTGTTTTTACATTTTTGTGTGCTCTTCTTAGCTATGTCATTTGACTGAGGTAAGATGGCACCTTTAGGCGGGAAGGGAACTGCGCATGCCTGCCAGCATTCCCAAAGGCTTTCATGGAAAGCTGGGGAAATGCTCCGCTGGGGCTTCATCAGCGCCGATGACACCCATATGTGAGGACTGATTCCTGCTGCTTCTGGAGAACACCTGTTACAAATGAGTAACTACTCTTTGTGTCTTTTTGTAGTTTGGTTCTAGCACTGTGGTACACATCCAAGAAATCCCTTTTTGTACTCTTAAAGTGAAATATCAGACTTGTTTCCCAGTATACAGTTTTCTTACTGTGACGTCTAGATTCCTGTTGAGGTTTGTTGATGTATCTTTCGAAAAATGAAAAATGTATCTTGTACATAATATAAGAGAAATGCTTTCACCTTCCACACAGAGACCTGGTGGATGAAGCAAAAAACTACCTCCTCTTGCCCCAGGAGCGCCCCCTGATGCAAGGACCAAGAACCAGACCACGTAAACCTATCCGCTGTGGGGAAGTGCTGTTTGCAGGTATATCAGCTCTGCATTTAGGGAGATGAGGAATGGTTTTCACATCATTCGAGCAACAACATTAGCTATTACAAAGAATCATGGTGCAGACTGTAATAACAATAAACATCACTCTTTCTAAAACGGAAATCTTTTCTTCCAGCAGACTGGTAATGATTCATTAAATGTCTTTCCTGTTTTATTTGACTTTCTTATGGTTTTATTGCTGTCCAACAGCTCAACATATATCTGTGTTTTATAAGTCGATGCTGAAAAGCTCAAAAGTTATTCATTTACATATGTCTACCCTTTGATTTCCAGGTCATAGCTTATCCGTGTGTGTATGTGTAGGGGGTTAACTCACTTAAAATACCTTATACCAGACTCTGCCATTCCACAAATCTCTATCATAGTAGTCATTTTTTGCCAGCTTTGATCTTGTTTATAATCATATAATAAGGCTATATTGTATATTAATTATACTCTTGAAATTCTGTGCAACTGTACAATTGAAAATTTGCAACATTTTCCTATCTTCCCACAGAATTTTGGTGGCCAACTGGATCAAAAGCAAAATCTAAAGGGGTGGTCCTCACTATTTGACTGCTCCCACATTGCTCTGTTGCTGTAGTCTTCCTGCACTGCCCTGGAGCAGCAGCTAAGTTCTGGCACTGCATAGTTTTGTGTTGGAAATGCAAGGTGCCTATACTCTCTCTTCACATGTAACTGAGACCAAGAATTCGGCCCACTGCATGGCTCAAACACTGAGAATCATGTAGTGCTGGTACATATCCGCTGTACCAGGGCAATGCAGTAAGACTACAACCATAGAGCAAGTTAGGTGTGACTAGCTGTTGTCATTGGTAAACTGATGTATTTGAATCTTCAGTTGATGGGATCGGAAGGGTAAACTAGCCGTCTCCTTGTGGGAAAGGGAAACAGGCTGACTGGTTGTGTGCTTTGGAGGGGGTGGGGGAGCAGACTGAATAGCTGGTTGGGAGATGGCAAACTGCTGTGGCTGACTGGAGATCAGGGAAGATGGGCTGGCTTGCTTGGGCGGGGGCAGGGGGAAGAATGACTGACTGACTGGGAAGAGCAGCTAGGGCATGGAATCCCCACCTTGAATAGACTGAGATCTTTTGAGCAGGGACTATCTTTTACACGTATGTCTATAGTGCTACATATGCCTTGAAGAGCTATACAAATAAATAGTAGTAGTAGAGTACGTGTTTGTTTTTGGGAGCAAGGGTGAGTGGTCTGCTGCATATGGTTAGGGCTTCTGGCAGTCCTTTGAACCTAAGAGGAGCTCTGAGCTGCCAGCAACACTGATTTTTTTAAACAACTGCTGTTTTTAAACCAGAGACACCACTGTGCTACCTGCAAGAATTCAGCACTGTGTGCAACTCGGAGATCTTGGACTCTATGGCTTGGTAAAGTAAACTCCACAAAAAAACAGCACCTCTAATTCCTTATCGTTCCTCCAGTTTAGTCCTCCACCTCTGGGTAGTGTACCTCCTCCTGCAGCTTGGAGACTGGGCATTTCAAAGTCGTGACATCACTGGATGTATTCTGCTGGTCTCTCCCATCAGCCCTAGTGTGTCTAGTCTCCATGCAGCAGGAGGACGTAGTGAGCCTAAATGCTGGGCTCACTAGAGGAACAAATAAGGAGCATTTTAGTCAGGGTGTTAGATTTTAGTAAACCTTATTTAATCCTAAATTCCTTATCGTTCCTCCAGTTTAGTCCTCCACCTCTGGGTTGTGCACCTCCTCCTGCAGCTTGGAGACTGGGCATGTCAAAGTCGTGACATCACTGGATATAGTCTGCTGGTATCTCCCATCAGCCCCAGTGTGTCCAGTCTCCATGCAGCAGGAGGACTTAGTGAGCCTAAGTGCTGGGCTCACTTGAGGAGCTGATAAGGAGCATTAGTTAGCTAAAACAGTTCAAATTTTCTTTGAACACTTCATATTCTTTTATTGAAGTCTGTACCTTTAAAAAAAAAAAAAAAAAGGCAAGCAGTAAGCTGCAGTTTCTATCCTGTGCCGTGCTTGCTATCTGTCTCCCTCTTTTGTTGCCTGCGGTAATTTGGTCGGCTCTCCCCTCCTGGATTGAACGGAGGGGAGCCCGGCAGAGGTGAGAGACTGAACAGCTCACCGAGCTCCCAGATGGACACGGGGCGTCGAGGTGAGCCGGCGACATCGGGAATGCAGCCCTCACCGCGAACGCTGCTCACAGTGTACAGGGGCAGGGGAGCGGTTTGAAGGGCTGCGAATTTGTCCAGAACCAGTCAACTTGCCTCCGGAGGTGAGTGTTTTCCCCTTACTGCATGATTCTGCCAGCGGCGTGTTCAGCGGGGGGGCACAACTCAGGCCCGATGGAAGGCACAGGCCACTTCCCGCACTTCTCAGCCTTGTGAGTTGATTGGGGGAAAATCGAGCTGTTTGCGGTTTCTTTTTTGCTTTCCTGCTCTCCCCTCCTGGATGGGATGGAGGGGAGTTGGGCGGCGACAGCATTGAGGGCTTGGAGTGCTCCGATGCTGGTCACATATTTCGGGGCAGCAATTTGAGAGTAGCGCAACCCTCTCTGTGCTTGTTTAACACGCATGGCTGTGTACCGTGGCGCAGATGGCAGGGCAAGCGGCGGATGCAGGCATACAGCTGGGGACTGTGCAGGCTGGGACAGTTATTCGCCGGACCGCCCTCACTCCGGGGGGAATTCGGAGAGAGCAGCAGCGGGCTGTGAGGGAGGCAGGCCCTGCTGGTTTGGGTGCGGGCCGTCTTTCCCGCGCATTTGAGGTCGCGAGGTAGCTTTTAATTTCTCTAGTCTCTTGGCTCTGGTGCAGTGCCCATGCATTTAAACTGAATGGCAAGGAAGTTATTTTCAGTGAGGTTAGTTGATAGGCTTGTTGAGGCACTTTGTTGGTACTTATTTCTGAAGCCCTAAAGGTACTATATATATTAGAAAAAAAAAAAGATAGAAAAAGTGGTTGGTTGATTTCGCTGTTTGGTCAGTCTTCATGGCTGAGGGTCATTGCCTTTATCTAGATTATGAATAAAAAGTCATGGGAAACAAAGACATTGAGTTCCGATTGTTAGTGAATCCACACTGATGTCTTTTTCGGAAAAAACCTCAACACGTCAAATCTTTTAATGTCGGGCCCCCCCGGCAAGAGAGAGAAGGAGGAAACCTTTTCCCTCCGTTCCGGGAGGTCCCTTTTAGTGATAGAATGGGTGATAAAAACCAAACTATAAAAGAGTGAAGAATCACTTAGCTCAATTTGCGGCGAAGTGTGGTCTTCGTGAGAAAATACTGCTTGCACACGACATGCATGTTTCGGACCTAGGCAGGCCCTGTTTCAAGTGAAATATCCCATCTTCAAAAACATCGCCTAGTGAGAATCGCCCTTAAGGACGCCGAACTCAACGGCTACATTTATATATCCCTGAAGGCAGCTGATTGGAGAAGATAAAAGGAGGGGTGGTCCGATGAAAACGAGACTCCATGTCAAATGATGAATGAGAAACATAAAACATAAATATGCCAAACAGTCCGTAGTGAGGTAAAAAGCACAAGTCCCATAGATGTCTATATCAGACTCCACCAGTCACATTCCAAATTAAGACCATTGGGGATAACAGTATGCAAACGAAAAATCCAGCGTTGTTCTCTCTTCTGCAAAAGACTCTCCCGATGACCACCTCTAGGAGAGGAAGGTACCTGGTCTATAATTCGCCACCTAATATCCATGAAATCGTGGTTAAATTGAATACAATGTTCCACGATAGGGGCAGAGAGAGTTCGTGTTCTTAAACGGGAAGCATGCTCTCCCAAACGGACCCGAACAGGTCTAATCGTCCGGCCCACATAGGATAAACCACAGGGGCAAATCAGTATATAAACTACATAAGTAGTTTGGCAGGAGGAAAACCCCGTGAAAGAAAACAACTGATTAGTTGCTGGATAACACCACTGAATACCCTCCATGGTGGTATGACAAAATTTGCATTTACCGCAAGCCCAATGGCCCTGACGCGGTGTCGAGGATGCAGACACAGACTGATCAAAAGGGGAAGAAGTGTGTACCAAAAAATCTTTCAAATTCCTCCCCCGAGTATACGCTACCCGGAGAGGTTTTTGAAAACATGTATGCAGTTGTAAAACCCGCCAGTGTCTCTTCAAAAGATTGGTGACCTGCACTGTATGGGACATAAATGGTAAAACTCCAGTAACAGTGTTCCCAACATCTTGAGACTTTCTCAAAGAAAGAGAACTATCATCCACCCGATCAGGTGGGGATAATAACCATTCACGATGGGAAAATCTAGCCCGAATATAAGCTGCACGTACTACAGTCTTAGGATATCCTCGATCCAGCAGCCGAGATCGTAAAACAAAAGCCTGCTTTTTAAATTCCTCCACAGAGGAACAGATGCGGCGTAGCCTCAAAAATTGACCAAAGGGAAGACCCCTTCGCAAGGGAGCCGGATGGTGACTATGAAACCGCAAAAGACTGTTGCGTTGGCTGGACTTACGAAAAAGGGTGGTGACCAAAGAATTCCCTTGTTTTGCAACCAAAACATCCAAAAATTCAATCTGAGTGGTGTTAATATGAGCCGTAAATTGAATGTTCGGTTTTAAAGAATTGAGCCAATCAATGAATGCATGCAAACGAATCTCCGTGGAGGACCATATCAAAAATATGTCATCCAAAAAACGGAGCCACATTCTCACAAATTGAAACTCTTCTGCCAGATAGATGAAAGTTTCCTCCATGGATGCAAGATACAAGGTAGCAATGGAGGGTGCCACCATTGCTCCCATTGCAATTCCTTGACATTGCTGATAAAATTGCCCTTGGAAACTAAAATAGTTTCTAGTGAGTACCAAACGGAGCAAATCCAACAGAAACGATTTGGGAATTCGGGCCGGAGCCGTGGTGAATGCCGTGCCCAAAAGAGTCAAGGCCTCTTCCTGATGGATATTGGTGTAAAGGGCTACCACATCAAGGGTCACCAGAAAGATGTTATCCAAAGGTTCCTCAAAGGTAGCCAAACGCGACAAAAAATGGGAAGTGTCCCTCAAGTATGATCGAACCAATCGTGCTTCTTGTTTCAGAAAGATGTCACTAAATTGTGATAAGGGCTCTAAAATAGAGTCTCTACAGGAAACGATTGGACGTCCCGGAGGGGCAGACATGGACTTGTGGATCTTTGGCATGGTGTAAATCACCGGTATCTTTGGATGACGTTGGGTCAGAAAAAGAGCCTCACGGGATGTGATCCAAGCCCGAGCCTGAGCATCACGAACCAAAGACTGGATTTGAAGTTGCAATTGAGGGGTAGGATCCCCTAATAATGGTTTATAATGATGGCGATTGTTCAACTGTAGTAGGAGGTCATCTCGATAAACATGGGAGGACTGCACCACCACTGCACCACCTTTGTCCGCCCCCCTTATGGTCAAAGCATCATTAGCAGCTAACTGTTTAATCGCCGCACGTTCAGCGTTTGATATATTAGAGTGATGGGTCAGGAAACTTTTTTCTAAAATCCCCAAATCCCGTAGAACTAAAGCTTGATATGTCAATACCGCAGGATCTGCAAATCCAGGGGGAATCCAATGGGACTTAGGCCGCACAACAGAACCATCCGGGGTCCCCCCTGTATCAGAAAAGTGAAAAATGACCTGCAAAAGACGGAAAAAACGAAACAGAGCTATACGCATTTCGAAGGGGTCATAATGTACCGTTGGAATAAAAGATAAACCCAAATTCAACACTTGTGATTGAATAGGGGTTAATGCCAGTCCTGAGATGTTGACGACTGTTGATGCCGTGATCTCTGTCGGGTAACTGGAGGCTCCCAGTGGTCGTCGCCGTAAGGCCGGCGAGGGCGACCCCCCCTGCGTCGGCCTGACCGAAAATTTTCCACACCTCGAGGTGGTCCTAGAGGTGGTCATCGGGAGAGTCTTTTGCAGAAGCGAGAACAACGCTGGATTTTTCGTTTGCGTACTGTTATCCCCAATGGTCTTAATTTGGAATGTGACTGGTGGAGTCTGATATAGACATCTATGGGACTTGTGCTTTTTACCTCACTACGGACTGTTTGGCATATTTATGTTTTATGTTTCTCATTCATCATTTGACATGGAGTCTCGTTTTCATCGGACCACCCCTCCTTTTATCTTCTCCAATCAGCTGCCTTCAGGGATATATAAATGTAGCCGTTGAGTTCGGCGTCCTTAAGGGCGATTCTCACTAGGCGATGTTTTTGAAGATGGGATATTTCACTTGAAACAGGGCCTGCCTAGGTCCGAAACATGCATGTCGTGTGCAAGCAGTATTTTCTCACGAAGACCACACTTCGCCGCAAATTGAGCTAAGTGATTCTTCACTCTTTTATAGTTTGGTTTTTATCACCCATTCTATCACTAAAAGGGACCTCCCGGAACGGAGGGAAAAGGTTTCCTCCTTCTCTCTCTTGCCGGGGGGGCCCGACATTAAAAGATTTGACGTGTTGAGGTTTTTTCCGAAAAAGACATCAGTGTGGATTCACTAACAATCGGAACTCAATGTCTTTGTTTCCCATGACTTTTTATTCATGAGTGTTTTATATGAGTCACTGGATGATTTTTTGAGGTTTATATTTTTGAGATTTATCTAGATTATAGCTAATAGGATCACTGTCTCCAGCAGGGGCGCAGTCTCAGTCATCAGGGCCAAAGGGGGCTGCGCTCTTGCTTCCTCTACCATAGTGCGGGAGATTTTCCGATACAGTTTGTGAAGAGACTCAGGAGTGCTCTAGTGGTTGGACCACCTGCCTGGTGGACAGACGTTCAGGGCTGCAGTCGCCACGGGCCTAAAGCTTGTCCATGCTGCAGACCAGACTTTAATGTACGCCCGCAGCAATGGACGGTTCTCATTCTGATTCTGGTAGAATGACTCCACTGATGTTTTCTGAAACCATCCTGGTTAACTTGGCAGCGTGCGGAGCATTCACATGGTTCGGGTTTCCTGGGAAGGCTCTACAATTGTACTTCAGGTAGTCTTTTCTGCGGCGTTAGATCATAAAATGTGCAGTCCTGATTTCGTCTTCAAACGTCCGGTGCCTATCTAGAGGACATGAGAGCGAAGTTGACAGAGAGGCCTTTTTCCTTTTGTTCAGGAGGTGTAGTACAGGGGTTTCATTGGAGAATATAGTCGGGCAGACCTTCGCCCCTTTGTCTACGACAACCCTGAGATCCGGGGCCTCCGTATTTCCCTATTCAGTGACTACATGTGCTATGACGCACTGGCTGTGGACATGTTTTCTTTGTTTGGGAAAGCTTCTTGAGCATTGGAAGGGGGTTTACTTGTGTGGAGCATATTCACCACTTTAGTGATGAGTCGGCCACTCTATACGTAAGCTGCAAATTTCTAACCTTCTTGCTCATAACATTTTTCACCTTCCAGGGGAATGTGACGGGTTAGGCACCGTCCATGTACACTCGCCTTTGGATAGCTTTGGAGGAACCATTTAAGGCTAGCTACCCAGGTTAGCTGTCAGTGTCTTCTTATGGTTCATATTGTGACACCAAAGAGGCTGTTTGGTTTTTGTGTAACAAAAGAAAAATAAATCTCTTTAGGCCTATAGAGGCAACTACGAATTTCGTTTAAGGAATTTCAAAGGTCTTGACATGCGGCGTTAGTCGTCCCTCTTTTGATTAGGTAGTACCAAAGAAGGGCGAGCCCTTACGTCCTAATCGGGCTCTCAACAGAGTAAACCACTGCCTTCGAGGATCCCTTTTTGCGCATTAAAACATTAGGTTCAGTCATAGGGCAGTGCGGCGAGGGGCCTTCCTACAAGTCAAGTTAGTATGCAGGCAGATGCCCTACTTCTAGTTCCCTTGTCCCACACTGTAATCTTGGTGCCTGCGGAGGTTTTAGTAGTTTACCAAGACCTGGAGGACCGCTAGGGGGTCTGGGGACCCCAGGTCTTAGGGTCCAAGATTGATGTTGCGGGGGATTCAGATCCCTGGTCTTCTAGCGTCTTGCCTCCACCTCTAGTCCTTCCTTCCTGACAAGACGACATTGAGCCTCCCGCCTTCGTGTGAGCTAGCCATAGGGGCATAGGGCTAGGCTTAGCACCTTGCATCCAAGGCAGAGACCTCGGGGAGGTGCCGTTCAGAGGAATTCAGGGGAGGCCATTTGGGGTCAGACCGGGCTCCATCAGGTCCCGTGTCTGGTTCCTTGGGTGGCCAATCCAGGTATTAAGAACCTGGCAGTGGTTCAAGAAGGACAAATAGGCTACACACGGTTTGTTTCGGAGCAAGCACTGCATGCATGTATGCTCACAGTCAGAGTTCCATTGCATGTGCAGCAGATTTGATGCTCTTAGGTTGTGTGCCTTCAAGACCATCTTTAAAAAAACCCCAAGAAAACAAAACAAAACAAAAAAAAAACAGTCATACAACCGAGAAGATGAATTGATAGCCTGTCTCAGCTTCTCTTTCTTTATTGGTGATGGATCGTTTCTCCAGGGGTTTGGCCAACCTTTGGTTCCATTCAGCTACCTTTCGGAGATCCCGTTGCATACCGCTTTTGGGGTACGCAGGTGACCCGTGTTCCAGCAATCGGCTGCATCTGCGTACGGTATGCTGGGCATTCGCAGCTGCAGTGCCGGATCGAGCAGTGCGAGACTGTCTGGGCACTCCACAACGGTGGTCTACATCGATCGGGGGGGTGGAACCGGAAGTGTGGCCCTGGTGCCAGGGCAAGGGGTCTGTGTGCGCGCATACCGCCTCGTCTCAGTGTTCTTTGAAGCGCAGATTGCGGGACAGGACAAGGTGATGGCGCAGGGTCTGAGTAGATATCGGAGAATGGTGGTGCCATCCGGAGGGGTTCGCACAGGTCGGTCACAAATGGGGACACTGGATCGGGCTCCTCTTAGTGCCGTCTCAGTTGGCGAAAACAGGTCTTTTGGCAGGAAACGACATAAAGGAATATGGCAAGGCATCAATGCTTGGGTATGGCGAGGACCGTCATCCGGTCTTTCTTGTGTCTTTCTCTGGGGGTACTCTATCGAGCGGTTCGGCGTATGGGGGCCCTTCGGGGGGAGTTATTGTTGGGGACCTTGGGCTGGCCGAGGCGTCCGGGGTATTCCGGCCTCATAGGGTTGATAGACGGGAATCCTGGGGGGTTCCGCCCTTGGAAGGTATGTTGATGCTGCTTCCTCTTCTAATGCCTCCGGTGGATCGCTTCTCGCTTCCAGCGTGGTCATTGCCATGTCAATGTTAAGTACACACGAGTTTCTCGGCAGCGGTTCCCTTTTTTCTGGTTCACAGATAGAGGAACCTTAACTTTTGAGGCTGGGTGATCTCTTGGTTTGGATTGGATTAAAGGGGTGGCCACAGGGAATCGGTGTGGCACTAGTTTAAAAAAAACAACCCCCCCCAAAAAAACAAAGGTGGTGTTACGACCTATGTCCTACTTCCCCACACCCAGATAGTTGGCTGAGAGTGTAACGTTGTGAGTAAACAAAGAATGCAAAAGCATAGGCAGCAGGTAAGCTTACAGGCGGTTTGGCTTGGCTATGTTCATGCCGGCAACCTAACTCCCTTCAGTCGTCCAAGAGGAGTTGAAGTTGTGTTGATTTCGTCTTCAAAGCGCTTTCAGATCGGTTTGTCACTGTTTTTGTTCACAGTGGAAGTCCACGACGGCGTAGCAGGCTAAGAGGCGGATTTGTTTGAATCTCGTTGTTTCAATGGTCTAGGATAGATTAGCAGTCCTGTAAGGCCTAGCGTGCCGCTAGCGTAGATGCTTACCGTAGTTTATTTCCAGCTGCAGGCTGGCAGCCAGGTTTTTGTAGGTGCAGGTAACATCTCTGAGGGCCAATAGCGGCAGAGTTAGGGGCTGGCCCTGGGTTGTCACTCAGAGGATTTGCATGCTTTACAGCAGTGTCCCGGCTGCTGCCGTTGCATAGCGTATTGGTCCCGCTGGGCACTCTTGTCGTGGTTGGAGGAGCAAGCGGTTGCTCTTCTGGCTCTGGCTTAGACGCAGGGGAACGTTTTGGACCGTGGCTTCCGCTACTAGTGCATAGAGAGGCTGCTGCGGCACTCTTTAAGACTTGGCGAATCTCCGCAGTTGCAACTGTTGAATTTCTCTAGTCGGGGATTTTCTACAGGGGAGACGGTGGAGAAGGCATTGCTTGCAAAGGAATGGATGGTCGGAGAGCGTCAGTCTATAGGTGGCTCGGCTGTGCAGTGTCACCCCCTTACGGGTTCACTCTATGGGGGCATAAGCGTCTTCCTGAGCAGAATGCAGTTGGGGTACACTGGTAACTTTTTGAGGATCGGTATTCTGATTGTTTGTTTCTTTACTTTCAGTATTTTTTTTTTTGCCGTCTGGCGGTTCTGGCGGCGAGTGATGTATGTGCCGACTAGGCGGAGTAACGATCCGGGTAGAAAGCTCCCTCCCAATAATTACTGCTCTGATACATCCCAAAGGTGGAGGACTAAACTGGAGGAATGATAAGGAAATAGGAATTACACTTACCTGGTAATTGTCGTTCCTTGAGTGACGACAGTTTAGTCCTCATTCCCACCCGGAGGGTGTTTTCTTCAGAGTTTATTTTCAGATGGAGTGGAGCGTCACTTTCAAGGTATGAGAGAGCCTTTCAGACTTTGGATCGCAGTGGGTATTGCTCTTTGAGCTGTTTCTTCCTTCTCGTTTATTTACGTAAGGAGGTGGCACAGGGAAGACGACAGCCTGAGGGAAACGTGAACATTTTCAAAAAAAAAAAAAAGAAAGAAAACATAAAATACTATTACTAATAATAATAATATAGTTTAAAAGGTCCCTCAGCTTGAGGGTTGGATAGTCCCGTTAACGTTATGTTGTTCTGCTTCTTTGTTGTTCCTCTAAGTTTGCTTTGTCAATAGTACACTGGGGCTGATGGGAGATACCAGCAGACTATATCCAGTGATGTCACGACTTTGACATGCCCAGTCTCCAAGCTGCAGGAGGAGGTGCACAACCCAGAGATGGAGGACTAAACTGTTGTCACTCAAGGAACGACAATTACCAGCTAAGTGTAATTCCTATTTTTCTCTTTTAAATTCTTATTTTATTGGCATTTAATTTAATTTAATATGGTTTCTGTTTAGTTCTTTTATTTGAGGACTGGCCCTTTAAAAAAAAAATAGAAGAAAGAAACCTCCCGCCTGGCTGCCTTTCTCATTTTCTTCTCCTTGGGCAATAACTTTGGATCTCTCCCCCTTGATGGTATGGGGGTGAGCTCCGTGGGCAGTATCGGCACTCTGTGGAGCCGTGTGCTGAGACAGAGTGCTGCAGCGAGAAAAACACGTTGCCTTCTCTAGTCCGGTGCAGCAGTTCTTGCTGCAGCAGCCGTCCGCGGTGCTGCCAGATGACATCGCGGCTGCTTTAGTCGCGCTCTCGGTAGCGATTCTGGGGCTTCCGGCACCGCAGGTAAGGACCCTTCACTTTCAAAGAAGGTCTTCTTGCCATATCTGAGACCGGGGTTTTTGGCGCCATTTTAAGCGCAACGAGCAGCGGCACCATCTTAGTTGTGCAATCGGGCCGCGTGGTGGGAGTTGCTGCGGCCAGCGGCTTGATGACAAGAGCGCCATAGTGCGGGCAGAGAGCCCCCTTTTCATTTTCCTTTTCCTTTTCCTTTTCCTTTTCCTTTTCCTTTTTATTTTCATCGGCATTTGCCTTTTACTTTCGTTTCATTTTCTGGTTGTTTATTTCATTGGATCCCTTCGTGGGTGAGGGATGTTGATGCTACCCTAATTACCTGGTGCTTGGGGTTTCATTTTATTGCATTTTTCCCTCAAAAAAACAAACAAAAAACCCCCTTACATCCACATTTATTTTTGGCACAGCAGTGGTTGGGGGTCCAACTGATGTCATCGTGTCCACAGTGTGTGGTCTGCAGTACATGCAGGGGCATAGTCACTGACACAAGTCTGTTGAGGCTGTGCTTCTGTTTCTACCAGCATGGAGCAGCAGATGGAACAGACGGGGGTTATGGAGACCCTGAGCCCAAAGGTTGTGCCCGGCAATGAGGCTCTGGTGGTTGCTCCGTCAGGGACTTCTCCAGAGGGTCTCGCGGGTCCTTCAGGTGCAGGGCCTGCTGTAGGCTCCGAGTCACAGTTGGGGGATTTCTGCCCAGATTTTGTGTTGATTATGCATCAGGCGTTCTGTTTGAGGCGTCAGGGGAAGTTGCCTGACCCTTTGCAGCTGGCGACCCCTATACAGCCACCTCGATCCAGGGACCCGGGGGGCATTTCTCCAAGACCTCTCAAGAGGTCACGGCCTGGTGAACTTTATCCCCCAGATTTGGAATGGCACAAGACAGATGAGGCAGAAGTGGATCTGGAGGCCAGTATGGATGACCTGGAAGAAGGAGAAATTCCTGAACCGGAGGATCAGGCAAAGATCATTCAGGTATTCTGGAAGGAGGAGCTAACGGCGCTGATTACGGAATCCCTTCAGACTCTAAATCTCGCCACGGCGCAGCCGATGGATGAAGAGGATGTGGAAGATCCCATTATTTAAGCGGTGAGGCAGACTCAAGTGGTGTTTCCCGTCCACTGGGTGGTAGATCGGATGATCCAGGAGGAGTGAGTTCAACCCGAGACAAGGCTACAGGGGGTCAGAACCATGAACAGACTCTACCCCTTAGCAGATAAGGACAAAGAGAGATTGTTTCCCCCCCGAATTGATGCGGTGGACTCGGCGGTCACAAAAAAGACCACTATCCTGGTGGAAGATAGCGCGGCCTTAAAGGATGCACAGGATAGAAAGGTGGATGGATTGTTGAAACAGTCATTTGAGGCTAACGCTTTATCTTTGCAGGCCTCTCATCTGTGGGGCTTGGGTGGCGAGAGCTTGTCTCAGGTGGTCTCAACTCTTACACCAGTCTCCGCAGCTAGATCAAGAAGGCATAAGGGAGCTTGATCGCCTAGAATCTGGTTCGGCATATTTGGCAGATGTGCATTACGACTTGATCAGAGCACTAGCAAATAGTATGGCTTCGTTGGTTGCTGCCCGCAGGTTCTTGTGGTTGAGAAATTGGGCGGCCGATAGTTCGTCTAAGTCGCGCCTCAGTAAGCTTCCTTTTAAGGGAAGGTTGTTTTTTGGAGAAGATCTTGACAAGTTTGTGAAGGATTTGGGTGAGTCCAAGGGTGGTAGGCTCCCGGAGGATAAACCTAAACAAGGGAAATCTTTGCCGGCCTTCCGGGGCCAGTTTAGAGATTTCAGAAGATTTCGGACTTCTAGATTGGGTGATTTCCAAAGAGGAAGATTTGCCTCTAGAGCCCAGGGGTTTCGGGGAGCAAATAGAGGTTTCGCAGCAGCCTCTGCAGCGACCACCAGAAAACCACAATGAAAGGAGGCGGGTCCAGGCGGGAAGTCACCCGATAGGAGGGCATCTTCGGGCATTTCTTTCTGCCTGGGCCCAAATCACGTCCGACCAGTGGATGTTGGAGATCATTCGCGAGGGTTACGCACTGGAGTCGGCAAGGCCAGTGCTAGACTCGTTTGTGATGTCTCCCTGTAAAGGACAACAGAAAATGCTGGCGATTCGTCGGACGTTAGACCGCCTGTTACAGTTGGGAGCAGTCGTGCTGGTTCCTGTAGCGGATTACAGCATGGGTCGGTACTCCATTTATTTCGTGGTGCCGAAGAAAGATGGGTCGCTCCGACCTATTCTGGATTTAAAAGGAGTGAATCACTGTCTTCGTGTACCGCATTTCAGAATGGAAACGCTGCGGTCGGTCATGGTGGGGTGCACCAGGGGGAGTTCTTTATTTTTTTTTTATTTACACTTTATATACTTATACACAACATTTGCGATCAATACAATTGTAACATTTCAAACGCCACCCTTTGGCTCATCCATACCATTACACAAATGATTTCCAACTTTAATTATTCTCCTAAAACATTTTCTATATCCCCACCCCCCCACCCCCCTCCCATCCTACCGTCTCAGTTCCCACACCTCTATCTACCTGTCACCCACGTGCTATATGCCCCCCATATTCTAGTAAACTTCTGGGTGCAATTATTTTTTTCCGCCGTTAACTTGCTCAACAAGTAAGCCTGATCTAGTGAGGCACCAAATTCCCCCAAAGTCGGCACCCTCTTTTGCCTCCAGTGCCGTGCCAGCAATAATCGAAAGACAATACACCCCAAAGTGACCCACATACTCTCCGCCTGATTTAGGTTTCCCGGCTTAACCCCTAGCAGGGCTGTGGCGGGTTGTGGCTCTACCGTTTTCCCCAGTATCCTACTGAACTGTCCGAAGACCTCCCCCCACCGTTCCACCACTATTGGACAAGACCACCAGAGATGCAGATAGGTGCCCTTCTCCCCGCACTCCCTCCAGCACCCGTCTGTCTGACTCTGGTACATGGTCTGTAATTTCTCTGGTGTCAAATGCCATTGGATATCAGCAGACCTTTAGCTCTATTCTGGAAGATATGATCCCATTGGGCCTCCTCCCAACACACTCCCAAATCTCGCTCCCATTGTCTCTGAAATGTGCCCTCATTCTCCATCATATTATAAAACATAGTCAGAATCTTTTTCGTTTGCCCCATCAGAAAAACCTTCTCAATGGCCACTGGGTCTTTCTGTATATGAGGTAAAATCTTATGCCTCAAATAATGGCACAACTGATGATATTGGTACAAATTTACGAGTTCCAACCCATATTGTTGCCTCAGAACCTGGAACTCTTTGACTTTTAAACCATCCAGGAGCTGACCAATATGGGTTATCCCCTTCATAGTCCATTTCTTAAATTCACTATTCCCCACCGCTGGCAGAAACTCAAGGTTATCTATAATAGGTATCAATCTAGAGACTCCACCTGGTCCCAACCACCTTCGTTTCCATTTGTTCCATAAGCACCATGTCCTGTACACATAAGGGTTACTATCCCGTCCTCCCCTCAGTTTCCCTTGTGGCAACCATAACCAGTCCCCAATTTTCCCCTCCAGAACCTCTTCAGCTTCCAAACGAACCCACTCTTTCCCCCCTCTTTCCCCCACTCCACTACCGCACTAAGTTGCGCTGCCTCCATGTACCTATGCAAATCTGGAACCGCCATTCCCCCTTTTTTCTTAATCTTAGTAAGGGTCGACCAGGCAATTCTATTTTTCTTCCCTCCCCCAATAAATTTCATAATAGCCCCCTGCATTCTGGCCAGAAAAGCATCCACCTCCACCGGCAGAGCCCTAAACAAATACACCCACTGGGGTAACACCATCATTTTGATGGCAGCTACCCTCCCCAACCAAGAGGTTTTTGCTCTCCCAGCGTTCCAATTCTCTTCTCATTTTCCGTTCCATAACCCCGAAGTTCACTCTCCCCAGGTCCCATTCGTTGGGAGTTAAATATATTCCCAAATATTTTGCACTCTGTTTAGCCCATTTAAAGGGGAATTTGCTCTGCAGGTAATGTTTCAGGCCTGCCTCTATGGACAGATTAAGGATCTCAGATTTTGTAGCATTTATTCGAAATCCCGAATATGTCCCATATTCTTGCAAAAGGTTATATACCGCCCCTAGGGAACCTTCGGGGTCTGTCAGTATAAACAATAAATCATCTGCGAACAGTGACACTTTACTCTCCATCCCCCCCCCATACCCCCTTCACCGCTTCACTTTCGCGCACTCGTTGAGCCAAAGGCTCCATAGAAAGTACGAAGAGTAGCGGCGAGATCGGGCAACCCTGCCTGGTTCCCCTCTCCAGTTCAAATGCCTCAGTATATTCTCCATTGATGCTGATTCGCGCCATGGGCTTTGAATAAATAGCCCTAATCCAGTTAAGGTATGCCCCCCCCAACCCCAGGCGTTCTAAAACCTGGAACAGATAGGGCCAAGACACATGATCGAACGCCTTTTCAGCATCTATAGTTAATAAGAGCATCGGGGCCCCACTCTTCTTCCCCTTCCAAATCGCATTCAGCACCTTCCTGATATTATCTGTGGTTTGTCTGCCCGGAACAAAACCCCCCTGATTCTCATGCACCAGGCGCGGCATATAGGGTAACAGTCTGTTCGCCAGTATTTTAGTAAATATTTTAAAATCCGTTCCCAAGAGGGATATGGGTCTATAGGAGCCACACAAATTTGGGTCTTCCCCTCTTTTGGTAGCACTGTAATCCCAGCCGTACGCATGGACTCCGGGATTCCCTCCCCTTCCTTAAAGGAGTTATACAATCTAGTCAAGGGCCCACTCAACACCTCTTTAAAAGTTTTATAAAATTTATTGGTGAAACCATCCATCCCCGGAGCTTTATGCGATGGTAAAGCCTTAATCACAGCCCCCATCTCCATCTCAGTAATGGGCCTGGAAAGCAACTCTGTCTCTTCCCCCGTCAGTTTCGGTAACTGGGTTTGCAAATACCCTTCAATAGCTGTCCTTGGGCAGGTGTCCTCCGCCGTGTACAGCTGTTTAAAGAATTGTACAAACTGGGCCTTAATCTGTTCCCCCGTTCGTACTTCTCGCCCCCTGCATCCCAAATTTTAGTGATCAGATTCCTTCTCTGATGTTGTTTCAACCGATACGCTAGCCATTTAGTAGGTTTGTTCCCTAATTCAAAGAATTGCTGCTTAAATTGATCTTGAGCAAATTTAATCTCTGCAAGTTTTATTTCCCCCAGCTCTCTTCTTGCGTCTCTTAACTCTCTGAGCTGTACCTCCCCCAACTCCTTTGTCTGTTGGAGCCGTTCCGGCCCCCGGATTGTACCCCGCAGGGTCTCTTTGTGGCGCTCTTTAATTTTTTTCACATGCGTTCCAATGGAAATCAAAGCCCCCCTTAACCACCACCTTCAAACATTCCCACAGAGTACCAATTGAACAGTTGTCCCGATCATTAAACTCTAGGTACTCTGATAGCTTGTTTTACTTTTTGAGTGATCTCTGGATTATCCAAGAGGGCCTCATTTAACATCCATCTCTTCCTCTTCGGTCCAGTGTCCCCCACCACCCAATCTATCCAAACTGGGGAGTGATCTGTCCAAATTCGCTCCCCAATTTCACAATGCTCCACAGCTGTCATCATGGATTTTGACACCCATATCATATCAAGTCTGGAGAAGGACTGGTGCACCGAGGAGTAGAAGGTAAATTCCCTCTCTCGGCCCCACAGTTCCCTCCACGTGTCCTGGATCCCCAAATTTGCCCCCATAAGTTTCAACATCCGTCTACTTCTCATGCTACCCTCACTACGCCCTGAGGAATTATCCAATTGGGGGTTAAGGGTCAGGTTAAAATCGCCCCCATGATTACCTGCCCTTCCGCAAATTTTTCCACACAGGAGGTTAACCCTTCAAAGAATCCCCCCTGTGCGGTATTCGGGCCATATACATTTACTAAAGTAAACCATTGCTCTTGCATTTTCAATTTAAGCAATAAAAACCTCCCTCCTTTATCCCGATATACCTCACTATCAGTATACCGGACCCTCTCACTTATCAAAATTCCCACCCCTGCCTTCTTCAGCTCTACTCTATTGGATGCAAACCACCTCCCGGGATACTTCCCATGTGCCACCCTCCACTCATCCGCTCTGCGCAAATGCGTCTCTTGTAATAAGACAATATCCCCTTTAAGCCTATGCAATTCTTTGTACATTCGTTGCCTCTTTATTGGGGAATTCAACCCCCGTACATTCATTGTCAATACTCTCAACTTATCCATTAGTTATAATCATCAAGACCCTTGTAGAGATGTGCTGCTCGGTAGGATATCCCTCCCCCTCCCCCCCTCTCCCCTAAACCTTCCTCCATCATCCCCTCCAAATATGTAAGGCATGACCCACCAGACTCCCGAAGCAGCCCGCACTTTCACACTCAGATCCTGCAAATAGCACTTCTTCCATACATCAATAGCATTCCCCCACACTCTTCTCACACACCACTCAGCCCCACTCAATCCCACTCAACATAGTCCGTAAAAGAGGCAGTCCTGTGTATCATCTTCTTTCTCCCATTGGGCCTGGAGTTGTCTTCTGCCGCCGCAATCGCTTCTCCCCCATGGATGCTCGCCTCCATCTGTTCTCGTCATCTTGTCGCTTCCCTAAGTGGCTGCCGGAACTGACAGGACCCTCCAACCATCCTGCCCGCCGCATCACCTCCGTAGCTTCCTCCACTGTACGGATGTAAGAGGAAACTCCTTTCAGGCTAAATGATAGTCCAAAGGGGAAAGTCCATTTATACTTAATGTTCTCCTCCCTCAGCCTCTTCGTTAGGCCCGCCGTCTCTCTCCTCTTCCTCATAGTGATCGCCGACAAGTCTGCATAAATCTCCACTTTGTGGTTTTCCCACTGCACCTCTGTAAGTTTCCTCGCAGCTGACACCACAGCATTTTTTGTAGCATACTCATGAAAACAGGCAACAATGTCCCGCCTCCGCCCATCCGTCTTCGGGCCCAACGCACGGTGTGCCCGGTCTATCTGCCAACACATGGCTGCACCAACATTGCCAGCTTGCTCCATTATCTGGCGGCCTAACTGCTCCACTATTGTCACACAATCCTCTTTATCCTTAGATTCCGGTATCCCTCGGATCCTGATATTAGATCTGTGGGATCTATTTTCAAGGTCTTCCAGTTTAGACCACAGTTCGTCCTGCTCCCCCAGCATCCCCTCCACTTTGTCTTGCAGGCTTTTGATGGTATCATCGTGTTCCTCCATTTTGGTCTCCACCTCCCCTAATCTCTGGCCCACCTCCTTCACTTCAGCTTTCAGCTCCTCTATCCAGTTCTGTGGTTCCGATTTAAAGTGGGCCAGATCTTGCCTAATGGCCGTGAACCAGCCCTGCAATTCTCCTTTTAGGCTGGCAATTTCGCTTTCTCGGGGGGTTTCACTTCCAGCCACCACACTTGCCTCCTCCTTGTGCACTGCACATGTCGACGCCATCTTGCCCTTCCCCGCGGCACTCCCGTTCACATTCTTATAAGCGAACGATTTTTTTTTTTTAAATTTATAATTTTTTATTTTATTAACAACCAACACAGCATACATTACACAACAGAAGCCGTGAACCCCCCCTCCTATAACCAATATACATTCTATACATCAATCCCCTTAGCCAGTGATCCTTGGGGAGGCCCCGGTGCCTAATGCCTTCCCCTGTATCCGTCATTTCCCCCAGACCTCCCCCCCCCGTATACGTAGGTGTCCAATTATATACAATATACAATTTAACCCTACTTTTACCACTTTACAATATCCCAAGCCAAAATTCTCCCCACCCGCCCCCCCGCCATGCTCATTCTACTAACCCCCCACCCTCCCACCTGCCAAAGTTTCCATTATAAAACCCCCCACGCCAGCGTAATGCCACCAATCTCCCCCTTCCCCCCCCCTTCTCCCCCCCTACCCCATCTCACCTCGAGACCTCCCCCTCCTCTCCACCCTCCATTGTTCATATCTTTCCCACACCTTATTATATCGTGAAACAATATGTTTTTGATGGGCTTCTATCGCACAGTATTCCCAAAGCTGCTCCATTCCCCCCACCACCTCCGCTAATGGGGGAACATCCGGCTTCTTCCACCAGCGGAGAAGACTCATCCGCCCTGCAATTACGCAATATCCCTGTAGTTTCCCCCTGTCTTTCCCGCCTTCCCCCGTCCCCCCCTCATTCAATATTACCATACTAGGAGTAAAGCCTGTCTGCACCCCTGTAATGTCCGCCGTGAGCCTTTCCACCCCACTCCAATATTCCTGAACAACCGGGCAGCCCCACACCATATGCAGCAAGTCCCCTCTAGCCCCACACCCCTTCCAGCATCGATCCGAACTAGCCGGGTATAGAGCGTGTAGCCACACCGGGGTCCAATACATTCTCAGCCTTAGCTTATAGCTGTTTTCCAGCATTGCAGTACCCGGTGCTAATTGATGGGTTCTGATATAGATTCTGTCCCACCTGTCATCTTCCCAGTGCCCCCCCAGGTCTTCCTCCCACTGCTTCTGACCCCGTACGGCCCTTTGCTCGGGTTCCCCCAGGATTTTGTAGAGCTTCGATATAATCCTAGTTGGCATCCCAGCCCCCCCCATCATCTCCTCAAAAGGCGTGGATTTCGCCAGCACATCTTGCTTCACCTCCTTCCTCTGAAGCCAGTACCACAGACTAGCATAAGCATACCTATCATGCGTCTCCAAACTATATTTCTGCAGCAATTCCTCAAAGCCTCTAATCCTCCCCCTTCCCCCCCCACTTGTCCCAGCGTCCGTAACCCTACCGTCCCCCATCTCCTAAAGATCCCTGCCTCCTCCCCCATCCTACCCTTCATTGCTATCTGGATTGGAGTTTCTCGGGAGTATTTCTTCCCCCCTAGCAAGCACCCCTGCCATTTCGTCCAAACCTGTCTAGTAAGATCTGTGTAGGGATTCTCTTCTTCCTTCCTCCTCCCACCCCCCCCAGGGTCCCAGATCCAAGCTCCCCCTCAGTCCCCACCTCTCCCTCCATCCCCACCCACCCAGGCCTCTCCACCCCCTCCTTCCAGGCAAAGAGTGCCCTAAGTTGCGCCGCTTCATAGTATCGGAGTAACGATGGAACCCCTAACCCCCCCTCCGTTTTGAGCCTATACATGGTCGCCCTGGCTACTTTTGGTCGCTTTCCATCCCAAATAAATTGCAGCAACAAATTTTGCATCCTAGCTATTTCCTTTCGGACCAACCGATACGGCAATGACATATAAACGAACAGCAACCGTGGTAGAACATTCATTTTTACTACTGCAATACGTCCCATCCAAGACAAATAAAGCCCCCTCCACCGTGATAAGTCCTGTCTTATATTTTCAACCAGTCCCTGATAGTTCCATTGCTTAATCTTAGTGAGAGGGACCCCCAACTGGATCCCCAGATACCTGAACCTCCCCTCCACCCACCTAAATTTAAAATGATGTCGTAGACTCTCCTCCACCCTAGGTGCCAGATTGAATCCCAGCATTTCTGTTTTCCCTTGATTGATTTTATACCCCGCTAAGCGGCTGTACCTTTGTATAGCCGTCATCAGCACGGGTAGTGTCGTAAGTGGTTGCGTCAGGGTGAAAATAATATCATCGGCAAACAGTCCAATCTTCTCCTCTCTACCACCGATCTGTACGCCCCCGAATGTCTCCCAGCCTCCGAATGTATGCTGCCAACGGCTCTATGGCCAAGGCGAACAGCAAGGGTGACAACGGGCAACCCTGCCTGGTACCTCTATGTAACTCAAAACTCTCCGAATAGCCCCCATTAACCCGCACCCTGGCACTCGGCCCCTGATAGCTTTAAGCCAGCGGATATACGTCTCTCCAAAGCCCATTTTCTCCAAAACCTGGAACATAAAGGACCACTCCACCCGATCAAAAGCTTTTTCCGCGTCTACAGTGATTACCACAGCCTCTTCGGTAGTTCGCTGGAGATGCCACATAATATTCAAAAGTTTCCGCACATTATCGCTACCCTGTCGGCCCTTCACAAAACCCGTCTGATCTGGGTGGATCAAGTGCGGCAACATGTCCTGGATACGGTTGGCCAAAATCTTTGCCAATATCTTCGCATCCAGGTTAATTAACGATATGGGCCGATACGAACCACACACCCCCTTGTCCTTGCCTGGTTTCGGCAAGACCGTTATGCCAGCTTCCGCCATTGAGCGCGGGAGACCCTCCCCCTGAAGCACCCTATTAACTACCTTGGTAAATATGGGCGTAATCTGATCCGACATTACCTTATAAAATTTTGCCGTGTATCCATCTAACCCTGGCGCCTTTCCCAATTTCAGTGTGGTTATAGCCCCCCGCACCTCCTCTTCCTGAATCTCCCGCCCAAGATGTTCCCTCTCCTCCTCCGTCACCTGTGTCAGCCCACATTCCACCAGAAATTCCGTAGCGTCCCTCCCTCCCGCCTCCAGTTCGCTTGCATACAGAGTTTTATAATACTCCCGAAACACACCCCCCTAATTCCTTTGGAGGTTTGGACCCACTCTCCTTTAGTGCTCCGAATGCCCCCAATGAACCCTGCTTGCCTCCTCCCCTTCAAGCGACTGGCTAACACCCTCCCCGCCCGATTCCCACCCTCAAAATGGGCCTGCTTCAAAACCGCCATTTGGAATGCTATTTCTTGGGCCCGCAGTTTACTCAACTCCCCTCTCACCCTCTGTAACTCCGTAAGCGTACCGGGGTCAGCCGCCCTCTGGTGCACCCCCTCTAGTCGTCTCAACTGCTGCAATAACTCAGATTCCAGGGCCCCTTTTGCACGCTTAACCCGCGCCCCCAACCCAACCAGCTGTCCTCTAATTACCGCCTTTAAGCCGTCCCAGAGCACCCCCATAGACACCTCCCCCGTATCATTTAGCTGGAGATAGTCCTTTATTTGAGCCTTAAGCTGCTCCACATGTTTTGCCTCTTCCAGCAAAGAATTATTAAGTCTCCAGAATTTTAAACTCTCGTCGTGCCCGCCTATATCAAAGCGTGCACTCACTGGGGCATGATCCGACCATGTAATCTGACCATGCTCCACCTCCTGCACCCTGTCCAACCAGATTCCTACCAACAGAAGCATATCCAACCTACTATAATAGCTTTGCACTGGCGAGTTGTAAGTATATTTCCGTTCTCCCGGATGCCAACTCCTCCACAAATCCATCAAACCCAGGCGCTCTCGCAGCACGTGTAGGCTTCGTCTATCCCCCCTTCCTCCTCCCCCCCGCCCCCCACTTGTATCAATCCTAGGATTGCACGTTAAATTAAAATCCCCCCCCCATAATTATTGGTGTACTCCCCAGGCCTTCCAATTCTTTCAAGAGTTGCTCGTACATCTCCCCCTGCTTCTCATTAGGTCCATACACACTGATCACCCAGACCTCCTCCGCCTCAATTTGCAATAATACCCCCAGCCCTCTCCCCAGCTCGCCGCGTCGAACTTAATTCACCATGTTGTGGTACTCCCCCCCCCCACCAAAATACCCACCCCCCCCTTCCTAGAATTTAGTCTCTGACCCGCCAAAACCACCTTGGGAAATTGCCTGGATTCCAACATGTATTCCTGCCCCACCCGCAGGTGTGTTTCTTGTATACACATAATATCAGCCCCCATTCTCTTACCCTCTCTCCCCACCAACTGGCGTTTCTGTCGAGTGCGCAGCCCCTTCACATTTAAGGTCATAATACTTAACATTTTACGCTTCCCATACCCCCCTCCCTCCCTTCCACCCCCTTCCCCTCCCCCTCCCCTCTTAACTCGCCCCCCCTTCGACCCTCTCCAACCCACGTCCCCCCTCCCCCCCATCCTCCGCCCCCATCCCCATCCTCCGTCTCTTCCAGAGGATATCTCAGGAGTAGTGCGCCCCATACCCTCCCCAGCTATACGCCCTCACACACCCCTGCCCCCACCCACCTTCATCCCGCTTCCCCCCTTCTGCCATTCATACCTTCCTTCCCCCTTTCTTCTCTGTGTATTCCCCTACAGCCACACCAACCGCCCCCTCCCTCCTCCCGCTCCTATACCTCCCGCCCGGTACTCCTCCACTTCCCCCCCTTCCTCTCCCTCCCATCCCCCTATACCCTTCCCTCCCTACCGCCTCCTCCCCCACCCTCCTCACCCCCAGTTACTTTGCAAAATACCTGTATATTACTCATGTTAGCATTCCTAAACACAACCTTCCTCCACCACCTTGCACCTCATAGACCATCATATTATCAGTCCACAAGTCTGTTCAAGTGTCCTCCAGCCTCTGGGCCTCTTGCAGGTCCTGCCCATGTCGCGGGCCTCCGATTTTTCCGCACTCAGGGCTGCCTCCCCTCTGCTCTTGCCGCTTTCCAATGGAAGAACCTGCCTCCAGGTCCGCCCCGTGGGTGTTCAGGCCCGCGTCCTTGAGAGCTCTCTGGGCCTCCTCCGGTGTCTGCGCCCGCCATGTCCGCCCATTGTAGGTAAATGAGAGTCCAAAAGGGTGCAGCCATCGATATTTAATGTCCTTCCTACGCAAGAGTTGTGTTACAGGCTGCATAGCCCTCCGTCTCTGCAATGTTCCTGCGGACAGATCTTCGTAGATGTGCACCGGGTAGCCCTGCCACATGAGAGCTCTTTCTCGCCTGATTTTGTTAACTATCACTTCCTTCGTTTTATAACGTGCCAGGCAAATGATTATGTCGTGGGGCTTATTACCCACGGGTTTCCCCAGTGCTCTGTGGGCTCTTTCAAGTTGTATATCTGTATCAGTCACCTCCCCACCTCCCAAGCGTAGGGCCTCCATGCAGACAGAGCGAGCTACCTTCTCGCTATCTTGAAATTCTTTCTCCTCTGGTATGCCACAGAGTCTCAGATTATTACGGCGAGAGCGGTTTTCCAAATCTTCTAATTTATATAACAAAGTCTCATATTGTGACCCCAACTGCGCCACTCTTGTTGTCTCTTCTTCTTGGTGCAGTTCAATCTCTTGCAACCTGTTCTCATGGTCTCCCATTCTACAGACCAGTTCTCCAACTTCTTCTTTCAGGGGGGCCAGCACTTCGTTCAACTCAGTCTTTACTGACTGCACTTCATTTTTGATTTCAAGGAACCAGTCTCTAAGCTCCGCTCTCGTAATAGGTTGCATAGAATCAGTTCCTGGCGCTTTTACATTCTCCATGTCTCCTGCTCCCCCCGGTTCTCCTGACACCTCTGGGAGCTTTTTGTTCTCCATCTGCCCAACATCCCCTTTTCCTCCAGGCGCCCCTGAGTAGGCATATTCTTTAATATCCGCCGCCTTTCGTCTGGTGGTCATCGTTAAAACGGATGCCTCTTGCAGGGTCAGCAGAAAACAGCAAATTTGTGGTATTTGGGCTCTCTAGCCCCTCTTCTTTATTTATTTTATTTCTTTTTTCTTTCGTTTTTTTTTTGTTTTTTTTTTTCTTTTGCTGAGTGCCTGATTTACAGAGCCCTTCGGGCCATCCCCGCAGCTTGCTTCCCAGATTCTGGTGGCCGGCTTCTTCCAGCTCCCCTCAGTTTCCTTCTACCAGGCCCCGTGCTCGCTCTGACTTCGCACTGTTAGCTCCCAGCCTTCACAGCCCGCACTAAACTGCTAGGCTATGCTATGCTCTTCAGCCCTTGCTCTCCACCGGCAGTACTGAGCACAGCTGATCTGCTCCTCTCCGCTCTGCCAAACACCGCGATCCAGCTCACCTCCAGGGCACCGGCTCCGATCTTTCACTCTGCAGGAGGGCCGCAACACTGTCGAGGGTACAGGCCTCTAACATCCGCCTGCCCCAGTCACCTTCTCAACGCTGCCTCCGGGCGCCATTTCCGGCCCAGCACGCTACCGCCTTGCTCTGCCGATGACTCGCCGCCCCTCCGAAGTTTCGTTTAGCGCTGTCGGCTTTTCGTCGGTCCCGGCGCCTCCAGCCCACCTTGTACAATCACTGCGCCCACTGGCCACCTCTGAGGGGTTTATTTATAGGGCTTTTAGCTTGGTCGGTGCCGGAGCGGCTCTTTCAAGCCGCCATCGGCTCCGGTGACGTCACTTCCTCCCATAAGCGAACGATTTTAAGTCCGCAGTGCTTTTCCGCGCCGCTGCCATATCCACGCTCTCTGTGCCTCCTCCGGTCCCAATACCGGCGGTTCGATGCTCCCGGGGGCAACTATTAGGGGCTATTAAGCAGGTTTTTCACTTCAGTCGACGGAGCTCCGTGCTTTTGCTGCCGTCTAGTCCTGTGACGTCATTTCCTCCGTCCACCAGGGGGAGTTCTTAACCTCCCTCGATCTCACCGAAGTGTATTTATACATCCCCATCAGAGAATTTCATCAAATGTTTCTGCGATTCAATCTTCCTTGGGGACATTACCAGTTCCAGGCATTGCCATTTGGTCTGGCGATGGCCCCACGAACCTTCACCAAAATTATGGTGGTGGTAGCGGCAGCTTTAAGGAAAGAAGGGGTTCTGGTTCACCCTTATCTTGACGATTGGTTGATTCGGGCGAAGTCAGAGACCGAGAGCGCTCAGGTTACAGACAAGGTGGTAAAGTTTCTCCAGAGCCTTGGATGGGTGGTCAATGCTACCAAGTGCCACTTAGTTCCGTCCCAGGATCTTGAATATCTGGGAGTTCGGTTCGACACGAAGAGCAGAGCTGTTTTTCTGCCGACTCGTCGGGTCCAATTGCTGCGGCGATTGGTACGCAAGTTCAGGTCTGTGCCAGCGCCATCGGCATGGGATTACCTTTGCTTACTGGGAACTATGGCAGCAACATTGGAAGTGGTGCCATGGGCCAGATTTCATATGCGGCCGTTACAGAGAGCGTTACTTCGCCTGTGGTCGCATCAGTCCAACTCGCTGAGCAAACGGCTTCCCTGTCCTCTCTCTCGGTCAGGCAGTCCCTTCGGTGGTGGCTGCTTCCAGGAACTCTGACAGCAGGAATGCCTCTGGAACAACCGGAGTGGCTTCCCTTGCTAACGGACGTGAATCTGGCGGGATGGGGAGCACATTGCGGAACTCTCTTCACGCAAGGCACCTGGATGGTACAGGAGAGCAAATGGTCGATCAACCGGCTAGAACTGAGAGCGGTTGGTCTGGCATTGCAAGCGTTCAAGGCTACAGTGATGGGTTGAGCGGTACGAGTGCTGTCTGACAATTCTGCGATGGTGGCCTACATCAATCGGCAGGGAGGCACAGGAAGTGTGGCTATGGAAGAAGAGGCAGAGGCTCTTTTCTCTTGGCTAGAAACGCGAATGTCAGCAATATCGGCTGCACACATTGCAGGGAAGGACAATGTGATGGCAGATTTTCTCAGCAGGGTCCGAGTGGATACTGGAGAATGGGAGCTGCATCCGGATGTGTTCGCGCGGATAGTTCGAAGATGGGGATGGCCCATAATGGATTTCATGGCGACATTTCAATCAGCGAAAACGAGTTGCTTCTTCAGCAGGCGTCACGAGAGGATGTCGGAAGGAATCGACGCACTGATACAACGTTGGCCATCGTCAGGACTCCTCTATTTTTTTCCTCCGTGGGCACTCGTAGGTCGAATGGTTCAGCGGATTGAAGTTCATTGGGGAAAGGTGTTGCTGGTGGCCCCAGACTGGCCGAGGTGCCCGTGGTATGCCGATCTCATTCGGTTGTTCGACGGGGATCCCTGGAGATTGCTGGCGTCGGAGAATTTGTTGCTGCAGGGGCCTCTGCGGATGCCTCAGGTGGATCTGTTCTCGCTTACGGTATGGCCATTGAAAGGGCAAGGTTAAGGAAAAAAGGTTACTGGGCAGCAGTCATCGCGACTTTGCTGCGCGCTAGGAAGAGGTCCACGTTCCTGGCATACATGCAGATATGGTGTATTTTTTGAGGACTGGTGCTCGTGGAGGCAAGTTCGCGTGGCTACAGTGTCCGTTCCCGTGGTGTTGAGTTTTTTGCAGGACGGGTTTGATAAGGGTCTGGCAGCCAGTTCCTTAAGAGTTCAGTTGGTGGCCCTGTCCTGCTATAGAGGCAAAGTCCAGGGGGTGACTCTAGGGTCGCATGCGGACGTGTTGCGTTTTCTTAAAGCAGTTGCCAGGTTGAGGCCCTCTCATAGGGTCGCGGTTCCGCCATGTGACCTCAACTTGGTTTTGGGTGCATTGGTTAAGGCACCGTTTGAGCTTTTGCACCAGGTGTCGGTTAAGGATTTGACCTTAAAGACAGTGTTTTTGGTGGCCATCTATTCAGCAAGGCGGATTTCGGAGCTCCAAGCGTTGTCGTGTAGAGAGCCGTTCTTGAGTTTTTCCAGAGAAAAAATGGTGTTGCGACCAGTACCGTCGTTTTTACCGAAGGTAGTTTCTCCGTTTCACCTGAATCAACCGGTCTCTCTCCCAACTCTAAGTTTGGCAGGGGAGTCTGTCACAGACCACAGTTTGCGCCATTTAGACATAAGGGGGGTGCTGAGGCAATATTTAAAGGTCTCGGAAACCTTTCGCAAGTCTGATCATCTTTTCGTATTGTTCGGAGGACCCCACAAAGGGGAAGCGGCATCGAAAGCGTCCATTTCCAGATGGGCTAAGGAAGTGATTGCGTCAGCGTATCTGTTGCAAGGGCGTGCAGTACCAGTGGGTCTAAGGGCTCATTCCACTAGGGCGCAAGCAACATCATGGGCGGAGCACAGTTTGGTTCCACCCGTAGAAATTTGTAGAGCGGTCACTTGGTCATCTCTTCATACCTTCAGTAAGCATTACCATCTGGATGTCCTGGCGGCAAACGATGCCTGTTTCGGGGTGGCAGTGTTGCGATCCGGCTGGAAAGGGCCCTCCCAATGATTACTGCTCTGATACATCCCAGAGGTGGAGAACTAAACTGGAGGAATGATAAGGAAATCGGAATTACACTTACCTGGTAATTGTGGTTCCTTTAGGAACTCCAGTTTAATCCTCATTCCTGCCCGGGACTGGTATCATTAGCAGTGATTCTTCAGTGGGAGAGGTGCACGATTACAGGTGGGTATAACCCTCAATGCACTTGCAGTCGTCTTGAGTCTTTCTATCTCTTTCTTTCTCTCCCTGATAGTTCTGGTGTGTGGCTAGATATAGAGCGGAAAGGAGAAAATGCAGAAAGCAGCCTCCCTTTTTTCTTGAGCAGGGGGGTTTATCGTTGAGTAAGTTTTGAGTGTCATGTTCAGATGCATATAAGGTTAACATTGTTTAAAAAAAAAATAAAAGCTACTTATTTGTTGCTCCTTTGAGTTTGCTTTGTCAATAGTTCACTGGGGCTGATGGGAGAGACCAGCAGAATACATCCAGTGATGTCACAACTTTGACATGCCCAGTCTCCAAGCTGCAGGATGAGGTACACTACCCAGAGGTGGAGGACTAAACTGGAGTTCCTAAAGGAACCACAATTACCAGGTAAGTGTAATTTCGATTTATGGTGTATTAATAGAGTAGTCCTGGGGGAATTCTCTCGAAACAATATTTTTTTCTGTATTATAGCTTTAATTCAGTATTACTCAAATATGTTGGTTTATATTGTGGTGTTTGGCAAATAGTGCAGAATTTAGTACATTTTTGAAATATTTGCAGAACTTTACAATTTTTTTGCACTGAATTCCCCCAGGAGTAGCATTTCTATATCTAGATTTATGGAATTGAATAAAACCTTAATTGTCAAACCACCACCTTATTTTAGAAGCTCAGCTGACCTCCCAGCACATCTGCTGTCTGTGCAGATACTGCTGTCTTCATCTTTTCCAGTCCTTCTAAGTCCTACTAATGATCCACAGGACCAGACACTATTCCTAGACTTGCCTTGTTCTAGGACGCACATGACCCTCAGGTCTCGACCTGTAGTGCATGGTTTCCCAGTCTTTTACACTTCATTCTTAATATTCCAATTTTAACTCTGTGACAAAGTTAGTGCCTTTTACATGTCAGTAGTGTTTTATTTGCTGTGTCTGTGCCTTTAGAATCCCTTTTGGTAACCAGCAGAATTTTACAGTCACTAGCTGGCAAGGTTAATCTTTAGCTGCTCTGAGACAGTGATGCTATGCTAAAAGGCAATTTTTTTAGTTGCAGCTGATAGTTTCAGCAGACAGGGACAGATAGACAGACGGTTAGTTATAGCTGAAAGAAACAATTTTAGATATTGCTCCTAAAATCTGAAATTCTGTTTCTTGTAGGAAAACTTAATGATCTGTGTTTTATGACTGAGCTGAGCCTAATAGCGCAGCCTAGACAGATTGGCTGAGAGATTGCTAAGACCCTCGGATCTGATTGAGAAGGGTGCAGTGTTTGCTCAGCAGATAAGTCAGGTGTATCAGTTCATGCTATTATGGAAATTGCTATTTTCTTTCCTCTGCCTATTTTATACGTTTTTATTATAGGAAAAAAGTGAAGATTAAAAACAATTTCATTAGCACATGGTCTGATTGTGTGGTCTGGGTATCTTTCTGGAAACTCTGGTGCCATAGGATCACAGCGTCCCACAAATCATTAGGAAATAGCTTGTAGGCAAGGGAAAACAGGAACCCATTTGGTGAGTAGGCTACCAGGAGCATGTGCTCTGATGTAGGTGAGGCCTGTGTAGTGCTTGTCGGGACCCTTCAGAGGGCAAGGGTTGACCCTGATGGTGGCTAGCTGTGGTAGCATATAGGTATTAAGTGACAAGATCTTTGTCATTAGGATAGCAGATAAATCTGTGTGTGGCAGACTCTGCTCTACCAATCCTGGGCTCACCAGACCTTTAAAAATGTAGGCTGTTGTTTACCCACCGCACCTTTTGCTATTCTACCCTGAGCATATTTTGATCAGTAATAGAAGATTGTATTGAATTGTGCTGCATGTGTCCTTGAGTGCTGCAGGCCAGTCAAGTGTTCGGCATATCCATAATGAAGATGCCTGAGCTGCATTTGCATACAAAGGAGACAGTACATGCAGATGCATCTCATGCATATTAAGAGTAGACATCTTGAAAACTTTATCCGCTTATGATACTTGAGGACAGGAGTTGCCTACCCTGGGTTAGGGCAATCTCTCGAAACACATTTCTTTTGAATTCGCAACAAAAATCAATTCACTGTGGGGAAAAACTCATTGAGTTTTCTAGTTTTGACGAGCTAGAATGATTGATTGATTCTACTTTCCAGACACTTATAGGTAGTGCCATAGATAATATATCAGGATAAACGCTTGTATCATAGTGCACTGAAAACAATAAACAAATGCAGCAATTTATCACATCACAACTTTGGGTTAGATATTTCTTAGGTAGGGACTGCAATGGAAAACAAGTTAACATTTTCAGTAGTGTTTATTCCAGCTACCAACAACCGTGTTATAGTCGCAAAAATGTTTTTCCCTGCTAAAACGTATGCAAGTATCCCTTTTTAAATCATTTATTTTGTTGATTTCTATAGTGGGGGGCTGGTGTAGCGGTGATGCCATTTCTAGTGTGGAGCGCTATGACCCTCAGACCAACGAGTGGCGGATGGTGGCTTCCATGAGCAAAAGGCGTTGTGGAGTTGGAGTCAGCGTCCTTGATGATCTGCTGTATGCTGTCGGAGGCCATGATGGCTCATCCTACCTTAACAGCGTAGAAAGGCAAGTCTGTGGCTCACATCCCTCATCATTGCCTTGCCAAATGTAACTTGCTTACTGATTTACAAACAAACTGTGAAAATGGATGTAAGCCTATACCAGCTGCCCTATTAGCCCTGCCATTAAATTGTGGGAACTGCCCTGGATCCATCATTTTTATTTTTTTATAAGGCTTTTTTTGGGTGGGGGTGGAGGGTCTTGAATTTCTGAAGGAAAATACTTTTTCTTTAAGACAGGAGCATGAAATGGGGGAGAGATGATCATGGCAAAAAAAAAAAAATTCAAGCTTAAAGACCTTCATTTGCTGGATGTTCATCAACCAGCGCTTGTGGGAGCCTAATCTACATTTCCATCTTTCTTTTCCCTATTAATCTGTGGTTTCATTCTTTCTGATTTAGGTTTCTTCCACTTCACCTCTCTCCTTCCTCTGTAATTTGTGAGATATCAGTTTGTTCTTATCACCTTACACCGCTCTTAGTTTCTTTGCGACTAGCAAGCTGGGTTCTTCTGACTGCACTGCTCCCTTCTACCTGAAGACACTCTTCTTTCTGCTTGTGAGATTGGCTTGATCAGCTCTTCACATTTTTTTCATGCAGCATTTTCTCATTTGTGGCAAGTGGAATGAGCTCTGCTGGCCACTGCTGCTTTCTGACACCCATTAAAAAGTATGCTGGCTCTTAAGGGGTGGCACCTGCTATTTGAGGGACTTAACAGATGTTAGAAAAGTTTGGCATTTGGTTTGTGCCAGTTAGACTTCGTTCTGCATAAAAGGTGAATCCTTAGGTTTCGTCTTTGCACGCTGGCATAAGAGCAATTAATGTGTTTTGTACTATGCAGAACCTAGATTGAATAGCAACTTAAAGCCATAGTCCTTGTTTCTTTCTCCTATTTTGCTTTCTCTCCAAGACCTACATTATCCATTTCTTAAAATTTATTTTGAAATCAGAATGAGGCAAAAGATTTTAGGATACAACCAAGGCAGTATCTATACCTCTTGTGAAGAACTTGTCTCTCTCTGCCAGTTGAATATTTGGCTTTGTGTATCAAGAAATAAAGACGCGAGAGGCAGCCAAAGGTGAGGGACATTCTGCCTGACTGCAAGCTTCAAAATGACAGTCTGACAAACCTTTACAGGTATGATCCAAAGACGAATCAGTGGAGCAGTGATGTTGCTCCGACCAGCACGTGCAGGACCAGTGTTGGCGTGGCAGTTCTTGGTGGGTACCTGTATGCCGTAGGCGGCCAGGATGGGGTCTCCTGCCTCAACATTGTAGAAAGGTATTTATTTAAAAAAAAAAAACAAAAAGTTTCAAAAAAGATTTACCATTTGCATGAACATGATGCCATTCTGTGAGTTTAAAAAAGCTATAAATTCTGACAAATAATTTTGTTTAGACTAATCTTTACATAAAGAACTCTGACAAGTCCAGTGTTATGAGTGCCTCAGCAACTATCACAGATGGTGTCCTATGACATCTCGCAGTTATGTGCAGTGCAGTATATACTTTACTACCCATGCTAATAGATGGTCTTGGAATGCACATTTTGTCTCATCAGTTAATTTTAACTCTTTTTTTTCTTTATATAATTTGATAGCATATTTCTCATTTTATCTTCTATTTACCACAAATCTTTTATAAACAGTACATATCACCTATTGCAACAAATCATCTCCTTCTTAAGTTATAACATTTTTCTCTTTTTAAATTCCTTTTTCATGAAGAACAAGGTTACCAAGCTTCTGACTTCTTGCTTATTTTGGTTCTGCCAGCTGCTCAGTTTTTTTTTAGTAACTGTTTTATTGACAGATTTTCAATTAGAAATGCTGCCTAGTGGGTGAAGAAGCATGAATTCAGTCTATGCATGCAAGGCCTGTGAAATTGTTGTGACACTGGAACAATATTTGAATTACTTTATCTTGGTGAGGAGTTAATACAAGCTAACAGAGGAGGGAAAAAAGACAAGGAAAACATTTATTTGCAGTAAAGGGTAGAATGTAATCAAACACAAAAATTTAAAAAAATCATTTTGAACAGACTCACCAAGGCCATATTCTCTGCCTCAGGGATCATGAATCAACCATAGCAAATCTTATCCATTCTGCAATATAACACCAAATTGTAAATTCAGTCTTGAATAAAAATCTAAGCAGCAGATATTTGTAGTGAGTTCGAAATACACTAAAATCGTTTTGTAATATCTTGTATGTTTTTTATTTTTTAATTTTTTTTATCAATGTTTCAAATAAAATAGCTATGAGAGAGCATAGCAGCTACAAAAACTAACATACAGCATGTCTACATACAACCATACATGAATAATACAAAGAAGCAAACTTATTAGGCTCATGCAAACACTGGTGACATTTCTCTTAAATAAACCTCTTATCTCCAAGAGAACATCCTGCCTAACCCAAGCACCCTCCCTGCTATTCCACACCTTTCCTTCCCCTCCCCCCCCATATTTTCTGCCAGCATCTAAATAATACTTAGGTATATAACATAAAAGGTGTAGTACAACCAAGGTGTAGTACTTGTCAAGGGGGAATGCTTATCCCTCAAATTCATAATAATAACAAAATTAAGAGAAACAATACAAAGCAAAGCATCACCTCCTATTAAGGCCCTGAAGGAGAACCAACAATTGAACAAAAAGCGCCCTTATCTTTTCAAAGCTTAACACTTTTTATTGTGCACCGCACCAGTCAGCTTTTCTAATTTGTAAATTTCCCACACCACCTCAAGCACTCATTATAGGAAAGTGGAACTTCCTCTTCCAATGGCAGGCCAAAAACATTTCTTGTCACCAAAAGTAGCAGCTGAATAAAGTAAAGCCCTCAGTACCTCCAAACCAAACCATCTGGTGGCGGCCCCGAGAAACACCACCACAACAGGAGACAAAACAAACCGTGGTACTCAGCAAAAATACGACAGGAAAAGAGGGAGCTCAGGAAGATTGAACGGAGATGGAGGAAAAACAAAACAACAGACAACCAGCATCTTTACCTAACAAGGCAAAAACAATACAACGAACACATCAACCAATCAAAGAGGGAATTCCACACAAACATGATAAATACTTCCATCAACAAACCCAGAGAGCTTTTCGAAATCGTAAAAATCCTCACAAAAGAGCAAACAACAGAAGGGAAAGTACAAGTAGATCCACAGGAATTCGCCGACCACATCAAAGACAAATTTCACTCCACAGAGCGAACACCACCCAGCGTGACCACCAGGACAGACGTACACACCAAAACCTGGGGCACATTCTACTCACCCTCAACAGAGCAGCTATCCCACATCATCTCTACAATCAACACAAGCACTGCTCCTACAGACCTGTGCCCAGTGTCATGGGTCAAAGCCACCAAATCAAGCTTCATCAACACCATACACAACATGGTACACAACTCACTCACTCAAGGTCTCATGCCAAAGCAACTAAAGCTCGCCTCAGTAAGACCAATCACAAAGAAAACAACTCTCGACAAAAAAGATCCAGCAGCATACCGACCAATCTCCAGCATACCCTTCCTGGCAAAAGTCATCGAAAAAACGGTTCAACTACAACTACAGGAACACATCGACAAACATGAAACACTTGATGACAACCAACACGGCTTTCGTCCCAACCATGGAGTCAAAACGCTACTAATCTACCTCTTCGACAGCATCCTAAGAATGACAATACCAGGAATGGAATCATAATGATCTTCATCGACATCTCCTCAGCCTTCGACACAGTGGAGCACAGCACGCTCCTGGAAAGACTAAAGAACACTGGTATACACGGTATCACATTAAAATGGTTCCATTCATACCTAACAGAAAGACAGCTACAGGTCAAGGTGGGACACAACACCTCCCGACCCATAAATGTCCGTCAAGGAGTACCTCAAGGATCCGCACTCTCAGCACTCCTATTCAACATCTACATTCAACCAATATGCAACATCATGAAAGAGAACAACATTCAATACACAATATATGCAGACGACATCATGATATACACCCCGATATCAATCGACAACCCGGACTTCTCTAAGATAACAGACTGCCTTACCCAAATGACAAGTTGGTGTCAAAACAACAACCTCGCAATCAACTACAGCAAGACCGAAGCTTTAATCATCACTCTGAACCAAAGCTTCATACACCCACCAAATATAAAGATACAAAGCACTACTATACCGATAAGATCAGAAGTGAGATACCTCGGAGTTACTCTGGACAATAAACTCAATCTCAAGCCACACATAGACAAAACAATCCAAAAAGCCTACTACAAGATGCGAATCATCAGGAGACTGAAACCACTCCTCGCCCCTGAACACTTCTGTACCGTCTGTCAAGCACTGATAACCCCACTTCTGGACTTCTGCAATCCGATATACCTTGGACTACCGAAACAAGCCCTCAAGCCACTCCAACTGGCACAAAACACTGCAGCACGAATAATATCCGGAACTGCAAGACAGGAGCACATCACACCTACCTTGAAGGACTTACACTGGCTCCCAATCAGTGCACGCATCAGATACAAAACTATCATAAACCTATTTAAGATAAATCAGCACACATCAGCCAACAGCCTGCACACCCTCATACAACCAGACACCAGCACACGTCCTAGAAGAAAACAAACACACAACCGAGTCAGCACCCCAAGTGAATACAAACACACACGCAAGGACACAACAGACAGAGCACTCTCCATGGCTGCTCCAACAATATGGAACAAACTACCGGACGATTTAAGGGCAACTACAGACCTCAAAGACTTTAGAAAACAGCTGAAGACCATGCTGTTCATAGAACACTATGGACACATCACATAACCTCAGAGAAAGTATAACAGCACATGATACCTCCTAACACTGTATGTATAGAAAATGTTTTATAGCCCCACTGTATATAGCTCACATTGTACATAGCTCAAACTAATCTCGCACACAATTCAACATACACCCAACTAAGTTTCACCCTCACTGCATGTATAACACACTCACTTTACCCGATTGTTTGCTGTGATACCACCTTGATTAATAAGATAAGGCGGTTTAGAAATACTGTTAAATAAATAAATAAAATAAATAAAATCCCAGTACCAGCACTGCCATATCCATAGGAATTGGGGTTCCTACTATCCGCTGAAGAGTAGAGCTCACCTCGGCCCATAAATTTTGGACTTGAGGACAGAACCAGCACATATGCCCAAAATCTCCCTCCAGGTCACATTTCTGCCAACACAATGATATTGTGGAAGTATCCCACTTACTAAGTCTCTGAGGTGCAAGATTTTAATTTGAGTACTGATCAGGGATAAATAAAATGGAGCATTTAAAAATATATCTCCATATAGCTGCCTAGAACTCATCCTGCTCATCCAACATCGTCTCCCAATGCTTCACATTCCGGTGAGGCTTAGTCCAAATAAACTGACAAATCGGTGTATAACCTCGCAGTTAGCACTTGGGTAAATACAACCCTTGTATACAGTCTGTGTTGTCTTGAGAAGAAATGTTTTCTATTAATGTTAAAGTCAAAATGCCTAATTTGAAAAAAATTGAAATAAGGAAAGCCACCTTTCATAAATTCATTCTAGCTCCACCTGAGAAACTTAATCCCCCATTCACAAACAGTTCAGCAGATTTGATTGCCTACTCACATCTCATCTATTCCCCAAAACCCCTTGCCCATATCCCTAGTAAAACCTCACAGCAAGAGTGGGGAATACGACAAATACAATCTAGGAATTTTAGCCATATGATGAATCTTTTCCTAAATGTTTAATACTACTGGTATACATGGGTAGTCTTTACTTTTCACTTCCACGTGTTCAACAAGCACTACTTTTTGTTTCAGAGTGGCAGAAACAACTCTGCTTCCATCCATTCCCAGTGTAGCCCACTGAGAACTGCAAACAAACAAGCACCCCAATAAAAACTATTCGAATTAGGAAACTCCCTCCCCTTGCTATCCCTAATCTTATGGATGTCATTCCTAATCTGTAATTTCTTCAGTTTTTGGGCTAGCAGCCTACTAGCTTTATTTCCATATTCAAAATGCATTTGTTTGAACTTCTCCAGATTAAATTTAATCTTGGCCATTTGCAGCTCCAACAGCTGTTTCCTTGCCCCCTCCACTCCACCCTTTCCTCCTTAGTCAACAACCCCTTCTTATGTTTTTCTTTCAGCATGTTGAGAACTACCCTCGCCTCTTTGATCTGCTCTCTCTCTCTCGCTCTCTCTCCTTGTATGAATCCAGAAAAATAAACTTTCCCCACAGCCGCTTTCCAACAATCTCATTTCATGTATGTATGCAGCTGTTCTTTTATACTGCGGTCAAAGCAGTTTACAATCAACTTAAAGGATACATAGAACATTAAACTTAACATATATCTTGAGTGTGTGGCATATTATGGATGAGCGCTATTTCTGTGATTGTGATTACAGCAAAGCATGTGAGTGTGTTTGGATTGAGTTTGTCTATGTTAAGGATCCAAAGTTCTCAAGGAAAAGGTAAGTTTTCAGCTGTTTGCGGAATGTAAGGAGTTCTGTGGTACTTCGGAGCCTATCGGGTAGAGAGTTCCAGAGGTTTGGTGCATAAAGTTAGAAAGCTCTTGCGCATGTGTACTGGGTGCTCTGTTTTTGTGTGGGGAATGATTAGTGTGTTCCTGTTGGTTTGTTGACTGGCTCTGTTGGATTTGAAGGTATGGAGGAGTGTTTGGAGATGGAGAGGAATGTCCATTTAGGGCTTTGTGGGTCATTATGATGGTCTTATATTTGATGCGACTGTTCAGTAGAGTTGTTTGAGGATGGGGTGTAATGTGTTCATGTTTTGGGGCTGCTAATAGCATACGTGCTGTTGTGTGAAGAGCTGTGCGCAATGGGAGGACAGTTGATTGATTGTGGTGTCCTTGATATCTGGAGTTGCAGTAGTCAAAGTGTGGAAGGGTTATTGCTTGAAGTGCTGATCTGAAGTCAGAGGGGCTCAGGACTGCGCAAAGGCGTTGTAGAGTACGGATTTTGTAGTAAATTGCTTTCACAGTATTCTTCACCTGTTTGAAAGTGAGGTTTAGGTCCGGGGTGATTCTGAGATATTTTACTTCTGGTTGTACCTTGATTTGGATGTCATTTTGAGTGATAGAGGTTGGTGGTGAGTATGTTTTGTCTTTGACGAACAGTGCTTCTGTTTTCCTGTAGTTGATGCAGAGCTGATTCCTAGTAAGCCAGTGAGAGAGTTTAGTGAAAAAGTGTTGTAGTTTCATGTAGCTTGGATGTTTGGTGTCGAAGGGGGTGTAGAGCATGATGTCTGCATATAACTGGTAGAATAGGCCGCGAGACTTGATGAGTGTGCATAGAGGTTGGAGGTATAAGTTGAAAAGCAGAGCTGAGAGAGTGGAGCCTTGAGGAATGCTCTGGGTTTGAGGGTAGGGGGTAGAAGAGATGTCGCCCATTTTGATTTGTTGTTGGCGATTAGTTAAGTAGGATTGGAACCATTATAGTACAGTTTATTGTCCCAGGTGAATACTGCCCAGGGTTGGTTTGTTTCTTAAAACTTGATGTACCACCCTTTCACAGTAGCAATGGAGTGGTTTACAATAAAACACAATTAAAAGAAAGGAGAAAGGAAAAAGAAATACAATTTCATGATAGGAGAGACACATGCAGTCATTTAGATCTAGATTTATTTATTTATTTATTTTATATACTACACTCTTTTGAAATCAGAGCGGTTTACATTGAACAGGGGTGTCAACTTGGAGAGCGACTGGGAAAACTATTTTACATAATACCTATTTTCTAAGGGCTTTGCATGAGGGTAGACTGTGCCGTGAGACTGGCCGGCCTGTGATAATATATGGTTATGTTACATGGTAGGAGAAGATGAGTCTTTATTGTCTTTCTAAAGGTTGTCATATCTGAGATTGTTCGGATCCGTAGCAGAGAGAGTGTTCCATAGGGTTGAGCGCATAATGAGAATGCACGGTTCTTAGCAGATTGGGCACTTTTTGTTACTGCTGAAGGGGTTACGATTGTATTAGCCATTCTGGTTCTCCTAACTCTATTATGAGGAGTCATGTGTATGATAGCTAAGAGGATGTCTGGGGATAGGTTATTTAGTACTTTAAATTTAAGCAGTAAAGTTTTATATTTCAGGTGTCTTGATATTGGTAGCCAGTGTAATTACCTTAAGATGGGCATGATATGCTCATATCTGGATGCTCCATGCAAGGTTCGAGCCTCAGCATTCATGGCCATTTGGAGTGGTTGTAGTGTACATCTTGGTAGGCCTTGGAGTATGATATTGGCATAGTCAAAGTGCGGGAAGAGTAGGGCCTGGAAAATGGTGCGGAAGTCTGGTTCTTCAAGAGTGGACGTAAGTGTTGCAGGGTTCTCATTTTATGATAAATATATTGCCTTGGTGACGTTGTTTATGTGAGCCTGCATACTCAGTCGTTGGTCCGGGATTATTCTGAGAGAGTGAGGCCATGCTTAGGGTCTTATTCCAGATATTTACTAGTTCATCAAGCTCTGTGGTGTCTGTATTAAGAATGGGTAGGGTTTCTTCTAAGAAGGACTCTTTGTTAAAGTGTCGGAAGCAACGATTAGGTGGACGCACAGTGACCGCTTGCTCCTGCTCATCCTTATCCATGGGGATTTGGAAGATGATTGTGTTATGGTCTTACCAGGGGACTGGGATAACGGTTGGGTTTGAGAGCTGGGATTGCGTGTGGATGAGGGTGCAAAGATAAGGCCCAGGGTGTTTCCTCTTTCGAATAGCCTCGCAAGTCTCAGCCTCATTTAACAACCATTCAGCTTCCAGTATCGGACCCCTTTTGCCACCCCCTCTCCTCTAACCTCCATCCACACCAGACCGTGGATGAACCATGTCCAATCTTCTATTTTACAATCTTTCACTTGTGGCAGTAGACTTTTATCCACCAGAATGAGGTCAATGCGTGAATGGGAGTCATGTACAGCAGAATAGAAAGAAAAGTTCTTCCTTCCCCCATTCCTCTCTCTTGCATTTGTCCACCACATCCAATGTATCCACTAGCATTTTTAACTTATGCCTTGCTTCCCTCAGTGTGTCCCCTTCCCACCTGAGATGTGCCCAAAGAAGGATTAAGAGCCATGTTAGTCACCTCCTATAATAAGTATCCCTCTATGAAAGGCAATACCCTCTCTACCAACCTATCAAAAATTTGCCCCTGCCAAATGTTAGGGCATACATGTTAACCAGAGTAAATTTTTGATCCCCCTCCCCCAGCTCAGTTTCAAGCAAATAAACTGTCCCTCCTCATCCCTCAACACATTCCCCGCTTGCTTCACCAAGTCTGTAGAAATAAAAATCCCCTCCCTTCTTTTTTCCTTCCTATTTGAGGCCAAAAAAATCACGTCCATATTTTGGGTGGCGTATCTGGAACTCATCCTTTGAGTCTCCTGGATAAAACCCCACCTTAACCTCCTAATTTCTTAAACATTAACTGTCTTTTCCTATAAGAGTTTTGCCCTCTAACATTAAAGTAAATAACCCTCACGTTTCCCATCTCTCGGCACTCTCTGCCCTCTTGCCCATTACTAGGGAAGCCCCACTCCCATCCTCCATCCCTACTCCCCACACACCGAGCACCATTCTCACTCGGCTGCATCTACACTAGAGACGAGACACCATCAGACCCTCATGCACACTTAAACCCTGCCCCTACTAACTATCCCTCCTATGCTTCTCCCTCCTCCCTAGATCACTTCATACAACCAAGGCACACATCCACTTCTACACCTACTCAGCTTCATCCCTGTTTCAACCAGTCCAAGACAAGAAAGCCAGTAAAGTCAATAGAGTACATCAGCCTGGCACTTCTTCACTCTCGTGCGCCTTCTCCCACTGTCTCCTCAGCTTCTGATCTCCTTGGTGGGCCTGCTGCCACCCAGGCTTCACATTATTCACTGCTTTGCCAGCAGCCACATCCATTCTCATAAGATCTGGTAAATTCTGCTCTCCAGCTCTTTGTGTGGCTTTCACTGCCTCCTCCACCGACTTAGTCACTGTTATACCAGAGATGGTAAACTGGATTCCATGTCGTCTTGCTAGACCAGCCAAGACAAATGGGTTGTGTTTCCCTACCAGCAGATTGATGGAGAAAGAGAACCATTGAAAAGCCCAGGTTTTAGTGACATCATTCTCATGCCTCTATCAGCCTGAGCCACTAGAAGATGATTTGGTATTCTGTCTCCAGCAGATGGTGGTTGAATTTTCTCAACTCTGAAGAAAATCTGAATAATTGAGAGGGAAAATATTGATTTTGCTCATGAATGACCACCTTGAGGGTGATTCTCTCACTTTAGTGTGATGTGGTAGGCTCCACTAGACTAAGGTCTCTTCGGTAGCCAAAGGAAGAGGGAAAATTGGTTCAGCTCCATGCTCTTATAAGGGCTTGTTGAGCAGCCAAAAATTGGAAGGATTTGGAAGAGATCAGCAACCTCACATAACCTCAACATCTCCTCCCTCCTCTGTTCCCACCCGGTTCTTCCCTGAATATCGCAGAAGGCTCTAAGAGGAATCTGCCCAAGCTACAGTAAAGAGTTTCAAGGGAGTAGCATGGAGCCCGGCATGAGTTTTCTTTGCCTGGGGCTTCCAGAGGGTGAATACCAAGGCTTCATCTTATCCTTGTTGGGGGCTCCCGATTTCCATCTGTCCAGGTGCTTTTCGGGGTGGAGTGCTGGAACTGTGGTATGGTGTACAGTTTTCCTGCCCTTTCCAGCACATGTTAATAGCTTTTTTTTTCTCTTGTGCGCCTTGCAATCATGCGGTCCTGGCACATGTTCCTGCCCAAACGCCTTTTGCATGCGATACAGTAAGCTCTGTTAACACCCATTTTGTGTTGGCGTGGTCTTAATGCACACAGTTACTGTGCTTGATTTAACTTTTTATGTCCTCTTCAAAGAAAGTTGTTTGGCCTGTGGCAAGTGAGTTTTTTTCGTCTCCAGATTCTGGACACTGCTTTACTTGCATGGCAGTCTGTTTCCCTTCTCCCAGTGAGGGGATTCAGCTAGCCTGGCCTTGCCTGCCTCAGGGCAGGAAGCAACAGATGGCACTGTGGGTAAGGATGGTAAGTCGGCCGGGGGTTCCAGTGGTCGTGCTTCAAGTTGCTCCCCTTCCTCTAAGGATTTGGCGGTGGTTATATCACCTATAGTTGGGTTCATTTCCCAGAGGGGAACTCCCGGAATCTGTGTTGGCCTCCCCAGAATTCTTTTCCTTTTCACAACAGACCTGGTCATTTTGGAATGGAAACTCGGACCCTGCAGCCTCTGGATTCCCTTGAGTGCAGTCTTTTGAGGGTCAGGCTGAATGTGGAAGCCCTATTTGGTTGCCTGTTTCTAAGCATCCTCGGCAGAAGTCGCCTCCCTGAGATGTGGTTCGTTTGGGACCTCTCTATCTGGACTGGGACCTTGGTTTAGACGTCTTGGCAGTGGGCTCCGATATGGAGGAAGAAGTACTTCTGCCTTCAGAAGATTATGAAGAGTCTGGCATTATCCGTCTGTTTTGGAAGGAGGAACTGGCAGCATTGATTACTCGAGTCTCATCCACCTTGGACCTGATGGATGCTCCAAGTACAGAGCAAGAGCCGAAGGTTCATCCACTCCTGCAGTGAGTGCAGAAACCCACTACACTCTTCCCGTTTCCAGAGGTGATCAAGGACATCATCTGGTTGGAATGGGATCTTCCTGACTCCCTGCCTAAGGGGCTGAGAGTATATAAGAGGATGTATGCTCTCCCGGAGGTGAAGTACATTGTGTGGTTTGGCACACCTAAGGTGGATGAGACTGATCACCAATCCAGTGGAAGGCGGATTGACCTTGAAAGATGCTCTGGTTATAAAATTTGAATGTTTTGCTGAAGAATCTCTTTGCAGTGGCGGATGCTATTCTGTAGTTGCCAGGTACTTGTGACCTGGATTGGCCACTATTGGAAACAGGATACTGGGCTTGATGGATCTTGGTCTGACTTATGGCATTTCTTATGTTCTTATGTGTACAGGCTTGACTTCTCGAACCCTTCTCCAGTGGATTCAGTTTTTACTGCTGGATGATACTACTCTTCTTTTGGAGTCTGCTAGGGTCTTCCTTTTTGATGCCATGTATGACCTTGTCCACCTAGTGGCTAGGGATAGTGCACTGTTGACAGTGACGCAGCATTGTATTTGGCTTCGCCATAGGGCAGTGGACACAACTTCCAAAGACTGGTTGACCGAAGTGGCCTTTAAGGGGAAACTCCTTTTTGGGGCTGATTTGGAGAAGGTGGCGGAAGACTCGGATGAGATCAAACCTTATCGCCTTCCAGATGGCAGGCCAAAAGGCTCTGGGAAGAGGGCAGGAGGCTGTTTTTCCTCAACCCCTGCTCACCCCTTGCAGTCATATTGGTCTGACTTCCAAGGGTTTCAGGTTTCCCGTTGTTATTGTCTGGAAAGTCTTTCTTCCCCTTTGCTTCTGGATTTCAGACTCGTTCTTGGTCCTTTTGGGAGCTCAGGGACTCTGGCCCTCCAGAGGAAGTCCCTCCTGGTTTATGCAATGAAGGTTTGGGGGCCTATTTCCAGTTAAATCTGGTTGGAGTCAAGCTTCGCCTTTTTCTTTTGGGATTGGGCCTGGGGCCGCTTTCGACGACTTGTCCAAATTTTAGTAGGTTTCTTCACCTGTAGGATATGAATTTGGCATACCAAGCTTTTCTTCCCTCTCCCCCTCCTCCCAGCTCTGTTGCCCCTCCCACTTCTTACCTTTTATATTGCAGTGTATTTTATCTACCATATTTTCTGTTTACTTTAATGGAATTTTCTTCTATATTTGTTTTTTAATGTTTGTGAACCGCATAGATTGTTTACATTTTGTGGTATATCAAATAAAGCCAACCATAACCATTCAGTATGGCTTTGTCCTGGAATGCAAGGAGCAGGTCCCAGAGGCTTGTCTCATCTCCCCCTGTAGTTCAGCACACAGAAGAGCCAATGTTCAGGTCACTTTGGACAAGTTGTTGCACCTGAGGGCAGTGGCGCTCGTCTCCCCAGCCAATCAGGGCAAGAGTAGATGCACCATTTATTTCTTGTCATCCAATTCTCAATCTCAAGGGGATCTATGCTCATTTGCACATCCTGCACTTCTGGATGGAAACTCTGAGGTCAGTGATTCAGGTGATGTGCCGAGGAGAGTTCCGTGTGTCTCTGGATTTCATCAAAGTGTATTTCCATATCCCAATCCAGGAAGATCAGAAAAGACATCTGCATTTTGCCGTGCTTGGCTCTCACTTTGTTTGCCGCCTTTCCATTCGGCCTCTCCACTGCTTCAAGGACATTCTCCAAGGTTGTGGTGGCTGTGGCACTGCAATGCCAAGGGATTTGCATGCATCCATATATGGACGTCTGGCTCATCCAGGCTCGTTCTCTGTCTGAGGCATCTCTGGTTTTGGCCTGAGTGGTGTCATTCCTGGAAACCCTCGACTGGGTGATCAACTGAGGGAAAAGTCAGTTGGTGCCTTTCCAATCCCTGGAGTTCCTGGGAGCACGTTTCGATACTCGAGTGGGCTGAGTCTTTCTGCCAATGGGGAAAGTGGAAAGATTGCTGGATTGCCTTATGGTGGTCTGTTCACAGCAGGCTCCAAGTTTGGGATTACCTTCAGCTCCTTGGATTGATGACAGCAACGACTGAGATGGTGCCATGGGTGTGTGCTCATATGTAGCTGCTCCAGTAGTCTTTGCTGACTTGGTGGTCCCCGTGTTCTCAGGCGTTTGAGTTCAGGCTTCCACTCCATCTGATGGTGAGGGGACAGTTTGCGGTAGTAGCAGCAGCTACATCATCTGCAGAAGGGCATGCTGCTGGACGACAATGCCAGCCTTTTAGGCTGGGGAGCTCATTGCCTTGACTGAATGACTCGGGGTCGATGGGATTGCAGGGAGGTGGTATGGTCCATCAACTACCTCGAGGCCAGGGCCATCAGGCTGGCCCTTTTGTGCTTCTGGCCTTTGGTCAAGGGTCAGACAGTGTGAGTGTTCTCTGACAATGCCACAGCTGTGGCATATGTCAATGGATAAGGCGGCATGAGGAGTGCTGGAGCGGCCCTGGTGATGTGACTCCTATTTTGCCTGGGTGAAGAACCTCCTAGCTCTGTTGGCCTAGCACCTTGCTGGGGTAGATAATGTGGAAGGCGGATTTTCTCAGTCATTACTCTCTGGATCCTGGAGAGTGGGAATCGAGTCAGGAGGCATTCCAGCTGGTTCTTCACTATTGGGGTCGCCCCGAGATGAATTTGGCGATCCACTCCAATGCGAAAGTGTGCTGCTTCATTAGTCACCACACAGAAGTAGGGTCCGAGGGCATCAATGCCCTGGCCCAGGCAATGCCTGCTGTATGTGTTGTCTCCTTGCTGCTGTTCAAGGCATGTGATTCGGCACGTAGCGCACCATCCAGACCTGATTGTCCTGGTGGTACTAGATTGGCCGAGGAGAGCAAGGTTCAGAGCCCTGATGTGGCTCCTACAGGAGCCTTCTCTTCATCTGCCCCTGTTCCAGGGCTTGTTGCTTTAGGGACCGATTACTCTGGATGACCCATTTCCCTTCTTAATTATGGCTTAGCTCTTGAAGAGAGTCGACTAGCACATAAGAGCTACTCTCCTGCAGTGGTTTCTACTCTGCTCAGAGCCTGTCAGGGTTCTACCAGCCTGGCATATATGTGGGTCTGGTGCCTCTTTGAGCGCTGGTGGGGGGCTCAAAAGCTAGTTCCTGAGGCAGCCAAGATGCCGTCTCTGCTGGCCTTCCTGGAGGACGGTCTGGAGAAGGGCCTTTCTCTTAGCTCCCTGTAAGTTCAGGTGACAGCCTTGTTCTGTTTCCGAAGTCTGGTAGCTGGAAAGTCTCTTGCCATCCATCCGGATGTTTTGCGCTTTCTTCAGGGGGTTCAGCATCTGTCCTCCCTACCAGTCAGTTGTCCCCTTCCTGGGATCTATGTCTGGTGCTCAGGGCCCTGATGTTGGAGCCCTTTGAGCCTTTAAAGCATGCTACTCTGAAGGATTTGATGTCCTTATGCGAGTCTTCTGGTCAATTTTTCATGTGCATAGTTTTTTTACATAGTTTCTCGACAAGTTGAGGTTGTGTGAGGTTTGTCATGTTTCCCATATGCTTTGGGATATATACCGAGTTACCCTCTAGTAGCTCAAGCTGATAGAGGCATGGGAGTGATGTCATTGAAACCTGGGCTTTTCATTGGTTCTCTTTCTCTATCAATCTGCTGGTAGGGGACTACAACCCACTTGTCTGGACTAGTTTAGCGGGACTCAAGGAAAGGACATTATCTGGTAAGTAAAATGTCACCTTCCAAAGGGAAATACCCATTTGTATCTGTTCACTTCCTCCCTTAGCCATTTAGTTGCCTCATGGAAGTCTTGATATTTTTTAATCGTTAAGGTAGATAGATCCATAAAGACTTCTATGAATGAGTCCTCCCATTTACATTTCCCTAATTTCCGTGCTGCAGCCATCACTGCCTCATTGGTTGAGAATTCATCCGCTCTGTCTCCTATGCACAGGACCAGGGCCCGTTTGCTTGTTCCACTTTAAAGCCACATAGTGGAGTCATCCTCTCCCCCCTCCCCCAAGCTTTTGCCAGCGCTTTGCAAAATTGCTCCGTTAAAGCTTTATAATTGATTGTTTCTCCACCTCCGACAGGGGGTGCAGCCTGATATTATTCCTCCTGGAGTGATTCTCAAGGTCTTCTAATTTAATCCAGATCTCCTTATTTGCCACTTGCAGCGCTGTGGCCTTCTCCTGCCACTGTTGTGCAAGTTCATCTTGCTCATCTAGACTCCCCTCTGCCTCTTCAGTATTCTGGCCCAGGTCCCCCAGGTCCATGCATATATCCGCTATTCATGCTTGAATTTCTGACTTAAAGTTTGAGATCTCCTGTTTTAATTTGGTCAGCCATTCCTGGAGCCTTCCACACAGCTTTGCAGTCTCTCTCGCCAGAGTCTAGCTATCTTCTTTTCACTGGTCGTTCCAGTCCTCGTTGGTGCCATTTTGTGTCCATCTGAGGCCAGAGATTGAGAGTATTTTTAAGCAAACAATTTTAAATTAACAGCACTTTTCTGACATGCCATCCATCTTCACTGTAAGATTTCCTCTCGCTCACACTGTAGCTTGCTTATTTCAGGGAGGAAAAGACCTTATTTCTTTGGGGTTTTCTGCTTGCTGCCTGCGAAGCTCCACGTTTTAAGCAGCCATTCTCGACAATGTCACTTCCTTCTCAAAGCTATCGCAGATATAAAGAATAATGAATCCCTCAACTAATGAAAATGGCCTATCTAAAGCACCTTTTAAGGACTGCTCTAAGAAAGTTTACAAAAATGTAACTACCAACACACCTCTTCAGTAGAAGCAGATATTTGAAAACCATACAACTTTTTATAAAATTTAGCAAAACAATTTACTATCTGCTTAACTTCAACTATTTTCTCCCCTGCTTCTTTCTTAATCATCAATTTGCTTTTCAAATTGAATTTTCTTAGGCCTCAAACTACTGTGATGACAACTTATTTCCTCCTTCATAAAAATGGCGCCTAATCATCTGCATGCATTGTGCTGTGTAAGTAGTGTCTAATGAGTGGCAACTTTATTCTTATCAGTTTCTGAAGTACTACAGCATTCTTCGTCATCCTATGTAACTCCTACAAGCACCTTAGTTCATTAAATAGGTTGTCACTTCCAAGCTACAGTGAAGGACACTAACTACCCCCTCAACACAGCTTTCGCTGCATCCCACAAAATAAGAGAGTACCTTCTTACTGTCGTCATGTTTAAGATAATCCTACCATGCTTTGGTTAAAGCTGCCAGAAATCTTGGTTCTGTAACTGCACAAGAACCTTTACCTCTCTTTTCATTATACAGATCCAGTTCTAAGATAATCAGAGCATGATCCATTAGCAAGGTATTACAAAGGAAATAAACCAAAAATCAATGTGGGAGTAGGAGTTATGATGTGATGTGTAATCTCCTGTGGTACCATGCATGGTATGCCAAATTGTAAAGATCTGGCTTCTGATTAGTTCAAGATGAGTTTGCTTTTAGTTCTGTCTGCTGGGTGAAGCGTACAATTGATCTCCTCCAGGACAGATGTCACCTTTATCAAATAATTCTAGGGAGGGGGAAAAAAAACAAATAAAAGAGAAGACAACCCTATTAGGGGCATATAAATTTGCTGTTTTCAACCATGTTCCAGTCAATTTTATCTTCAGCAAATCAAAACTTTCCTTCCTTTGTCTACCAGCCAATCAGATACTGCTATTGGATATACTGTACAAGATTTTGCAATTAAAATTAACATCCCTTGTTTATTAGATTTATAAGAGGCTGAAAAGACCTCAGCAACCCATTGCTTCAATTGATTTCAGATGCTCTGCTGGTGTGTCTCTCGTCATCTTAAAAAGATTAATGTGGATAGGTTTACATCACTTTTTATAGGTTATTCAGCCCTCTAATATTTCAGATATAAAACCTTAACATAACCTTAGGTAATTTCACCATTATAACATATACATTTATGAGCATTAGTTACAAATACTACCTATCTCTCTAACCCTCCCCCATCCCAGAAAACAAAACCTGAAAGAAAAACAGTCTAACCCACCTGCCTGATACGGATGTCCCACACCCAGCATCCACCAGGTGCACAGATGTAAAATGCCCACCCTTATCTAGCTTTCCAACAGTAACCTTAAATATTGAACAGATCCATCACCTAATTCTTCATACTAAACTCCTCCACCCTACTACACATGCAGTCTGTTCCCTCACATCTCCATAAATAAACAAATACACTTAACCACACACATACATCCTCATCTAGTGACCTCACGCGCACACCACCACATATACATTATCTCTAAAATGGACATAGAAAGCAAGAAAGAAAAAAAATAACACACCCAAGCCCACACATACGCTGAACCCTATGTTTCAGTCATACTACAGTCAAAGCAAGGAAATTTATTTGACACTTCTCCATAGCACTAAAGTCATTCCTGAGAAGAACTAATCTATTCCAGCTTCCTCCTCAGCTGAGGCTTCCAAGCACAGCTTCTGCTTTTTCCTTCCAGATATGTTACATATTTTTGTTGCTGACACCTTCCACTCCCTGTTCTTGTGGGGCCTTGACAGATGAGTCTTTCTTTCCACTATGCTTGTGAATTTTTCCAAAGGTTCATAATCTTCATTGGTAGTCATCACTCAATGGGATTGTCCCAAGAATTCAAATCAAAGAGGTATATGAAATTTCCACTTAATGCACTTCCTTTGATTTTGGGAACTGAGTTAGGGGTTGAAGACTTTCTCTTGTACAGTGTGTGGTGGGGAAGATCGGAGAACATTCATACCTCAGCACCCTTAAATTGGATCAAAGGTTATCTCCAGGAACAAGCAGGAATGAGTCTTCACATATGGGTATCGTCGGTACCAACGGAGCCTGTGCGGGAACGCTCCCCAGTGTCCAGAAAGAAAGCTTTTGGGAGCATCCCACAGCGCCTGCGCACTGCCTTCCCGCCTTTCCTAACTGCCTCTCTCCAGTTCTTCTTTTCCGCGGAGCCAGCAGGTCGTGTTTCCTGTCACCGCTGAAGAATTTCTTATTTTCTTTTATTTTTCTTTAGTCGCGTGTCTGCCTTCTCGATTCTGCACCGGTACCACCGGTCCTTTTTCTTTCTTTAAAAAAAAAAACCAAAAAAAACTTCTACTCTTTTCAGTGCATTTTTTTTCTGGGGCCTTAGGCCTACAGATATATTTTTCCCTCATGGAAAAACCCGCCTCCGGGTTTAAAAAATGCACAAAGTACAGCAGCACTATTTCTGTCACTGACACCCATGATTGGTGTCTAAAATGTTTAGGTCCTGACCACTCCATTGCGGATTGTGAGTCCTGTTCCATGATGTCTAAAAGAGGGTTACAGAATCGGGCAGCTAAGCTCAGTACCCTGTTTCCCTCCGATGCAGCTTCCGTGGCATCGACGTCTTCCAGGGCTGCTTCTTCATCCCATGGATCTCAGGTAACCAAACTTAAATCTGGCCGGTCCTCAAAGAGTTCATCTCCCTCTAAGTATCGAGATGCCCCTGGGTTTACTCTTGAGGATACCACACCGGCAAAATTACCCCGGCGGGAGGCTCCGGCTTCCAAAGCACTACCTATGGGGTCACAGGTTGACATCGATGGCTCGGCCTCGACCGATCACCTGTTACAATCTTCTGGGGTACCGGCAGTTTCTACTGGTACCGACATCCAGACATTGGTGGCGTCAATGGATCAGAATATTCTGACCATGCAGCGTGCCATCACGGCATTCATTCAAGCTGCGACGCCTACGGTACCGCAACAAACCCCGTTTTCGGTACCTGTACTGATTCCTGTACCGGACCCGATATCGGTCCCGATACCAGTACCGCTTACATCGACATCAGCATCAACCGCAGCGGTACGCTATCCAGTGATGCCCATCAGTACCGACCCGGTACCGATTACTCCCGATGTCGATACCTCCCGGTACGCGTATCGGGCTCTACGAGAGCATCCAGATAGTCGATACTTCGATTCCTCTGAAGACTCTGATTCTTCAGAGGCCTCAATTGAAGCATCGGGCATCCTTCCTCAGGAACCCTCTTCTCCAAAACGGAGAATGTCTCCTCCTGAAGACTTGTCTTTTCAGGACTTCATTAGGGAGGTGGCCAAAGGCCTGTCCATCTCAGTGACCTCTGAGACTGAACCTAGATCCAAAAAAATGGATATCCTACAATATCCTAAGGCTCCTAAAGAGGCAGCCACCTTACCAATACATGAGATTCTTTATGATCACATGCTGGGCATATAGGAGACTCCTCTTTCCACCTCCCCTCATTCCAGAAGGTTGGACACCATGTATCGTGTTTCTCCTTGTCCTGGGTTTCATAAGACTCAGCTTCCTCACCACTCTATTGTGGTAGAATCTGCTATGAAAAAGATCAAGAGTACAAAAAGGCACTCCTCTGGTCCTCCAGGAAGAGAATGCAGAACTCTAGATGCCTTTGGCAGGAAAATCTTCCAGGCCAGTATGCTTGTAGCCAGAATCAACTCCTATAGTCTCTATATGGGGATGTTTCTAAAAGAAGTTACAGATCATCTGCAAACCTTATCTCCTTTTATGTCAGAAGATAAGAGAGAAGAATACATCACCTGGCTTAAACATGCACAGGATGTATCCAAGTTTTCCAACCGTGCAGCCTTTGACTCTTTTGAGGGGGCCAGTAGAGCCTCGGCTATTGCCATAGGTGCACGCAGAGTTGCTTGGTTGCAAGCCTCTGATTTGGAATCCTGGGTACAGGATGGTCTAAGTAACCTTCCCTGTACAGGCGAAAACCTGTTTGGCAAAGATTGGCAAGCAAAGGCCAACCAAATGGATGCTGAAAACTCTGCTTTAGATAGACTTTCAAAGTCTACTACTGCTCCTTTTAAAAAGAGGTTGTTCAAAAAGGGCTCTTTCCCAAAGAAAGGGAAATTTTCTTCTTATGGTCAGGCCTCTTCTCAAGGTCATTTTGCTACAAAGAGACAGCAACAACCAAAACAGGCCAAAACCCAGGCTGCGAGGACTGCCACGGCCCAACAGCCTCAACCTCCTCAGGGCCTTTGACTTTCTACTAGAGAACTTAGCCTTTCTGGCTCTAGAACATTCAGAGCCTCTCACCATCCCAGGAAGGTTAGCTCACTTTGCTCCCAGATGGGAACAAATCACAGCAGAGCAGTGGACCCTCTCCATCATTAAAGGAAGGGTACAAACTTCATTTCTTAAACCTTCCTCCTCACACCATGGTGAAACAGTTCAATTCTCCAACATCTCTCCTCAACCTTCTAGGTCAAGAGATTTCTACCCTTCTTGCCCAAGGGGCAATAGAAGAAGTACCCCTTCTTCAACAGGGCTCAGGGTTCTACTCCCCCTATTTCCTCATTCCAAAGAAAACGGGGGGCTACAGACCCATATTAGATCTCAGAGAATTGAACAAGTTTCTATGCAAGGAGAAATTCAAGATGACTTCTCTCGGAACTCTCCTTCCATACCTCCAAAGTCAGGACTGGCTTTGTTCTCTAGCTCTCAAGGATGCGTACACCCATGTTCTCATCCATCCAACACACAGAAGATTCCTTCGGTTCCTTTACCAAGGAAAGCACTACCAATACAAAGTCCTTCCTTTCGATCTGGCCTCTGCTCCAAGAGTGTTCACAAAATGCATGGCAGTAGTAGCTGCATTCCTGCGCACTCTAGGAATATTCGTATTCCCATATCTGGACGACTGGCTCATCCGAGCTCCATCCCAGTCAGAGGCCCAGACTTCCCTGGCCTGCACAAGGCGTGTTCTTCAGTATCTGGGACTGGTAATCAACATTCCAAAATCCCATCTCACCCCTACTCAGTCTCTAGAGTTCATAGGGGCCTTACTGGATACCACAACTGCAAGGGCCTATCTTCCCCAGGGCCGTTGCCTACGCTTGGTGCAGTTAGCCTCCCAGATTCAGTTAAAATCCCATTTAACTGCTCGAGAGATGTTGCAACTCTTAGGCCACATGGCATCCACGGTGCATGTGGTTCCTTATGCTCGCCTTCACAAGAGAGCAGCTCAGTGGACCCTATCCTCCCAATGGACCCAGGCATCAGGTTGCCTGTCAGACAAAATAGCAAACTCCAGTCGCCTTTTTTGGTCCCTCCACTGGTGGAAGTCCACTCAGAATCTGTTGCTGGGGTCCCCCTTTCAACAGGTGTTACCCCAAGCCACCCTTACAACAGATGCCTCTCCAAGGGGTTGGGGGGCTCATTTACAAGATCTCTCAACCCAGGGCATCTGGTCTCCACAGGAGACATCTCTTCATATCAACCTCTTAGAGCTCAGAGCAATCTTTCTGGCTCTCAGAGTCTTCCACACCCTGCTCAGCTACAAGACAGTCCTCATCCACACGGACAACCAGGTAGCCATGTTCTACGTGAACAAGCAGGGAGGGACTGGCTCTCTGTCGCTTTGCAACGAAGCTCAGAGATTGTGGGCCTTCGCCAGAGAGCATCAAATCCATCTCATGGCAGTATATCTTCCAGGGGTTCAAAACTCTTGGGCAGACAGACTCAGTCGAGTTCTGCTTCTGCACGAATGGTCCCTCCATGGAGACCAGATAGCCAGAATTTTTCGGATTTGGGGTACCCCAGACATAGACCTGTTTGCAAGTCCGTGGAATGCCAAACTTCCCCGGTTCTGTTCCAGGATTCCATGTCAGGGAGTTCAGGCCAGGGATGCCTTCCTCCTTCATTGGGGGCAAGACTTCCTCTATGCCTTTCCACCTATTCCCCTAATTCCCAAGACTCTGTTCAAGCTTCAGAGAGACAAGGGGACTATGATCCTCATAGTACCACTTTGGCCACGCCAAGTGTGATACCCTCTACTTCTGCATCTCTCTCAAGCTCCCTCCCTAGACCTGGGGTCTGCTCCAGATCTCCTCTCCCAGGAGGAGGGAACCTTGTGGCACCCCAATCCTCGGTCTCTTCATCTCAGGGCCTGGTTGCTGAAGGCCTAGACCTTCAAGATTTACAACTTTCTCAGCAAGTGAAGGATATCCTTCATGCTTCCAGAAAGCCTTCCACGAGACGTTCATATGCTTTTAAATGGAAAAGGTTTTCCATTTGGTGTGCAGAGAAGGGTCTCAACCCTCTTGCAATACCTTTGAATTCTTTACTAGACTATTTGCTACATTTATCCCATGCAGGCCTTAAAACAAATTCAATCAGAGTCCATTTGAGTGCTATTGCAGCATCCCTTAAGCCTCTCAATGGACAACCTATTTCCTCTCATCCTCTTATAGCAAGATTCATGAGAGGCCTTCTTTTGACTAAACCTCCCATTAGACCACCTCCAGTGGCATGGGACTTGAATCTGGTTCTTGGCCAGCTTATGAAGCCACCCTTTGAAACCTTAGCCACTACCTCCTTAAAATTCCTTTCCTGGAAGGTTATTTTTCTCATTGCAGTCACCTCAGCTCGCCGTATCAGTGAGTTGCAAGCTTTAGTGGCTAATCCTCCTTATACAAGGTTCCATCATGACAAGGTAGTCCTCAGAACTAATCCACACTTTATGCCTAAAGTGGTCTCACCTTTTCATCTGAACCAGGAGGTGTTTTTACCTGTCTTTTTTCCAGGACCTCATGCATCAAGTGCAGAGAGGAATCTTCATACCCTGGATTGTAAAAGAGCACTTGCTTTCTACTTACACAGGACACAGCAACATAGAAAGTCCTCTCAACTTTTTGTTGCTTTTGATCCTTCTCATTTAGGACTTCCAGTCTCTGAGAACTCTGTCCAATTGGATTGCTCAGTGTATTTCCTTCGCCTACCAAAGTAAGAACCTTTCTCTGGAGGGCCATGTCACAGCTCACAATGTGAGGGCCATGGCAACCTCTATGGCTCATCTAAACTCTGTGTCCATCGACCAAATCTGTCGAGCGGCCACCTGGGCATCGGTTCATACCTTCACAGCCCATTACTGTTTGGACAAGGACTCCCGCCGGGATGCCTTGTTTGGTCAGGCTGTTTTCAAACTCCTGTTCCATACCTAATCAACTCCTACCCTCCATCCCTGACTGGATGCCTGAGATTCATGGGTAGAGGTAGAGCCCTTCCCAGGGATTCACAATCTGGGTGATCTCCCAGGCATCTCTAGCTGGGGAGTCCCCATATGTGAAGACTCATTCCTGCTTGTTCCTGGAGATAGCACAGTTACTTACCTGTAACAGATGATCTCTGGGAACAGCAGGAATAAGTCTTCACAACCCACCCACCTCCCCTAGGAGTTGTATCTATCTATCTTTCTTTCCTCTCTCTCTCTTTGTCTCAGCTTTAAAACTCGAACTGGAGAGAGGCAGTTAGGAAAGGCGGGAAGGCAGCGCGCAGGCGCTGTGGGATGCTCCCAAAAGCTTTCTTTCTGGACGCTGGGGAGCGTTCCCGCGCAGGCTCCGTCGGTACCGACAATACCCATATGTGAAGACTTATTCCCGCTGTTCCCAGAGATCACCTGTTACAGGTAAGTAACTGTGCTTTCCTTGCAGGTAATGCAAAAGAAGCTATTTATCTCCAAAGTTGTGGAATATTTTATTTTATTTTATTTATTTATTTAACATCTCTTATATACCGCACTATTGTCATCAGCGTGGTTTACATGGAACAAACATATACATACAGAGAACTGTAATGCATTTTACAAATAACAGGGGTTTTTGAACTTGGGATTAAAGGTAAACTATATAGACTAAGTAACTATTTACAAAAAACTCTATACACAGTCATATTTGGTTATCATTTGGGATTATCTTGGTCAGAAACGTGTCGGTAGTATTTTCCTATGTAAAGATTAGATTGGGAAATAGCTTAAGAAGAGGTGGTGTTTGAGGCTTTTTCTGAATTGTGTTAGGCTGACTATAGCAATAATTGTAATAATAAGCAATAATTGGTTGTGGAGTAGTCCTTAGCACATAGGGGTGTGGGCTCTGCATAATTTCCAGGTTCACATTACAAGTGGCATTTGGTATATAAGTTTTAAATAGATAAATCACTCACTCAGCCTGCCACATCTTCATTACCAACCTTTTTCTCTGGCATGCCCAGTTACATCTGTGCTGCTTGTTCTCAGTCATCCATCTTTTCTCTTGTCATTTTGTCATTTTACATATTTATTTTATTTTCATATTAAAGTAGGCAACCAAGTCAGTCTGTTCATTTATATGAATCTTATTCTGTGACACCCCCTCTCCTCAGTGTTTTTAATTTCAGACTTCAACTCTCCTAGTACTGAGGAGTTTAATCTCTCTGAGCAACTCTGCCATGTCAGCTTTAGTTAGGAGAAAGCTATCTCCCAAAGTGTTCTCAGCAGGTGCTGCACCTACCTCTGAGTTAGCAGTCATCTTCACACTAGTATCAGGCTGTTCTCTAGACACACAAGCAATCTCTGCTGAAGCTGTTATGCAACTGGGCTTTGAAACAGCAGAGGCTTCCACACAGTAGAGCTATAATAATCATCCTCGGGGCACAACTGTCAGACTGCAAAAACAGTTCATGCTATTTGATGGTTAGAAATGCTGCGTTGTAGTTTATCAGTAAAGTCTGTGAGAAAAGATACCAGCAACATTACAGCCCTTTTTTTTAAAACACTTGTACAAAGTAATTGTGGAGGGGTTCCAGTAGGCTCACATTAGTGCCTCATAAACAAGCTACATTAAAAAAAATCAGGTGGAACAGAAGAAAGTGCTTCACTGAAGCTGACCAAAAGGAAATGAGAACATACTATTTTAATTTCAGTGCAGTTAGTACATTCATCCTCGCTTCTTAATCACTGCATTGCTTTAATCTATGCATTTCAGTGATACTCAAGTCTCTCTTTACTGCAGAGCTGCCAGCCCCTTGTCCGTGTTGGCAGTTCAGATAAACAGCTGCTCCTGTTGGGGGGGATTCCTACTTGTAACCGCATCTCCTGCTATCACAGCAGTGAAAATCATGCTGTTGGGTGGGTTGGAAATAATTTGAAATCAAACTGGACTTGGGAGCAGAGCAGCTACTTGGCCATCTTCCCCCTCCTCCCCCCCCTGTTTTAATAGACCCTGGAGGTTATCCCTGCCTAGTTCATTATGCACTGACCAGAAGAAGAAAGCAGAACTCTTGCGTTAGTCTCAAATGTATTAAGGTAGCCTAATAAAATGTCTTTAACCTACAAACTTGTCTGATCATTTCATACACATCTGAGTGGAATAACATGAAAACCACATTTCTTTATATAACCAGATTCAAAATTCAATGCATATTTGCATATTGAATTATGTACATTTTTTAAAATTCTATTTTAAAAGTTTTCTAACATTTTTGTATGTGTCCATTTCATTTATTTGGCCCTTCATTGGGGAGAAAGGGATCTATAGGGTAATAACTGTGTACTCTGATTTCCAGCTGCCCCACCCAAATCCTGAATCGGGTGACTAAGATAATGATTTACTGTAAGCACGTAGATTTCTGTTCTGAATCTGTTTTTTTTCTGATTCTGTTCAGTAGGATCACAAAGTTTGATCAGTTAGAGCTTAGAAAAGTACAATCATTCTCTCATAATTCCCATGTGCTGTGCAAATAATTAGGATGGACTATCTCCCACTTAATATAGCGAGTGTTATAAAGTACCTCTGAGGGCAGCTTACAGGACAACACTGATCAACAGGGAGAGCGTTCATGGAGTCCATAAGGAATAGCAGAGAGATACAGATGTGCATTCATGCATGGAGGTATTTAAGCATTGTAGAATTACTTCTATTAATTGAAAGAAAGCTGTGGAACAAGGAGGGCAAAGGATGAAGATGAAAGAGGATAGATTTAGAAGTAATCTAAGGAAATTCTTCTTTATGGAAAGAGTAGTGGATGCATGGAATAGCCTCTCAGTGAAGGTGGTAGAGTGGTAGAGATGAGGACTATCTCCAGGAACAAGCAGGAATGTAGTCTTCACAAATGAGTATCGTCGGTACTGACGGAGCCTGCGCGGGAACGCTCCCCAGCGTCCAATAGGAAAGCTTTTGGGAGCATCCCACAGCGCCTACGTGCTGCCTTCACGCCTTTCCCAACTGTCCCTCTCCAGTTCTTCGTTTTCCGCAGAGCCGACAGGTCGCACATCCTGTCACCGCAGAAAATAATTCCCTTCAATTTTTCTTTTTTGTGGTCGCTTCTGCCTTCCTTCAATGCTACACCGGTACCGCCAGTGGTTCTTTCTTTTTTTCCAAAAACCCCCCCAAAAAACCCTTTCTTCTGGAGTCTTTTCCAGTTATTTTCTCCTCAGGTGCCACGCTCCATTTTGGGCACTAGGCCCAACTTTTTCCTTTAAAATGTGCCTTTTCCTACTTATTATAACACTACCATCTAATATATTGGCCCTCACCACCTCACAAAACCACATTCCTATTGTACTATCTAGTGAGAGAAAATGGTCAGGAAACTCTTATTACAACCCACGTGGGACCAACCTTCCGCACCGCAACCTCCTATTGCATGTCCCACTACAATACAACACGAAAACTAGACAAACTAAAAACTTCTACCCTAGTAGACTGAAGTGTGCACTTATAAATGCCCGCTCACTTCGAAACAAGTGGCCAGTGATCACAGATGTAATAATATCCCACCAGCTAGACATCCTCATGGTCACTGAAACGTGGCTCTCAACTGAAGACAATATCATCCTCAACCAGCTTCTCCCACCTAACTTTACAGCATTCACTGGACACAGACAAAACAACAAAGGCGGAGGAGTACTTATCATCACCAAAGCTGACCTCCAGTTCAAAATGGATGAATCCAACAGTAACAACCATCTAGAAACAGTATCAGTCTCAAACAACACATGCTCCATAAATTTGGTCTATAGATCACCATCAGGAGATCCAGACGACCTAGCAACCATAATAAATCTGGCATCCTTCACCCAGGGTCCAAATAAACCTAATTGGATCGTAGGAGATATCAACCTACCATCATTACAGGACACTCAAGCAACAGCATTCCTAGATGCCCTAGATAGCCTAGGATACACACAAATGGTGCAAGAACCTACTCATGAGAAAGGCAATATCCTTGACCTCATATTCGCACCGCAGCTAATTTTGGATCAACCACAAAACATTGTGCTATCGATAACTGCAGTCCCTTGGACTGACCACAAACTCATCACCTTTCAGATGCCTACCACTAACTGTTCACACAAGACAAAAACAGATGAAAGCAGGCCCGCTAACTCAACTATCAGAAGCTTCCACCCATTTAACAGAGAACGCATCCTCACTGAAATGAGCACACTCTTTGATGACACCTCACTAAGCCTAGAAGAGGTGATCTCCTCCTGGAACAAAAAACTCAGCACAATCGCTATCCGCCCTCCAACGAACAAGAACCCAAAGAAGAGATCTACAGCCCCATGGTTCACAGCCGATTTAAAAACCTCACTAACCATTTTAAGAAGGCTAGAAAAACGATGGAGAAAGTCACGTACCAGCAGTGACCAATCAGCTTACATCCAACACCTGTCTGAGCATCGTAAAGCCATCTCAGATAAAATCAGACAACACCACACAGATACCCTGAAACGGTCATTGAATAAACCTCACGACTTGTTTAACTTAGTTAAAACGCTTGCCAAAGAGCCAACCCCTGAGCACCACAGCAGGATCCATCCACAGGACTATGCAATTTACATGCAATCTAAAATGTGCAAGACTAACAAAATATTAATACCGGACCCTCCTGATGAACAAGACTACCCAGTATCACTGGCATCATTCTCTACCCCCTCTAATAAAACTATTGAAGATACTATCCTAGCTCTGAACACAACCACTGCTCACACAGACCCTTGCCCTGCGCACTGGATAAAGGATCTGCGATGTGACATATCCTCAACTATAGCTAAAATCTTAAACTATTCCTTCACCACTGGCTCCTTCCCCTCTACGCTCAAGCAGACCTCTGTAAGACCGCTGTTAAAGAACACCAAACTTGATCCTCAAAAAGTAGAATCTTATAGGCCCATATCTAGCATACCTATGCTAGCAAAAATCATTGAGAAAATAGTGCACAGGCAATTATAGGATCATATAGACACCTCAGCCCCTCTGGATCCAGCTCAACATGGTTTCAGAGAGTCCCATGGAGTAGAAACACTACTCACAACACTCCTCAACAACATAATCTCGGGTTTGGATAACATACGCCAGGGTTTCGCTCTCGTCTTCCTAGATATAGCAGCGGCTTTTGACTCGGTATGCCACGAAATTCTCATCTGCCGGCTAAGGGAAAAAGGCATCAGTGGAACAGCACTCGAATGGTGTAAATCTTACCTGTCCGATAGATGGCAGCATGTCCGAGTCGATGGGGACACATCTGAACCTTTCCAACAAAGTCAAGGTGTACCTCAAGGATCCTCCTTATCTGCATTGATGTTTAATATATACATCCAACCCATCTGCGACATCATCAAATCCTTTAATGTCAGTTACATGATATATGCAGACGATGTCCTACTATATATGCCAATATCATTGGATTGCCTAGACATCACCCCGCTGACTAACTGCTTTGACACCATATCAGAGTGGCTCTTATCACAAAACCTGAGAATACAACACAAAAAGACGGAAGTACTGTTCGTCTCGAGGAACACCAGTTTCACCCCTCCGAGTTGTATTAACGTAAAGGATGCCCAACTCCAAGTGAAACCGGCAATACGCTACCTTGGAGTAACACTGGACCAAAACCTTGACATGAAGAACCACATAGCCAATACAGTCAAGGCAATCTACTTTAAAATCAGATCCCTCAGACACCTACGCATGCTACTTGAACCGGATGACTTCCGAACCATTTATCAAGCCCTTATACTCCCCCATTTCGACTTCTCAAACTCCATACTACAAGGACTCCCCCGGTCCACCCTGAGCCCCCTGCAACTAGCCATGAATAGTGCAGCAAGGGTACTCCTCGGGGCATCCAGGAGAGATCACGTAACACCCCTTCTAAAACAGCTACACTGGCTCCCCATTCAAGCAAGGATCAGCTTCAAGACCTTACTGCTAACATTCAAAGCGGCTAAGGGGCTCACCTCTTCCTCTCTCTCCAACCTCATACAACCACTCGCACCAAACAGGCCACGAAGAACAGCAGAATTAAACACACTAGTTATCCCAAATGATACCACAAGATGCACTAGATCAACAGCCAACAGAGCCTTCCAATTCTGTGCCCCAACTCTATGGAACACCTTACCAGCACAAATCAGAGCAATACCTAATCTGAGTCAGTTCAGAAAGGCACTGAAACATTTCCTCTTCCTTAAATATCTCATTGACAGCTCCGAACATAACCCCCAGGCAAATAGCAGAAGTGGTCAAACAGATAGACCCCCGCAACAGGCCAACTTCACAATGTAAATAGCAAGTTGTTCCATGTACTATTGTACCACCATTGTATATAGTTAACCAGGATATCCTTTATCAGATAACCCTCATTGTATTTAGTTTCCCCTATTTCGCCAAGTTATACTTCCTGTTAAATGTAATGACCAGACATATGTAAATTGTCGGATGTTTTTTGTTCAATGTAAACCGCGCTGATGTCTAATAGTGCGGTATATAAGAATTGTTAATAAATAAATAAATAATAAATAAAAATGGAAAAACCCGCTTCGGGTTTTAAAAAGTGTTCCAACTGTGGCAGTACCATCTCCGTCACCGACAGCCATGAGTGTTGCCTCAAATTTTTAGGTCCTGACCACTCTATTTCGGAGTGTGTTGTCTTAGGGATGATGTCGAAAAGGGGCTGGCAGAACCGAGCTGCTAAACTTAGCACCCTTTTTTCCTCCAATGCAGCCTCTGTGGCATCGATGTCTTCCAGGGCTTCGTCTTTTTCCCATGGATCTCAGGTAACTAAACATAAATCTAGCCGGTCCTCAAAGGGTAGATCTCCCTCTAAGCATCGAGATGCCTCTGGCGTTGCCTTTGAGGGACTTTCACCGGCAAAATTGCCCCAGCGGGAGGCTTCGGTTTCCAAAGCACTAACGGGGCTCCAGGATATTCTCGAGGCCTCAACCTTGGCAGAACTACTGGTGCCATGCTCTGGGGTACCGGCTGCTTCATCCGGTACCGATACCCAAGCATTGGCAGCGTCGATAGACTAGAGATTCTTGGCTATTGAACGCAGTCTGGCGGCTCTTCTCATGGCCTCGATGCCCCTGAAACCGCTTCAGACAATTCGACCGGTACCGGCACCGACTACGGTACCGGTACCGACTGCATCGACATCGGCAGGTATTCTACTGGGATCGAGTCATGCTTATCCATCTGGTATCGACAAGTCGGTACCGGACCCCTCCGATGCCGACTTCGATCGGTACCGTGCCTTGCACGATCACCCGGATCAGAGATACTTTGAATCCTCGGATGAGTCTGAAAGCTCTGCCGATACCAGATCTTCCTGAGGATTCTTCTCCTCAGCGTAGGATGTCTCCACCAGAGGATATGTCCTTTCAGGATTTTATCCGAGATGTGGCTCGAGGTCTTTCCATCACAGTGGCTCCTGAAAAAGAGCCTAGGGCAAAGGAATTAGAAATCCTACAATACCCTAAAGCTCCCAAGGAGGCAGCTACCTTACCTATTCATGAGATCTTGCATGATCTCATGTTAAGGATGTGGGAAACACCTCTAAACACATCTCCTCACTCTCGAAGACTCGACACCATGTATCGAGTTCCTCCTTGTCCTGGGTGTCAGAAGACTCAGCTACCACACCATTCCATGGTGATGGAATCAGCTGTGAGAAGGATCAAGAGTGCAAAAAGGCATGCATCTAATCCTCCAGGACGTGAGTGTAGGACTCTTGATGCCTTTGGACGTCGAACCTTCCAGGCTTCCATGCTTTCTGCTAGGATCATTTCCTATATATTATATATGGGAATGTTCCTTAAGGAGGTCATGGGAGATTTAGAGCTTATGAGCCCTCTCCTTCCTGATGATAAGAGGCAGGATTACCTCGCCCTTGTCAAACATGCTCAGGATGTTTCCAAGTTTGTGAATCGTGCAGCCTTTGACTGCTTTGAGTGCATAAGCAGAACCTCTGCTATTGCCATAGATGCACGTAGGATTGCCTGACTCCAGTCATCTGACTTGGAACTTTGGGTACAGGATAAACTAGGGAATATTCCTTGCACAGGAGAGAATCTCTTTGGCAAGAACATAAGAACATAAGATATGCCATACTGGGTCAGACCAAGGTCCATCAAGACCAGTATCCTGGTTCCAACAGTGGCCAATCTAGGTCATACGTACCTAGCAGTTTCCCCAAAAGACACAGGTTCCACAGTGCTTGTACTGAGTCAAGCATTGATATCTTGGGTCCCTTCTTAATAATGATTTATGGACCTTTCCTCCAGGAACTTGTCCAAACCTTTTTTAAACCCAGTTACATTAACATCCTTTACTACATCCCCAAGTAACAAATTCCAGAGTTTACACGTTGAGTGAAAAAATATTTTCTTTTATTAGTCTTAAATAGTTTACTCTGTAGCTTCATTGCATGTCCCCTAGTCTTTCTATATTCTGATAACGTAAACTCTACGTTTACCCGTTCCACTTCGTTCATTAATTTATAGACTTCTATCATATCTCCCCTCAGCCATCTCTTTTCCAGGTTAAAGAACCCTAACCTTTTTAGCCTTTCTTCATAGGAGTATCCTTCCATCCCCTTTACCATTTTGGTGGCTCTTCTCTGAACCTTTCCTAATAATGCTATATCCTTTTTAAGATACGGCAACCAGAATTGCACACAATATTCAAGGTGTGGTCTCACCATGGAACGATATAGAGACATTATAATAACTTTTGTTTTATTTTCCATTCCTTTCCTTATGATACCTAGCATTCTATTTGCTCTCTTGGCCGCCGCTGCACACTGGGCCGAGGGGTTTAACATGTTATCCACAATGAGCCTAAATCTTTTTCCTGGGTGGTGGTTCCTAATGTGGAACCTTGCATCGTGTAACCATAGTTTGGGGGGTTCTTCCCTAGGTGCATAACTTTTGCACTTGTCCACATTAAATTTCATCTGCCATTTTGATGCCCAGTCTTCCAATTTATCAAGATCCTCTTGCAATTTTCCACAATCCTTTTGGGTTTTAACAACTTTAAATAGTTTTGTGTCATCTGCAAATTTGATAACCTCGCTCGTTATTCCACTTTCCATGTCATTTATGAATATGTCAAAAAGCAGTGGACCCAGCACAGATCCCTGGGGTACACCACTTTTCTCCATTGGGAAAATTGGCCATTTAGCCCTACCCTCTGCTTTCTATCTTTTAACCAGTTCCTGATCCACAATAGTACACTGCCTCCTATCCCATGACTCTTTAGTTTTTCCAGAAGTCTCTGATGAGGGACCTTGTCAAAGGCTTTCTGAAAGTCTAGATACACTATATCAACTGACTCACCTTTGTCCACCTGTTTATTCACACTTTCAAAAAAAACATAACAGATTAGTAAGACAAGATCTTCCTTGTCTAAAGCCATGTTGGCTGTCTCCCATTAGGCCATGACTATCTACATGCTGAGTAATTTTATTCTTTATGATGGTTTCTATTTTTCCCGGTAGTGACGTCAGGCTCACCAGTCTGTAGTTTCCCGGATCACCTCTGAAACCCTTTTTAAAAATTGGCAGGAAAAAGCTAATGAGATAGATGCTGACAATATCAATTTAGATAGATTGTCTAAATCTACAGCTGATTCTGCAAGGAAAAAATCCTACAAGAAACCATTCTTCAGTAAGAAGTAGTAGTTTTATCCCTCCTATACCCAGCAGGGGCATCGTTTAGGTCAGTCTGCCCAAAAGGGACAGCAGCAACAACCTAGGCAAAGAAAACAAAAGTTGCTAAGCCTCAACCAGCTCAGCAGACTCAGCCTCCACAGGGGCTTTGACTCCTATCTAGAGAACCTTGCCTTCCTGGCCCTGAATGGCCCAGAGCCTTCCACCATTCCAGGAAGGTTATGTCATTTTGCCCCCAGATGGGGTCAGATAACAGCAGAAAATTGGACTCTGTCTATTGTAAGAGAGAGGTACAAGCATCATTTCCTCAGCATGCCCCCTCCTGCAATGGTAAGACAGTTCAATTCTCAGACCTCTCTCAATGACCAGTTAGGTCAAGAGGTCACTATGATTGCCCAAGGGGCAATAGAAGAGGTACCCATTCTCCAACAGGGTACAGGGTTCTACTCCCCCTATTTCCTTATTCCAAAGAAAACAGGAGGACACAGACCCATTTTAGACCTTAGAGAATTGAACAAATTCCTGTTCAAAGAGAAGTTCAAAATGATTTCTCTAGGAACTCTGCTGCCATACCTTCAGAGTCAGGATTGGCTTTGTTCTCTAGATCTCAAGGATGCGTACACTCCTGTTCTCATCCATCCAACTCATCGAAAGTTCCTTCGCTTTCTATTTCAAGGGAAGCACTACCAATACAGGGTTCTTCGTTTTGGCGTGGCCTTGGCACCAAAGGTGTTCACAAAATGCATGGCTGTGGTGGCAGCATTTCTTCGCACCCTAGGAATATTCATCTTCCCTTACTTAGACAACTAGCTCATTCGAGCCCCTTCAGAGCCAGAGGCCAGGTTTGCGCTCTCTCCCACAATGCGCATCCTTCAATATTTGGGACTTGTCATAAACTTCCCAAAATCCAACCTTGCTCCCACTCAGTCCCTAGAGTTTATAGGAGCTCTGCTGGATACCAGACAGACAAGGGCCTACCTTCCACAGCCCCGCTGCCTTTGCATTGTGCAGTTAGCTTCCCAAGCAGTGCTAAAACCTTACCTCACTGCTCGGGAAATGTTACAATTGCTAGGCCACATGGCATCCACCATGCTTGTGGTTCCTTATGCTCGCCTCCATATGAGGGCAGCCCAGTGGACTTTATCCACTCAATGGACTCGGGCATCAGGTTGCCTGTCAGAGAAAATAGCAAACTCAGATCGCCTTATTTTGTCCATCAAATGGTGGCAGTCACCCCAAAACCTTTTGGTGGGGTCCCCTTTTAAGCAACCTTCACCCCAAGCCACTCTAACAGATGCCTCACAGGTGGGTTGGAGAGCCCACATGCAAGGCCTCTCTACTCTGGGTACCTGAACTCCACAGGAGACCTATCTACATATCAGTCTCCTGGAACTCAGAGCAATCTTCCTTGCTCTTCGAGTATTCCACACCCAGCTCAGCTACAAGACAGTCCTAGTTCAAACGGACAATCAGGTAGCCATGTTCTATGTGAACAAGCAGGGTGGAACAGGCTCTGTTGCTATGCAACGAAGCTTTGCGACTATGTGCCCTCGCCAGAGAGTATCAGATTCATCTCCTTGCGGTGTATCTTCCAGGCATTCAAAACTCTTGGGCAAACAGACTCAGTTGAGTTCTGCTTCCACATGAATGGTCTCTCCATGCAGACCAGCTGGCCAAAACTTTCCAAATTTGGGGAACCCCGGACATAGACCTCTTCACAAGTCCGCTGAATGCCAAACTTCCCCGGTTCTGTTCCAGAATTCCGGCTCAGGGTTGTCAGGCCAGGGATGCTTTCCTCCTCCATTGGGGCCAGGGCTTCCTGTATGCCTTTCCACCCATTCCGCTAATTCCCAAAGCCCTGTTCAAGCTTCAGCGAGACAGAGGTCATATGATTCTCATAGCTCCACATTGGCCACGGCAAATGTAGTACCCTCTGCTCCTACATCTCTCTCGAGCTCCGCCTCTGGAGTTAGGATCTGCTCCAGATCTCCTTTCTCAGGAGGACGGGATGGGCTGTGGCATCCCAATCCACAGTCTCTGCATCTCAGGGCCTGGTTGCTGAAAGCCTAGAACTTCACGGTCTTAACCTTTCTCAGCAGGTAAAGGATATCCTTTATGCTTCCAGGAAGCCTTCCACAAGACGTTCTTATGCTTTCAAGTGGAAAAGGTTTACCATATGGTGCTCGCAGAAGAGTCTTAACCCCCTCTTGCGATACCTCTGGAATCATTACTGGAGTATCTCCTTCATTTAGCTAATGCAGGGCTTAAGACCAATTCAGTGAGAGTTCATTTGAGTGCTTTTTCAGCTTCTTTCAAGCCTCTAAATGGGCAACCTATTTCCTCTCATCCTCTAATAGCGAGATTTATGAGAGGCCTTCTTTTAATTAAGCCTCCCATTAAGCCACCACCGGTGGCATGGGACTTAAATTTGGTTCTTGGGCAGCTCATGAAACCGCCTTTGAACCATTAGCCACTATCTCCTTGAAATTCCTTTCCTGGAAGGTCATCTTTCTTATTGCAATCACATCAGCACTTCGCATCAGTGAATTTGGAGTGGAGGAGTGGCCTAGTGGTTGGGGCAAGGTACTTTAGGCTGGAAGGTCGGGGGTTCAAATCCCACTAGAGGACAGCAACCTTGGGCCAGAAGGACTGGGGTTTCTAGTCCCACAGGTGCTCCTTGTGGTCTTGGGCAAGCCACTTAATCCTCCATAGCCCATGTTCCCTGTAAAAATAGTTATCTCCAAGTTATAATGCCCTGTTCAATGTAATTTCAGTTTGTTCAATGTAAACCGCACTGATGCAGAATAGCGCAGTATATAAGAGAATGTAAATAAATAAATAAATAAATTGCAAGCGTTGGTGGCTGATCCTCCTTATATACAAGGTTCCATCATGATAAGGTAGTCCTTAGGACTCATCCACACTTTATGCCAAAGGTGGTGTCACCATTTGATTTAAACCAAGCGGTTTGCTTTCCTGTATTCTTCCCAAGGCCTCATGCCTCAAATGCAGAATGGAATCTTCATACTTTGGATTGTAAAAGGGCTCTGGCCTTTTACTTACAAAGGACACAGCAACATAGGAAGTCCTCTCAACTTTTTGTTGCTTTTGATCCTAGTCATTTGGGACTTCCAGTCTCCAAAAGAACACTGTCCAACTGGATTGCACAGTGTATATCTTTTGCCTATGAGTAAAAACCTTCCTCTGGAAGGCCATGTCACAGCTCACAATGTGAGAGCCATGGCAGCCTTTATGGCTCATCTTCACTCTGTGTCTATTGACGACATCTGCCGAGCAGCTACTTGGACTTCGGTTCATACCTTCAGAGCCCATTACTGCTTAGACAAGGACTCCCGCTGGGATGCCTTGTTTGGTCAGGCTGTTCTTCAACACCTGTTCCATACTTAATCAACTCCTACCCACCATCCCTGATAGGATGCCAGAGATCCATGGGGGGAAGTGGAGCCCTTTCACAAGGGCACACAACTTCTGGGGTTTCTCCCTGGCATCTGCAGCTAGGGAGTCCCCATATGTGAAGACTACATTCCTGCTTGTTCCTGGAGATAGCATAGTTACTCACCTGTAACAGGTGATCTCCGGGAACAGCAGGAATTTAGTCTTCACAACCCACCCACCTCCCCTAGGAGTTGTATCTCTCTATCTCTCTCTTTCCCTCTCTCTTTTGTCTCAGCTTTAAACTCAACTGGAGAGGGACAGTTGGGAAAGGCGGGAAGGCAGCACGCAGGCACTGTGGGATGCTCTCAAAAGCTTTCCTATTGGACGCTGGGGAGCGCTCCCACGCAGGCTCCGTCGGTACTGACGATACCCATATGGGAAGACTAAATTCCTGCTGTTCCCGGAGATCATCTGTTACAGGTGAGTAACTATGCTATTTGATGCCAAGAAAGAATGGGACAAACGCAGGGAATCTCCAAGGGGAAAAGAAGGGATTCTGGAATTCATTAGTTGGTATGGTGGGCAGACTTGATAGACCATATGGTCTTTATCTGCTGTCATGTTTCTATTTAACATAGAAGGGTTCAGAAGAGGTTTGGACAAGTTCTAGAGAGTCTATAAAAATAAATTATTAGCCAAGAAGCGTTGGGAAAGCCATTGCTTATCCCTGGGGAATGTGCTAAGAAAAATAAATCTACTTTTTGGGATGAGCTAGGTAATTGTGGCTTGGAATGGCCACTGTCTGAGACAAGATGCAGTGCCCAGTGGGCCATGGCCCGACTCAGCATGGCTTCTTTTATGCTCTTACTCTCAGTGCTGATGGGAGGTCATAAAGATATATCGATAGTGGCATCCCTGGATAGTGAACCTTCGAAGATTCCAATGTGTATGGGGAGTGTGAGTATAGGCATACGTGAGATCTACCTCTTCAGAGTGTTAATTTGAAGCACAAAGGCTGGTCTCCCTTGCCATCAGAAAAATAACTATCATGTATTGAGTGGGCTCATATACGGAGGCTCAGGATTTCAGGTAGGTAATCCAAGACAGACAAATAAAATAAATAGGGGACAAGGGTAGAATTAAAGGGAACTATATTTCTATATATGTTACATTGGTAGTAACAAGTTGATAGCTTGTTATAACTGTTGAAAGGAGGTGAAGTAAGGGACAGGCAGCTTTGATATCTTTTGAGAGAGAGGCTCCCTTTTGCAGTGGATGCGAGATGGGCATGACGTGTGGCTCTTGACTTACAGCCTGTAGTATCTCCTACCCCACTGCTTGTAGATTAGAGGAATGAGGGAAACTTCTTTTTTTTCCTTAACAAGGTAAAGTGTTTCAGCTACAGGTGCATATTTTAGTGAATACACTAATGCTACCCCAGCTTGATTCCCATAAGAACATAAGATATGCCATACTGGGTCAGACCAAGGTCCATCAAGCCCAGTATCCTGTTTCAAACAGTGGCCAATCTAGGTTATACGTACCTAGCAGTTTCCCCAAAAGACACAGGTTCCTCAATGCTTGTACTGGGTCAAGCATTGATATCCTGGGTCCCTTCTTAATAATGGTTTATGGACCTTTCCTCCAGGAACTTGTCCAAACCCTTTTTAAACCCAGCTACACTAACCGCCTTTACTACATCCTCCGGTAACAAATTCCAGAGTTTGATTACACGTTGAGTGAAAAATATTTTCTTTTATTAGTCTTAAATAGTTTACCCTGTAGCTTCATTGCATGTCCCCTAGTCTTTCTATATTCTGATAAGGTAAACAATCGATCTACGTTTACCCGTTCCACTCCGTTCATTAATTTATAGACGTCTATCATATCTCCCCTCAGCCGTCTCTTTTCCAGGTTAAAGAGCCCTAACCTTTTTAGCCTTTCTTCATAGGAGTATCCTTCCATACCCTTTACCATTTTGGTGGCTCTTCTCTGAACCTTTTCTAATAACGCTATATCCTTTTTTTTTTTTTTTTAATTGAAAGGCAACACAAAATTACAAAGAAAAACAGCAATAGCATGAGTTGCAAGCAAGATATAATCATACGCAGAACAATTGGGAACTCACAGGCAAAATTCTCACGGCCTTTTTTTTTTTTTTTTCTTATTATACTTAACCCCCTATTCCCCGCTGGTCGCCCTGTGGCACCCCCAAACCACCCTACCTACCTACCCATATTACCACCCGAAACTCACCTCCCCCCCTCCCCTCACCACCCCCCGCCCACCTCCAATACTCTCCCTGCCTATGAAGATTGGTGAGAGAACATTAGCATACCAAAGCACACGGAATGGGAAAGGAGCCAGGAGACAACACCTCCCGTGATTGTGCGTAACCAGCACAGCCAGGGAATATAAAGGACCCCTAATCATTCATGAACCATACTTCAAAACAAAGGCTTCCCACACTTGCTCAAACTGGGGGAGGCGAAGCTTTCCAGCCGCCACCCCACATTCCATGGTGTACGTGTCCCACATCCGCTCCAACCATTGAGAAAAGGAGTGTGCCAAGGCCTGTTTCCAAGCAGCCGCCAGTGCCAGCCGAGCAGCGTTCAAACCATGTCTGATCAGGGCAAGCTGGGGGGCTCTGGCGCCTGGGACATTTACACCAAAAAGAAAGATGCCTGGATCCCAGGGGATGTGCAGCCCCACCAATTGTTTTAAACGATACTGGATCCCCCTCCAGAAGATACTAATACGAGGACAAAGCCACCAAACGTGCGCCAAGGTACCCCTCAGTCCGCAATTCCGCCAGCATAAGGCTGAAGCCCCCGGATATGCACGTGCAATCCGGTCAGGCGTCATGTACCACTGATAAAGGATTTTATAGTTAGTTTCGCGGGCATTAATTGCCATCGAGCTTTTCCACAGTCTACCTTCCACTTGTTCTCATCGGTGGTCCGAATAATGAAGCGTCAGATCGCGATTCCACTGCTCCCTATGCTTACCGAGTCCCGAGTGCCGCCCCTGCAACTGGGCGTATAAAGCAGCAATAAGGCCTCTCGTGGTGGTACTCCCCTCGCAAAGGCGCTCAAACATCCGACAAGTCACGGGCAACCTGAGATCGTATCGCCCGAGTCCGCACCCAGTGCACCACCTGCGTATACTGAAAAACGTGACGGTCAGGCAGATCAAAGTCCTCCTGCAGCGCTCGAAAAGAACGTAGCTGCCCCTCATCAAACAATTGTCCGGCTCGGCTAAGCCCCTTATGTCCCCACATTTGGAACACCTGATCGCTCATCCCTGGAGGAAACAAAGTGTTATCCACAATGGGCGCCAAGGGGGTCAAGTCCGTACCCTGAGGTCGAAAGGCCCTGTCTCAGCATTGGAGAGTATGTTGGATATAGGGGTTGCTGGGTCGCATGCCCCCTCGCAAACGAGAGCCAAGCCACAGCCTATCCCCCAATCCCGCCCCCCCGCCCCGAGAGATACTGCTCCAGCTGAACCCAGCGTTTGGGGCTGTCAGTGTTCATCCATTCCACTGCTGCTCGACACTGTGCCGCCTGATAGTACCATTGGAGGTTGGGTGCCCCCATACCGCCGCGGCGGGTCTGCATATATAGTGTTCGACGTGCTATGCGGGTCCGACGAGATCGCCATATAAACTTCATAAGCATTGCTTGCCATTTTACCAAAACTCCCCATGGGAGCGGAATAGGGAGTACCTGAAAAAGGTACAAGAACTTCGGAAGAACCACCATCTTGATCACCGCTATACGTCCGAACCAGGACAACATCAGACTCACCCACGACTCAAAGTCCTGCCTAACCTGCTGAAGAAGCGGATTATAATTTTCTTTATAAAGTGCCGCACGCTCCACCGACAAATTAACTCCTAGGTAGCGTAGGGTCCCGGATACCCACCGAAAGGGATAGGTGCTCTTCAATTGCGAGCAAATCGCTTCTGGGACCCCAACATTTAGAATCTCAGACCTACTGTAGTTGATCTGGAACCCCGAAACCTGCGAAAAGGCAGTAAAAAGTTGCATAGCAGCGGGAAGAGACTCAGCAGGATCTACTAGGGATAAGATGATATCGTCCGCAAAAAGTGCTATTCGATAAGCCTCTGGGCCCACCCGAACACCCGTTATGTCTAAATGATCTCGAAAACGCTGTGCCAGGGGTTCCATCACCAGTGCAAACAGCAGCGGCGATAGAGGACACCCCTGCCGTGTGCCCCTCTCCAACGCAAAACTCGTAGACTGTCCCCCATTAACATGAGCCCTAGGTTCTTGATAAAGGCAACGCACCCAACGCTGGAAATTAGGACCAAACCCCATTGCGTCCAACACACTCCACAGGAAATCCCAGTTAACGCGATCGAAAGCTTTCTCAGCATCAACTCCCACCAAAAGCGCCGGTTGCGGGTCCTGCCTAGCAACATGGATTACCTGTAGCATTCGCCGAATATTGTCCGCCGCCTGGCGGCCCGGCACAAACCCTACTTGATCGGAGTGTACTAAGGCTGGCAGAATCCGGTTCAGTCGGGCAGCCAATACTGATACCAAAACTTTTACGTCCGTGTTTAGCAAGGAGATTGGGCGATAAGACGCTGCCTCCTGTCGGGGTTTACCTGGCTTAGGTATCATAGCAATAAGGGCTTCGCGTTGCGACGGGGGTAGTGCTACCCCACGCAACACTTCATTAAAAAGCACCATCAATGTCGGCGCCAGCTGCGCTCTAAATTTTTTATAGTACTCAGCGGGGAAGCCATCTGTGCCCGGAGCCCCCCCGGGTTTCAGTCGCCGTATGGCGGTTTCTACCTCATCCACGGTGAGTTCAGCATCTAATTGAGCAACATCCGACTCGCTCATCTGCGGCAGCGTGACCGACCGCAAATACTCCTGCACCTGATGCAGATCAACCGACTCCACTTGGTACAACCGTTCCAAAAATTTAGCAAAGACCTCGCGTATCTCCCTGGATGTCACCCTCTTATGCCCCCGAGAATCCTGAATTTCACGAATTACTCTCGAGCCGTAAAGCTAGGTACCGACCAGTTTTATTCCCCCATTCGTAAAATGTTTGGCGCATTTTCCGTCGTATGTTATCCAAGCTACGTTGCCGGCAGGCCTCCAACTTGGCCTGCACCGCCCGCCATTGACGTAAAATGCGTTTAGAGCCTGTCCGAGCATGCTCCAATTGAAAGCGCCGAGATTCTTCCTCTAATTGATAAGATTCTTGCTTCCAAGCCCGCTGTGTACGGGCTGCTTTCTCCATCAGACGGCCCTGCGCAGTAGCCTTAAAGGCTTCCCAAACCGTCGGCAAGGGCACCTTTCCGGTGTCGTTTAGTTCAAAAAATTCGTTTAGGAAATGGCCGTGATCCTGAACAGCACGCTGTCGCCGCAAAAAACGAGTATCTAAATGCCAGAGCCGGTGTTGTTCACCGTAGAAATCCGCAGGCAGAGTGATCCAGCAAGGAGCATGGTCCGACCACGTCAGCGCCCCGTGCCCGCCCGGCTTCAATTTTCTCGTCCAACAAAACGCTGATCTAATAGCAAATAGTCAATACGGGTATGTACTTGATGGACGGGTGAGTAGTAAGTAAAACATTTTTCCCCTTCATGGGTATCTCTCCATACATCACGTAAGCCTAAGTCGTGCATGAAATTCCGCAGCGCCTTACTAGGCCCCCGAGCCACCCCTCCAACTTTGCTCGTCGAATCCAAATGAGGGATCAGATGAACATTACAATCCCCGCCCAGTATGACAGGGCCGGTTGCAAATTCAGCCAGCTGAGCTTTAAGCTGCGCAAAAAACATCGCCTGACCTGTGTTGGGGGCGTACACGTTAGCCAACGTCAACAAGCGGCCTTCGAAGCGAACGTTCAAGAAGAGCCACCTCCCCAAATTATCCTTCTTAACGTTTTCTACCTTAAGGAATAAGGATTGGTGAAAGAGCAAAGCCACGCCACACTTCTTTCGTCCATTGGTATCCGAAGCTACCCATACCTCATGATATGGTTTGCGTTTTAACCACCCTTGCTTACTTGAACGGAGGTGTGTCTCCTGCAAAAATACCATATCCGTTCTCCAGGATCTCAATTCCGCAAACAGCAAGGAACGTTTTCTTGGAGAATTGAAACCCTTTACATTCAGGGAAATTACTTTCAACATGGTTAATCAAATGGCCGTACCTCCATAGCCCCTCCTCCCCGTATAGTCATTAATTTGATACGATATAAACATCCTCTCACCTGCCCTTTGCTTTGCAGTACTCAGAGGTATTCCCCATCACCACCCCACCCACCTCCCTCCCTCTAAGGGTAAGACCCCCCTTCCCTTCCCCCCAATTCAATCCTATCTGAACTTCACCCTCAGCCCACCCCTCCTCCCCTCCCAGCTGTACCACCTGCCTGCCAAACGGACAGGGCACGGTAAAGCTAACCCCTAAACCCAACCCCTAAACCCTCTCCACCCGGTTCCCCGTGCAAAAAACTATTAACATGTACTGTGATGTTGTGCCCTCCCTTGTGTAGTGTAGAAGCATGTAAAGGTGCGGTTCACCCCCCATTCCCATGCCCAATTACTATTTCCTCCTCCCCCAACTGTAACACTGAACAATTTTCTGAAGCCCCATAGTAACATAAAACCTTTAGCACATTAACAACCACCATGATAGAAAAACTGGCTTATGCAATGATGTGCTAGTGAACGCTTTGCAAGATCAAAAAAAGTCATTGAATGCTCCCTCGATGCCTGGGAGACGTTTTCTGATGATCCAGGAAATCTCAGGTTGGTCTTTCCACCCGAGTCCATTTAGGGCGCTGGGGTCTGGGGGTCGGAGGTTCCGGCAGTGCAGTATCGTCCACCATGCCTGCCTACCGCAACGCCCTCCATGCCTCCGTATGATCTTTGGCTGAAATTGTTTTATTTCCCACGAGAAAGTTCATCCGAAAGGGGAAAGACCAGGAATAACTAATCCCGTTATTATTCAGCACTGCAGTAATTGGTTTCATCTCTCTCCGGCGAGCCAGGGTGAAGGCCGATAGGTCTTGGTACACATGTACTGCAGCCTCCTGAAAGTGGATCACTTTTTTTTCTCAGCCCCTCCGTAAGAGAAGCTCTGCGTCCGTGTACCTCAGAAATCTGGCAATAACATCCCGGGGTTGGTTGTTTGGTGGCTTTCCCAGGGCACGGTGAGCCCTCTCGATCTCCATCCCAGGACCCCGGGCTGCAAATTCCTCAGGTGTAAGTAATTGCTCTATCAAAATCTTGAGCACTACCTGTAAATCTTCAGCTCCCCCCACCGCTTCCGGAATGCTGCCGAAGCGCACGTTGTTGCGGCGAGATCTGTTCTCTATATCATCAATTTTGTAGGTCAGTTCCATTGTTTGCGAACTTTGGTGGATTTGCAGTGTGCACTTGATAGACAGAGTGCCATCATAGTCCGCCATTTTTGTCTCGACCTCTTCCACTTGCGTGCCCAAGTCTTTTATGGCAGCTCTGAGTTCTTCCACGGAGCTCATCACATCCTCCCGCATGGAGCGGAATTCAGTCACTAGATCTTCAAAGCCCCTACGAAGTTCCCTCTGCAAAAGAGCATGTGACACTGAAGCTGCTGAGTCTAGATCAAGCTCGCTCATGGTTTCATCCCCAGATCCGTCCGACAGCGTCTTTCGGGGCGGGGAGTTCTGTGCGCCATTCTTGCCCTGCAGGCGCTGAGAGGCCCGCACACCATCTCGGGGCTCAGGTCCCCTGGCTTTAGCAGCCATGAAGCCCACCACTCGCGGCTTCAGAGCAGTGAAAAGTGAAGATTAGGGGCAAATGCAAAGAAAATAAAGGAAAGTCCCGCTCTTGACCCGTAGATGGCACTCCAGTCAAGAAAGAAATAAGTCGCAAGGCTCAGTGGATGCAGGGGAGCCCTACAGGCACTTCAAGTGCTATACTTTCGGCTACTCGCATATGAACTGCTATCAAAACTGAATCAGGAATCAGGAGGCATAAAGGGGAGTTCCGCTTGCATATCAGTGCTCTCCATGCCAGGTAAAGGTGTCAGGCTGAGGGTTCGGCACGATTCTGGGCCCCTGGTGTCTTCTGTTCCCGCCAAAAGTGCTTGGAACGCAAAAATGCTTGTGCGTTCCAGAAGCACACGGTAATGGCCGCCTGCCCACTCCAGCAGGTCACCGTGGTTCAGAGCGCTTCAGCTTGAGAGGCCTGGGACAGCACTCACCTCCTCCAGGCGTACTTCCTGCCTTTCTGCCCAATTGGATGCCAGGGGGAATTGCCAGGATGCAGTTGGCTGCGTTATGGATCCAAGCACCCTCCGCGATCCTTTCTCCTGTGACCAGGCCCGCAGTCTGTCCCTCGCTGCAGAGTTCCGTACATCCGCCGGTCCGCCAGCTCTTGTCCGCACCCCCCCTAGATTCCTGGGGAAGGGTGGCCCAGTCCGAATCGCTACCGCCGATGGTTGCAGAGACGCGGCTCCAGCCGCGGGTAGCCGCGCTCACTTCGCCGGTGCCCAGAGCATCGGCGGTCAGCTTGCGAGAGCGGCTCACGTCTCGGCAGAGCTCACCACCTCTTGTAGCTCAGCGGAATCACCGCCGATCGATCACTCCGGGACCCGGGAGGCTCCGTCTGCAGTCACCAACCGGGGAGAGGCACGGAGGGGGGATAATGCTGATATTTTGCGGTTGTTAGCTCATTATAGGGGAGTCCCGGGACGGAGCTACTCTGACGTGCGACCATTCTCTTTCGGGCTCACTAGCGCCCCCAACGCTATATCCTTTTTAAGATACGGTGACCAGAATTGCACACAATATTCAAGGTGCGGTCTCACCATGGAACGATATAGAGGCATTATAATATCTTTTGTTTTATTTTCCATTCCTTTCCTTATGATACCTAGCATTCTATTTGCTCTCTTGGCTGCCGCAGCACACTGGGCCGAGGGTTTTAACATGTTATCCACAATGACGCCTAAATCTTTTTCCTGGGTGGTGGTTCCTAATGTGGAACCTTGCATCGTGTAACCATAGTTTGCGTTGTTCTTCCCTAGGTGCATAACTTTGCACTTGTCCACATTAAATTTCATCTGCCATTTTGATGCCCAGTCTTCCAATTTATCAAGATTCTCTTGCAATTTTCCACAATCCTCTTGGGTTTTAACAACTTTAAATAGTTTTGTGTCATCTGCAAATTTGATAACCTCACTCGTTATTCCTCTTTCCAGGTCATTTATGAATATGTCAAAAAGCAGCGGACCCAACCCTCTGCTTTCTATCTTTTAACCAGTTCCTGATCCACAGTAGTACACTGCCTCCTATCCCATGACTCTTTAGTTTTGCCAAAAGTCTCTGATGAGGGACCTTGTCAAAGGCTTTCTGAAAGTCTAGATACACTATATCAACTGACTCGCCTTTGTCCACCTGTTTATTCACACTTTCAAAAAAACATAACAGATTAGTAAGACAAGATCTTCCTTGTCTAAAGCCATGTTGGCTGTCTCCCATTAGGCCATGACTATCTACATACTGAGTAATTTTATTCTTTATGATGGTTTCTACCATTTTTCCCGGTACTGACGTGAGGCTCACCGGTCTGTAGTTTCCCGGATCACCCCTGGAACCCTTTTTAAAAATTGGTGTTACATTGGCGATCCTCCAATCTTCAGGTATTAGGGATGATTTTAATGATAGTTCACAGATTACTAATAGCAGGTCTGCAATCTCAGCCAATCAACCAAAAAGGCCCTGGCATCAACATAATGCAATCTCCCCTACAGCATTGCATTATCTTGATGCCAGGGCCTTTTTGGTTGTTTCTGAAACTGGCGTGGCTGCGGACAGTGGCCTACGTACTACTTCTAGTACTACTTATTTGTATAGAGCTATAAGGCATATGCAGTGTTGTACACATCCATACAAGTAACGGTCCCTGCTCAAAAGAGCTCACAATCTATCCAAGACAGACAAATAAAATAAATAGGGGACAAGGGTAGAATTAAAGGGAAATAGTTAACACACACCTGTGATATGAAGTACACATGTTAAGTTTCTTGAGGAGGAGGGGGGTGGGTGGGGTGGAGATGGCTCTCTGCAGACTGCTCAGATGAGCACTTTTCATTGTTGCCTCTGGGTCACTGAGAGGTTTTGGACTTCTCTGAAGAGGAGTCTGGCCCTGACATTTTCCTGGGTTCCTTGGATCAGGTTGGGGTTTGTTGCCTTTACTACCTGTGGTGCCAGGACTCGCAGATACTGTTTGAGAGCCCATTGGGTTATGACTGCGTTTTGCATTCCTTTCGTGAAGGGCCCTCTGGGTACCATGAGGCCCTTTGGGTCAATATTTAACAAGGCAGTTGTCCGACATGCTCATCAAATTCCACTTTCTTTAATTATTCTTTGACCTGTCTATCTTCCCTCCTTTCTATCCCCTCCCCCACCTCAGAGGAAAGGCCGTGCACATCAGTTGCCGCCAGCAGAGAAGAAAGACTGGGAAAGTGTGATTGCAGAGCGCTAGAGCGGGAGAGTTCCTGTACATGCTTAGTAAAACCTGCTTTAAGTTCTGGGTTTTGCAAGAGCAAATCTCTGTCCTTGGAGCCATCAGGTGATATCTTAAAGTGTGGCAGCATTATCCAGGCTGTCTTGAGAGAACTCTAATCATATAAATGGAGTCTTCTGTAGAACAAAGTTTTCACAAGAGTTTTGCTGTTGGCATTATGAGTAGTAATTTTTTAATGTTGATATATTTAGATTTGTACCATTGACAGCAATGCAGATATAGCTTTGACAGTCATTGAACTATATTTGTGTAATTTATAGAACTAAATCAAAATGCTATCTGATACTAACTTATAAACATTAATTTGCAACAGTAGAAGCCCTCAAAAGACATGTCCATAGAGCTTATTTTTCTGGCCTACCATACTTCTGCTCTGGCTGAATCTGGCCCACAGAGGAAGTTCTTAGCTTTAGGTTTAAAGTATGGCACCACATCTGGTGATGTTTTCAGGCTATATTAGCCAAAGTTGAAGACTGTAGTAAGGCATGGCAACAAACTCCAAATAGGGAGCCAGTGGTGCTCAAATTGATGCAAATGACACTTCAGCTGCCACTTCCTGTGAGATTGTCTGATGTTGAAGCCCTGATAGGGGCTAACTTCTGATAAGCCTCTGATATGACATCATATCAGTCACTTAGTAAACTTTCCATCCTACTCGTTCCGAGGCATGGGGAACACATTGCCTTCTACTGTTCTAAAAATATATTCAGTTCAATTTTTCCCCTTAATCACTTTCTTTTGAGGCTAAGATAGCATGTTCTCTTTATTGTTTTTCTTTTTGAAAACTCCATTCAAAACTTATAAGAACATACAGTTGTGGTCAACATTTTCGCCAGCCTTGCATTTGAACCCCTTAGAAACATGGTCGTCTTCTTTAATCCTTAGCTGGTGTTTGGGGAGCAGGTTGCCCTCTCAACCAATACGCTGCTATAGGTGCCGCTGGATTTCATGTGGTGTTCACAATACGCTTCCAATCTTGGCGATCAGTGGTGATATTTCTGGCCTCGTCGATGACCAGCCGCTGGTTCCTTAGGTCTTTCTCGATGTGTTTGAGTCGCGTTTTCTTTGGTGCTGTTCGTTGAACCCTCCAGTGGACAGGTCGTGTTCGTCGGAGGAGTTTGTATGGCAGCAGACTGGTGTTCATTCTGCAAATGTGGCCAAACCATCGCAATCTGCATTTTTAGACTTGTTCTTTGATTGAAAGATTATGGTCGCACCTTGTCTGAATTGTCTCATTTCGATGGTGATCACGAAGAGAGACACCCAAAATCTGTCTTGGACATCGCATTTGAAAGACCTCGAGCTTGTTCATGTCAGGTTCGAGCAGATCCATGTTTCCGATCCGTACAGGAGAATTGGCAGGATCAGTGTTCGGAAGAGGCAAATTTTGGTCTTGGTGGAGATATTGGCCTTCTTCCAGAGGCACCATTTGAGTGAGGCAAATGCTGCTATTGCCTGGCCAATCCTTAAAAACATGACAGCAGAAAAAGACCACATGGCCTACCTAGTAGGGCGTGTCAATTTTAGGGGTAGATTTTTATTTTTCCAAACTTTACAAACTACTAGTGACCAATTATGCAGTTTTGCATGCTGAATTTAAAGATATCTTCAGAAGTTGCTTAAAGTGAGTTTTACCTACATTAAATCACAGTTGAAATATGTGGAAACTTAAGTAATATTTATTTGAACATACAAATGGTCTAAACACCTGTAGCCACATAATTGTATTTAAAATTCATTTATGCAGTTAATTTAATGTTGTTTAACAAAATCCAGCAAAGAAGCCATATCTTGTTTGCTTCTATTTTGGCTCATGAGCTCCCTTGCTGACCATCTGACTCCTCTCCTGTTGTACACATGACCATCAGCCTCAGTTGTCATTTTTACACATATTTCTATGCGGTGTGTGATGGCCAGTTGGAACCACCATGGGCTTGCTCAGAAATGCCTTGATCTCTGCTTCTCTCATGGTACAGGTAAGAGGAGGCTCAGAGATTCCGGAGCTCCAGTCAAGTAATTAGGTGAGTGTTGACTCTGTGTTGATCGATGGTGTTTTCCTGTGTCTTGCACTGCTGTCTGCAAGCTGAGTCTTTTCATCTCTTTCACCTCTGATCTTCACTATCTTCTCCACTGCATCTCCTTTCTCCAGTTCCTCTTCACTACACAACATAGCTTGCATAACAGTCTTGCTGTAACTATACCAAGCTGACCTTCTCACTGTAGGCTGACTACCTTCCTTAGATCTTCACACTGTTCTTTCAACGTTTGCAACTGCAAAAGGAGATACCTGGGACCTTGTGTCCAATTGCTATTTAGTTTTATATTGAACCAGCTCACCATGTAAACCCCAGCACAGAAATAAGATAAATTGATAATTGAGACACAAAAGACATTAATATGCAATGCAAACAAATAAAAACTTATCAGAGCACTTAAACATATTTCAGTAATGTGTATTTTTGCATCATTTCCTAGAAATTACAGGTAGGTAAATAACATATTACACAAAATTTAAAGCTAGTTGATTTGCCACATGAAATTGTACCATATTTTCACTAGTGCTTTTTAAAAATATGACATCTCCAAAATTGACACACCGTACTGTTTAGTCTGCCCTTCCATATCAATTACAGTAGTCCCCTTTTTTTCCTTTAGAGATCTTCTGTGTTTCTCATGCTTTCTTGACTTCAGATACAGTCCTCATCTCTACTGTCTCCACTGGGAGACTATTCCACACATCTACCACTCTCCGTAAAGAAATATTCTCCAGGACCAAGCAGGAAGTCAGTCCTCACTTATGGGTGACGTCGGCGCCGACAGAGCCCTCGCGGAGCAATTTTCCCCAGCTTTCAAAGAAAGCCTTTGGGAATTGCAGCGCGCATGCGCGGTCGTCTTCCCGCCCGAAGGTGCCATCTTAGCCAGTCTTCTTTTTTCCGCGGAGCCCTACAGACGTCCCCGTCTTGTCCCCGCGAAAAAGTTGATTTTCTTCTTTATTTTATCCTTTTTCTTTCGGTTCGACGCCGATCGTTTTCCCGCCCGGACTCGCGACGCCGGTCTCGAGTCCTCTTACGTTTTTTCGGTTTTTCTGACTTAGTCAGCTTTCGTTTTCGTTTTCCCTGGCAGCCCGGTCCTTTGACCTCGCAGGGGCCCTTTTTCCCCCGATGGCTGCCAGTGGGTTTAAGCGGTGTGGTCGGTGTGACCGAAATATGTCACTAACCGACACACACGACTTTTGCCTCCGCTGCCTGGGCCCGGATCATGAGGAACTGATCTGTGGGCCCTGCAGCAAACTGTCCTTAAAGGCGTTGAGAAGTCGGCGGCATCAGCGTGAGAGAATCTTCGCTGACCCCAGCCGTACCCGGACCTCGTCGGAGGCCTCCGTGTCGAAAGGCTCCAGCTCGGACCGTCGCCGGAGCTCCTCCGACCGGGGTTCTCCCTCCGGGGACCATCGTCGGAAGGAAAAACCCGCGAGGGCGGCGTCGGTGGACGCTCCTGGCTCCGCGAGGGCCAGGTCGCATAGCCCCGACAGCCGCCCCGGGTCCTTGGAGAAGGAACACCTCCCGAAGCGACCTCGCCTGGAGTTGGAGATGCCTGCCCGGGTAAGTCCTGTGGTCCTTCTGGACTCGCCTCCGCGACAGCCGACGTCGGGCCCGACGCCGTCGGGGCCCGAGTCGGGGGCTGCTGGGTCACCTGAGCTCGGACTCAGGTTGACGGCCTTGGAGAGCAGACTGTCTGCCTTCATGGACCAGCAGAGGGCACTGCTCGCTGGCTTCGCTGGCGTCGCTGCCCCGACCGCCGGGACGTCGACGTCCAAGTCGACCCCGGAGACCGAGCCGATCCTCGAGTCGATGAGAACTCGAGTCGATCCTCGGTCGAGGTCGCCCTCGGCCTCCCGTTCGGGACCGAGGTCACCGACGCCGACTCCCTCGGCGTCGGGGCGGCTGGCGCCGCACCCTGCCCGGGCCGACCCCACCGAGTCCTCGTCGGAGTCGGTCTGGGAGTCTGAGGAGGAAGAGTCACCTGATTCTTTCCGGACTCGGTGTGTCCCCTCGGACTCACCGGAGTCCGAGCCTCGGAAGCAGTCCCCCCCGGAGGATGCCCGGTTCTCGGACTTCGTTAGGGATATGGCCAAGGCTTTGGCCTTCCCTGCGGATCCCGAGGAGGAGCCTCGAGCCGAAGAGCTCGACGCCCTCCAGTATGACTCTCCCGCGAGGGAACACTTTACTGTGCCGGTTCCTCCTATGCTGGAATGACTACTCTTCCGCATGTGGGAGAGTTCGGACTCCTCGCCGGTCCTGAGCAAGCGGGTCGATTCTATCTATCGGGTCCGCAAGAGCCCTGGCTTTCAAAAGGCGCAGCTGCCACACCATTCCATGGTAGTGGAATCGGCCATGCATCGTCTTAAGAGCCAGAAGATGCACTCCTCGGTGCCTCCTGGAAGGGAGGCCCGTAACCTGGATGGCCTTGGCAAGAAGTGCTTCCAGGGCTCTATGCTCGCATGTCGTGTCCAGACTTACCAGCTATACATGGGCATGTATCTCCGGGATCTGGCTAAAGAGCTAGCCGGATTCTCCGCTGGTCTCTCCGAGGAGCCCTTGCGGAGGTTCCTAGCCTTGTCCACGGGCATTCGGGAATGCTCAAAGTTCATGTCCCGAGCAGCCTATGATGGCTTTGAAGCCTCGGCTCGAGTGGCCGCAGCCGGCATCGGTGCCCGCCGACAGGCTTGGCTTCAGTCGTCAGACCTTGAGCCCTGGGTACAGGACAAGTTGGTCGATGTCCCCTGCCGAGGCGAAAACCTCTTTGGCAAGCCCATGGCGGAAAAGGCTGCACAAATTGAGACTGAGACTCTCACCAGGACCAGGCTTTCTAGGAAGACCTCCGCCCCTTCCCAGAAAAAGAAGGGCTCGGGGAAAAAGTCCTTTTACCCGAGGAAGGCGGCTGCCTACAAACAATACCCCCATTATCAGGCCCCTGCAGCTCCCCAACAGGGCCAGCAGGCCAAGGGACGGGGTAACGGGTCCCGTAGGCAGCAAGCCCCCAAGCCTGCACCACCAGCCCCTGCTCAGCAGGGTGGGGGTTTTTGACTCGCTCAGCATAGCCTCTCCCCCCCCGCTGGTCACCCCCAGCACCGGAGGCCGGCTGGTTCACTTCGCCCACAGGTGGTCCAGCATCACCGCAGATGCCTGGGTGCTTCAGGTCGTGCGAGAAGGCTACCTTCTCCACTTCCATCAGGTCCCTCCCTCCTATTTTCCGGGAGAGCCTCCGCGCCCCCTCTGCACAGGGAGTTGCTCCTTCAGGAGTTGGCAGGTCTTCTGCAGGATCAGGCAGTGGAACCGGTGCCACACCGCCTGAGAGGTCAAGGCTTCTATTCAAGGTATTTTCTGATACCAAAGAGAACAGGGGGCCTCAGACCCATCCTGGACTTGCGCAACCTCAACAAGTTCCTTGTGCGGGAGAAGTTCAAAATGCTTACCCTTGGAATCCTTCTGCCCTACCTCCAGCAGGGAGATTGGCTATGCTCCTTGGATCTAAAGGATGCCTACACGCACATCCTCATCCACCCAAGCCACCGCCAATACCTAAGGTTTGTGGTGGCGGGAAATCATTACCAGTACAGAGTACTGCCCTTTGGCCTGTCCTCCGCACCGCGAGTCTTCACAAAATGTCTCGCGGTCGTGGCGGCCCATCTCCGGCTTCACGGCCTCTGTCTTTCCGTACCTCGACGACTGGCTCATCAGAGCAGCGTCCGCTCAGGAGGTCACCAACGCCACGTGCCGCACGGTGGCTCTGCTGCAGCACTTGGGCTTTGTTATAAACTTCGCAAAGTCCACTTTGCTCCCCTCACAGGATCTCGAGTTCATCGGCGCAAGGCTGCACACTCCTCAGGCGCGAGCGTATCTACCGCTCGACAGGGCTCAGCGGCTCATGGACCTAGCCGACCACTTTCGCAGCCAGCCCCTGGTCTCCGCCAGGCGCTTCCTGAGACTGCTCGGCCATATGGCTTCCACTGTCCATGTGACCCCCAATGCCCGCCTGAATATGCGGTCTGCTCAATGGTGTCTCCGCCGGCAGTGGCGACAGGCCACGGGCGGCCTCGCAGACCTAGTGCGCGTTTCCGAGCCGCTGATCTCGTCTCTCCGGTGGTGGCTCCGGCTGCCGAACCTGACATTCGGTATGCCCTTCCAGTCACCTCAGCCGACCCGGGTGCTGACCACCGATGCATCCCTCCTGGGCTGGGGAGCGCATTGCCAAGAGGCGCGTACTCAGGGCCTATGGACCACGTGGGAGTCTGCTCAGCAGATCAACTTCCTGGAGCTCCGGGCGATCCGCCTAGCTCTCAAGGCCTTCTCCCACCTGACTTCCCAACAGTCCGTCCTTGTCCAGACGGACAACCAAGTTGCCATGTTCTACGTGAACAAACAGGGGGGCACGGGCTCCTTTCTCCTCTGCCGGAAGGCTCAGAAGCTCTGCTCTTGGGCCGTCAGTCACGGCATTCTCCTCAAGGCAGTTTACCTCCCGGGCCAAGACAATTGCCTTGCGGACAAACTCAGCAGGGTCCTCCAGCCGCACGAGTGGCGTCTGGATCCCTTGGTAGTTCAGAAGCTCTTCCTCAAGTGGGGCCTCCCCACGATGGATCTCTTTGCCAGTCCTCGCAACCGGCAGCTTCCTCGCTTCTGCTCTCGTCTGCCACACCCCCTTCGGGTTGCGGCGGACGCCTTTCTGATCTCATGGTCGGGGAGCCTTCTGTATGCGTTCCCTCCCATCCCGCTAGTCTCTCGGACTCTTTTCAAGGTTCTCCGAGACAAAGCCTTCATGATCCTGGTGGCCCCTCGCTGGCCCAGGCAG